>OX183137.1:41697271-42940295 GCA_945261195.1 Cryptosula pallasiana
AAACTTGTATTTGTTGTATCTGGAAAGGAAAGCGGTCACGTCTCTGCAACAGAAGAGAAGGAAATGGTAGTCCGATTCAACAACATTAAAATTAATTCGAAAATCCTAAAAAACTTATTGAATGTCTATTGCCAGGTAAGTGAACATCAAAAACGTGAGGAAAAATGCTTTCAACTTAAATCTTGAAGATTAACAAACATTTCAAATCGATTTTGATCTTACAATGAACAACTTCTGTTTCAAGATCTGTTGACACAAAATTTGATATAAAAAGTAATTTCGAAATAAAGTAAATAATCATTAACCTTCATAAAAACTTTAAAGTTGAAACAAGAAAATACAACAAACAACTAACGCATAACTGGAGCAGATTACTTGCCCATATACATACAGAGTCTATGTACATAGACATATATATTATATATACATAGACATATATATTATATATACATAGACATATATATTATATATACATAGACATATATATTATATATACATAGACATATATATTATATATACATAGACACAAGTACATCACATACCTACTAATGTATAAAGTGGAACCGTTACTTCTAAGTAGCACCACACGCTGCTCCTTGCCACCACTGCTAACACTGACACAGTAAGCTCCGTCACTAAAGAACACAAGCTCTGCATCACTACATATCTCAACTCGCTATGTGTAGGTGTGATCACATGGGCAAGTGTCCTGGCCAGGACACAGTGAAATGGCACACATCTAGCAAAATATATCATTATATACCTTTCGATTCGTTAAACTTGCATCAAATGGCAACAGCATTTTCTAGTGAATGATGACAAATGTTACTGTATTAAGAAGTTATCTAACCATTAATAATATATTACAGAGAGCACACAACTCCAGATGTTGAGATATAAACTGTTCAAGTTATTAGTTGCCTTCCCAAACAAAGTTGGTTTTTGCAAACAAACGACCAACACTTACTGTTCTGTCAACAGTCCTTGACCTTTAAGCCTCTCCATCAGCTCTTTTGCTGCCAGATGATGTTCAGACTCCCACTCATGTACGTCAAATGTGACCCCTAAATGCTGCCGGCACAAACAACTATATACAAAGAGTGGATGTGACATGAGAGCTTCAAATTCCCCATCGAATGAACTGTAAATCACTTATGATATATGGCTGGCTACAGCAGGCATACCACTACCTGCTACAGGTAAATGCAGAGCCTTGAGGACATTATGTAATATCCCTACCCGGTACAGGTAAATGCAGAGCCTTGAGGACATTATGTAATATCTATGGTGGCTCAGAACGTTTTGCCTTTTGTGTTTTAAAACGTCTGAACGCTTTCCAAACCGTTTGAAAGAATTTGAAATAGTCTGAACTTTTGCAAAAAACTTCTGAACGCTTTGTGAAATCGCTCGTGAGCTTTGAAAATCCGAGCCGATTTGCTGGTTTGCTCTATTGGTCATAGATCTACAGTCCATTTATGATGGATAATGTTTCTCCTAAACACTGAACAGTTGAATTTTCTTTAAATAAATAAATTTGCTTTTTATTTATTAAATATTATTAGCTTTAAATTATTTTAAATAATAAATACAACCTAACTGTAAATGTAAAAATTCGTTTTAGAGATTATATTCAACAACATTTTTATGCAGTTAATTAACTTGCTCTATGTCTTTGGATCGACGTCTATGTTGATAAAGTTATATAGAGACTATAAATAAAATGATGACGATCGCTTTTGGTTCGAAAGCCATGTGCTTTGCAAACTTCTCCAACCATTTCAAGATAGTTTAGACTATTTTAAAACAGTTCAGACTATTTCAAAATAATTCATATGGTTTGTAAATTGTTCATAATCTTTCTAAAGCGTCCATACGGTTTGTAATTTTCTAAATCATCTGGATCATTTCTAAACCGTCTGAATTATTTGCAAGACAACTATACGGTTTGCAGATTTTACAAATGTTGGACAGGAAATACAGTTTTATAGCATTAATCTCGCAACTGCTGAGGCCGACCATTAATTTATTATAACCAACAAGCCCGTTTTGAAACATAGTTTCTTGGGCTATTTTACTACAATTACCCAATTAGTTTCAATGTAAAAGTTGCTTTGCAAACCGTCTGGACTATTTCAAATCCGTTCATACGCTTTGAAAACGAAACGTCTAACGTTATGAGCCACCATAAATACCACCACTTGCTACAGGTAAATGCAGAGCCTTGAGGACATTATGTAATATCATTACTTGCTACAGGTAAATGCAGAGCCTTGAGGACATTATGTAATATCATTACTTGATACAGGTAAATGCAGAGCCTTGAGGACATTATGTGATATCATTACTTGCTACAGGTAAATGCAGAGCCTTGAGGACATTATGTAATAATGCGAATGCACTAAATAATTCAAAATTGATTAAAATAAATAGCATAATAAATCCTGAGTAATACAGTTCATAAGAAACCCGCGCTAGTACAACTTCAGTAAAAAGAAAACAAGATTCAAGAACAATCTATAGACAGACCTGATAGAGTTCACTGTAGTTGTCTATACTTGACTCTCTGATTCTTTTCCATAGATCTACCACGTCAGCTTGGCCTGCATAAAAATGTTAACACATAGAGTTTGGGTGGCTGCAAGCAGCCCCCAGCCAAATCGCTTGTTTGGATCGAAACATTGGCAAGAATAACTAAGTACAATAAAAAACTCGATCTTTAGACATAAATTCAAGACATGGTTAGCCTCGGCTACACACAAACCTAGCTCTAGATCCACACAAGCTTGCTCTGCCTCTTTAGCTATATTAGGGTCCTTGTCTAACAACCTGTTAACTCTTACATAAAGTTCATAAAGATGCTGCACTGCATTGTTTTCTAGTTCTTCGCCGTCTCCATACTTTCTGTAGCCTGCAGTGACCAGACCTGAACACAACAGAAGTGATACAACCATAGAATACATTATCAACAATACACACAAACACATAGACATGGATATGTAGATTAGAGAAAGTATAAAAGATGAAACATACCAAACTGGGTGCCCCAGTCTCCAAAGTAGTTAAGACTGACAACGCGGTCTCCGAGAGCTCTACGTACGTTAGCTATATAATTACCAATGAGAGTTGAGCGCAGATGTCCGGCATGGAAGGGTTTGGCTATGTTCGGAGAGCTGGTGAGTAATCACAACACGTCACATTCAAACTCTACGTACACAAGTCTCGCTTGGTTCTATTACATGTCACTCATACTAATACAATACATGAACACAACTAACGGAAACTAAATTGTTGAAAACAAAACACACGATCTCAAATTCCGACAACCAAATGAGGAAGTTATTCTCTCCATCCAACTAACCTAAAATCTATCACCAAAGACTGTGGTTTAGCTCTTTGTACAACCCCGTCTCTGTCAAGACTCCACTTATGAATGTCACTATGTACACCATGACCTCCATTCTGAGACAGAACAGTGTTTAGTACAGTTGAC
Source organism: Cryptosula pallasiana (assembly GCA_945261195.1). Classification (NCBI taxonomy): domain Eukaryota; kingdom Metazoa; phylum Bryozoa; class Gymnolaemata; order Cheilostomatida; family Cryptosulidae; genus Cryptosula; species Cryptosula pallasiana. The sequence goes on from OX183137.1 coordinate 41,700,762, forward strand.
TTGTACAGGTCAATGTCTATATAAAAATTTGATATGGTAGCTAGTTTAGGCTGCATCTCTGTAGAAATGTACTTCAGCCCACAACTGTGTGACCATGTTGTATTGGGACGCGTGCACAAGTCCCTTAAGCATGATGTGATCTCAGTCTGTGGGCGCGGATGACGGAGTGATAGGTAGGCAGTTGTTGATTGGCTGAAATGAAACAGCTAATGATGTAGTTGAACACTCAAAAACAACGAGACAATGCAATCTACAAAAGCGCTTTCTAATACAACTGGGCCACTGCCAATATTGTCATAATTATCACATATTTTAATGTTTTCTAATAACTAAACTGAAATAAAACTCATTACATAATCGATAGCGACTTCAATAAAAAATACAAAGAAGACCTTTTATTCTTTGGAGGTAATTGGAAGGCACAGAGATGAGCAAACTTCTCAGCAAGGCAGTGATCTTGCGTAGCCTGTAACCAAATGGAATACAGTAAGGTGACATGACACATACAGTAAGGTGATGTGACATATACAGTAAGATGATGTGACACATACAGTAAGGTGATGTAACACATACAGTAAGGTGATGTGACACATACAGTAAGGTGATGTGACACATACAGTAAGGTGATGTGACACATACAGTAAGGTGATGTGACACATACAGTAAGGTGATGTGACACATACAGTAAGGTGATGTGACACATACAGTAAGGTGGTGTGACACATACAGTAAGGTGATGTGACAAGGTAATAAGGTGATATAACAAACCTCATAGAGGACAAATTTGCGCAGTGAATGGATATCGGTTATCTTTGATGAGATCTTCATTACATGCAGACTAGGAGGATGCACCTATCAACTTGTTACCTGAAAATAAATGGGTAAATAAATGGGGGAAAACCCTAATGAATGAAGCAGGGAGTTGAACTGCCAGTTCAATGTTTGAAAGGTATCAGGTATACTTTTTACATAAACACAGTACTGTGCAACATACACACTGCACAGCACTACATACACATTAGTACATAGACAGCACTTCATACATATTAGTACATACACAGTACTACATACACAGTACTACATACACATTACTACATACACAGTACTACATACATAAGATTACATATATGTATGTATGTATGTATGTATAGTATTATATACATAAGATTACATACTGAACGGGCGACAAAAATCACATGCGTGGTTCGCTACAACTATGCACCAATTATACTACATTTTTAACCTGCGCTCGCTATCATAGTTCATTTATAGCTCCTTATAAGGTAACTGTGTGCAGCGCAGCATCATTTACTATTATCGTTATATTAGTAGATGGAATGAGATTAATTCAAGAAAGAGGGAGCAGCTCCCAATAATATTTCATTTTCTAGAATTTATTATACAGGCTTGCATAGAGCCAACTAAACATTTCCCTTAGTCTGTGGGTATAACTACATCTGCCAAGCTATGTCTGACGTACCAACTCTTCTGGACTCCAACTTCTGATGACTAGCGGGACGGGAGGGTGCGAATTAGTTAAATAATACAATACTGCTTTTTGGTGATAATACTACATTAATTTCATTTCATTGATGATAGTAGGTGATGTACATAGCTGACGATGATGGTGATAATGACCTCCATCATCGTCAGATATGAACATCAACCTTTATAATTTATTTATCATTATTATTACTTTTATTAATGATGATATTGCGCAGGAATTTTGCAGGCACTCTAACAGCGGTAGTGAGATGGTAACACACGTGCACCTTTCTCAGGAAGTGAGACAACTGATGGCAACTGCCTATTACTGAAGGGACGCAATACATAAAACTTCTGTTCAGCCGAAGTTGTTTACTCATCGGATGAGCCCTTATGTTGGATCCCGAATGCAGAGGACGACTGCCCACTAGCTGACTTGTCTACTGTACTGTTATGTTACCTTGTACTTGTAAGAATAATACTTCAATAATTATTCCAAGTTGCTAGCTTGCTTCAAAGAGAAATAAAGGAAGGCTGTAAGAGAGTAGTGCTTCTAGCTCTGTTCCGGGTAGAGTCCCAAGGCCCCAAATTGGGGAAGTGGAGACCGTCGATCCAGTAACTATTAGGCTGTTTAGATCGTGAAGGAATGCACATCCTATAATGTTCTAGGAATGAAGCTGTGGTGAAAGAAATTGCAAATTACTGGAAAACACATGAGGAACTGAATGAGACACTGAACGAGTAGAGTGAACGTTGGAGTGTTGAGTGCATAGTATTAGTGGGTAGAAACTGTCAGTCACAGAATCCATGTGTTCATTTAACAGCATTGCATTTAAAAGTTTTATTCTAGCTGTTTTGTGTCTATCAAACAGCAAATGTAACCCTACCTTTTTTTTCGCGCCACTCAAACTCCCATCCCTGCATTTAAAATTCAAAATAAATCTTGCTGCTTTGCTCTGAACTTGTTCAAGCGGATAAATATGCTTTATAAGATATGGGTCTGATGCTTCACATGCATATTCTCGAACAGGCCTACACAGCGACTTGTATGCAATAGTCCTAACTTTAACTGGAACCTTAAAAAGGCTGTGCTTAAGTAGCCCTAGGTTGCATGCAATAGGCTTTTAAAACTATGGTGTTAATGTGTTTGCTCCAATCCAGGGATCTGCAAAATAAATTCAACACCTAGATGATTAGTAGATATTTAGATTCTTCAACCACTGTCATTATTATATTATTTAATACCATTATTATTATTGTTATTATTATTATAATCGTCCATGTTAATATTATGCTAATTATTATATTATTTTACAATAAATTATTATTAATTAATTAATAATAATTAAATAATAAACGCATATAACAATTAATAGAAAACTTGAACAGAGACACATAACAATACATACGTACGGCAAAACAACACGGATAATCAACAACAATTGTAGTGGTAGGTAGGCAGGCTGTTCACACTCATACACAACAACAAACACAGTTGTTATGTTGTTTACTTTATTATTATTATTGTTACTGTTACTATTACTATTATTATTATTATTATTATAATTATTTTCATGGTGATGACTTATTTATTTATTATTATTATTATAATTGTTGTTACTCAATTCATTATTACTATCACAATTGTAATTATTTCATTTTTTTTATTGTAAAATAATAAATAAACAATAATATAATTTAATGAATTAATGATAATAATAATTATTATTATTATATATATTATTATTTAATAATAATAATTTATCAGCAACAAAAAATTACTCCTATCTTAACATCAACCAGCCAACATCGGTGTTATCATTATTCATTTATAACCATTTATATGCAAGGTAAAATCTTTATGTTGATTATTATTATATTATTATATTGAAAGCACAGTGAGCCATGTATGATTGGTAACAAACAGGGAGGAATTGTATTAAAAATAATTAAAAAAAAAATTATAATAATAATATATATAATACTGATCAGTATTATATATATTATTATTATAATTTTTCTTTTTAATTATTTTTAATACAATTCCTGTTTGTTACCAATCATACATGGCTCACTGTGATTGAAAGGCTAAGCGCACTGACTGGAAGCAAAGCAAAAGCATGCCGGAGCCTCGGCAAAACAACCACTTGCACAACATAATCGTTGATAACAATCTACCACTTGTGTCTAGAAAACTAGTGATGCATTATGATTGGTGTATAGGCTGCAAGACAAAACTTAATTGGTTGCACAAAATGTAATCAAAACTTAGCTATTATTTATGGTGACTACCAATTAACGGCTGGGTTGCTTCCCGTTTCAATTAATCAGAAGAATGAGAAACTCCGATTATCAATACATTACGGTTCCACTTCATTCACTTTGAGTAGTTGTGGTAACGGAACATTGCTGAAGTAGCAGGTCGAGCCTCTAGTGACTGAAAACAACGTATGTACAAATAGTTTAACGTAAGTATGTGCAGTTATTTTCATCAAAGCTTTTAATAAAAATTATGCTCTAACAATTGATGAATGATTTTTTTCAGGACTTCTTTTACTAATAAGTTATAACAGATTATTAGTTACCATTTTTAGTGTTATTATTTATTATTATTGTAAGCAATAATATAATATTATATATTTGATTCAATCTAATAATAATTATTAGATTGAATCAAAATTAACAGAAATATTATAATATTATCATTATTATTAAGTAAGCTTGATAAAAATGTTTTAGAATAATATTAAATTTAGTTGTTGCAATATCAGTGGCATAAAGGACAATAATGTAGTAAATATTAAACGGTATTTTTATTATTAACTTTGTTATAAAGTAGTTCATGTGTTTTTAGTTTACAACTTCAAGTTTTAATAATAATAAAAATTGTAACAATGTGCATATAGCATTCTTGCTAATTTTTCACTTTGTACACTGTCTTTTATAATAATACTCTTTGTACTCAATTACGCCCTACTCCTTCAGCTCGTGCCCTACTCCAACAGCATGCATCAGCCCAAAAACCAGCCTACTCTTCTACCCTGTCATCACTACTTTGTTCTTAGCCCTGCTCTATATCAACCTCCACCTGTCCTTTACTCTACGAATCTCCCCATTTCTCCACTCTATGCTGTTCCCACCTAGTTATACTTCTCACTCTTTAGGTTGTTCGAGTTTCGCAATGTTTTATCTCTCTTTTTTTTCTCACTCAACTTGGCTTGAACTAAGACCATGTGCTGGCACATAGCTCTGTGATCTCAGAGTTAAAATAATAATTCATTGATTCATTGTATTATGTTAACTGCTGCAGTCAACTTCTACAAATAGACACAACTTGATAACAAAAACAGTACAATAGCTAAGCAATGAAAGAACGGTGTAAGCTATACATAAAATAATTTGAGTTGTACACCAACATGGATTTACTAATGCAACATTTGAGCCATCTGCTATGAGCAAATGCGATTTTCTGTGATTGCTCTCTCCTGATAAAAGTGTTAAAAATGAAAAATCGAATCCACGAACATTTCCTGTTGGTAGCAAATGGCAAAATCAAACCCTGACCGAACAACTAGACGGTCTATTAGCTGTGTTTATACAGCAGTGTTTAACTCTCTCAGGCACGTGTGGTCTCGTGGTTAAAGTATTTGCAGGTTCTGGTGTTTAATTCCTAACACGGTTACCTGTGAGTGAGGTATTTGGTTCCCAATATATATCTCTGCCTGGTCGACTATGGGCATAAATAAATTGATTGCACTCTCTATAATACATATGGAGTCATGCTAGTAAAAGATCCCCTCTGCCTTTTGAAAAGAGTAGCCGGCTTAACGGCGGGTATGGGTATAGGGTGCTGCTTACACAAGCAAATAGCTTATGAGACCCGTCTTTAGGATTGCTCTCAAGACACAGCGAGAACGATGCAATACAATACTGGAAATAGGCATGTGTAAAATGGACAAACCCACAGAAAGATATTTTTTATATGTATATTTATATGTATTAATAGAAATGATTATTACCGCACCAATCATCATTTTCGATTTGACAACAATTTCTTTCTCAAAACCAAACCAGACCAAAAAGACAAAAACAGCGTCATTTTTATTCGGTTTTATGATTTATATATTTTGTTTATTATGGCAAACTACTTTCATGTTTACAGTCTATTACATTATTCTATTACTTCTGCAATTGCATGCCTTGTCTGCCCGGCACCGCACATTAATTATTATCGTCTTCCTTTCTTTATTTATCCAAACTTTGATAGTAAGGGTAACTACTAGCATTCATAAGAGATGACTCTAGCTTGTATTGTATTGCAGATTTCAAGGTGACAAGATGGCTGCAGAAATAGGACAACTTCGAATCACAAAACCTGCTCCTAAATTTTCTAGCACAGCGGTTGTGAATGGGGAATTCAAAACAGTGAAACTCTCCGACTATGAAGGGAAATATCTAGTGCTGTTCTTTTATCCTTTGGACTTGTAAGTTAACTATTTTCCACACAATCAAAGTTCTGTTAAATCACTTCACAAGGCATAACTTTATCGGCAAGTGATGAGTGAAGTGGATCAAGCTCTACACAAGTATTTTGAGCAATAGCACCTTGATTAATGCGAGTAAACTTTTATGTATCACATTGATGTTATGACCCGTACCAGTGTGAATTATAAACACTGACCCCCAAAAATACTCGTTTTAACACCATATACAAGTAGCTTCTGTAGATCACGCGTTTGTTTTGGTCAAGTTCTGTCATTTATGGTTCAATTTAATTTTTTTTTGTTAAATTAAAAAAAACTGATGAAAGAAATAAGTGTATATGGTCATAAGTTTCTCATGTAACAGAACTCAAGTTTCATTACTAATAACATATCAAACGCTAAACATTACATACAATGATACGCAGTGGAAAGTGGTGAGAACATGCAGCTGATTAAATTAATCTTGCAATCATTTGAAAATCTTGCTTCTAGACTATTCGCTCCAAGAAAACATTCCAAAAAAACTATCAAAGCACTTAGAAGTTGTGCTCTCATTTTGTTGGGTTACTTGTAGTACGTTTGTGTGTCCGACAGAGCTGATAGCTTTCAGTGACAGAGTGTCCGAGTTCCAAGCGATCAATTGTGAGGTAAATTTTACTCTGATTTATTGATGCATTAAAAGCTGGATAAATAATTCATCAATATTTTTCAGCAAAAATTGATGTGCAGAACTGGCTGTAGTATTGCTTAGTTTGTTGGTATCTGGTTTTGTGGTTTCTATTTAAATATATTTAGTTTGTCATGTCCATGTGCTTAATCAATCAACAACAGAGGGGGAGGGGAGAATAGATATTTTCCCCAATACAGATTAGTTGTATATTTTGTTTAATAAAATGCACCATTGGTTAAACTACTTGCCGACAAGTCTTTATATGATTGGTTGTAGGTTCTAGCATGTTCCACAGATTCTGAGTTCAGCCATTTAGCGTGGACTAACACCCCAAGGAAACAGGGTGGTCTGGGTAATATGAAAATTCCCATTTTGGCGGACAAGACATGTGAAATCGCCAAAGCTTATGGAGTATACAAAGATGATGAGGGTCAGTTGGTTAGCTTTGATCAAATGTCTACAAACATGGTTTCAGAGTATAATTATTGTTGATGCCAGCATCAGTTAAGATCAATATTCTTATAATAAACTTGAAGTGGCACACATATTTAGAGAGCAAAGACCTCATCTGTTTGATCGATTAAAAATTACAATTAGAATGTTGGCAGAAATGGAGTAGATAGTAGGATACTTTCATCTGATGTTTGGCTATAATCAATGTATGGCCACGTGTATAATTGATACCTGTTTTGATGAATAATCTCATTCAACTCACTTCTTCAGTGTCAGAGCTGTTCAGCTGTGTAGACTTTTAATTACCATGCATGTGCCATTATAATGCTGGTTTAGATGTTTTATTTTTATGTAAAAATGTCAGATATTTTTATTCAGTTTTTGACGTTAACCAAATCAAACAATACGTAAAATATAAAAAATTAGGCCAATTTTTTTCCACTAGTCGAATTACGCTTGTGAGCCAGACAAAAAGTGGTTTTTATGTCTCAACATTATGTTATAGCTCAATGATTGGATATTTAAAAGTTGCTGAACTAATCATAGAGCAGGTAACAAAAAATTCTTTAATTTCAATCAAAATATTGCTATTACTTATATGGTCATCAGTAAATTGCAGCTCCACTAGAATTGTTCAATTCACAGCTTATATTTAACTCACTAAAAATACATGTATGTCTCACTCCAAATGTTAAAAGTTACGGCATCATCCCAGAATGCAAATACATGCGTGCACCTGTATTGCGTTTGGCACACGCGTTGTACAATTATCTCCTAAAAATCTAGACTTGCCTTCCCTAGGGAAGGCAACTTATAATTTATTAATTGAAAATTTGGCACATCATGCCGGTCAATCCTTCACTATACAACAACTCATACATGTGTACTATACTAGAAGTAGCCACTCACTCAATGTTAAAATCAGCAACATATTATATGGATATATATAACTTATATATATAGTGAACACTGACAGTCAACTGTAATTCAACTGGTTGACAAGTCTGGCTGGCACGCATTATGTCTGTGATGCAGAAGTGTTTGTAAGCCATTTGCATAAGCTTGCTAGTCAGTCACAGAAAAGATGCACTTGCGTAGCTGACTTCTGTTGGTTGCTTTACTGCACGCCACCTAGTTTAGTAGCCAGACTGGTTAGCTATTCCATTATACCAACCGACACCTTCCTGCCCTTGTACTGGATGGACAGCAACTGACCCTACTCATCTAGCCTAGTTTATGTGATGTTTTTGGCCCAATAATTTTATCCGATTCCGTGGTTAGTACATAATTGGCAGTTCTATTGCTAAAATGGAGCACTACTTCCAAAAACAATAACTAACATGATATAATAAGCATGCAGCACACAGTGTAAGACCTTTCTTGCATTCTGCTTCAGGTGTTTCATTTATTCAGGCAGAAGCCTAAATCAGGTATTATTCTTCAGTATACTAATTGACCACGTACAAATTTCCACCGTCTATTCTCAAATTTCTCAGACAGGTTATATATTCCATGGGGGAATTATACCAAGACTGCAAAAAAACTGAACCAAAATTAGCCATTAACGCTTTCTCATTAACATAGACTGATGGTGGACACGTGTACAAGTGCAGTCAATGATATTTGATGTCTAAAATTTTAAGCACCAATAACCATTAACATAAATGTGTTTTTTGCTAGGACCATTAACATGGTATTGGAATATGGCTGTTTTTGGTGTCTACCTACCTACATGTGTTTTTGGCAACATTGCTAATTTAAGCATGAATAGTGCAAAATCATAGACCACTACGAGGCAACTCCGGCAATCAGCTACATTTAAATCATGATAAGGTTACTGTAAGCAACTGCATCTACCAATCCTGGTATATTGCATCCACATGTAATACTGTTTTGCTCTTCTATTAAAGATGATTACTTGTAGGTGTGGCTTTCCGAGGCTTGTTTATCATTGACAGCAGTGGAAAGTTGCGACAGATCACAATAAATGATCTTCCAGTTGGGCGATCCATAGATGAGACACTGCGTCTGGTGCAAGCTTTCCAGTTTACTGACAAGCATGGTGAAGTGTGCCCAGTTGGATGGAGACCAGGGAGTGCTACTATTAAACCGGACCCGAAGGGTTCAAAAAGTTATTTCCAGAAAAAATAAATGGGCAAGCTCTAGGTTAATGTGGATTCTTTGGGACGTTTTATTATCTTCTTTTGCATTATCGAGATTTATGAATTTTTTTCGTATTTTATAATATTAGAATAGGCAACTTTACATTGTCGTCTTGGGTATTAATCACTTTTGACATATCGCTTGTTCCACGTGATGAGTTGGTTTCCACGTTCTAACTTTGCTAGTATTGCAATAAGTTGTATACACAATGTAGTTCTAAATGTAACATCACTTCGTTCTATCTTCTTTCCTGTAAGCTTTCAGTGGCAAGTTTTTCTACTGTGATAATTATTTTGGATTGCAAGCCTTCTGTGACAAGTGTTTTTTGCTGTGATAATTATAAAACTTGTATAATTTTTATTCAATTTGTAAAACAAAGCAACTAAAAAGCGCATATCACCTTTCTTCTTCTTCATAGAACTGATCTACTTACTTGCATAACAATAATCTATTTTTTCATGCACATAATGGAATAATAAATAGTGAGTACAATAAAAACTGCGCCGATGTACGGCATATGGTACAAAAACTGAAATAATACCCTCTAAACTTCAACAACTTTCCAGGACATTTTAAGCGGTGTGAACAATACTGAATAAAAATGACTGGAGCCTACATGCAAGTAGGCTAGACAAAGTGATCAATCCAGGTTAACAAGTCTGGTGTATAAATTTCTACGCTATTCTTGCAGCGCTCAAGCACTGAGCAGTGTACCCTGCACTTATGTTCATATGTATGTAATGTATTTGATTCAAACACCATCATATTGCATAGCCTTTGGAGTTGTTTACTCACAATTTCAAAGAGGAGACAAGTCCGACAAAATGAACTACTGCATAGCTCACGGAATTAATATAAATTGACTTATATTAGGGCTCATCTATCCCATCCCTACGACATAGCGATAACCAACTATTATAATATATAAAAACAATTTCCATAAGAAAAAGGCCTAAGTCATCGGCATTCATAGTTAATGTTATGTCGTTATATTATCATGCTATGGAAGATGGTGGCCACCGTGATCAAGAGAGGGGAGTGTCACAGGGCATCAAGCATTAGGTCTGCCCCCAGGTGTTAGTCCATTATACTAGGTCCATGGGCATAGTCAAACACATGGTATTAAACTTTTGGTCATGTCTGGTCATTTGGTGAATAGCTGATCAAAAATCCTGACATGAGATCATAGTCTAATAACCTGTAGTCTTGCTCGAAATGAAATTTTTAGGTTTACACAGAGTGATCATACAAATTGGACAGTGGTAGCTCGTAAACTGACTAGTAAAAAACTCTATGCTAAAAATGGATGTGTCGAAATTTTGTACCTTACTTTTTTCTGCACTCAAAGCACATGATACGAAACTGTGATGTAACAAAAAGATTTTGAAGTCTTTTGTTCTTGGATGGGATTTGTGCACACTGACCTAACAAAACTATGAGCAATCAACAAAAGCCTTCAGCTCTTCAACGAAAACAGCAATCAGTTCCTGAGAGAAAAGACAACTCCACAACACAGGAGACCTTGGCAATAGAGTATCAAACAACCGTGACTGGTCAAAGGAGTACAGCTAGAAGCTACTCACCCAGCACAAACCAGCTATATTATTTTTTGTAAGAGAACTTGCATTTATACAAATAAGGACAGCAAGACCAGTTTATACCTTGGCCCTTGTCGGAAGACAAGAGGGAGGGAGAGAGAGAGGGTGGAGGGGTTGAGATTAGGAGAACTCTTAGAGGAGGCGGATAGTTGAGCTAAGAGACGACAGAACCAGAGAACACAGGCTGCATGTAGACTAGCAGGAAGAGAGGGATAGGTGGACCAGATGCAGAAATGATCCATTCGTAGTGTCCTGCAAGAGCTGTGAAGAGACAAACAAATCTGTCACCACTAACCAGTGGGGGACTGTATCAACCAGCAATCATTCCTCTTCGCTCCACAAACAGTTGCAGCTAGTCAAAAGTTTAAAAATATGGTTTCCACACTTTTGTAATAATGTGAAACACAAAAAGTACAGGAAGTGCTGAATACTATGAAACCTATAAGCTGGCCTGTAACAAAATATTTATTGTTTAATTCTGTTGCCGCAACTGCGCACACTGGCAGCATGAGGAAAGATTGCAGACCAAGACAGGCCCAACAGCCTAGGCTGTGACTTTACATATTGACATGTATTGCCACAAGCTCACCACCTACCGGCCAGTCGACCTTCACAACACTCATACCAAATGTAACTGAATGAATACAGACTTGCCTGATGCCTGTTGCTTCAGTTGAGCAATGAGAGGACGGCCCTAGCTGCACAGCTAGCTAGCAATAGAGTATCTCTTCTTCAACAACAAACAACAATAAACAAGAATAAACAAGAGTAGTTACAAGCAGCAATCACTGATGTATATTTAGGTTGGAGCAACAGGGTGCTTTATATGCTTGTCGTGTATATATACAAATGGTTTAGCACCCCCACATTACATACATTACATACAAGGGAGACAAGTCCAACACAATCGGTCATGATACGACGGCTACTTGCCTTTCTCTACGTCTGCTCACTGTCTACCAATAACACTTGCCTTGCATTGTCAGTTGCCTTCTCTGCCAGCTCTTGCATATTGTAGTATGGGTAGCAGGAGGTTGTCTCCTCATGTCATATTGCAGGTGGTACGTAGTAAGCAGTGAAAAGGTGTGTAGCCCTACCTGTCACTCATGTTATTGTTCTATTTACAATGTTCTCGCACACCTACCTACGCAACTCTTGTCGAGCAGGCACTGCAGGTAGCTAGTAGCGGACTGCACCAGATGAATAATGTATACTAGGTGCGCCTCCTGCATATCTCGGTAACTTGGCTCTTTTCTCCTCCTACAAGCAGCACAAGCAAAAGCCTTGACCAAAGGTGAAGGACATCACCGCAATGAAGCCTGGCGGAATACACTGCAACCAGTAACCTCATAAGACAAGACTACAACTCATTCATTCACACGACAGTCATTAACAGCTGTAACGATTGCAAGGGTGGATGTTACTCATCGACAGTACAGAGAGGCTCAGGGTAGAGAGGCACCAGCAATGCTTGTAGGTCACTAGCTAGCCTTGGTTCCTACTCCACCTGTAAGTACACAAGCAGCACACAGGGATACACAACTAGACGTGGGGCACCGAGCAACTTACCAGCGATATGTCTTCGTCTGGATGAACAATAATCTGACCTGAACCAGATGCATCTAGTTTCCTGATACCTGGAGGCAGAGGCGTGGTGCTGGTATCACCTGCACTGCCTGCAGCAGGTGCTTGTGTACCAGGTGGAAAAGCACCTTTAGCGTGAAATGGTCCCAGGTCAGGCTTAGAGGCTTCTGCCTGGGCCGATAGTGATGGCTGAGGGGGAGCCTACAAAACAAGTAGTTAGTAGTAAGTACAGCAGTAGTAAGTACAGCAGTAGTAAGTACAGCAGTAGTAAGTACAGCAGTAGTAAGTACAACAGTAGTAAGTACAACAGTAGTAAGTACAGTAGTAAGTACAACAGTAGTAAGTACAACAGTAGTAAGTACAACAGTAGTAAGTACAGTAGTAGTAAGTACAGCAGTAGTAAGTACAACAGTAGTAAGTACAACAGTAGTAAGTACAGCAGTAGTAAGTACAGCAGTAGTAAGTACAGCAGTAGTAAGTACAGCAGTAGTAAGTACAACAGTAGTAAGTACAGCAGTAGTAAGTACAGTAGTAAGTACAACAGTAGTAAGTACAACAGTAGTAAGAACAGCAGTAGTAAGTACAGTAGTAAGTACAACAGTAGCAAGTACAACAGTAGTAAGTACAGTAGTAAGTACAGCAGTAGTAAGTACAACAGTAGTAAGTACAGCAGTAGTAAGTACAGTAGTAAGTACAACAGTAGTAAGTACAACAGTAGTAAGAACAGCAGTAGTAAGTACAGTAGTAAGTACAGCAGTAGTAAGTACAACAGTAGTAAGTACAGCAGTAGTAAGTACAGTAGTAAGTACAACAGTAGTAAGTACAACAGTAGTAAGAACAGCAGTAGTAAGTACAGTAGTAAGTACAACAGTAGTAAGTACAACAGTAGTAAGTACAGCAGTAGTAAGTACAACAGTAGTAAGTACAGCAGTAGTAAGTACAACAGTAGTAAGTACAGCAGTAGCAAGTACAACAGTAGTAAGTACAGCAGTAGTAAGTACAACAGTAGTAAGTACAACAGTAGTAAGTACAACAGTAGTAAGTACAGTAGTAAGTACAACAGTAGTAAGTACAGCAGTAGTAAGTACAGTAGTAAGTACAACAGTAGTAAGTACAGCAGTAGCAAGTACAACAGTAGTAAGTACAGCAGTAGTAAGTACAACAGTAGTAAGTACAACAGTAGTAAGTACAGTAGTAGTAAGTACAGTAGTAAGTACAACAGTAGTAAGTACAGTAGCAAGTACAACAGTAGTAAGTACAACAGTAGTAAGTACAGCAGTAGCAAGTACAACAGTAGTAAGTACAGCAGTAGTAAGTACAACAGTAGTAAGTACAACAGTAGTAAGTACAACAGTAGTAAGTACAGTAGTAAGTACAACAGTAGTAAGTACAGTAGCAAGTACAACAGTAGTAAGTACAACAGTAGTAAGTACAACAGTAGCAAGTACAACAGTAGTAAGTACAACAGTAGTAAGTACAACAGTAGTAAGTACAGTAGTAAGTACAACAGTAGTAAGTACAGCAGTAGTAAGTACAACAGTAGTAAGTACAACAGTAGTAAGTACAACAGTAGTAAGTACAGCAGTAGTAAGTACAACAGTAGCAAGTACAACAGTAGTAAGTACAACAGTAGTAAGTACAACAGTAGTAAGTACAGTAGTAAGTACAACAGTAGTAAGTACAGCAGTAGTAAGTACAACAGTAGTAAGTACAACAGTAGTAAGTACAACAGTAGTAAGTACAGCAGTAGTAAGTACAACAGTAGTAAGTACAACAGTAGTAAGTACAGCAGTAGTAAGTACAACAGTAGTAAGTACAACAGTAGTAAGTACAGCAGTAGTAAGTACAACAGTAGTAAGTACAGCAGTAGTAAGTACAGCAGTAGTAAGTACAACAGTAGTAAGTACAACAGTAGTAAGTACAGCAGTAGCAAGTACAACAGTAGTAAGTACAACAGTAGTAAGTACAGCAGTAGTAAGTACAACAGTAGTAAGTACAACAGTAGTAAGTACAACAGTAGTAAGTACAACAGTAGTAAGAACAGCAGTAGTAAGTACAGTAGTAAGTACAACAGTAGCAAGTACAGTAGTAAGTACAACAGTAGCAAGTACAGTAGTAAGTACAACAGTAGTAAGTACAGTAGTAAGTACAACAGTAGTAAGTACAGTAGTAAGTACAGCAGTAGCAAGTACAACAGTAGTAAGTACAGCAGTAGTAAGTACAACAGTAGTAAGTACAACAGTAGTAAGTACAACAGTAGTAAGTACAACAGTAGTAAGTACAACAGTAGTAAGTACAGCAGTAGTAAGTACAGTAGTAAGTACAACAGTAGTAAGTACAGCAGTAGTAAGTACAGCAGTAGTAAGTACAACAGTAGTAAGTACAACAGTAGTAAGTACAGCAGTAGTAAGTACAACAGTAGTAAGTACAGCAGTAGTAAGTACAACAGTAGTAAGTACAACAGTAGTAAGTACAACAGTAGTAAGTACAACAGTAGTAAGTACAACAGTAGTAAGTACAGCAGTAGTAAGTACAACAGTAGTAAGTACAACAGTAGTAAGTACAACAGTAGTAAGTACAACAGTAGTAAGTACAACAGTAGTAAGTACAACAGTAGTAAGTACAGCAGTAGTAAGTACAACAGTAGTAAGTACAACAGTAGTAAGTACAACAGTAGTAAGTACAGCAGTAAGTACAACAGTAGTAAGTACAGCAGTAGTAAGTACAGTAGTAAGTACAGCAGTAGTGAGTACAGCAGTAGTAAGTACAGTAGTAAGTACAGCAGTAGTGAGTACAACAGTAGTAAGTACAGCAGTAGTAAGTACAACAGTAGTAAGTACAACAGTAGTAAGTACAACAGTAGTAAGTACAACAGTAGTAAGTACAGCAGTAGTAAGTACAGCAGTAGTAAGTACAACAGTAGTAAGTACAACAGTAGTAAGTACAACAGTAGTAAGTACAGCAGTAGTAAGTACAGCAGTAGTAAGTACAACAGTAGTAAGTACAGCAGTAGTAAGTACAACAGTAGTAAGTACAACAGTAGTAAGTACAACAGTAGTAAGTACAGCAGTAGTAAGTACAGCAGTAGTAAGTACAACAGTAGTAAGTACAACAGTAGTAAGTACAACAGTAGTAAGTACAACAGTAGTAAGTACAGCAGTAGTAAGTACAACAGTAGTAAGTACAACAGTAGTAAGTACAACAGTAGTAAGTACAACAGTAGTAAGTACAGCAGTAGTAAGTACAGCAGTAGTAAGTACAACAGTAGTAAGTACAACAGTAGTAAGTACAGCAGTAGTAAGTACAACAGTAGTAAGTACAACAGTAGTAAGTACAGCAGTAGTAAGTACAACAGTAGTAAGTACAACAGTAGTAAGTACAGCAGTAGTAAGTACAACAGTAGTAAGTACAACAGTAGTAAGTACAACAGTAGTAAGTACAACAGTAGTAAGTACAGCAGTAGTAAGTACAACAGTAGTAAGTACAACAGTAGTAAGTACAACAGTAGTAAGTACAACAGTAGTAAGTACAGCAGTAGTAAGTACAGCAGTAGTAAGTACAACAGTAGTAAGTACAACAGTAGTAAGTACAACAGTAGTAAGTACAGCAGTAAGTACAACAGTAGTAAGTACAGCAGTAGTAAGTACAACAGTAGTAAGTACAACAGTAGTAAGTACAACAGTAGTAAGTACAGTAGTAGTAAGTACAACAGTAGTAAGTACAACAGTAGTAAGTACAGCAGTAGTAAGTACAACAGTAGTAAGTACAACAGTAGTAAGTACAACAGTAGTAAGTACAACAGTAGTAAGTACAACAGTAGTAAGTACAACAGTAGTAAGTACAACAGTAGTAAGTACAACAGTAGTAAGTACAACAGTAGTAAGTACAACAGTAGTAAGTACAGCAGTAGTAAGTACAACAGTAGTAAGTACAACAGTAGTAAGTACAACAGTAGTAAGTACAACAGTAGTAAGTACAGCAGTAGTAAGTACAGCAGTAGTAAGTACAACAGTAGTAAGTACAACAGTAGTAAGTACAACAGTAGTAAGTACAGCAGTAAGTACAACAGTAGTAAGTACAACAGTAGTAAGTACAGCAGTAGTAAGTACAGCAGTAGTAAGTACAGTAGTAGTAAGTACAACAGTAGTAAGTACAACAGTAGTAAGTACAACAGTAGTAAGTACAGCAGTAGTAAGTACAACAGTAGTAAGTACAACAGTAGTAAGTACAACAGTAGTAAGTACAGCAGTAGTAAGTACAACAGTAGTAAGTACAGCAGTAGTAAGTACAACAGTAGTAAGTACAGCAGTAGTAAGTACAACAGTAGTAAGTACAACAGTAGTAAGTACAACAGTAGTAAGTACAACAGTAGTAAGTACAGCAGTAGTAAGTACAGCAGTAGTAAGTACAACAGTAGTAAGTACAGCAGTAGTAAGTACAGTAGTAGTAAGTACAACAGTAGTAAGTACAACAGTAGTAAGTACAGCAGTAAGTACAGCAGTAGTAAGTACAGCAGTAGTAAGTACAGCAGTAGTAAGTACAGTAGTAGTAAGTACAACAGTAGTAAGTACAACAGTAGTAAGTACAACAGTAGTAAGTACAGCAGTAGTAAGTACAACAGTAGTAAGTACAACAGTAGTAAGTACAGCAGTAGTAAGTACAGTAGTAGTAAGTACAACAGTAGTAAGTACAGCAGTAGTAAGTACAGCAGTAGTAAGTACAACAGTAGTAAGTACAGCAGTAGTAAGTACAACAGTAGTAAGTACAACAGTAGTAAGTACAACAGTAGTAAGTACAACAGTAGTAAGTACAGCAGTAGTAAGTACAACAGTAGTAAGTACAGCAGTAGTAAGTACAACAGTAGTAAGTACAGCAGTAGTAAGTACAGCAGTAGTAAGTACAGCAGTAGTAAGTACAGCAGTAGTAAGTACAGCAGTAGTAAGTACAGCAGTAGTAAGTACAACGATTCATAAAACGGCTAACATAACGAACGCATCTGGCCATCACTATCTGGTTGGTAACTCAGGTAGGAGACAGCAAACGTTGTAATATAATAAAAAACCAAAACGGTAGGATCACTTTATGGGAATGTAACAAATATATGACAACCATAACGTACTACACGGTCATATTTTGTGATAAGGGAGTGACACTTCTTGTTAACACACTTAGTCTTAGGCCTCACCTGTGACGTAGCGGCAGGGAAGAGGGGTGGTCTCATAGGGCCGATATTAGGTGGTGGTTGAGGACCGATTTGACTACCTGGTTCACCAGGAGCGCTCGTTCCTGGAGGTCTCCACATGCCTGAAGGTGGTGGGGGTGCAGACATGCGTGGAGGGGCTCCCATGGGGCCACGTGGAGGACCCATCCCTACAAGAGATGCATATAATGC
Organism: Cryptosula pallasiana; assembly: GCA_945261195.1. Lineage (NCBI taxonomy): Eukaryota > Metazoa > Bryozoa > Gymnolaemata > Cheilostomatida > Cryptosulidae > Cryptosula > Cryptosula pallasiana. The sequence goes on from OX183137.1 coordinate 41,718,591, forward strand.
ACTACAACCACAGCAGCGAAGAAGAAACATTATTGCGGGTTAGAAAGGAAACGTACCTGGAGGACCTCCTACTCCTGGTGGTCCCATTCCTGGAGGAGTGAATCCCATGGGAGGTCTCATGGGTCCCATAGGTGGTCCACCTGTAACAAATGGGCACACTAGCTACATATTGCTGGACAAGTGCAATGAAAATAATGATCTAATCTCAACTAACAATGCTTTTAAATCTTATGCGAGTATTTTATACTTTCAATAAGTAAGCCGGTGCCTACTTACCCATATTGGGGCCACCAAAGTTAGGTCCCATATTTGGTCCACCAAAATTAGGCCCACCATACATGTTAGGGGGACCGAAACCCGGAGGCCCAAACCCTGGACCGGGTGGTCTCATTCCTTGTGGATTGAATGAAGTTTGTGGTTGCATATTTGACTGGCTATTGCCACTGCTGCTACTCTCCCCTGCAGAAACAAATCGAATGGTACAATGAAATCATGCCGCAGATATATGTCATGCCAGTCAGCAGACCACCATCTGACTTACCAACTAACATTTGTTATCGTGCAAGCAGTCAATATCGACAGGAACACTTACCAGCAGATGATGGCTGACTCGCCCCTTTTTTCTCATGAGCAATGATATCCTCTTCCGGAATGCCCTCCATGCCGTATATCTCAACCTCTGTGCTGTCCCTGCCTGGCAGCGCATTGTGCACTTTTTCCAACTTTTCCTTGTGCACCTGACCATTACCAAAATTTTGGTGCAAACTAAAATCTTTTTCCGGCTACCAAGACCGTTTAGAAATTTAGAAAAACTCACCTGGGCACAATGAATCTGCAGACCTGGACCAGTATACAGCTTCTTGTGACAAATATGACATTTGAAGTGTTTAGCCTTCTGGTGCTGAATTAAAATTTTCTCATCTTCAAACTCTCTGTTGCAATACCTGAGATCGCTTGTTTAAGGAAACATGATTGACTCTTATGGTTCACCTTGTATTTCTAGAGAGCAAATTTGTATTGATGCACTCTGAAAGGTTGGAACACTTTATTGGTTTGTTTTGATGCAACAAAAACAACTTTTGAAATTCACTATTGACCAGTAAATCAGTACTGAGAGAATAATGACATCCAAAATTGTACAATAGAAAAAACATAATATGTAGGAGGATAGAATGGAAAAAATGCATGTAATAATGCAAACAAAGGAGTAAATTGAAGCCCAAAATTTCACAAAGAAGGCATCTACAACTTTTGGATAAGAAATACAAAATAAAGCGAAAGTGTCATTTCATCGATGAATTTTATGTAAACCGTAATCTTAAATTATTATTTTCCTATGCGACATTTTCCAATGACTAATCATGTTCTGATCCTAAAACAAAAACCATCATTGATAAAGTAAAACTATCACACTTAATTACATACGAAAATCCTGGTTTCACCATTGTTTGGATCTTTTAAACCAACGCAGAATGAGATCGAAATGAGAACACACAGTTTGACCGCCTAAACTACAGCACTCCTGCTGTAGGGACATTCATTCCCCAAGCTTTACTCAGTAATGTTTCAACAGCCACTCTTTTTATACAAAAAAATTGGTAGTATGAACCAATACTTCACAATCCACCAATTACCGAGGTCTAGAGGTTATATTTTAACTAGATCCAAAACATGACATTGAAAGATCAAAAAGAGCTTGCTGTCGCAAGAAAAATAGTACTAATATAATCATCAATAATTGAAATTATCAGTAACGCTGTTATAGACAGCGAGAAATTTACAAAAGTTACAAGAATCGATTTATCTCTATCAACTGTAGTTGACAATTGTTAAGACTGTCAGAAATGGAAGTTGAAAAAGGATACCAACACCAGGGCTTGGACTGCTTCTTCTTTTTCCTGCCCATGGTAATTAACAGTTAATATCAACTAGCACAGATTTTTTTCACTATTTTCTTGTACTGTCACGTGCCGAGTACTGTAATTCAAAATAAATTATTACTAGTTCTTATTGCTGCAAAAATTCAGGTGCAAAGAAAAAAAATAATGTGTTATCGCAAATAACAATGTTTTTGTGTCAACTACTCACAATGATATAGCATTTACAGAACTCATACGAGCATAACATTCACCAGGACAAAGCATAGATGTATTAATTTTTCCCACACATTTGTTTCATTTTATAAAACTCTCTTGTTAATAATTATTCAATAACTTGGGACCACAGGCAGCTAAAAACATAAACTAAAAAGGGGTGAAGAAACACTACTCTGGACAGGGTTTATTTGCAGGGCAATACAATTATTGCCTGCTTACATAGCTGTGGACTTGACAAAATATATCTTGAAATTGCATTTTAAACCGGCGATCAGACAGTGCACCGTGGGTCCTTAGGGTAACAGTTTATGATATATTGTTTTACTGACGACCTATTGGTATGCTACTTATTATACATCATTCACATATGTAGGAAAAATGACAACTTTACTCAGAACAATTTTCAAACAAAAAACGAAAATGTTCACATAGGTTGTAACGAGCTAGCTACCGCCGCATTGTTAAGGTCTCCCCACATTTAGCGATTTTGTAAAGGGAAGCAGAAAACGGCCGCTTATTTTACACTTAACCAATCGATTTTCCTCCTCCGACGCGATCGTCTAGAATCAAGCATGCTTGATTTTTGCCGGCTGATCTCACGCTTAAAGATTCTTCGCTGACGCTGATTGATCAATGCAGATTGCTCGTATCCACTTTTTTCTATTTTGATTTTCCCAGCCATGCGTTCACTATAAACTGTTGGAGGGCACCGTAATGTGCATAATCATTGTGTGTGGAGTGCAGCAACGGACTATGGGAGGAAAACTTCACTAATAGTGGCAAATTCGTTGCCGTAATTCGCTGTGTGTGGAGAGGCCTCTACACCACTTGGTCACGCCTCACCAATTACACTTCACAATAACCACACTGTTGCGACAACAGCGATACATCAAATCGCCTGTCATTTTGGTAAGCAAAGAAGAAACGTCTTCTCAATTATTTTTTTAACGAGACAACCACTGGTGTGACACAAATAACTTTGGCACCAATTGGTAAATAAAATAGCGTGTACAAAACTCATGAGAGCATAGCGTGTATTAAAACAAATGATTTAGATGCGAATGTCAGGCACGGTTTTTGAATTTTCGAATTACCCCTGCGTGGTTATTTTTTTAATAACTTGAGGCAGTTAATTCTTTAATAACTTGGGGCCAGAAGCTGCTAGAAACAAAACTTAAAGGGATAGTCTACAGAGAAAGCCAAAAATGACATTTTTTGATACTAGTTTATTTGATATTGGAATGGTTAGGTAGCACTAATTTAATACATAAGCTACCAAAAGACAGTGATTTTCCCAATAAGGGACCAAATTTTATTGTAAAACTTTCCAAAAGTATAAAAATAGCAGTATAAAACTGTCAAGTTTGCACAAATCTACTTTGAATTTCGCGCTGTTAGAAATATCGCCAAAGACTCGTTACATTGTTGTCTATAACGAGGGTACACCCAGCACAGACATAGCGTGCATTCAACTTGTGCGACATTAGTAAACCACCAGTGCTGGAGCACGACTGTGAGTGACCCCCTAATATGACGGGACCGGCTTGCACGCCTCGTCATTATTACACAGATACTTATCAGCATTGTGGCTATTTCACATTAGGCTATATCAGTGATGACAATAATTATCACGGACAACTTCTCCTATCATCGATCATTATTAATAATAATAAGCGCTATTATTGCATATCTATTGGTATTATGTATGATGTTGTTATGATTATGAAATATTAATATCAAAAATGTTATTAGCATTTTTTTATTTAGTAATATTATTATAAGAATAATACTACTAAAATACTAAATATCATTATTATTAATTATAATTTTATAAAAATAACTGGCAAAAAATTTAATTATTACGGTTTCAGCAATGAATGGCCCCTAATAACTAAAAATATTTAATATCTCAATGTTTTTTTAGTAGTCCACAGAGCAAAAATACGGGAATTGGGGAAACTAAGGGCGTAACAACACTGGAAAATGATAGCTTGACAATTATGACAATTCAATCATATAAGGATATGAATGCGCTTGGGGTGTACGCCAATCCCGGTGACGAACCAAAGAATGTATTGCCGATATCCAAAATGCGATTTCGCATTTTCCCTTAAATCTCACAAACTAAAATGTTAAAAACAACAAAGATACTCCCATATTTATTGTTACTGCTATTCAAAGTTTGTATCAAAATTTAGTTTTCTCTGTAGACTATCCCTTTAAAAAGGTATCCAATGGACACCATTTACTGCTTAGGCTTAGCCAATCATTGCACCACCTACATAGCTGTGGACTTGAAAAATAACGGGTTGAGAATGTATTGTAAATTTGCAATTTCTTATTGCGTCATGGGCTCTTAAGATTTCAGTATATGTCATTCAAATTCTCTGTTATTTTACCGACTCAGTGGTATACTATTGATCATGCAGCAATCACATTATGTGGACCAAAAATAATTTTATCTGAGTCATATTTAAATAAATGAAAAAAAACTTCTATACCGCACCATTAGCTACTTTCCGCCACACATCACTGATTTCGCGTCACTGTAACAATACCATTGTCAGCAATGCTTGATACTGTGACCACAAAACATTGTTTTTTTTAAGGAAAGGTACTTTTTCTCAATTATTTTTCTGAGACAACCAATGGTGTGACACAAATAATTTTTACACCAATTAGATAGTTGAAAAACCTTGCGGTCGCTACGTGATATGAGCAAAAGCATTGTTATAAAAAATTGTCCCGGAAAATTCGTGATTTTTTCAAGTCTAAAAAATCATGTTTTTTTCATATCTTTCAAACTAAAGCTCACAGAGACACAAATCTAATTGCTATAGCTAGAGTAGTCCACCGCGCGTGGATGTGACTATGAACATTTTTCTCATTTTACCCATAGACTTGAGAAAATGCCTTTACATTTTCGACATTTTATCTAAAATCTACCAAGTCCCTGAAGGGCATCGACATATTGTTATAGGGCTATAAAATAGACTGTGGAGTTAGGATCTGAATGGTGTATAATTATTGTAGTGTGTTCAATGTATTTTGATAATAGGAAGGTTTTTCGACAACGCCCCGACTAAAATTATTTTTCATCCTAGCCAAATATAAATTAGCCTAATCACTACCATTGCAAATGCATCGTGGGCTTACCACGTGCGCCGCGTGTTTTAACGAAATACTGGGTTTGCCGCAAACGCTACGGTTAAAGATGGTTAGTACATTAGTATCGCGGCTATTTATTTGTCATCATTATTGATTTAATTTTAATTTATTCCAGTTCATAATTAATCTGATATTATATCTGTTAATCCAGAAGAACATCATTGAATGATAACAGCTAGTGGTAATAAATATGATATAGCAAAATGCAATGTCATCAATAACCATTAGTTTTAATAATTATTTATTAATTAATTATTATTGAAATTTTATATTAAATTTATTTATTAATTATGATTATTAAATTAATTACAAGATTTCTGATGATGGCACCTGTCTATATCAACTGAGATACAAAACTTGTTGTTTTTTTTGTGTAGTCCAGCTACTTCTACAAAATAATGTTATACAGCCAATGCAAAGCATTTATAATTGTTACATATACATTGTATTATTATTGAAGCCTACGCATGATATCTCTATATATATAACACGCATCGCTTCATGCGTGCGTCAACACTAATTGCCTGCAAAAAAGAACATTTACCATGCATTTTTTTTTTACTCAAAAGTAAATTTGGTAAAACTTGTTTTAACAGTTAACTATTGAGGTGACAATAGCAAATTTGGTCTCATTGTATACACAACATACTTTTCTACCCACTGAAATTATTTAAAAAATTTTCAGAACAATTTGAAAAAACTTTTTCAACTATCTACACCAATGATGGACAACAAATTTTTCTAAAAGCTGATGCTGTAGTTGAGAAAAAATTGTCAAAATAAAAATTGCACTTGTGCTAGCTAAAGAAAAGATGTCTAAAAGCTGGTACTCTTTTGTAGAAAAATTGTCCAACAAAACATTACTACTATAGATTTGAATTTCTCGCTAAATAATAATAATTAATAAGAAACTTTTTCAGAGAATTTCAACTCAGAAGATTTTATTTTTCAATACTCATACTACTATCTGTATGTTATCATTATTATTAATTATTATATAATAATAATTATTATTATTAACCATGGTCATGATGGTAGAGGGAGTAAATAGTAACATCACAATAATTTTATTAATTATTATTTATTGTTGTTGTTTGTTATTAACTATTATTATTAATTAAATAATAATCTCCCCTTTCACACTCTCACTCAACAGGTGTTAGTTGGTTGGTAGTGGTAGTAGTAGCAGTGACTTGAGTAGTATTAATATTATTACTAACTACTACTACTAGCCAGCCAAGCTAGCCACTAGTTACCAGTTGCTAGCTACAACTAGCCTAGTAGTAGGCGAATAATGTTTCGGGTGATGAGTCGACTGGAACCGTGAACAGAAAGTAAATAATAATAAATCAGTCAGTCAGTCAGTAGTTGTTTGTATATATATATGTTGTATGAAAAAAATGGACAACATGTTACTATTGTATTGTAACTGGTTGATTGAAGGACTTCACGACAATGCAAATTACAGAATAGAAGCTTTAATAACACCAAATGAGGCACTCCTCTATACATTTAGTGTTATTGAGTGTTCGAAGCCTTCAAAGGTATTCAACCAACTTCTTTTACTTTACAATAATTTGCGGCCATATGCAAAGTTAGTCTGATTTGCGGTGATTCAGTAACAGGTAAACAATCGTTTATTCACATGTACATACTCCTTATATTAGAGCAGGGTTTCGGACTAGCATATCTATACTTTTTTCACTCACCACTGTATTTTTTCTCCACAAAAAAAAACAAGCTTATTGCTCAGCCTGAAATTTCTTCTTTCTTTTTTTTAAAGTTTTTCTTTTTGAATATATAGAAAAGTAGAGTAAGAAAAATTGATAGCACTTTGGAGCAATTTTTTAACCAATCATGTTATCTTTCTCGGCTGTCATAAAACCAATGTAAACAATTCATTCATTCGCTCAACATTTGTGCATATCGTCGACTACTACGCCAGTGTGTTGTACAGATAATTTCAACAACAACAAGTAATATTATATTATATTGCAAGCCGGGGAGTTACAGTGTGTATACAGCAATCAATTTTTGGAGAAGCCTGTTGAGGATTATGAAACTATGATCAGGTAGCTGCTTCAAATGAGTGGCGGCACTTTCTGTTTCAGTAATTACTGCGGATTGTAAAAATAATAGTAGTACTACTACTACTACTACTACTACTACTACTACTACTACTACTACTACTACTACTACTACTACTACTACTACTACTACTACTACTACTACTACTACTACTACTACCAGTCTCCAGTAGTGCACTACTACTACTGTAACAAACAGCCAAGAAGTTAAACTGACACTACTACTACTACTATTGCTTCTCCTCTACTACTGAGACTCTACTGTTGCTATTCTCATCATCGCCGTTCATCACCAGCCAAGCGTTTTATTTGAGTAGTCTCCGCATCACCAAAGACAAGTTGGATTACTCAGCAACAACTTCTATTATTATTATTGTTACTACTACTGATCATCATACTCATAATTAATAATAATAAATAGTAGTATTGATTGAAGAAGGAAGAATAGCCCGCTTGTAGTGGTTATTCAAGTTATTTAGAACCAAAATCTTCTACAACCTACCTACTACTAACTAGCTGGAAGGATTTCCAAGAAGAATAACAAAGAAAGGTAGGAAACTGTTACTGACCAGTTGTTTCTCAGTTTGTTTCTGGGTAACTGGATTTACTCTGAAAAATTATTTATTTGAAAGAATTGTTGTAATAATAAATATAGTAATGTTATTATTGTTAGCCGTTGGTCCAACCTGTGCTAGAAAAAAAGTAGTTATCTATTAACCAATAGTTAGTAATAGTAGCTATTGCTAGACTAGATTCATGGTGGTGATGGGTGTTGCGCATTGCTGTTGTTATAAGCTAACAACATTTCCATTATGATGTGTAAACACCGCAATTACATTATTCTAGATCTTTTTACTTACTGTGCCACTGTGGGCACATATATATATATCGCAATACTACTGCATAGCAATAATATTTAAATCATTTGTAATCTCGTGAAACTTACATTTATAAAGTTTTACTATGAAGTTTCAAAAATTTCTATTTGATCTTGGTAGTTTTTATGATTTTTGTTAGGTTTGTTTTTTTGCTGTGTTTTCAAAATTTCATGTGTATAAAGTACTAGTGTTTTTTATTAGGTAATACTACAGCTTAATTGATTGTCTTTTTTCCTCTTAACCGTTTTTATGATTTTCACAGTCGTTCCACTCGGCAGCATGTCATTAGTTTGTCAGCAGCTATGTACATGCTTAGCAGTAGAAATATTATTCTTACCCTGATCATCATAAAACAGCAGATCTAAAACTAGGCAGTGAAGCAGTGGACCTCATTAATCCTGGATAATCTATCGGCTTTAGCCAGTTATCTCCATCATTACTGATTGTATTAAATTGTCACAGTCTCTATTATTCTCCACCATTCTAAGAAAAGTTATGTAGTCATTTCCTTAGCTTTGGAATATGATGCTGGTACTTCCATGAATAATTGAAGAACAATAATATTCTCTCTTTCTCAAAAATTATATGACGGAAATATCAGGCATTTTTTCTTACTGAACTGGTTCAACAAGTTTTCTTTGAGCCTAGTGCACATCAAGGAACTGTCATTATCACATGGTGTTGAGCTGATGATTTGTGAAGCTGTCGTACTCCTTATCGTAATACTAATGATCAGTAAAACTTCTTATCTACCAGATTGAGTACCTCGGCATTTCTGTATCTTGTAGACATAGCATTTGTGCAATGAGTGACAGCAGCAAAGATAAGGCATGCACCCCAAACCAAGCCCGACCTGCTCACCCGCAGGCTACGTGGCCGATGCCTGCTGCGATGGCAGGTATGTGTAAGGGACAGCTCGCGTCCCCCCTTGCTACAACGGGTTTACTTTAGTGTTTCTACAAGGAAGTCACAGACTTGCTTCAACTCTTTCCCAATAAGGCCTGTGTAATTATTGTTATAATCACATAGTTTTGAGGCTTGTATACATACGCTATTTATGGTAATACATACACAAATAATACTGCTTTGTATGGCCGTTTGTAGCCTTATTATTACTTATAAATTATTAATGAAGATCAAATGTTATAGCACCCAAAACTTCTTCCTTTGCTACCAGTTTGTAAGATGGGCAACACCTGTAAGCAGGTGAAACTCCTTCATATACATTTACATACACAGATAATTGCGTTATTGCTCTCAGTATAGTGCTCGCACAAGTAAACAGTTTCATGGGGTGATTATTGTTGACTAGACACTTCGTAGTACCTTGAGTTGTTCATCGCGTTGTGTTACAGTCACTGAATGACTTTTTTTCTTAACGCCAGACAGTTTTTGATATAAGTTCTGTTTTGCTCAAAGTGATTTGATACACTCAATGTCTAACAGGTCTGTAAAAAATTAACTTATTATTACTGCCAGCACTGTGTGGCAGCGGCTGGATTATCGATTTGATTTAGTGTACTAGTAATCAGTTGTAGGAGTTGTATAAGCTTTGATAACAGTCGTAGGTAGTTGGTAGTGGCAGCGATAAAAGAAGTGGTAGTTTTAAGAGTATTAGTATTAGTAGTAGTAGCAGCCAGTGTAGTCATTCCTGCGTACTAAGCTATAAAGCGTTGTAAACATCATTATTTGAATAACATGCCCGGCATATTGCTTGTTATTGCTGTATAAATTAGCATTTTCTGCAAGCAACTCCACAATAACAACCCCAATAGCATAGATAATTCTCTTGTTATTGCTGCTATCTGATGTGCTCCATTAATTTGTGGTTAGTTTGGTCAGATGTTGTCGTATTGCTGACCACAATGGCATACTACTAGTGTCTGCATACTTTAGGATATGCCAACCAAATATATCTTGTGTGTGCAATACAACTTGTATGTCAGCTACTATACTTGTATGTCAGCTACTATACTTGTGTGCATAGCAATTGAATGCATTCTATGAACATACATCTCCCCACTCGCTTATCAATTGATTGAATGCAGCTATTATGAACGTTTCACTGCCGCTTATCCAACTTCATTGCTTGACTAACAAAGCAGCATTGTGTGAGATTTAAGCTTTTATACAACTCTGAATGGTCAACTATTGACATTAGAAACAGCTGCTGTTTGTTAATGTTGTTAGTCAACGGTGTAGTTAGTGACGGTGACATATCTGTACCTGAGGGAATTACTGTCTCTGTGATTTAATAGTTTTATTTTCCCTAAACAACAGGTGCGGGTCCACATTTCTAAAACTATTAATTGCAAAATTATTGATGTTTGCTAGAAATTATAGAAAAATTAGAAACATGGACTTTAATGAAGCCAAATTGTAGAGTTTTTAACTGAATACGTACTCAGCTCTATTATCGTAGTCTACTTTCTTTTCATTGATTGACAGATCTAGATGGATTTGAAATGTATGTGTAGAGTTTCACTTAAAGTTTAAGACACAATTATTGAACTGTTCAGATTGATACAAGACTTATTTTGAATAAGGTGTTAGTTTAGTTAGATGAATGTAATTCTCAAACATAAATACTGAGTTTGACACCACTGTTATAATCATGAAGTTTAAGCTTTATCATAACTAAGTCACAGATATCTCAAGTGGAAAATTTACGTCACCAGTTTCTTTCCTCTGGCTGATAAAATGCTGAAAACAATTTTATCGCGAGATCACAGCGGATTTAGTTTCTCAGCTATATTTAGTATGCATTATTAGCTTCACTAGAGTGGTGGATATCAAATAGAAGCGGCGTTGTTTGGTACAACTCTTGCTGTATTATATATAGAAGCATGCATTACGTATTCTTTTGAAGAAGTGTTTCAGCGGTTATTTGTGTTCCAACTAAACCAACTTTGATTATCATAGAATCAATAATTGAGTAAGACTTGCGTGTTGCTAGAAGTCTGTGAATATATCCTCACCATCCACTCAGCCTTGGTATTTAATTACCATTCCTTGGCTTAGATAAACTTGTTTTTCTCTCTGTAAAATCTCATCAATTTAATTATACTACATCTCTGTGCAGTTGATCCATCGAGGTGAAGTATGGTTAGGGAGACGTGGCTAGTTACTGCAACCTCACGTGTTGTTTACCAATGTTACCTTCATGAAGTCCTAGTTCACTAGTAGTTGGCTACTAATTCTATTGACATGCAGAATGGAAGACGAGAGAATATTCTTTGCTTGTAGATTTTGGGCAGTGGCAGCAGCAGATGTTTTGGGCACAGCAATGGCCTGCTGCCATGACATATCATCCAGCTTACCAGCAGATGTACATGCAGCAGGCAGCTGCCTCTGTCACAGCACCCCCTCCCGCTGCTGCTGCTCAGCCTTCGCCAAGATCCAAAGGTTGGTATTGAGCGAGTTGCTGCTATTTCTCTTATGCTGGCTGAGCAATTCTTAGTGGAGCATTGTTGTACTTCAACAGAGGGCAGTCTGTCCAACAATGGTCTAAATTCTTGCTTTCGTTTAGGAATTTCACTGCCAAGCTTGCATTTTTCTTGCAAAGTATCAGTTGATTTACTGATATTACATAAATGTTGGGCGTAAGTAATACACTACTGATATATTTGCTGGATCTTATCAAATGCCATGCCTGGCTAGGAACTGCTGAGTGATATGAACTGGTAGTAGTAAATAGTTATACAAGCATATACTTTAGACATTAAATACTACCCTTATCTCTACACTTATCTCTGCTTTAGATGACTCCGTCAAGGTAGTCAAGCCTAAGGACCCATTCGTTAGAGGGATTCACAGTCCAGCCGGCATTCAAAGTCCTAAACCGAATAGCCCAGGTTTCTTACTAGGAGCTGGTAAAGGAGTTGGAGGCCGGGCCTTTTCTGTGTACACTTCTCGATCTGGTAAGTTTGCCTCATCACTTTCACTACCAGCATGATCTGGCTGGGAGTTTGGATGGCTCCAGATGTGGATTGTTAACAACGTACTGGGTTTAATCATTTTCTGTTGGTTTCCATGGCGTAGTTGCCGTGTAGATTATTGCATAGCAACTGGAGGCTATGTATTAGGTATGCCCTGCGTGTTGGCGCTAGCTAGTAGAACTACAGGCCTAGTACTCTGTCCCAGCATTCGCTCTTGTATTAGACACCGGAGACTCTCCTGTCTGTGCAGTATTAATTACCCAACGTTTAAATAAAGTACTTTTACATAATGTGATGATAATGTGTTTTAGAGACGCCAGGGGGAGCTGTTTCATCGGCTAGCCAAGGTTCTCTCGAGACAGGTTAGTCTAATGTTGTCCGTTTCTCTCTCACTACTTACTCACTTGCCTCTAACACCAAAGAGCTCTATCTACTGCCTGTCAATGGTACTGAGAGCTAGTTAGTTGGCTAGTTAGCACTCTGTAACTCTGTGGTTGAGCACCAGATGTTCAGGCTTACCAAGTTTTTGTGCCTGTTTTGGTTCCCAGTGTGTTAGATTAGCATACTAAGTACTTGTCAACAGCGTGTCAGCTGCGTGCTTCCATTACTATAGCTAGTAGGTGCTAGTAGGGTATACAGTTCATCTCATAAAGTAAAATCTAGCATTGAGCAATCCTAGATATTCCCTATGTTTGTACCCTGGTGTGCTGTGCAGTCACTGACAACAAATATGATTAATTTATCTACAAAGTAGCCCGAGATCTACAAGTACTTATGCTGTTTTAGACTAAAACATTCACTTCTGCTGACATTCATTCGTCCTCTGTCATTGCACTCTATCACTACATTCATATAATTGATAGAATCCAGTGCTAGACAAGCTCATAGCCTATGTGCAGTAATCTGTGTATTAAATTGCTAGTGCTGCCATTACAGGGGATATGATTGCTCCGTTCTATGACTATTACATCGTAGATGAACAGTGGCCAGTCTATACAGGTCCTTATAGTGGCTTCTATACAACTACCAATCACACTCTCACTCATGGTATATCTAACTGCTTGCTCGCACAGCTTGCCATAACAACCTTGATAATCGCAAGTTTTCTCTCTCCACCTGTATCATATCATAGCCTCTCCTCTACTCCCTTGTATTGTGCTTGTCTCACCCTCAATCTTAATCTCTATCTTCACATATTATGTAACTGATCACATATTACATAACGAAATACAACCGCTGTCTCAATTGGTTATAAAAAATGGATTTCAAGTTTTTTATGTGTGAAACTTACAAAATTAAATTTCACTGCCCCATCAATTTTTTTAGCGTATATTTAAGATTTATTATTCACATTAAACTGTCAAATGGACTAGATGAATGTTCTGATAACAACAATATAAATAATTTATAATCTATCTATAGATTATTCCAAAGGTTTATATATTAATATTTGAAGTGTCATTGAAGCACAATTGGACTGCTGCGGGAGAGGTTTCATAACAACATCTGTTTCTTTATATTTTTTGCTGTATAATCTTTGGAAGTTGATAAAAAATTGAAATAGTTGCATGGAAAATTTCTTGTTTGTTGAGCAATTGTGGTTGAGACACAGACTGATCTACTAGTTCATTGTATATTTACTAGATATTGTTTGTGAGATCTAAATCTATCCGCTAGCCACGGTCTATCAAAGAATGACTGGGTTTTGTGGGAAACCTTAATATCTGATGTTTTGTTGCATTGTTTCCTTAGGAGAGAACCAATAGCTAGCCCATGGAACTGTTTACTACTCTTTTGTTTGGATAGTTGCTAGTTGGCTAGTTGTTATAATAGCTTTCTCCACCTCATTCATTCCAATCAAGTAATTGAGCTCCGCTAGTCAACTTGTTGTTTTGTCCAAAACCACAATTCATAAGTCGTTCATCCTGTTTTGGTCTTCTGCGCTGCAAGCGTGCCAACAACGGATTTCTGTGTTGTGATTTGATCAAATTGTCATTTTTTAATCATTGCTCATGAATTGTTGGCTATTCGCTGCAGCTACACGCCATCGCTCTTGTATAATCACACTGGCCACCACATTTACACTTGCGGTGGGTGAATGAATGAGCCAAGTAAGAGATGTGCACCAGATTACACTGCATTACACTTCCGTAGCTCAATGTTATTCATATGGGTTTTTACTAACTGCAAAATCTCCCCACATGTGTCTAAGTCTGTTTTATTGTGTCAAACTCTCCATCACAAAGGGCAGTATTTCTATGTATGTGTTGCGTTTGCAGGAGTGGACTTAACTCAGAAGTCGCTAAACAGGAAGTCTCAGGCAGCGACGACCCCAACGCCGTCGGCTGCCGATAAAGACAAGAAGGATGACAGGCCGGTTGGAGTGGCTGTGGCTAGGCAGCGGTCAGCTGCTGACTCCAAGTCACAGACAGGTAAGTGCATTCATGGCTTTGCTCACATCTATGTCTATGCAGCAGTAGTCGAACTTTTGCCATCTAATGAAGGAGAAGCTTTGCTGAGAGCTGTCTGGTGTCACCAAATAATCTCTAAGCTCTGTTACAGTCAGCTGAGTGTTTTGCAGTCTCTGTTTAGAGCAAGTAGACAAGTAGATGAGTGGGACTGCACTCTCTAGCTTGACATACCATCGATTACTCTCTTGTGTAGGTAGATAGGCTCATCAGCAATATTATACGTGCACTTTAATTGAATTCATCTGCGTCGTATCACCAGCCTATAACAACGCTGTGACACTGCAGCTTCCACCTTGCATTGAGTGTCACGTTAGCCCTCTCTGCAATTGTTTTGTTCATCTCAAATTTCTGAAACAGAATTATTCAGTTTTTTCTCATTGGTATCTGGTGACACGTTGGTTTGCTGTATGTGAACAGTGGGAGCATCGCGCGACGTCAGTACAAATGTGTAGCAGGCCGTTTGTTGTTATTGTTGGTTTCTCCGCAATGGCTGGCCCAACCAGTTCTCCAGGGCATTCCGGTTGTTTTTGTGGTTTTAAAAGCCCCGGATTCTTAATTTTATTGCTAGCTTTTTTTTCAAAAGCAGAGATCTTGTTACGATCAAAACAACAGTGATTTATTGCCTCCATATTCAACCAACCAGCTCGTCAATATTTTATCACGTACTGATCATCTTTTGATAACATAAGCTATTTTATTTCCTTGCATTATTTTTATAAATTTCAATCCGGGTAATATTATTATTAATCATTATGTAATTAATGAATGTTTGGAGACTAGATTGAGTCAAGTTTTGATTGGATGATGAATGTATAAAGCGTTGAATGGAGAGACCAATGTGTATGGGCTGATTACTGAGGCCATTGCAACAAGTGATTGCACAGTGTTGATGCGTTGTTGCCTAGCAGCACATACTAGGGCTATGACTAATACACCAGGCACTGATCTTTGGCTAACTGATGTATTTACACCTGTTGATGAGAGTTTATTGGCTATTATACTGTATCATATACATGACATCAACTATTTAATGTAATAATAGCTGCCGATTCCTCCTACTCGCATTTCCTTCTATTGGCAGCTCATATTATACGCCAGTTTATTGCTTTTCCTCATCTCTACTTTGGCTGTCTTGTTTATTAATTGTTGCCAATACCATGTTATCTATCTACATGTATCTGACGACTCCTAGAAAGTAGTGAAGGCCATTTCTACGTGTTACACAGGAAACAAACTGGGGAATTTCTAATGAAACACAACTGATTAGAGAATGAATTGTTTAGTTGTGAAAACATAGCAAGTTTTGTTCATGTAGCTAGCAAGCTAAAGCATGTCACAGCATCATTGTATTCGTTTGGGAAGTTGAATATCAGTTGCTGATATTAAGGAAATTGACTAACACCAATATATAAGTTCACTTATTATCATTGGCTTTGGACATAGCAACAGTTTACATCTGTACAACTCTCTCTCTCTCCTCAATCTAGTGGAAGACATTGAGTTCTATTTGATACAATGAGATCTCAACTGCTTGTAGACACCACAGATTCTGTAGTGGTATCCACCAGTACCAGCGCAGAGACAAGCACTACAGTCACAAGTACAACAACATCACAAACTGCTACACCGAGTACTGTCAACAGTCAGTGGCCAACCTTCCCTCCATCCTTACCATACATGGCCAACCCTTACCAGCACTACGGTGAGTACCTGTCTTCTCTCTCGTCTTCTTACATTTCTTTTGTACCATTTGTTGTGATGCTATGGTGATGACAACGATAGCAATGAGTGGTGTGCATCTCTCAGCTGGACGTAATTCCTCTCTGCTTACTGCCTCCATTTCTGTTGGCCCATCCAATCAGCTGTGTCTATTTATTCACTAATTTATATGGTGCGATATCGGTAACCACAAGCTTCTATGCCAACTTGTGAAGTACATCAGTACTCCTCTTGTATCCTGTCACATGTATGTTATACTTGAACTTGACTAGATCTCTCAATGATTAGCACATTGCAACTGTTGTTGTTAGATTGAGATCTGGTAGTAGGTGCCAACTTAGTGGTACCTACACTGAACGAACCCTGTCATTCTCTGTATTCCAAAGTTTTATAGCTTGATGGTGGAATTTAGTTGAGACAGTAGGTGCTAGGGTAGTTGTATGGATGTAGGTAGGTGGATAGTACATACGTAGGTGGATAGGTACATACGTACGTACGTAGGTAGGTGGATGTTTGGATGATATGCATTGTTGGATGAGCAGTGGTATCGTATCTCATGTGGGGCACTAGCCATGCAGCTGACAATGCTCCCAGGGGAAAGGTAGTCGCCACTTGAGCAGCGATCTAGCTTGTAAACAGCTTGTTTTCTCTGTCATCGCTGTCTCAATCGATAGTATTACATTGCGTCAGTTATCTTTGCCTTCATAGCAGTGATTCATTCATGAAGCCTTGCATAGTGAAGTATTGGCTTATCCATACAGGGAATGCTCTTCACTAGCTGGCATTTAATTGTTGCTGGGTTATTCCTATGCAGATGATTTCACTCCCTAAGTAAACATTCCTTCAAACAAGTAGTTTGTTAGAGTTGACCAACCATTCTACAACATTCATTATCACTTACACCTGCAACTTGTTATGCTCTTCAATTGACCCAGCCTAGTTGATGTAATGTTAGCATAGCAACTAACAAATCATGTCAGCATCTGCTAATTATTTGCACTATTTTTTGATAGAAAAATACTGGCTTCAGCTGCATATTTGTGCTTTCGTATTCTGACTTATCCCTGGCTCACAACAGCTCATATCTTATGTTGGTTTTTAGCAATCGCTGCCCAACCAGCTATGTACATGATGCCTACCCATAGGCCCATGTTTCCTGGACACACGGGCGTGGCCCCAGGGTACATCCCAGTAACACCTCAACAGATGATGATGTCTGAACTAACAGTCAAGACTTCACAGGCTCAAGCCAAGGCACACGCCAGCACCTCTCCCAACAAACCAGTCTCAGCATCTACCAGTCCTAAGGTAAGCCCTCGCCCTGCTTCACTTCGTGAGAACTTGCTTTTGTTTCTCAAAATAACAGACAGGCTTAATGAGAGTTAATTAGTTGGAAGCGTACAATAGCCATTCCTGTGGCCCAGCCAACCAGATTATACTGTTGTTGACTTTGTTATCAGCTCACGTTCTTGTTTTATTATTCCATTCTGAAGAACTAATATTATCAAATTCTTTAGTTGTACCTTAAACGAGAAATGTTTGCGTTCTGAAAATAATTCAGTCAGTTGGAATAACACCTTGTTATCGGAATATTCTCTTTCAGTCGTCGTTAGCTTCATGCAATGCGTGTTTGATTCTAGCCCGCTGGGAATAGCAACGGTTTTATAAATACGACCGTACTCATGGTATGTACTAAGGCTATGTCATCTCTCTTTGGTATGTCTTTGCACAACAGCTTGCATTTCTTTCTCCATGTCTGGTCTTCTATATCAGTCAAAACTAGCAGTGCTACAACACACACCATTTCTATGGAGTGTCACTTGGTGAAGCCACCATCTATGATTTGTGATTTATCATTTGGTGTTAAGATATCTGTATGTACAGTCGGGCTAGCTGCTGTTGAGGTGGGGGGGGGGGGGGGGTCTGCTTATTTGATTCTTGGGGTTCGCACAGATCAAACTCTCTGAAAGATCAGCTTAAGTTTGCTGAAATCTCTCTGTAAAGCTCACCAAAAAACAAAGATTCTATTAATGATGGTTGGTCAGGTTCTAGAGGATGTTGCCATGTTGTGTCGTTGAGATTTGTCTACTCTTTATTGTGCTGCGCCTTCTGTCTGAGATTGTAGCGTAACCCGCGGTGAATGATCTCACAGCAGCTGCTCCTCTGCAGGCTTTCTAACAACATTTAATGCTTACGCTTACACCGTGCTGCTGGCTTGCTTGTAGTCACCTCTGGACAAGGCGCGAGAGAAACTAAATGAAATCAATCAGAGGAAGGGAAGTTGCAGTCGGCAGCCTTCTCCGTCCAACAGCGAGGTGGGTCTCTCACCGACATAGCCTTGCAAATACTAC
Organism: Cryptosula pallasiana; assembly: GCA_945261195.1. Taxonomy (NCBI): domain Eukaryota; kingdom Metazoa; phylum Bryozoa; class Gymnolaemata; order Cheilostomatida; family Cryptosulidae; genus Cryptosula; species Cryptosula pallasiana. The sequence goes on from OX183137.1 coordinate 41,737,299, forward strand.
TATAAACAGTTAGCTAGGCCAACTCTCTCTTACATGGAACTCTTATGTTAATCTGCCTCTTGAGCTGCATTGGCATTCATTCATTGATTTCTTAGAATTTGTCACATTGATGGAATTGGCAACTGCTAGAATGCGTATCATATAGCAGGTGGTATTCTTGTGTAATGCAGTAAGTGATGCTGTGGTTCATATTTTAGACTAAATCTGTTTCCTCGGAATCCACAGAGAAGACAGCCGAAAGTGCTGAGGCTAAGCCCTACCATAAGTCTGTTATAATGACAAACAATCAGGCCCTCCGCTCTAACGGCGCGCCTGTTGCCAAGCTGCAGATTCCTCCCACCAAGAAGGAGAGGAAGGGGAAAGAGGCCAGGGTCAAACAGGCTGCCATAAATAAATCAATTGGCAAGTCCTCTCCCAGCTCCGCACACAAACACGGCTCAGCTAATAACACTAAGCTTTCATCGCCTGACAAAGGGCCAAAGTTCAAATCTCGAAAGAGCGCTGCCATGTCACCCTCCGATGCTGACGCTGCTATTTCAGCGTTAGAGACTTTACCCGCTGACCCAAAACCTTTAATAGCTCCTGCAAAATTCAAGCCTGAGGCACGGCTGTCGATGGACGGGGACACAACTTCTACAGTGACAGAACCGCTTGCGGCCCTCAAACGCTCGCTGTCATTGGATAAACCCAAGTCTCGGCGAGCGAGAGATAGTACGGAATTACCAGGCAGCAGTTTATCGACACCAATCAAAGGAGACAGCGATACATCTATATTCTCCGTCCCTTCTTCCTCCAGCTCCCTGGTCGAGTCTCCCAGAGGTAGGGTTAAATACAGACGAGCTGCTTCCTCCACAGCAAGTGATGTGGAGCTTGTAGAGTATGCCAAGTCAGGAAGGTCGGCATCGGCAGCAGTCAAGTCTAAGCAGTCTAGGGCGCGTGGTCAGAAGAGAGCCTCAACTGATTCTGCTTCACTTACGCAGGCTGTGAGTAACTTTTGTGTAGCATTCATGTCATATTCGCTTGATGCCATCCTTTCTGTGTGTTCGGTCTCATTGATAGCCCGCCCCTTGTCTCTCTAACATAGCCCACAATCCATGCATTGTAGTCTTCAACAAGTGTTGCTGTCCCAGCTATCCCAGTAGACGTTCACAACAAAGAGTACATCTGGGCTGAGAATGCATTTGATCCAATTATTGTCAAACACAATCAGCAAGTTTATGATATTTGTGAAGGTAAAAAAAACTATCTTTTTGCTTCACATTGTTAAGGAGTTGTTTTCTTTCATTCCCAATTATATTGGGCGGACAACTCTAATACAAATTTGAACTCGCGTTTATTATAACATTGTTTATGGAGTTATAGTTTTGCCACATTTAATAGTTAAAATGAATTGAAACTTTTTTTAGAAATAGTAAAATTGTCGTTGTAGCCAATATTTTTGTATATTTTTTACCGGTGAAGTGTAGCAACTGTCCCTCCCATTTGTAGATGAAGACTTGAAACAGCTTGAGACAAAACTCAAACAGAGACTGAAGGTCGTAAATAAGCAGATACAGACTCATGAGAAGTACTTGAAGGCTGACTCTTCGGCAGCATTTCCTCTGCTCCTACAGTCCATCTCAGCTTCTGGTACGTTTATGTCTGTCTGGTCCCATACATAGCTTGTGCTCTGCATGTTCTATTTTGTAATATTCTTGTATTGTATCAATCATTACCATTACTAAATGACCACATGCTACCTTAGTACACTGTCCTTGCGTCAGTCACGCACACTGAGCCAAAATTGTTTGCTGTACACTTGGTTACACCGAACCAATCACACTGTCCCCATCTACACTAACTCAGCCACCCTGACCTCGATTAGACAGACACATTGAGCTCTGTATTGTGTCTCACCACCACGTGATGTCACAAACACCTGCTGGAATGTGGCTACTCTTTCACTGTAGAGTCTCGGGACTGTCCCTTGTCGCCAGACAAACTCAAGTCAAACTTCTCCGTGCGCTCCGACAGCCACCCGAGTCTGAAGATGAAGGCTGCTGCCAAGGCCAAGAGTAGAGCGAGTCAGGATGAGAAGGAGCCTGAGGCCCCCACCTCTCCTCCCCTCAAGTCACCAGTAACTAAGGCTACCAAAAGTAAACCTATGGTTAGTAGTTTGTCTGTCAAATGTCAATGTTTTGCTCATTAATTACAAAAAAATAATAATTTGGAATTGTGCCATTGCAGCTGGCAACTGATTTAGCCTGCACCTGTGCATTCTATGGGCCTTCTATTGGCCTTCTATTGGCCTTCTATTGGCCTTCTGTTGGCCTTCTGTTGGCCTTCTGTTGGTCTTCTGTTGGCCTTCTGTTGGCCTTCTATTGGCCTTCTGTTGGCCTTCTGTTGGCATTCTGTTGGCCTTCTATTGGCCTTCTGTTGGCCTTCTGTTGGCATTCTGTTGGCCTTCTATTGGCCTTCTGTTGGCCTTCTGTTGGCCTTCTGTTGGCCTTCTGTTGGTCTTCTATTGGCCTTCTATTGGCCTTCTGTTGGCATTCTGTTGGCCTTCTGTTGGTCTTCTATTGGCCTTCTATTGGTCTTCTATTGGTCTTCTGTTGGCCTTCTGTTGGCCTTCTATTGGTCTTCTATTGGCCTTCTGTTGGCCTTCTATTGGCCTTCTATTGGCCTTCTGTTGGTCTTCTATTGGCCTTCTATTGGCCTTCTATGGGCCTTCTGTTGGCCTTCTATTGGCCTTCTATTGGCCTTCTATTGGCCTTCTGTTGGCCTTCTGTTGGCCTTCTATTGGCCTTCTATTGGCCTTCTATTGGCCTTCTATTGGTCTTCTATTGGCCTTCTATTGGCCTTCTATTGGCCTTCTGTTGGCCTTCTGTTGGCCTTCTGTTGGCCTTCTGTTGGCCTTCTTTTGGCCTTCTATTGGCCTTCTATTGGCCTTCTTTTGGCCTTCTATTGGCCTTCTATTGGCCTTCTATTGGCCTTCTTTTGGCCTTCTATGGGCCTTCTATTGGCCTTCTGTTGGCCTTCTATTGGCCTTCTATTGGCCTTCTATTAGCCTTCTATTGGCCTTCTATTGGCCTTCTATTGGCCTTCTGTTGGCCTTCTTTTGGTCTTCTATTGGCCTTCTATTGGCCTTCTATTGGCCTTCTATTGGCCTTCTGTTGGCCTTCTTTTGGCCTTCTATTGGCCTTCTATTGGCCTTCTGTTGGCCTTCTATTGGCCTTCTATTGGCCTTCTTTTGGTCTTCTATTGGCCTTCTATTGGCCTTCTATTGGCCTTCTATTGGCCTTCTGTTGGCCTTCTTTTGGCCTTCTATTGGCCTTCTATTGGCCTTCTGTTGGCCTTCTGTTGGCCTTCTGTTGGCCTTCTGTTGGCCTTCTGTTGGCCTTCTGTTGGCCTTCTGTTGGCCTTCTGTTGGCCTTCTTTTGGTCTTCTATTGGCCTTCTATTGGCCTTCTATTGGCCTTCTATTGGCCTTCTATTGGCCTTCTTTTGGCCTTCTATTGGCCTTCTGTTGGCCTTCTATTGGCCTTCTTTTGGCCTTCTATGGGCCTTCTTTTGGCCTTCTGTTGGTCTTCTATGGGCCTTCTGTTGGCCTTCTATTGGCCTTCTTTTGGCCTTCTATGGGCCTTCTTTTGGCCTTCTGTTGGTCTTCTATGGGCCTTCTGTTGGCCTTCTGTTGGCCTTCTATTGGCCTTCTATTGGCCTTCTATTAGCCTTCTATTGGTCTTCTATTGGTCTTCTGTTAGCCTTCTATTAGCCTTCTATTGGCATAGATTATTAATTCACGGTCACTTGATGTGAATTTGATTATAAACTGTACTTATTATTAGGCTGATGTTTGTCTTGGTTATTGTTAGATCGCAATAGCTCAGCATAACCTCACCAGTATTTCTGACCTTTTCCTAACATTAGATATTGTTTCTAGCTATGGCATAGGCTTTAGAGTTTTACTTGGTCCCTGCCCAGCTGGCTCAGAGCGTCCCCCATATACGTATTACAGACTTCATTGGCACCCATATATATATTGTAGACGTCATTGGCACCCATAACTATACCAGAACATGAGCTCGACTGCAGACGTCTCACCCAGGAAGAGCTGCTCAGCACGGACGGTCTAATACTTACTTGTATAGAAGGCTTGTTCTATGAGTCCAGGATCAAGCCTATAGATCCCCCAGACCTCTACGGGGTGGCTATAGACGGGGAGAGACACTCCTCCAAACCCAGGATATTCACTGAGGTAGAACTTGGGTCAATTTTTCATTTAATGGCTTGAATATCATTGAATTGTCCCCATTCGTTTACACTAGCCCACAATCTATACCACGATATAGACCTAAGTCTATACCACAATCTAGCTCTTAGTCTATACCACCATGTAGCTCTCAGTCTATACCACAATGTAGCTCTCAGTCTATACCACGAAATAGACCTAAGTCTATACCACAATCTAGCTCTTAGTCTATACCACAATGTAGCTCTTAGTCTATACCACAATATAGTACTCAGTTTATACCACAATGTAGCTCTCAGTCTATACCACAATGTAGCTCTCAGTCTATACCACGATATAGACCTAAGTCTATACCACAATGTAGCTCTCAGTCTACCACAATGTAGTCCTCAGTCTACCACAATGTAGCTCTCAGTCTGATGCATTGTTTGTGATGCAGGAAGAGCTGCTCAATCACACCTACACTAACAGAACTCCCACCTCCATGTCACAGCTGTTCATCGGCAGCAGAGTCTGTGCCTACTGGAGCGACATGATCAGCCATCTGTACCCTGGCAAGGTCACTGAATTCTACCCGGCCAAAAACAGCCACGCCAAAGATCTCATAGACATAGAGTTTGATGATGGTGACAGGTGAGTTTACAAAAGCACTCTACTATGTCAGTGAGAGGTCAGCGATGTGTCCTTGGTAAAAAGCTTTCAAAACTCTGATTATTGAATTATTTATAAATCGTCTCAAGTGTGAGAGTGACTGTGTGATTGAGAGCAGCGCCGCTCTCAATTCTGTTAGTAAACATACAAATTGACAGCGTTGAGAGCTGTCTCTGTCAGCTGATACAGTAAGAAATCACTTGAGTGTAGACAAGAATACCAGAGTGGCCCACGGCGATACTCACCGCAGTTTTATGTTTTCTTTCAGTGGGAAGTTTCCTCTCTATCAGATTCGTCTCCTCCCACAGGACCTACCGCACATAGACTATGATACAAGCAATGTCATTCCTGGGGGTAGGCGGAGACGGTGCGCTGTACCAGAGACTCCACCCATAATGACTACACCGCCCAATAGGAGTAGAATGTCTCGTAGCTCCATCAGTGTGTACGTGACATGCAAGTCTATCATACATAACTGTCTCGTGTTAATATATAGTGTGTAACTATATCTCTTGTACCTGTGGATTTATAGAGATACTGAGAATCCTCCGCCCCCTGCTAAAAAGAAGCGTGGGGAGAAGACCCCCGAGAAAGCCCCCGAGAAGGCTAAGGAGTCAAAAGAACCAGAGATATTTGATGAATCAACAGATGAGGAACATATGGAAGGTTAGTAACTGTACTAGACTAGATATAGGGGTGTTCCGTCAATGTATGGTACCTGAGACTATGTACCAATTGTATGGTAATGTGGTGTGTTGTTGTTAGTTGAAGGAAAGTCGGGCTGGAAGTGGGTGGGTCCCTGTACAAAGAAGCCGACGAGAGGTCGAGGCATCAGACTAGAGTATCAGTCTGCTACCAAGGATGGAGAGACGATAAGTGTGAGTTTACTTGTTATTACTGGGCTTGAGAGATTTTATTGCCTTTCTGCAATGTCAACTGCTTCGAATGTATCAACTCTGCAATGTCCAGAGGTAGTGAGTGGCTATGCATCGGTTTGTAGCTGGGAAACTTTGTGGAGATATGTCCACCCAAGCTATCAGAGACTCCATATATAGCTGAAATACAGAATCTGTGGTGTAAGTCAAATGGAGAGATGAATGTGACAGTCAAATGGTTTTACCACCCAGAGGAACTCGAAGTCAAGAATGTTTCCCTACCGAAACACAAGGTCTGTACCGAATGTCTTGGTTATTGTCTTTGGCTACTGTCCCTGGCTACTGTTTCTGTCTACTGTCTCTGTCTACTGTCCCTGTCTACTGTCTCTGTCTACTGTCTCTGTCTACTGTCTCTGTCTACTGTCTCTGTCTACTGTCTCTGTCTATTTTCTCTGTCTACTGTCTCTGTCTATTGTCTCTGTCTATTGTCTCTGTCTACTGTCTCTGTCTACTGTCTCTGTCTACTGTCTCTGTCTATTGTCTCTGTCTACTGTCTCTGTCTACTGCCTACTGTCTCTCTCTCTACTGTCTCTGTCTACTGTCTCTGTCTACTGTCTCTGTCTACTGTCTCTGTCTACTGTCTCTGTCTACTGTCTCTGTCTACTGTCTCTGTCTACTGTCTCTGTCTATTGTCTCTGTCTACTGTCTCTGTCTACTGTCTCTCTCTACTGTCTCTGTCTACTGTCTCTGTCTACTGTCTCTGTCTACTGTCTCTCTCTACTGTCTACTGTCTCTGTCTACTGTCTCTGTCTACTGTCTCTGTCTACTGTCTCTGTCTACTGTCCTTGTCTACCGTCTACTGTCTACCGTCTCTGTCTACTGTCTCTGTCTACTGTCTACTGTCTCTCTCTACTGTCTACTGTCTCTGTCTACTGTCTCTGTCTACTGTCTACTGTCCCTGTCTACTGTCCCTGTCTACTGTCTCTGTCTACTGTCTCTGTCTACTGTCTATTGTCTCTGTCTACTGTCTCTGTCTACTGTCTCTGTCTACTGTCTACTGTCTCTGTCTACTGTCTCTGTCTCGGTGTGTTATACCCCGTTGCTTGTACTCACCCTGCAGGTCTAGTGACCAGCATTTCAAGTCATTGGATGTGTTGTAGGGGGCGCTATTCCGTACAGAGCACTCGGACACTATACTTGTTGAGTCTGTCAAACAGAAATGTGAGGTGCACTCGCACGAAGTGTACGTCAAGAAGAAGCTGCATCTGCGTACTGCCGCTGAGAAGAAGAGAAACGATCAGTTCTATATAGCTGGTATATATGACCCTGCCAACAAAGTACTCACCACCCGCTACTACTAGTGCTAGTAGCCAGTGGTAGTACTAGCAGTGGTACTAGCAGTGGTACTAGCAGTGGTACTAGCAGTGGGAGCACTGCCAGTCTCTGCTACTGCAATCGCTTTTCATCTATTTCGTGTATAGATATCGTTATTTCTGCATGTTATCCATGTACAGCTACTGTTATTGTCTGCACTTATTATGCATAGATGTGGTTATTTAGTTGTAGCTATTATTGTGTACATATCGAAACTGTATCAATGTCTGTGTTATCATCATTTGACTTACTCTATCTATTCCCGGTTATTGCACTGTTAGACGTTCGATATATTATATATCATTTATTGTATCAACATTCTTGTGTACATTTTATTCATGGGCGGTGCACATCTAAACATTGCGTTTGTGCCCCACATTGCTGTATGTATTACATAGCCTTAGTGCTAGCATACTTGGACACTGTTTTACGCATTATTCTTGGTTATACATTTATTTTCATATGATATATTAACAGCTTCATGTCTATATCAAAACTTTGATGATCCGGTGTGTTAGTAATCGTGGGGACAATTGCTGATATTTTCAGCAAGTGATTTAAACAGGTACAGTTTATACATGGCACATTTATCAAACGCACTATGACATCATGCTATTAGCTTTAGTGGTTGCACTTTTGTGCCCGCTATCCTATGATTTACAATTTTGTTATTCTTCAATAAATCACTCCTAATTCGCTGATCTCCCAATATCATAGTTACCATGGTTACCTGTTGCGATTCTTCTATCTTGTACTTTGTCATCCCACATACGTGATATATCACAACGCTTATTCTACCATATTTTTAATCTATATGTATTTTTGGGCTTATCATCGAAGTTAAAAATAAAACTGTTACATGTTAGAAATACCGGTGTTGTCGTTTCTCTGTGGGTACAAGCTTTCATATGACTCCATCTCATTCAAAACATGGCCTTAAGGAAAACGGCTATAGTGTGAAATAGCAAAGTCAACAGGCTTTTCACAATTACAAAGAGAGTGAACTGTTTGACCTCCTTGGGAGGGATCAAATTTTATGAGTTGAATTTTTTCCCTCATCAGCTGTTGTGGTTAATGATTCTCCTGAGCACTTGTATACCACAGGAAAAAAATCGCCATCCATCTTTTCTCCCTAAAATGAAAGGGGTGTGTTTTGAGTTTACTCTAAATAAAAAATATAATCATTATTTCTTTCATTTCAAAGAACAATCTTGCTGTTTCATCAAGTTATGTATGCCAAGTTAGTTGCTTTGATATCTGACTAATATAATGAGGAATCTCATCGAGGAGTTGTCTGTCCGCTAAAACACTGCAACAAATCTGTTGAGCCTCGTTATCAGCTCTAGGTAAAAGTATTTTAATTCTGTTTTCACAAACCTTTGGCACATGAGCTCCCCCTATCAAATCTCCATCAGAGGCTGATTTAACTCCGTCAGCGAAGAAATTAAGAACTGTAGCCCTGCGTTGTGTTGCTGACCTGTTGCCATAGGAACCATGAACTGCTAATGGGTGGTGGAAGCTAGCCTCCCCCTTTTTTAATAATGCAGGTTTTGGGAGAAACTGGGCTATCTCTTCTTCGGTCAGAATTGTCTAAAACCAATGTCTGCAGGTTGTGACACTCGCAGGTTGTCGTAGACTAAAAGAACACAGCTAGCCTACGTCACATGACAAAAAGTATTTTAAAAATGTGGTGATCCTACAGATTTTATAATGAGTTTTTTAACATCCAAGTTTCTTTTTACAAAAAAATTGCTTTACAGATTCATTGGTTTTATTTTTTCACACTGAAACAAATTGCTGATGAGGTGCTCACCGTTTGTTCTTACCTAACTGTTCCAAGTTTTTTTCACATAAATGATAAAAAAATAAACATCACACAGTATTTTTTCGCCACAACGCAGAAATGAGAGTAATTACTTCTCTCTAAGCCTGGTCTTACCTTTATGGATTCCATGTCTTTGAAATCAAAGTCTGTGACAGGAAGTGGTTTACCACCATCTCTGGTCCACCTATCGATCGTGCAAATCAATTACTTTGCTGTCCCCATAGATTAAATGCAAGTTGAAATTGCAAACTTTCAAAATTAATTTTTACAACAAAACAAACTGTCTGAGCTTTGTATTATTATTGTATTTAGCCTGTGTTGCGGAATTTTTCCCTCACCTATGAGAGCCTGGAATGTAGTGCAAAGCACCATTCTCAAGAGTTTGATCATCCAAGGCTATGTGTACCTGCAATGTAGTGTTCACTAGAGACAATTACAAATCAAACACGCAAACATTCGTAACACAAGATAATATCTGGTTTGACTTACAGTCAAGTGTGCCATTGGTTGAGTCCTTGTCCAATAGGAATAGTCTTGGTGCCTTGATATGGAAAATTAATCATTTGTTGTCAATTTTTGTAAATGTCTTAAAATATCAGCCAACAAAATTCTTACAACATTTTTTTTATACGTCATAGCTGTGGACTACACATTTTTGGCCAGTGTTCTATGCTTCTTGCTCATATAAACATGCATAGGAAAAGCTATGGAGCCTAGTCTACATACCATGCTACAACACCTCCATGGTACGGTGGCTTAGCAAACAGTTGGTCATGCCACCATTGCACAGATCGCCGGTTGCCTTCTGACAGCAACTGGCTAGAGGGGACCTGAAAAGACAGCAATCGTAAATTTTCTCTTAAGTAACAATTATTATTAAAAAGGTAAGAAAGAGAGATGTGAAAGAAATAATTCCAGAACAAAAAACTGAAGGACTGGTAAACATTGGGAATAATAATTATTATCACAAATGATAAACCAAATAACTTGACAAGAGGATTAGTGGTCCTGAGATGCTTACTGTAATCTTTCTGTGAAATATTAAATCGTGGAAGCTATCAAACACCCTCCACTGGCCGAGTGCATGGAACAGCACATTGGAGTCATCTCCACTCTGATTCTTGTGGTACTCAAACATTATCGATAACCGTGGGTCATCAGCTTTCATTTTCTACAACAATGCTCGTAAGATTTGTGAAATGCAAGCACCAAAGACTCATCCAAGATTGGTGAAATAGAACTCCCTTATTTGATTGGTGTAGGAACTCTCACATCTGATTGGTGCATAGTGGAAATGCCGAACCTATCGACCAAAAATGATGTTCTCTATTCTAACGATCAGTCCAAAACAAAATGTCTAGTAAAGTTTGCTTTGATTCCCTTGGCAACTAGCCAACAAATCAAATTTACATTTAGCGACAGGTTAGACATTTCTTAAACGAAGATAACATTTATCAACACCTCATTCTTTGGCAGACAATCTAATGATTCCAGTTTTGTATATTCTATATGCATTCTGAGTTTACGACTTACTATTTCAAACTGTTTCCGATTAATTACTACAATTCACCAATCAATAAAAGTATTCACTACCTGTTCTGCGAATATATTATAACGATAGGTTTGTTCGAAAGCGAAAATGTCGCGGAAGCAGTGGAACTATTGCTCCGAACATGTGCTTGAATTGTATTTTTTTGGCAAGACTATTGTTAGGAGATTAAATTTTTTATCGAAAGGGTAACTTGACACTTTCCAACTTGAAAGTTTTTCAATTGGGCTCATCAGAATTTGTTGGTTTCTGGTTTGTTAACTCCACTTAGTGATGATCCAACGGTTAAGACATTTTGTAAATGAGCTTTTGATTAGTTGCTATAGCATATGTATTGGTGATGGACTCCCTCATCTGCCTAAGGATTGTTTTCATGAGCTAACAGTTTTTTGCCACAAAGATAATTCAAATATGCAGGCCTACAATATCAATCATCTTTCGCAAGCATTCGTAACCTCCAATTACTGCGAACAAGTTGAATATCCCCGGGTTAATGTCTCAATCAGTAAGCTTCTTTTCCTAGTCGAGGGAGTTCCGAGCAAAATCAAAATTTTATGATTAAATTTAAAAACCTTAGAAATTTGTTATTGCATTTTTTTTTCAGAAAACATAAGTTCAGCGATTACTCTTATCGACAATTTAAAATAGATTTATTCGGTAGCTAAGACAAAAATATAATTTAATAGTTTTTTTCATAATAATAATTTTGAAAACATAATTTATATGGAGACTCATTCAATTGAGCGGATAATACTGTCAATTATAATTTTCTCTCACCAGAGAAAACAAAGTTTTACATTTTATCGCAACAGCTCATTGATTGTGCACTTGCCAGACATTTCATATTATTATAAATCTCACAGGTTACATAGCCTCTTATTGAAATAGTATTATGTAATACTTGCTAGGTGACAGCGTGTATGTAGTACCGGCAGCTGCTTACCTTAAACAACCTTTAGTCTGCAGTCTAGTTATAAAATCAATAGGTTTGTGTAAACTTCATATTGCAAGTTTTACTCCCCCAACTTGTACGACTTTATTTAAATAAAGTGAAAACTAAAAATGATTTTTAATTTCAGATTTTTTAGTTGTTTCTATAAAACTTCTCTATTGATTGAGGGATCTGAAGTGGATGTTAAATGTTACAGTAAAAAATCCTGTAACTTTCTTTTTATTACATAAATGTTTTCGAAAAACTTTTTCCTCCTGTAGATGCGTAGACGCTAATTGTGGTTGCTATGGCAGCAAAACATTGATAGATAGTCTAGCGGCCGGCAGCAACACACTGAAACTACTGACCGCTTCACCATGTCTGGCGTACTGAGCTCTCATGTTGGCAAATGGAAACTGGAAGGAATAGAAAATGGAGAAGAATTCATGAAAGCTCTGGGTATGAGATCAACATTAACAGATGACGAAATAAAAAACTTGAATAAATAATGATAATGATTTATTTTATATTAAAAATTATTTAAGAATTTAATTTTGACGAGAACGAATGTTCAATAAATCGTATCTATGCATTACTTTATTTTTTTTTTATCAATTTTTATAACAAAAAACCTACAGTTTATGTGAATTACATTATTTTACGCTCACAAATACTTCGCGAAATTTTTTGTACCGCGAAACTTGCATAGCACAATTGTTTGCTTGTAGTATTGTTCTTTGATGTGCAGTTTTACTACTAAAGCTATTGTGTAAACATGTATGGTTTATTTGTCAGCTAATATTGCCTGCCTATACAATGTTATTTGATACAAAATCAATAGAATTAAATATCACAGCTCACTATTAAAGCCAGAGGCTGGGATTTTCTTAGAATTTTTATAGTGTAGTTGTGTACACTATAAAAAAATTTAAAAACTTGCAAAAGTTCTTTAGTTATACCAACTTATCTCAGCTCCATACAAACTGGTGTTATTAAAAGCACAACAATGGGCCAATAATACCTGTTTGACAGGAATGAACCCTGAGATGGCAGCAAAAGTGGCAGAGAGTGGAGTTGAAATAGAAAACACGCTGAACGGAGAAGAAATGACTCAGAAAATAACATCAAAGTTGTTGGATGGTAAAACAGTTACCAACACTTTTCGCCTGGGAGTTGAGTTCACAGAAGAGTTGTTTGGTCCAGTCAAACAAAAGGTGATTTAGTATTAGTGATTAGTAATATGAAAGGTTGAAGAAACCAAATTGTAATTTTTTCATTTATTTTCGCATCGATTAAAACTTTGTGATTAGATTGTTTTTAAAAAATCAAATGAATAACAATCAGAAACTTGTTTAAAATTCTGTAGAATCTAAAATACTGTTTTATAAATAATTTATTATTTCTATTTAATAAGGTGACATACACTGAGGAGGGAGGTCAGATAATTAGATCAGCGACTGGTGGAAAACATGACGTCAGGTCAAGCATTGAGGTGGTTGCTGGTAAAATTGTGGAGGTGAGTTATCTTTCCTTGCAATCAACTGACACTATTTCTGCATACTAACCCATTCAAACACGTCTGCTTAACAAGGTTTACCGTTTGTCATTGCAGACTATGGTATGCCAGTCGTCTCCACCTGTCACAGCAGTGAGAACGCTTGTTAAACTTTGATGACGGAATGACAATAGAGTCGTCTGCCCTATTGCTATGATGTTGTGTAGAAGAACTTGTCTAGTATCAGGACAAACGTGTTACATGGATTGTCTGCCAGTAGAGCATTTTGTGTATTGTGTGTTTTCTCATTTCTTGGTGTTTTTCATTTGTCATGTGACATTTCTGTATGATGGTGCAAATAATGAGAACTGCTTTTCACTAAGTATTTATATATCTTGTCTCTGGTCAAAACAAAGTGTGTTGAAATATAAGAACTGTTGAATATTCTGAGACAGAATTAATCTCTCAGAAGTAAACAATATGAATGAAAAGACTTCACCTACACCATCTTTGTTATGTTTTCATAGCTCGATTTCGTTATAGTTCATGAGGCCATTTCATTTATTAGCGCCATTGGAATCATTTATTCAAAGACCTGCAGCGTTGTACCGGCACAGCTATGTTAGCAGATGGATTGTGGAAGTGAAGAGCTCACTTTAGATATGACCAGATATCATTGAGTGCTATCTCATCTATCAACTGATCCGCCCCTTAAATCAAACAGGTTGATATCACGTATAGATTACCTGCCTACCGACTTACCTGTCGACTATGTTTGTGTGAAGATAAGATTACGCTGCTCCTGTTAAGTATGCAAACATACTTGTGAGCTTGCTCTTAGCCCACAATGATCAGCTAACAGTCTGGAAATGGCCTCCATAGCAAACGCTCTTGTCGGTAAATGGAAGCTGGACGGACCAGCGGAGAACGGAGAGGCTATGATGAGAGCAATGGGTATGTATAATGTGTGCGCACTGTGGGTGAGCTGCGTGTGTGCAGTGTGTGTGCAGTGTGTACTGCGAGTTCATTAGAAAAACTCTGACAAAACAATTACAAGTCATGCGATATTTTAAATCAGAAAATTTTATAACAAAATATTTTTAGGTTTTGCTGATGAGAATGCAATAAAAATGATGCTCAACGCTGGTGTGGACATGGAGTGGATGGTTAACGGGGATGAGATAACACAGACCATCAAACCAGATATACCTAACAGTAAACCACATACTATCACCTTCAAGTTGGGAGTCACTTTTGAGGAAAAGTCTGAAGGCTTTGGAATGTTTCAGGTAAAATTATAGTGACCAGTTGTTTTGATAGAGTGTGGGCGGTTCAGCCTCTGGGCAGCACGCGGCAACGTTTTGTTAGTTACTCGATTGAACGTGGCAATGTCGCAAAAACTTTAAAGTTCGTTATTATTGCACACTTTCAGAGCACGTACACCGAAGAAGGCGACAAGCTAATAAAGAAAGCCGTTGGAAGCCCCCACACGTGTTGTTCTGTAGCGGAACTCAAAGATGGAAAGATTACGGAGGTAAGTCAGTTGATTAGGGGGCAACTCCCAATAGATATATTATTCTAGAGATCACTGAAGTCATTTACATATAGCATTATATTAATTGATATTATTTTGAGTCTGTTTAGTATTTACTTATGAACACACTTGAATTTTTACAGACATTGACGTGTGAATCGTCTCCTCCTGTCACATGCATCAGAAGATTTGTAAAAGCTTGATGAGAGAGTAGACAACTTCAACTGCTTTATTGACAATTGTTTCATGATTTCAAGTAAATGGATTAAAATAGTGAAATCTACATAATTTCCTAACCATTTTGTAAGACCTGTAAGAGACCTGAATTTGCAATGTTAACTTTGACTACCTAAAATAGCAGTTGAAGAAAAATATACTTCTAGTGTGAAACCATGTAACTACGTAGTTCACAGCTGACCCGAGCTCACCTGCAAGGTGTCATAATCTCTAAGCAGCAAGTCACACTGATCCTCTGTCAGCAGGGGAATGTTTGCTATAAAACCATTCTTCCAGAACTCTGCAACCAAGTCCTCATTTAACTCGAAAAGCTCATCTTCACCTTCGACCTGTGGCAGCAGATGAGTGGACATGGAAATATATGTTGTCATTTTGGTTGTTTTTTGAACACAGACTCTAGAGCTGGAACTACTACTTCCATTCTACTATTCTCAAAAACAACACACAAGAAGAAAATTGTGTTCATAAAAACTTCTATCATGGCTGCATCACAGAGAACTTGCTGACTAACCTGAAATATGTTGGTGATTGGGTGGTGAACTGTAGCTAAATCTGGGCAGCTCTCCATTATTGCTGCCACAAGCAGTAAATCTGTGGTCTCTACTTGTGTCAATTCAATTGACCTCAAATTCCTAGCTGTTAGCTTGCACACTATTGCCTCTTTATAGAGGAAGGGTGACAGGAATGGGGTTGAACTTTGCTAAGGTCAAGAAAGTCAAAAATATCCAGGGCTTTCATATTATTGACTATTGCAATGCTGACTTTTTCATTATATTCCCATCAATCAATGATACACACCCTGGGCATTTAATAGTCTCAGCTTGGCCACCTTATGTTTAACATTAGCCTCTTTGACATACCGTCTACCAAGGCACCAGTGAGCCTTGTATTGATTTTACATAGTTAGTAAATACTTCTTAATCATAGAGAGTCATCCCCTCTTAACTTTCAATTTACCAACCAACCTACTAACCTAGGCTTGGGAGTACAAATATTATGTTACAAAGGTTACTAAACAAACAAGCAGTTAACTATCAGAGATAGCCTGAGAGAACAAATAAATAACAAACTAGCACAACATGAGCATAATGGGATGCACATGTTATATACCTCAGCTCACTTACTAACCAAGTATATATAGGATTAGAATCAACAGGATGATCCCATAACAAATGGGACTGAGCTCATAAGAGTGAATATTCTAGAAGTCGCTAGAGTTTACACCAAATAACAAATGTCTAAATCTTTGCAGTTGTTTCCTTAAAAGAAGACAACTGCAGTTTTGAATTAGAGTTATCTCCTTTAGAAGAGACAACTCAGTTAAATTAGTTATTACGCCCGCAGTTATACAAAATAGCTGCTCCATTATAAATATTAAAAAATTGTCAAAGACTTCTAGGCTGGAAAAGTATAAATATTTTTCCTGAAACAAAAGTTTTGGTGTTTGCATTTTGAGATGAATGTTTTAACTCCATTTTGTATAATTTATCAAACTGGCTCATTGACGAACATGTCAGTTTCTTTTATAAAACCAACAATTTATAATATTTAATTGCGTTACCCTGATTTTCTCACTGCTTCCAGAATCAAATTACTATTGAGAAAGACTGTCGCAGTCCTCGTTGGGTTGAAGACAAAAATTAACAGAAGTTTAATTTGATGTTACAGAGTATTATAGTGTGGTGAGGTAGCGATACCAAAGCCTTCATCGCAAGAGGTGGATGTACCTGGGCATATGAGATTAAAAATTGAGTTAAGCCCAAAATTAAATTTTGTAAACTAATCTTCTCACATAACCAATCACTGCTTGAGAGACTAAGGATTACCCGAGCCAGTAAGAATTTCTTTTATTGTCAGAAGTTAGTTGTTGCCTGCCAGCAACTGACTCGCAAACAAA
This sequence comes from Cryptosula pallasiana, assembly GCA_945261195.1. NCBI lineage: Eukaryota > Metazoa > Bryozoa > Gymnolaemata > Cheilostomatida > Cryptosulidae > Cryptosula > Cryptosula pallasiana. The sequence continues at coordinate 41,753,894 of OX183137.1, forward strand.
ACCACTTTATCTGAGTAACATAGCAACTCTTTAGTCTTAGTTTTCTTTGCCTATCGGGCGACTTGTCTTGGTAAGCGAGTAGAAAGCTAGATATGTCTACCTGTCGCTATGTGATAACTAGCAAAAGGTTTTCTTGTAAACTTGTTATTTAGTGTATCTTTGAAAACCAGCGATTTCTCACTTTACTGTAATCTGTCCCACAATTCATCAGCTCTACTATCACAACCAATCACGCTCGACTGCCATCCAACTCTGATACGGTTGCAAGCGCGTGTGTCTCAGTCAGTTTCACATCAGATATAAAAGAAGCCTGAAATAGATCCCGCTACACAATTGATTTTAATGACATCACACAACTCCAGCAAACAAAAATGTTTAGATTTGTGTTGAATACTCAAATATTTATAAAAAAAATACATGCTACGTATCCAAGACCACGTAATACTATGTATATATGACTTAACATACATAATGACCAGCAAACCATTGATAATACATTACATAGCAACAACAATCTGGTCACATCAATGCATGTAAACTACAATATCACTGACAGCAGTTAATTCGTACCAGAAGAAGCCTGATGGTGGAGGCTATCTATATATACACCATTGTATATCACGCTCAGTCTGTAGCACCAAAACATCTCATAGCTGGAATTGTCCTAGTTCTGCAAAACATCTGTTCTTTATGCATAATGGCGACCACAATGAAAACTTGGAAATCTTTGGTTTAGTGTCACAATCTCTGTTTAATTTGAGATACTTACTCTACACACAGGGGTAGCACCTGACATACCTGCTGCACCAGTAGCACCTGACATACCTGCTGCACCAGTTGCACCTGACATACCTGCTGCACCAGTAGCACCTGACATACCTGCTGCACCAGTAGCACCTGACATACCTTCTTCACCAGTGGAACAACATCACTCTAACTGCTCATACAAGGCATCGCTATTGCTGCCCATTTCCTCGAGACAATTTGGCACCTTCTGGAGGTAGTCAGGTTACTACTGCAGTAGTAGTTGGTTGGGTTGTGAGCTGAGTGCACTCTGTGAAATCCATCATATTAAATGTTATATAACAAGGTTGACTCTTCAAAAATACGAAAGCTCATTTATTGACATTTTACCTTTTTGATGGCATAGTTACCAGATTCCATAAAACTACCCAATAAAAATGATGATCTGATTCCAAATTTAGTTTATTGAAGCAAACTTTTGACTACGAAATATAAAGCAAACATAATAATGATTTGAGAACACAAAGTGTATGAAAAATTGTAGGGAACTTCAGAAATTGTGTCACGTTTTAAATATTATTGAGCATTACATAACATCATAGTGTTATATTGAGAATTCTATGTACACAGATTGAAGGCAAAATAAAAACCGACAAAGTACAAAAAACTTGTCTCCATCAACTAAAACTACATTATCAGAAATGTGACTCATTTTGTATCTAGTGTTTCTCAGCTTCCACCCCAAGCAGCAGTCACTAGTTATTTAAATTAGCTCATTTACGCAGATTGATAAAGCTGTGTAACGTATCCCCTTAAATACACTTTACTTGGCATAGACAGCAATAAATTATGTATTATTTGTTTGTTATGTCACACACAATGCCTATATTGTATCTACTTGATATGTATATATGTACTCATACACGTGAGACGGTGTAGACAGGTGAAGACAGAGTTGGCAGCATGCATGTACAGTATGTGCTCAGAGTGTTTCTGTCAGCAACATTTTTTATCTTCATTACTGCTTTTCTGCTCATCTTAACCAACTCTCAACAAAGGTTTGTTTCTGCGTATCAGATTGTCACCGGATTAGGTAATACTGGCGATGTGTAAAAATGCTTATTAATAAATGTAACAATGAAAACATAATGAATTTTAAAACACGTAAGTTTTGTAAAATTTTATTTAGCAAAATTTGTAACACATTTGTGAGCAGAAAAATAAGAATAGATGTGCGTAGAGTTTAAGTAAATAGTGTAGGCAATGTATACATGTAGATATAAATAAATATAACAAGAGTTCGTCTGTATGTCATGTCATGTTGTGTCTCGTCACGTCATGTCACTTCATATCATGTTTGTCTGTATATCTATATGTATGCCTGTCTGTAAACTTGTCTCTACATCTATCTGTGTGTGTATCTATAATTCCATTTGAATGGATGCCTAAACTTCTACAATGAGAGAAATAAAAATCTGTTGTAGAAGCGTTTCATTACAATCAATCCAATGTATGGCGGGGTTTACGTTTGCTATTTATTCTCAAACCAATATTTGTATATTTAGTATATATTCAATCATAATGATGTAGGGGGAGACGATCACACTTGATTTTTAGAATTCAAGTTTCAAATAGGTACTATGTGCACATAAAATACTACACTGAGACAAATGAAAACTGCTGTAAAATCATCATATTGGACTAGTGCTACATGTACATCTACCGATTACCTACCGAGTTGCCCTTACCGATTGGAGATGACGTCAAGGAGCTTCCCCTATTTTTTTCTCTACTTACCATGCAATACCGGTGAAACTCGCTACATTTTTGCCATAGTTAGCCATAACGTGATTTAAAACAACAAAGACAACTCTTCATCTGTAAATAATTGCACTTGAAAAACAGTTTTGTTGGAAACATTGAAACCGCGAACAGTGATGTGATTGGTTAAATCACGAATTGTCTACCATTTTTTGACCACGAGCAAAACCTACCAATAGCCTCAAATAAAATGCTACCAATTATTTCGTTACGTCACACAGGAAACACATACAGGGAAATCCTCAATCGATGAGGCAAATCGGGAGCTAATCGGTAGGTGTACATGGGGTATAATGTAATATAAGTATATATAATATATATAGATTTACCTCCTGCTCTCAAACTTGTGATGTTTGTAAATTTAATATTAATATTTGATTTATTAATGTAAGTGGAGACGACTCCCAAACAGTTACACTTCGCTAATCTGCGGTGGTTACAGTCAATCAAGCATTTTCATGCTGGTTTATGGCTCCATTGCTTCTTCCAGCATGCATAGATTGCAACTCTTTTTGTAACTTTTGCAAATTTGTTAGCTTAGCATATCTGTGTCATTGTTCGAATTGAGCTGAGCGGGGAAAGAGGGAGTGAGGAGAAGAAATGGAGAGGATAGAGCGGAGGAAGGATAGAACAGGGTGGGGGTAGAGGGTGAAGGGAGGGGGAGGGAGGTTGAAAGCGAGGTGAGAATAAAGCGGGTTGGCATAATGATATTTGGACACAACGGGTAGTATTAGTAGTAGTACTAGTAGTACGTACTAGTAGTACTAGTAGTACGTACTAGTAGTACTAGTAGTACGTACTAGTAGTACTAGTAGTTGGTATATAAATCTAAGAGTATTTCTCTGTCAGGAAACTGACACAGCAGCAGCCCATTGCAAGGTCTATAAACAAAGTAGGATGGAGTGATAGAGAGAAAAAGGTTAATGGTCAACCTTCCCCAACAAAGAGTGTTTGGCTTGAGGATAAAAACATTTTGGAGAACTGCCCAAAAGTAATATCATACCACTCAAACGTCAGCCAATCGGACTTTAGAATACAAGTCATTTCTGCCCCACCAGGCTCAGGAAGCGACTATTGTAGAATTGTGATTGGATTGATAACAGGTGAGACGATATAACAACGCTATATGTGCAGGGTAATACGTGTACATCATAGACTTGTAAATTAGTTATGCATCTATGGTTGGGGTGATAATTTCATATAATTTTTCAGAAATAACTTGATGGAGGACAACTCCAAACTTGTGAGAATTGCAAGATGATTACAGATCTTAACCTGAAATATTTTATTCAGGGTTGTTCATATCTTCTGTGTATGAACTAAAGAACCTCACTAACTTAAACCAACAGGCAAACTCACCTTTTTACTACAAGACTCACTATCCTGTCATAGAGCATTTGGGGCCGATGGATAAATACGTTAACTTGAACAGTGAGAGAGCCCTGGTGCTCATTAGGAATCCATTTGATGCTGCTTTCTCCGAGTGGTTAAGGTAACTCACAGACAGGTTTGACATCTTTACTATATTTGTGACATTTATACCAAATTATTTTTATAACACAACATGTTGTTTGGTAGACAAAAAACTGAAGAAGCCGACCCTACCTCGTTGAAATATGGCAGACGGGGTGAAAAAGTCTCCATGCAAATCCCTGTTGAGAAACTCAAAGAGATAGAACAACTGTCCAACTGTAAGAAACTTTGGTTGTGTACACAGAGTATACGGATTATGTTCTACAAATTCATTCAAAAACTGACCAAGAAATATTTACACTACGTAAAAATTAAAATTTCAAACCAAACCTCAATAGATATGACAGAGAAAACTATTCAAAGTAACTCTATGGAAGATCCGAGAACCAATGACGGTAAGAAATGCAGTTCAGTTATTTTGGTCTTTGCAATATTTTTAGTGTTTGTCAGCTACATGAACGATTCAATCAAAAACTGGAAATATTTTCACAAATATTGGTTTCAAGACTACAAAGGCAAGGTCAAGGTCATATTATACAAACATCTAGTTGAGGACCCCAGCAGGTTTATAAAGATTGTACAGTACTTTGGATTTGATCCAACCTTGACTAAATACAGGTGAATAATAATAATTGTTATCTACGGGCAAACACATGAAGCAGTCTATAAATCGTTTTGAAACACAAACTACTATGTTATGAAATTTGAATCTTGAAATGCAAAAAGTTGAAACTTGATTTCAAGTAGGGGCGATTTTGTGCACGAATACTTTTTTGTATCACTTTTTTAATAAATAATTATGACGTAAGTTATATAGTAAAAAGTTGCTGGTGATACCTTGTAGGCAGCATCGTCTATACTGTGGCTTGACTGTCCCCGATACTAAATCGAGAAAAAGACCTAAATCTAAAACTATTGATGAGCTAAAACAGAAAGTGGTCGGACACTTTGACTACCAAGTCAAGGATGCAGTGGAATATGTTGAACAACTCTACAGGAGCAAGTATAAAGGAAAGAATGCAATCGTAGGCTGGTCTATGGAGGATCACCCACTGGCTGTACTTTTGAGTTAAACTCCTTGTTTAGTGATAGGAAATCTGTTAGCAGAAGTGGCTGCAGCAACAGTGACAGTAACAGCAACGGACCTTTTAGTAAATGCGGGTGTTAAATTTCTGACTTGATATGATGAACAAAAATTATGATTGGTGACATAGCATAATATTATTCTAAACCCACAAATATGATCACTTTTTGAGCAAACAACTCCAAATTTATCAAAGCCTGACAGTTGATAAAAATTCAGACGAGGAACCAAAAAGCTCTGGCAAGAAAAACAACACTCTAAAAAATAATCTAAATCCATCAAAATTACTCATTAAAACCATTTGATGTGTCTATCTATGATGATGGCTTACTGACCAACACTGAGAAGTTACATAATGGGTTTGTACAAACTGCTTTTGTTTGCCTACTTCACTGTTACGCAGCAGGGCTGAGCAGGTTGTCACAACTCCAGCTCAACAGACCAATACAATTTGTATGGTTTTCTCCTAGACTCAAAACATACTGCTATGTGAATATTACAAAGTGAAATAACTTACTGTCTTAATATTTGCATTTGCAAACATAAAAATCATATAAAAAAGATGATATTAAAGGAGAGTTTGACGGGGCATTTAAATAATACAAGTCAACAAATAAAGACAAGGAGGTGCAGAGTCAACACAAAGGGTTTTATTATCATGCGCGGGCTGAAAGTAACAAGTTATTGCTGAGGCATTGTGGATGGCTGCTCCAGGTTCTTCAATAACTGAGTGAGCCATCGTTTTGTTGACTGATCATCTCTGAGGCACACAGCGAATGTGTTGTCCTTGAGTTGGTCTGGCAAGCACTGCCTGAGGGCCTCCTTGGCTCTAGCGTTGTCTGACAACCGATAGTAACACCGCACTACGTGCTTCAGCAGACGAGCTGAACTTTCTATGGTCAGTTGCTGTACCATCTTAGCCTGTGGATCAACAAAAGATAGATCAGGTCTACACGTACCTATAAAACTATCAATATAACTTTGGTACACAGGCTTAACTCACCAATATAACAGCCACATGAGAGAACCTGTCATATGTCTGACAGATATAGTTTAGTCCCGTTTCATCTAGTAGTATCTTCTGTAGGATGAATGTGGCAACCTGCAAACGAAAAAAAACAGTAAAAAATCTCATTGCTGATAGTAGACACAGTTGCTAAAGCAACGGCCTTCTAATTGGAAATACTAAATAATTTGTGATTGGATGATAAAAAACAGCCGATACAACTTGACCCAAACTGATTTTTCTCATGATGAATTAAATTCTGTAAAAAACTGAGCTGCGAAAAAGAAAATGGCTCCATTGAGTCATGGGAAACCATATAAAATGAAAAAAAAACATTTACAAAAGCTAGTAATTAATAGTAACAGACTAGGTAGTTTGTGTAAAGAATTGAGGGCTGAGGAGCATCAAACTCGACATTCCAACTCACAAAATGAATGATATACTTGCATAAAAACTTGCGCATAACTACTAGTAACTGTATCTACTAGTAACTATATCTACTAGTAACTATATCTACTAGTAACTGTATCTACTAGTAACTGTATCTACTAGTAACTGTAGCTACTAATAACTGTAACTACTAATAACTGTAGCTACTAATAACTATATCTACTAGTAACTGTAACTACTAGTAACTATATCTACTAGTAACTATATCTACTAGTAACTGTATCTACTAGTAACTGTAGCTACTAATAACTGTATCTACTAGTAACTGTAGCTACTAATAACTATATCTACTAGTAACTGTAACTACTAGTAACTATATCTACTAGTAACTGTGACTATTAGTATCCCTAAACTAGACACTCACTGTTTTAGATAGCTCACTGCCAGCTTCCATGATACGCAGACAGAGAGGGATAATTTCAGTAGCTAGTAGAAAGTTGATCACTTGCTGTTCATCAGTCTACAAGACAGTAACAAATGCAAGATCTGCGAGAGTCAAGAACATTCATTGTTACTGGTTCATGAGACAACATGGCCGCTAACTACTAACCTTGACCAGAGCTCCAATCACTCCCAGGCTAGTTAATCTCAGATACTCAAAAGGTCGAGTTTTACTAACTGTATGTAGAAATGGATAGAGGAATAGCGGGATGTGAGCTGCAAACAAAACATAATCATCATCAGAGATTTCAGCAAAATGTCCTCAAGCAATCAGTGATAGAGTTTTCTTAAACTACGATATGGCAAAGTGTCTTCAAATTACGATATAGCAAAGCTTTTTAAACTAAGTTATAGCAAAGCCTATTCAAAATGCGATATAACAAAGGGCCTTTAATTTTCAAACTGCATATAGCAAAGCTTCCTCAAACTACGATGTAGCAAAGCCTCCTCAAGCTTTTAAGTACAACAACAAAAATTGGTTGGACAAATGTAAATAGATTTGAAGGAGGTCTAGGTTAAACCTCACCATTTTACAGACTATTACAGTTATATCAATCTACAAGGATAGCAATGCACTGTGTGACAAATAGTACCTTGTAGAAATGCAGTGCGAGTGTCTGGATGTGACGCTACACATTGTAGTAGAGCTAATGCATTGCATACTCTGTTAGACTGGTGGGCCTACAACACATTCACCTCTCATATATATATATAAATATATATATCAAACCGTACATACATAGCGACAGTCTGTGATTGTAGTCAATCAGATAGGACTATAGTCCCATGGGTTGCGACTGCAGCAGACAAAAACTACCATAAATGATATAAATTTACCGTGAGGTTTGGTGGATTGATGGATGGATAGATATTAACAATCTCCTGTAGCAGAGCTGCTATAGTACCAAAAGAATGCCAGAGCATCGGTGCCAAGTCCTGTACAGTTTCCCTTTTTTTGCTAGCAACAGAAGTAATCCAACCTTCACTAAACGCGCCCATCAATGATACATATTCTAACAACTTAGGTATGAAACAATTTAGCCTCGGTACCTGAGTTCAAGTAGTGAATTCTCACGCGTAGTTGGATTAGCTAACTCAATAATCCATTGATATATTTTTTCTTTATCTTCTGGGTTAGCATTGTTTTGATGGTTACCGGAAGGAGTCGATGGTTGGCTTTGACCTTGTACGGAGTCCTGTGATTGCAAATTGGTCTGTATTGGTGGAGTAGCCCTTTGTTGTGGTCTGTGAACTCCAGGTATTGCTGATTGCATATTTGATATGGTTCAAATCCTTCTACAAGATTGTGTTGTTAAATTTCTGAAGAGTAGACTTTGGCACAGATCGAATAGATACTTGTTGAGTCTGAGACTAAGGAGTCTAATATTCCATGAACAACTCCCTCATACATTTATTAACATACTCAATTTTTCAACGTGAACTCAACAGTAATTCAGTTGATCTATTCATCATCATAATCAATCACGTAATTGGTTGTAGATTTTTATAATAATAATGTCTATGATGAGGTAGTATGCCAGCATTTTCATCTTTCGGAAAAGAAGAAAAGCTCAAATTGTATTATTTGTGCTATACTGTATAGCTATTGACAAATTAACAACAGGGTGCTATATTCATTGGTTGGGGGTAATTTGCACCATACCTCAAAGACCATTTATTTACGGAAAGAATCTATTAACCTCGATGCCTGAGATGATTGAGTTCAGGATTTCGATGTCATGATGTGTTTGGCTCTGGTTTAGCTACTTATCGCAAACAGGCAACAGTGCAATGTTTTTTTTCTTCTCATTTTGGCAAACTCCACTGAGTTGATAGTTCTTTCATAATTTAGGCAATGGGTCTAGACTGAGCCATTGTTTTCCTCAGAATACTTTTTGTTTTCTATGATCTGAACTGTATTATTCTGAATACTTTCCTGTGCGGTGATAAATTGACCACTAACTAGAACACAGACCACTTTTACACAATACAGGCAGAACCGCAGTAGCCAGCAAGGGCTTCTGATCAGGGTTGGCACAGTTTAAACCCTCGGTTCAAACCGAGGTTTTTATTGTTTTTTCCTGATAAGTGATATTAAAGTCAGATGTAATGAAAGTTTGATGCACTTAGGGTACATTGTACACTCTAGATCTAACAAACAAGACAGTATAATATTCATATGGATGGTGTAGCTATATTGTAAGAAAAATACACTGCCCTTTAGTTGGTTGGACATGTCTATGACATTATGGGATTATTTGTCTCCCTGGTCCTGAGTGAGGCTTTAAACTTCCAAATTTTGGGACTTCAAAGCCTCACGCAGGCCAGGGAGAGCGTTAAACAGTAAGATCTAATCTTACATCATCAAAGACATGGAGATAATAATAATAATAATATAACCTAATAATAACTATTGTTGTAAATTTGTTTTAATATACATACATGTAAATTTCTGTAAAGTATAAATAAAATAGCTTTTCTGAATAATGATGCCATATTTATTACATGAGTTAATTATTTGGTTTTATTCCGCATAATGCAGTTGAAGCAGAAGCAGTGGAGCATTTATTTAGATGAAAATCTTAAAAACCGGTTTAAACCGTAAAAACCGGTTTAAACCGTTAAAACCCGGTTTATTGGTTTTTTCCCGAAAAAAACCATGGTTTTTACCAACCCTGCTTCTGATAAATATAACTTGTATCTGCAGGAGCCATCAATCATCATCAGCAACTTTAAAAATAATAATAGTACTAGTAGGTGTAAAAAATGGTGTAAAAATTTTAACATTCATTTATGAATAGTTGTTTTTATTGCCAACTAAGATGATGCTGATGCTATCATTAGTTGGTTTGATCCATTACTTATTGTTGCACAACTAACTAGAAATGCCCACCGAATCTATTTCCGCTCTGCTCTGTTTATGTTACAAATTTTACTATAGATATAGTAAAATTTATAACATAAAAAATAAATAATAATAAATAATATTATTTTTTACCACTATTATCTCTTATTACAAATTTATATTATGTAATAATTACATATTTATTATATATATCATTATATTTTATTCATTAGTTATTTTATTAATTCTATTGTTCGTTACTATTATCAATCATTACTGTGTAGTAAGCAAATGCATGGGTCAATGCTGTTATCAATAATACGATATTAATTATTATTATTAACCATTATAATTATTACTAAGCAAAGCACACAGAGTTCTTATATAGAACTCCATCACAAAATACGAGAATCAAAAACTTTTCTACTTGACCAAACTCTGGGGTGCTCCATTTATGTAAAACCAAGCGTAATACAGCATCACGGGACTGGTAGCCATGTGGTAGTTTGAAATAGCGACCAACATGGTCAGGACCCGAAAGTTTCACAAGACATCAACTGGTGGCTACGCTCAGGTATTAGTCCATTCTACTAGGTCTATGGTATAAACTATGTATTGTCATGTCAGGCGCAATGGGCAATGCCTGCATGCCTCTAAAATCCGTTCCCCCACCGGGAATCGAACCACTAACTCTCCTGCGGCACCGAATCGCCTAGCGGCATGAGGCAGAGCGTTAGACCTCTCGGCCACCCTAAAACGGGTGCCTCGATGACCGATCAGTTGCTAGCCTCTACCCTCATCCACACGAAGTCCTATCTAATCACTATACACCTTTTCCTCAAGTGCTACCTCTAGCACCAGTGCACCTCTGGCACTAACTCATTGCCCATTTCCACTCATCATCCCACTTCTGTCACCATGTCATGTCAGGCAACGCCTGCATGCCTCTAAAATCCGTTCCCCCCACCGGGAATCGAACCTCTGACCCTCCTGCGGCACCGAATGGCCTAGCGGCATGAGGCAGAGCGTTACACCTCTCGGCCATCTCAGCAACCCTAAAAAGGGTACCTCGATGACCGATCAGTTACTAGCCTCTGCCCTCATCCACACGGAGTCCTATCTAATCACTATACACTACATGTATGAGACAACCAACTCGCAAAAAAGATGTGAAAGAATGTTGCAATTTATGTACACTGAAAGAAAACAAATTGAGTTACATACCAACACTTATTCGACAATCAAGCCATATAGTATTAACATGAGGAGTTGAATTAACGATGACAGGGATGTTGCATACACCTCCTGGAATGAATGTCGATGCTCTAGCGAAAAACGTTTTGACATTCATTCCCAGAAAGGTTGTTATGCATTTTCGGTGATATATAACATCATTTCAACATTTATTCCAGGAGTCCATTTTGTTGAAAACAAGAAATTTTCAACATCCCTGGATAAAACGTCGAAACTGACATTAAAACTTTACCAGAAACGAAGTCGACACTTCTTCGAATGAACATAAAATTTTATTGCTTTTTGCACTGTCCACATTCATTTTTGGTCTATCTACGTCTATTTTAGCTGTGTTTGTATTCATTCCAGTCTATATTCATTCACATACTCATTGGCATACTTGACTTCTCTGATCAATTTTCCCCATGCATTATTACAAACAAAGTAAAAAACACAAAACTTTTGTTTGAGATCGAAAATTTCGAAATTTAAAATCCGACCATATATCGAAGTGGTGTAAAATAGATTGTTTGTACAGCAGCTTTCACAACTCATGAAATAATAATGTCATAAATCAACACAGTATAGTATTGTACAGGATTTTGTAGTCGGCTGGTGAATGACTAGTAGCATGCACCTGTACAGGTGCTGTCAAGAAAATGCCAATTGCGTTACATAAGTGTATAAAGATAAATAGATATAACGAAGGCTGCCTGAATTAAGGCCAAGTCACATGAGCTGTTCTTTGTTCTCATGTGACTGCATAGAGATATTGTTACTCGAGTGTGCACTTCCTTCGTTGTAGGTAGAAGCACCAAACAATTCTATCACAGTATTTTTTGATTGACACCACAACTATCGCATATTAGCAAAACGAAACTGCTTTCGATTTGTCTCCACTGACTTACGTTATTGAAAATATACTGTCTGTTAAATCTAAAAATAGTAAAATACCTCCAGTTTGAGAAAAAATTTCAAATTTAAATTTGATAAAGTAGAATGTTTTTACAGCAATAATATATATACAACTTTGAAAATAAAATAATACTAATAACAGAAAAATCATTTTCTATATATATATATAAAATTATTAATTAACAATATTCGTAATGATAATTATTATTATTACTAATACTACCCAATTAATCAATTGATAGTTTTTGAATAACAATGATAATATTAATCGTTGTTTTTTTTTTTATTTCCGATGATCAATCACAACAACAAATTCAATCAATGATGAATCAAATGAATGAATTAATAATAATAAATTATTATAAAAAAATTATAACTATTTTAATATTATTATGTATTTTTATAATAATTATTATTATAAATTATTATTATTAATAACCATTTTAATAACTTAGATAATAATATTATTATTTAAATTATTGTCTATTATATTATTATTATAATTATATTATTAATAACAATAATAATTTAATTCATTGAATTTGATGTTCGATTATGATCATCATCAACAATCATCATCATTATCATTATGAATGAATAACATCATATATATAATAATAATAATTATTATTATGGTAATATTTTATTATTTTTTTAGGGCAATTAATTTTTTGAGGTCAAAGTAGTACAATTTTTAAACAGAAATTTTCTCTATCTATCTATAAATAATTATTATAATAATTATTATTATTGATGCATATACTATTATTGAAAAAAATTCATGTAGTCTGATGACTGCAAGACTCCACTACTACTGTACATGGATCATGATGATGATGGTAATATTTTTGAATGTCTTGATATATTATGAAAAAACTTTTTCCACTACTACCCATATATAATATATTATTCTATATATTAAATTATTATTATTATTAATTAATTATTATTAATTATAATAATAATAATAATTAATTAATAATAATAATAATAATAATATTGATCTCGATTTGCCCATTATTTATTAATTATTGTTGGTTAAAAATTTTCCCGTTACATTTTTTACGATGAAAAATATTTATAACAACATTCACATGGAAATATTTCAGCGATGAAATCTGTACCTCAAAATACAAAACAAATATTGTGAGTTATTTATTTATGACGAAGAAGTAAGCCGTTGTCTATTATTATAATAATTATTACACTTGGACTGTACAATAAAAATTATCTACAAGGTAATCATCCAATTAAATGGCTCGGGTCCAGCTCTATGTTCCGGTGGTTCTATATTCCGGTGGGTCTATGTTCTGGTGATTTTGGCTCTATGCTTCGGTGAATTATTTTTCATAGAGAAATGCTACTGTTGAGCACTATTAAAAATGGACGCTACCTTTCACAACAAACTATTACTAAATTATTTTATAATGAAGTTTTGTTTTTCACATTGTTTTTATTGCTAATAAAAATAGTTTATTACTTGTTGCATAATCATAAACTATTTTCATCAATTTTTTTTCCAACCAAGTACCAAATCAAATAATACAAACCATTTGAACTTCATTGTATTTAAATGTAAGAGACGCTCCACGATAGTCTCCTTCTATGAAAACTAATTCACCTGAACATAGAGCCAAAATCGCCGGAACATAGGCCCGCCGGAATATAGAGCCACCGGAACATAGAGCGTTGGCTCGCCTCTTTTCTGGCCAAGAGCAGCGAGCATAGACATACGTTATGATTGCACGCTGAACACAAACATTAGAAAGCAATGTTAATTGCAACTTTCTCCAAATGTTTAGAAACTACAGCTATGTCAAGGCTACAATAATTTTTGATTTTATTTTGAAGAATTTTTTGTTTGGCTGATTGGACAAAGATTACAGAACTTTCAAGCAAATGTAAATGTGAACGTCAATCCCATTCTACTGATGTATTTTTTATGCAGCGTTGATCTGAGAGCCCTGAAATTACTGTGGCGGAAACAAACAACTTTACTTGAACAATTCAATTTAAATAATAAGTTAGTAGTAGTAGTAGTTACAGTTACAGTTGTAGTCTAAGTATTATGTAATCATCATCAAATTATTAAATTAATAAATAATATAATTAATAATAATATAAATAATAATAATGAATAATAATAAAAATAAATAAATCGACAACAGCAAATGCACATTCAATACTACTGGATCTTTTCTTTATCGATAAATAATCAATTTTTAAAACATATGATCGATGAAGCAGTTTTGAAAAAATTAAAAAGCTTTCATGCATAATAATAATGTACAGGATTTTATAGTCGGTTGGTGAACGACTAGTAGCATGCACCTGTACTAGACCCCAGGCTGTTTACTGTTACTTATGCACGACTGCTGTCAGCATACGACTCGCTGCCTGTCCCTACCACTGCCTGCCCAGCATAGTCGGACTAGCTGGGTAGGAGACTGGAAAGAGTATAGGGCCTTTACAGGCCGGCACTCCTTAGTCGTACTGTAGGGTAGTAGTGCAGCTGTTCTGTAGGAGAATGAATAAAGTCTTTGTAGTTGAAAGATAAATAGCTTGTATTGGTTACACACCTAGCTGAGCTCCTGTCCGGCTCTGACTAGCAGAGAGCTTCAGCTAGCTTATATATATTAAACGTTACATAACATCCAGCCTTAGGGACTGTCAACAGAATGCCAATTGCGTAACAGGAGTACATACAGATAAATAGATATGATAAAGCTGCCTAGATTTAAGGCCAAGTCACATAAGCTGTCCTTTGTTATCACGTGCTTACATAGAGATATAATTACTTGAGTGCGTACTTCCTTTTGTGGGCAGAAGCATTAGTCAATTCTACCACAATAATCATAATAATGTATTAGATTATTCATTATAACTAATACTACTATAACTATCTACCTACCCATTATTATTATAACTTTGTTTGTAAACTTTATAATTACCTAGATTTTTCATTTATAATAATAATAATATTAAATATAATAATTACTATGTTTTTTATCCAATACAAATTTGCAGCTGAATTTTGTGCTCATCTATCACTTTATTAGTTTTATTGTGGGCCACTCAATGTTTTCAAATGAAATTTTGCGTCATACACAGAGTTTCCGTTTAAAATGAAACTTCTGCAGTCAAAACGATAATTTTTTTAGGAATTATTTGCACTATAGTATCTTCAGGACTGTCAGATAAATTTTACCTAGCTTTAGTCTATAGCCCATCCATAGCCAATCCACTCCATTGCAGTTTGGGCCTGCACTATGCTGCACCAAAACTTACTATCCGGACAGCTGAATCATCCAAACTACACACGCTGTAGTACTTGACTTCAAAACAGCTTTTGACAAAGTCCCACATAATCTACTGATGCAGAAGCTCGGGGCAGTTCCTGATCTGTATCCCTAAATGGTGAACTGAATTCAAGATTTCCTAATTGACGAGAGAGAGAATACATAAATTATCTACCAGCAGCTGCGGATTGTAGTGTGAGTCTTTATTCTGATGACACATTACTATATCAACAGGTTATCACACACACACACACATAGTCTGAAATTTGGCAGCATCAGTATGATACTGATGCTGCTAAATTTCAGAGAAATATTGATGCTGTTCACAAATAGTCTGTACAATGGAAAATGCCCTTTGACGACACAAAATTTCATGGGATTGTCTTCGGAGACCAAAAGTACAAACCTCATCACAAACTTACTAAAAGATAAAAGTATAGAATGGGCCGGTACTACAAAGTACCTGGGAGTTATCATGGAATCTGGTCCTAAGTTCAGCCAATATGAAATTGGTGAGAAAAAGAGCCTCAAGAACTCTTGCTTCCATCAAACACATCCTACATAAAGCCCCTAACAAATATTGTCTCCTAGCGTATACAAGTGTGTGCTGCTCAATACTAGAGTACGCTGATACAATATGGGATCCTACACTTCACAAAGATATTGAGTTCCTTGAGATGATCCGGCGTCATGCAGCCAAGTTCATTAGCCACATCAGAGGAAGGGTGAGTATCACTGAAACGTGTTCTGAGCTTGGCCTCCAGACATTGGAACAAGGGAGAAAGAATCACAGACTAGCTGTCCTTCAGAAGATTCTCCAGAATGAAGACCGACACAATGCTATGGCCTGTGATGAGATTTTCCAGGACTGCCAAAAGAGTTTATGAAAACTAGATTTGCTGCAAGAGTTGAACTGACCTCTGTGTATGAAGCGTCACAAGTTTACCATAATAATTGTATAGCAAAAACCTCCAGAAACACTAGAGGTAACATGAAATAAATGCGCAAACCCCTAAGCTAAAAGCTAAAGGATAGTGCTTCTAACTCCCTTATTACCAATTGATGCAAAATAAACTGCAGGTTGGTGTAACCCCTATAGCTGCATGCATTAGCACACTGTTAGCTAACCGAGGCACCCCTTTTACTTTAAGTTCCTGATTGTTCTATGTCTTCAAAGGTATTCAAATGTTTCATCTGGATCTCTCATCATCATCATCATCATCATCATCATCATCATCATCATCATCATCATCATCATCATCATCATCATCATCATCATCATCATCATCATCATCATCATCATCATCATCATCATCATCATCATCATCATCATCATCATCATCATCATCATCATCATCATAATTTTAATAATAATCATCATCATCTCTTTTTCCATTGTTGATTGATCAGCATTCTTTTACCATTTCACTAATAATTATTGCTGTTGTTGCAGAAAAAATCAGCTAATTTGTAAATAAATAGAAATAATTACTAGTGATGAATGTTATTAGTGATAATAGTAAAATAATTAATAATAATAATTAATCCTAGCTTTTGCCATAGTCTCACTATACGCCTAGAACACTCGGCGCATATAGTAAACCCATAATGGCTGTGCATTGGTTATGGTATGGCTAACTAAAAATGGCTACAACAAGAAAAAAACATTCAGTGTGGGGTATCTTTGAAACACCTAACTAGCATCAGAATGAATGAGTCCACTACAACAATAAATTATACATTACTTGAATCCTCCTTACATGACAATCTTTTTATTACCCTATAAGTTAACAATACAGATGCCCTTCAAAAACTTGGTGGAATTTCAACAGAAAGACGAAAGGCATTTTCTCAAATCTATACATAAAATCAAAAAGAGGTTCATAGTTATATTTATGTGCTGCCGACTTTGCTATCCGATGCAGTTTGATTTGCAACTCTACAAGCTTTGGTTTAAAAAATATTAGAAAAACATTTGTTTTTACTACAAAAATTGGTGATATTTGGGAACAACTTCTTATATGAATGCCTTTGCTCATTTTACTTCACTTTTGCACTAGCTACAAACCAACATACATGTACTGCAACAAAATTGTTAGTTTAGTAGTGACGGAAGAACAGAACAACAGTCACAGAGGCAATGCATAATTGTATTGATTGTAGTAGTAGTAATAATTGTAGTGTATTTAAAAGGCAGTGATGAGAATGGGGAAGAGATATTATTGGAGCCACAATTACTGTTGAAAAGACACAAAACAGCCATACTAAAGCTTTTTCACATAATGCTGCTGTTCAGAGAACAGATAGAGTATCTGACTGACACTTCCTATTTGCTAATAGCTTGCACTCTCTGTCTCAGTCAATTCCTCATTTGCTTTCCACTAATTGCATTTTTATTCACCTCGGCTACATCTCTAGGGCAACATGGAATGTAACCTGCGTTCCTTCACGATATAAATAGCCTCATAGTCACTGAATCGTCAGTCTTCACTTCCCCAATTAGGGTCTAAGGATTCTACCCAAAACAGAACAATGTGGCGACAGAGTGGACAGGGCATTGGACTGGAATAATATTATAACCATCCTTATTTTGCTCACCAAGTATTTCGTTACCTTTGATTATTTAGTTTCCAAAACTTCCCCTCACCTGTGAAGTTTCATTGCAGATATACTTTCTATGGAAATATTGTCAAAGAGTGATCCGGCCTTAATTATTAATAGAAACTAAATAACAAATAAACAAGGAGATTGAAAGGAATGTAGACAGGAAGGAGTGTCGACGGGCATTATTTACATTGCTGGAGTGAGCGTAGCCAGACCTAGAATGGATGTCGACTACTCTATAAAACCGAAAAAGCTGACATTGATTCTAGAAAGTTTCACCACTCGTTTTGAGTGATGTATAAAATATCATTTCGACTTTCATTCCAGGAGTTGCCTACTTTGATAAAAATGATTTATTGTCATATTCCTGGAACAAATCGTTTATAAGTCACCAGGGATGAATATTGACCCTTCCGAGAATGAATGACAGAATTTTGTTTTATAGATGGTTATAGTTCTTGTGGTGTTCATTCCAGAATGTATCTACGTTTATTCCGGCTATGTTTGCATCCATTCCTGTCCAATTTAAAAACAAACTAAAACCCAATATTATGTGTATTGTAACCACCGCTGTGGCAGTATACATTTTTTTGTCCTCACCATGATCCACACATATAGATATTTAAAACTGATCTAGCCAAGTCTATCTAGCGATATTATTGTCTCCTCCTACTTGATGTAAACGGGCAGGTGCTGAAAAATGAGGGAAAAACTCACAGTTGTACATTAGAACAATATATATTTGTTGTCTTTCTGCAACAATGTCGTAAATCACTGGATCATTTTCTGTGCCACAAGATAAGTAATTGAAGATTAATTTTTAAAATCATTTTAATCTCTATGACAAATGTAAGCAATTTAGTTGCGACAGATGAATGTAATAAGTCTAGAACACAAACAAAAATACAAGCATGGGATGGCTTGTCTCAGTCTTCCAATCCTCTTAAGACAATAATCTAGTATGAGAAACTGAAAACTTTATACTTTGTTTAACGTAGTTATGGCTTCATCGAGTGAAGATGTGCTGTTGATTGTACCTGCTGTTTGGCACAAGAAATCGTCTGGCAGTCTCTACCTGATGGGAGAGAGAATAGCTTGGATGTCGGACACCAAGTCTGTCTTCACAATTAGCCACAATTATATTGATATAAAAAGTAGGTCATATCTGCAATATTGGATTTATTTTTTGTGTGCTCAATTCTGACACACCCATTCAACTCTTTCTGTGTGCTCAATTCTGACACACCCATTCAACTCTTACTGTGTGCTCAATTCTGACACACCCATTCAACTCTTACTGTGTATTCAGTTCAGAAGATTTCCCCTGACACAAAGGAGAAAGTGCAACTACAGCTGGTTATGCACAATGGGGAGGCCAACACATTTCACTTTAGAAACACAAGTGGCAGGCCTGTGCAGGTGATCGACAGGGAGAAGGTCAAGGAGCTACTGCAGAAATTACTTCCTCAGTTTCGTAGCAAGATAAACTCCGAACTGGAAATGAAACACAAGTAATATTTAGTATAGTTTTATTCATTTCACCAATGTCAGTGTTATATAACACAATCCAACCAAACTATAGAATATTATCAATAGAAAAACCACAAGTTTTTTTCTTTACGTCTAATTTAGTGAAAGTTATGTTTCTGTTGATTGCTCTGTTATCATGTTTGTTGTGTGTACCACTAGAAATGTGGTGTGTACAATCTGCTGAGGGTTATCTAGTGTAGATGTCTATTGTAGAATGCTTCAAGATGACAAACAACTCTTTCAGTTATATAATGATTTGGTGGTCAGTGGTGTGATTTCTGCCGAGGAGTTCTGGTCCAACCGCTCTCACGTACGCATATTTATCGCTATTATAAATTATCTGCTTGTTTTGTGACTTTGTGGAGATATATATTCTTAAAAACAAGACAGTTTAAACTTGGTACCGAGCCAATATTTTTTAGTTTGTTTTATGTACTTAGTTGTAAGCATTAAGCAAAAAGTCGCTTTCGTTCAGTCATACTATATTACTGCAGTATATTTTATTGTGTGATTTCGTACATTGTTACAGCTTGCAAAGGGAAAGGTGGCCGAGCAAAGTCAGAATATTGGAGTGTCTCCTTCCTTTCTGTCAGAAATAAAACCGACAACAGATGGAAGTAACAGCATCAGTTACAATCTCACCACGGATATGATAGATTCTATATTTCGTACTTACCCTCAAGGTGGGTATTTCCTTTTATAGCTTGTCGTATGTCTTTCCTGCACTCATTGTCACAACTTGTATTTCAATCACACAGTCTATACATTCTTGCCCTAGCACCCCATCGCTCTTTCCATTTAAACAGTAAATAGTACTGCATCCCAGCCGCTCTCTCAGAAAATGCTTCAAACTACAGCTGCAGACTTTTAAACTTAACTGCACTCTAAACTTGTCTAGATTTAAATTTTCATTCGCGGTAGTCAAGTTTGGAGTTGCCGTCCCACAGTTTATTACATTTTTTGTGATAGAGCAACTCCCAATTAATAGCTGAAACTCTGTAAACTGCAGTGAAGAAGAAACACTTTGAATGTGTTCCCCATGAGATGACAGAGAGTGAGTTCTGGACTAAGTTCTTCCAGTCTCACTACTACCACAGAGACAGAGTTAGCCTTGGATCTAAGGATGTCTTCACTGACTGTGCAAAAAGTGATGACACCGGTAAGTGGAAACCTTTGATGATTTGTTTACTCAACAAATTTATCTCGCTACTACTGCTGCTGCTACTACTACTGCTGCTACTACTACTACTGCCGCTGCTACCACTTCTGCTACTTCTACTACTATCACCACCACTGCTACGACCCATAGGTCTACAAACTCTATATAATAGAGAAAGCCCCTGAATGTTGCAGAGATGGCCAAGGACCTGCTCTCTAAAGTATCCGGAGGGATGGTGGACATTTCCTCAATGGCTGACAACCCTATTGGAGAGGTACATCTCTACTATATTTACACTACAGCATATATTTCATGCTTTATATTATATATAATTATATATTGTATAGCATATACATAACCTATTGTATATTATGTATACCAGCTCATTGCATAATATAGATACTGTGTTTTGTAATTACTACAATATATATATAACAACACATTTTATATATTATATATTGTGTGTCGTATATTCTAGATAACCTACGGTATATTATTTATTATAGTTGATATCTGATTTGTATTGAGCTGAACAATGTGATGATTAATTTTTTGTGAACTAGAGTCAACGGGTTCTGATGGACTCACTAAATGATCTAGTGAATGACTTGTCGATGACTATTTATGTCATATATGATATAGGACTTTGGTGAGTCATCAGCTGACGCTGCCTCTACCAAGGTGACATCAGCAGGTGCCACTAGTAACCAGACAATCATCAAGAGATTCAACCATCACTCTACGAGGGTACTAAAGACTGCGGAGGAAAGGTCAAGGCAGCCCGCGGACGAGAGCTCTACGACTTCCACTGATGAGTCTGCTAAAGTATAAAATAGGCACAAGTTGTTTGGTGCTCACATTGTTGATAGCCCAGACCTAAGTGAAGTAATCAAAGTGTGGCCAACTGCCTTTGTCATGTGACCCTCGGGAGCCAAACGCTTGAGTGACTACACTATAACTTAGAAAAAAAATCTCATTTTCAACAGTTCATAACGCAGCAAATTGACAAGCTAAAGCTTAAAACAACCATTCCTCTAAAAGCTCAGAATTTCTCCCAACTCTCTGGGAGTTTTAAACCGAACATCTACGTTAAATAAAAGTTTCAAGGGGTAAAATAGAGTTCTTATATTACTACTTGTGTTATAAAAAATATGAATTATAAACTATTTTTTTTGTATCATTTAACTTTCACATGAAATTTCAAATAACTAATGATTTATAAATATAAAGAACATCCAAAAGTTAATCATAGAATTATAATCTCGAAATGATTTAAATAATAATCACATAAATAATCCAAAAAAATAATTATAATATCAATTATTATAAAATCAATCATTTTTTTTCAAAATGAGCATGCTACTTTTTGATATTATTACTACTTCACTTCAGATTTTTTTATTCAGTCAGCTGTTTAGGGAAAAATAAATATAAAAATAAATAGTAAGTAAAATGAATAACAAAACAGATTAGTTTGTTATTTTTTCATCTCATGCATTGCTGATTTACATCAACAGCCACACACTAACAACAAACATGGTTTCAAAGAGTAAATACTACACTTTTAATAATCTTAGCTACCTGTATCTCAGTATCTGTCTAATTAGCTACCTGTATCTACCTGTCTAATTAGCTACCTGTATCCCAGTATCTGTCTAATTAGCTACCTGTATCTCAGTACCTGTCTAATTAGCTACCTGTATCTCAGTATCTGTCTAATTAGCTACCTGTACCTCAGTACCTGTCTAATTAGCTACCTGTATCTCAGTATCTGTCTAATTAGCTACCTGTATCTCAGTATCTGTCTAATTAGCTACCTGTATCTCAGTACCTGTCTAATTAGCTACCTGTATCTCAGTACCTGTCTAATTAGCTACCTGTATCTCAGTACCTGTCTAATTAGCTACCTGTATCTCAGTACCTGTCTAATTAGCTACCTGTATCTCAGTATCTGTCTAATTAGCTACCTGTATCTCAGTACCTGTCTAATTAGCTACCTGTATCTCAGTATCTGTCTAATTAGCTACCTGTATCTCAGTATCTGTCAAATTAGCTACCTGTATCTCAGTACCTGTCTAATTAGCCACCTGTATCTCAGTACCTGTCTAATTAGCTACCTGTATCTCAGTATCTGTCTAATTAGCTACCTGTATCTCAGTATCTGTCTAATTAGCTACCTGTACCTGTACCTCTACCTGTATCTCAGTATCTGTCTAACTATTCCACTAACGTTATTTTATTATTATTTCGTTTTCGCCACAAAACCAAGTAGCACTTCGGTATTTTGGGTCTCTGCCATATATATGGTGACTAATGCGACTGTGCGCTCTTTATACAATTACAAATGGCCACGTAACCTCACTGACCTGAAAGTGAACATTTTTGCAGTGTAGGGCTTGTAATCTTTAGTTAACGTATTGGCA
This sequence comes from Cryptosula pallasiana, assembly GCA_945261195.1. Lineage (NCBI taxonomy): Eukaryota > Metazoa > Bryozoa > Gymnolaemata > Cheilostomatida > Cryptosulidae > Cryptosula > Cryptosula pallasiana. The sequence goes on from OX183137.1 coordinate 41,776,921, forward strand.
AACATCTCAAGGTCCGGTACTGCTCAATATAGAGTTATCCCTCCGAAGGGGAGATGACTCTTTGTTTATTCCTGACTTCAGTGACGGTTAAAAGTTTTAAACAGAGTTTTGCTGCAAGATTCAGCTTAATAAAATAAATATTTGTGCTAGATTGAAACAAAAGATGTTCCCACAGGTATTAGTGCAAAAAAATTCATTTTATGCAACAAACATTGAATACATGCATAAAAACTATTTCAGCCAATGATGACATACATGTATGAGCTTTTGTGAAATTTGGCTCCAGCGGAGTTGTCCTTATATAAAACGGCGCTGGAAACGGCTGACAAAGCTTTGATTGCTTCACTTAGGCCCAGACTTGTTAGTTTTACCTCTCCAATATGAGTAGGAACGGAGTCTGCAGCGAAAGTTGTTTATTTTTACAGAGAAAACTGGCAGAGATGACAACTTTTGAAGACTTGCAATCAGAAGCTCCCCATAGCAAAAAATCTCAGTTGACTTTAACCAAAGTCTCTCGCTATTTCCACGGCCCCGTCGCACAAAATCCTCTAGCTAAATACAGAAGTACTGATGGAATGATGAGAGCTGCAAATGCTTTAGTGCATGAGGTAGGAATATGCTTTGTTAAATCTCTTTATACTCAATTGGTAAACTCCTTTTGTGTTTCCTCTATCTCGGAAATCTAGTGTTCAGCTGACGTGTCTCATTTACCTTGTCATAAAAATAAATGTGCCAAAACCTAAATGTCAGCACATTTTTAACCAGTCGCCATTTAATGCTAAAAGATTGCCTGAGATAGCAGCAGTGTTCCACACCCGCCATCCAGTGACGTATTCTGGGATATACATTACATAACAAGTTCATACGTGCTGTATGCGTATAACCTGTAACAGGTGGAGCAATGGAAAGGGGACATACAAAATAATCTAACTAGTGACGTTGCTAGAGACATTCTCACTCAGCTCTCCCCTGGTGGTACTCTCATGCAAGGAATGTCACAGACATCTATGGCAGGTGAGTGTCATATATCAGTGGTAGGCGAATGTAGGTAAGTGGCTCATATGTCCATGGCAGGTGATTACCCTAGGAATTTCTGACAGCTAAGTGTGACAGACATTTATGGGAGACAGGTTGCCGCAGGTTATTGTCAAAAGCTCAGTCATTTGTGACAAGCAAAGGCTATTATATGCTTTGTACTAAATGCCATGGAAATGTGGTTGTTATATTACTCTAAGTCTTTGCGTCGCTGCTTGGAAACAGCTGCATGTTGTTGGTTACTTCTGTACATGTTGGTTACTTCTGTACGTGTTGGTTACTTCTGTATGTGTTGGTTACTTCTGTATATGTTGGTTACTTCTGTATATGTTGGTTACTTCTGTATATGTTGGTTACTTCTGTATATGTTGGTTACTTCTGTACGTGTTGGTTAGTTGTGTATATGTTGGTTACTTCTGTACGTGTTGGTTAGTTGTGTATATGTTGGTTACTTCTGTACGTGTTGGTTAGTTGTGTATATGTTGGTTACTTCTGTACATGTTGGTTACTTCTGTATATGTTGGTTACTTCTGTACATGTTGGTTACTTCTGTATATGTTGGTTACTTCTGTATGTGTTGGTTACTTCTGTATGTGTTGGTTACTTCTGTATATGTTGGTTAGTTCTGTATATGTTGGTTACTTCTGTATGTGTTGGTTACTTCTGTACATGTTGGTTACTTCTGTACGTGTTGGTTAATTGTGGAATGTCTATGACAGATCTTGTACCCGGAGAAGTTCGAGTGGAGCTGAAGAACCTCTATTGTGCCCTGAATGAGCTGCTCAGACACTTCTGGGCTTGTTTCCCCACTCAAACCAAACAACTGGAGGAAAAGGTAAGCCTATTTTAGTCTGGGCACCCCAGTGAATGGTACTCTATTAGAATCAATAACATCATTTGGCACTCAGACCATTACATACTGAAACACCAAGGCTATTGTGTGGTGAGGCACCGATGCTATTACATGTTTCATCAGCAGCAGAGATGTGTTGTTAAATTTGTACTTGGCACATTACTTGTTGGATTGTCTTCTCTTTATTCTTTGCAATGTCAATTCTGCCAGTGTGTGAAGTGTTGTCTGCTGAGTAAAATTTGCATCCACAAATATCAAGGCTGTTCTAGTACCTGCCATGCTACTGTAATAGCCTTAAGGCGTGGCTACACTGCACCGATTGTCTTGGTGTGGATGTACCTATACGATGGTCGTAACGATGTGCAGGTGGCTACACAGGTTGGTGTAGCGTGCCGATGTACTAGAGCAAATCGGTGAGCTGCTATTGAACTAGCCAATCATATGGCACAAGGCACTGGTTTCTGTTTCATTTCCGACAACAAACTATTTGTTTCCCTGATATGATTACGATGATAACAATAATTGAAAAATGCATTCACCATAAAACACATGACTTTTGATAATTATTTTGGTTTTACTTGTTATTAAATCTTCAGAATATTGTTATTATTCATCATTTATTTTATTGTTGTACTTGATAATGATTTTGATTATTATTATACTCAGAAATGTTGAAATTATCAAAGATCACTATTTCATGAGCCATGTAAAATAAACTCACGTGACTGTACGGTTTTTGGCAACAACTGCATTACATTAAAATTATTTTGTTTCAAAGAGAGGGATGCACAAATTCTACAAGATCAACATTCCTTCGGAATCTGAAGTAAATACTCGCCAGTCGATAAAAATTTCTAGGGGAAATGTGTTGTAAATGGTTAAACTTGATGATCTTGAGAAAATATTTTGGCTTTAACCAATCAGAGGACGCCGATGTGCCTTGAGCATCGGGCATAGACCAACATGTTGGTTATGCTCACGAACAGGCCCCACAATGTGCAAATGTATCGGCCACGCTCATCGTAAGGCCTTCCAATGCTAAACATCGGCATGTGTAGCCACCCCTTTAGTGCTTCGGTCATTTCAAAGTAGACTGGGCTGCGCTGGTGTTACAAGCGATCACTAGTGTCATAGTGATCGCTAAGTGATTAGCTTAGCTATTGCGAGATTTTACAACTCCTGCTTTTGGAAGTCGCAAAAAAACTAGCATCTTATTTGAGGTTATCGCCAGGTTCTAATCCAGATCAAAAAATCGCTAGCTGAATCCTTATTCAACCAATCACAGCGCACAAATGCTTTATCCTCATTTCTGATAGTCTCTCTTCATCTACAGCGCTCTGATCTATCAACGATCATATACTAAGTTTCACGCTATGCTTTGTAACAGCGAGTTTGACCGAAATCGCTGAAGAACGGATAGTAGTGAAAAGTTGTGCAATTTTGGGGAGTGATTTCCACCTATCGCTAAGGAAAATCGCTAGCATGATTGCTATATATACATGTACTTCAAGTGTGGTGTGAAAAATCGTAATAAGCACCAATAAATCTTCATTCCAGCTCGTAAAAATGGAACAAAACTTGCAGAGGTTTACAGCGTCTAAACTTCAGCCATTCAAAGAAAAGATACATCACTATAGCTTCAGCTTCAATGTAAGTGGTTATTCACATTTAGTTCAGCTATTCAAACTGACATGTGTAAGCAAGTGCTTGTTTTATAATTGAGCTGAGCAAGTGCTTGTATCACAGCTGACAGATCACATGGAGTCACAGCTAGCTACCGCAGCAGAAAGGTACCAGAAATGGAATACAAAGAGAACACACAAGTCTACACCATCAATTGCCCTCAAAACCTGAACGAGAGAAACATCTGATTACTTGTGGATGCAGGGTTTGTATGAGTGCGTGCAATTGAGAGCAACTGGCTAGCATCCCTCTGAGTGAAGTGCGGTAGATAAGTAATGCAAGTGTTGGCAATACAGTGAAATATATTTGATTTGCGAACTCAACAAATTAAGAGAGGTGCTGAATGTTTGTATAATTTACTAGAGGATATATTTGTAAATAAATCAAATCACACCAACACCCATGCATGTCTGTACAAATGATACTAGCAGGTACAAAAATTACAATACAATCAAATAATATGTCCCATCCACTCCACTCGGATAGCAGGCACAATGTCATTAATTAGTAGGTGTTATTCTAATGCGCATCAGTTCACCTTATGTCACCACTCCTTCTTCTTCTTGCTATTACTGTACCAACATACTTCTCCACAAAATCCCTCACTTTCACTGGGTTGACTTTACCTTGCGACTTGTGGTATATCTGCCAACACAATTCCATAAACTGACTGACATAGCCTAAGTTATCTACATTTAGCCCACCCACCCTCTCAGCACCTTGAAGCATTTGTGGTTACGTTCAGGAAATACTGTATGCATGAGGTACAAATGCATGTATGTTTAACCAAGAACCTGAGATATGCTGTAATCATGGTATCTAGTCACTGAGCGCAATGTGCCAGCTGTACCCACCTTTGTCACACAATTCCTCATCACCTGCTTGTACTCCTCCTTGTCTATCTTACCACAGCAGTAGTACGGCTTCAGCACTATCTTTATCTCATCCGCTATCCTTTCCTTGCTAACCATCTTAGCCATCACCTGGCATTGACACCAAATCAACATCATTTACTTATCACTTAGGGTTGTGTGCTAGTACATATATAGCATTAAGAGTTGTCTACTCCTATGTAGCAGGCATTTCGAGTTGTTAATATTGAGTGGCCACTACTGAAGTTTTTATCCTAGAATATTTTCTATTGGGAGCATTGTAGAGCTGAGCAGAATCACTGAATACAAAAATTATTGACCAAAAATGATGTCGGTGTATTTGATTTTTCTTACGAAATTCCTGTAGAACAATAATGGATCGAATTTGTGATATGATTCTGTGCAAAGGCCCAGAAGAAACAATATCGATCAATGACTAATAGCTGACTAACTGACCAATGCCAAAAATACTTTAACTTTGGTTCTTAATGAATAAAATGTACATGTATAAGACTAAAATGAGTAGGTGAACTTAGTAGTAGCAGATGCATGAAATAAAATAAGTAATTATTTAATCAAAATGATGCATCCATTGATTTAGCATTTTAGTATTAAACATATTTTTTATCAAATTACGTTTATTTTTTCATTATACAGCATAGCAATTGATTTACACAGTTTTTTTCACTTCATTTTCACTGCTTGAAGTGTTCGCTACGCTTCCAAGGTAATATTACTGAAGATGATGAATAAGATAAAATTCTAAAAAAAACAACCCCATGTGAAAATGTTGATATTTTAGTTCGCTTGCTGAGCGTTATTGTTATACCATGTCACGTCAGAGGCCTATGATCAGCAACACAAAACTCGATTCGCCACATGAGCCTTGTTCATACTATCTGCTACAGCAATAATTATTTTATGATGGCACGCCATGTGATCTACACAAAACCAATTGTTCAACAACTCAAGGTGATGATGCCAATGAAATTTTCCAGTGTGAAATTCAGGTTATTACACAATTATTATTATGAAATGATTGTTACTATTATTGATGTTCTTATCATTATTATACCTCAGTATAACAATGATAAATGATAATAACAATAATAACTAGAACTAGTTTTATAATATTATTATTATCACGACTCATTGCTACAATTTTACATAAATATTCTTTATTACATAAATTTTAATAATTTTTTAATTTGAAAAATATTGAGATCTATTTTACACATTAGACTGGTGTTTATTTGTGATTATGGGCTAGATTATATCATCATAGGCCAGGGCTCTCTCCAGGATTTTTTTTATGCAGGGAGGGAGGAAATTGTGTCGGGGGAGAGGGTGTCCTTAAACAGTATTTAAAAACACAGTATTGCAAAATGACAACGAAAAACTTGGTATATTAGCCTGAACTATTTATGATATGACAAACAAGCCTTTCAATAATTTTGTTACAATAATAAAATATATTCAAGTATAGCAACAGTCTTTTATCGAGTTCATATTATATGATATCAGGAATATGATAACAAGCTTTGTAACCAACTTCAAGTACAAAACAATGATCTGACAGCTCTTAAATAGTAGAAAATTAGTAGTGGCAACTAACTCCTTTAATTAAAATCACCAATGAGATGACAGGTTGAATCGATTTTGCAAAGCAAATATATACAAATGATCTATGATGAAATCGATTAAATTATAATTATTTAAAACAACAAAGTGTGTGATGATAAACAACAGTGAATAAATGTTATAATGGTGGACCCTGGAAAGCCTAAATAATAGCATTTATTGTGGGAAATGTCATTTAATCAGTTTATGTACGTAGGTGGTTGTTGTTGTCTGTAAAAATACAGTTCTACAGAGCTACATCACATTTTTATTATTTACTAAATAACTGGAATATCTATTTATAACTTATAACTTATTTTCGTCTGAAATCTATCGTTTTCACTGAAGCAGTCAATCTGAGGTTTGCTTCATTAACAAAAATGCAATTTCTTTGCAACAGCTGATGTATCATGATCCTTGCTTGTCACATAAACACTCACACACAAGACTTATATTTTAATTAGATCACCAGGCAATGAAAATAATCAGCAATCATCAGGGCCGTAGTTTAAAAAAATCTCATGGGACGGCACGGGACAGGGAAACTCGGGCCGAAGGCCTGCGCCGGGGTGGGTGCGGGAGGCGCGGCAGAGCGCCCTCTCGCGTGTCGAAAAATTTTGAGAATTAATCAGTTGGAAAAAAGTGTTTTTTATCAGTTTTAAACATGTGTAGTACTTTCTATTAATCATGCATCATAAAAATATTTCAGTAGGACAGTTCCGTTAACTTGTTTGTTTGCACCTTGCTGCCAGTCGATTCATAGCATTGCGCAGTGACCACAGGACAAGTCATCTTCATTTATTTAATCATACTTTTCTATGCTAGCAGCAAAGCACTGTGATAAGCCAGAAACGAAACATATGATATCACCGCTGCCTTTGTGTCCCCTATTGCAAAAACTGGATCATTCTCTTATCACAACATCTTACAACATATGCTACATTTTTATCCTCTGGATGACCAGAAATCATTTTATTCGTTATCCATGCAAGTCTCTGATGGAGAACACCACTTATTGATACATACATTTACATTTTACTGAACTAGTATCACTACAAACAATATTATCTATCTTTAACGCTCTCCTGGAAAGGTCATAGAGGTATGTTTAATCTTTCATCCATACGCTTATTTTCTGACAGCATTTTGTCGTGAATATTCATGGAAACCTTCTACAACTTACTGCTGCATTCATAAATGATCATGTTTACTTGCCTGATTTCATTTATTATTTATTAATATTATCATGTTTTAATATTGCATTTTATGTCAAAATATTTACGCAATTACGCATTATTTCAATACTACTTGATCATTTTTATACAAAATTGTAGTTTCACGATGGCATTATAAATCCAAAATAAACTGCACTAAACCATCATCAGTGCAACCTTTCACTGATTCACTGGGGGAGATGTTACAACATGGACCTGCTAGGTCCATGGTTTTAAAGGCAGGTTTTACTGATTCTGTTGGCCAGGAAAGCTTAAGTAAGGGTTACTAATAACTTGGTAAAATAAAATGACATTTGAATAGCAATAATCAAATCAGTGCTGTACGAGTGTACACATTGGTATTATTACAAAAAAATACATCTCATCTCTAACCACCTATGGCTAAGTAAAAAACTGATAGTAAATGTATTCAAATCTTATCAATATAAATATTATAAAATAAATATAGTATGTACAATAAAATACCGTTATTTGGTGTGATAAATAAATGTCACTGTCAATAATAAAAATACTAATAATAATTTATACACATGTATGTGGTATTAGTTATGATACACCACTACATTATTAACCATTTTTCTACCAAATCAAATGATAATAATAAACAGCAACTAGAAGTATAGATGTATTAGTAATAATCGTGGACATGGTTGTGGTGTAACTATTAACATCAATTAAAAATTAATTGGAACAGTAGTTGCTACTAACTATTATTATTTAAATTATTATAATTCTCATATAATATATATAATTATTATTATAACTGATAATAATAATAACAAACATCATCATCATAATGATAATAGTTATAATGAATAAGAAAAAAATGATTCCTCAGTAATAATAATAATGCTAACAACAAGAATAACAACAACAACAAGCACAATGATGATGATAATAATAATTATTATTATCAATCATTATTAAAACAACAATTATTATTAGCATTGTGCTCAGCAGGTTGATCGATGGTGATGTCAATAATAATAATAATAATTATTATTATTGATTGACATCACCATCGATCAACCTGCTGAGCACAACAATGCTTGTTGATTTAGTATCAATAATAATAATATTGTATTGCTACTTCATTCATTGCAGATAAGGATAAATCAACAAACAACAAGGATCCAAATTCACTTCAATATCTATCACATTGCCCGCACACATGATTTATTTCTTGCTCAAAAGCACTGAAATATATTTCAGTCCTCTAAAACGTACTCTCGGCATGCAGGCTGTGATTTCCAAATAGCCTTAGTTCAATATAAATTAATACAAAAAAGTGAGGAGATTGGTTTGCACAACGCAATTAATTAAGACTTTTTGAGATTACTGGTTATTTCCCCTCAGAACCAGCAAAGCCACCACATTGTTCTGAATAGATATGGTATTATGCTTGAAGTAATTGAAAAACAAGGCTATTTTACTACACTACTAACTTAGTGCTGTCACTTGTATCCAAGTGATAACTCCTCGAGTCGAAAAAGGATACAAAATCCGTCCTAAGATCCTTGCATTATAATTTATAAAAACTCGTGCATGAATTTCATAACATTATTAAATAAGTTGCTTTATTTTTTAACCTAACAAAAAGTGTATGATAATTTTTTATTTCTAAAATTAATAAAATATTACAGAAAAACTGAAAAAAATTATATTATTATTTCGCATAACAACAAAATGTCACCAAGATAAATTTAAAACTTCAAATAAAATTAATCACTCATAGCTCTTGTGGTTATAATCTTTTACGACTAGGAATAACATTTTTATTTTATTAAAAAGTGTTGGAAAATAGGGGGAAATTATCAATTTTTGATCAAGGTCTTGGGACGGATTTTGCGACCGTTACTTACTGAGTGATACTCAAGCAAACTCACATATTTGAAGGTTTATAAGGAGTTGTATACTTCTGTGCTTTATTTTGAAAGTCTTAAAAAAAAAATTCTGGTCATTTCAATGGGACGGCAGTGCCGTGTTGCCGTCCCTTAAAATACAGGCCTGGCAATCAAATCATAATATTGATGATAAAACAATTGTACTGAATTTTTAATTTGTTTTTGAAAAAAATTAGGGCGGGCAAGAAAGTCACTAGGGCGGACCGCCCCTACCGCCCCTCTGCAGAGAGCCCTGTCATAGATTTATTATAATTAATATAAAAAACATGCTGTGTGTTTGGGATGATAATGATCATTATTATTGCTATTTTACCGCAGCCCATAGATAGTGGGGTAATGGTAAAACAAAATACCGATTAAAATCAAAAGATATCCTTAGAGGCTTCAAAATTATTATCCTGCCCAACAATACTTAGTTTAGCGATCATTAGCATTTGTATACTCTTGCATAGTCATCATTGGACGTGGGGCACTCGTTGACAGCTTTCATGGGGAGATGTTTGTTTATACAATAACAGTACCATTAGCGGATGTGTACTCCAGTTTTAGACATCATACTTTAATGTGTCCTGTGTCGCTGACCACTTGGAGTTATGCTCTCTATCATATTGAGCACAGTTGAATCATGCAATATAACAAAAAGTATCAAATCGAAAAACAAATGCAAACCTGTTTGTTGACCATATCCTGAGCAGAGGCTGGTAAATCAAAGTCAGTAGCTGATTGGCTATTAATAACTGTGGGAGGCGTAGCTTCCAGTGCAGGGGGCGTGCTCGAGTTAGCAGCTCTGCTCTCAGCTATCCACGAGAGGACGAGAGGTTTCTGTGACACGGACTTGGGTGGTTGAGCTGGTGGAGCCACATCTGGCTCTTCCACTTCATTCTACAGCAGATCAAACAGTTGGTTAGTGAGAATAGAGACTGTGATCACTGCAGGTGCAGTAGCAGTCATGCATAGACATAGCTGACGTACCTGCAACAGCTTGATAATGTGTAACGCCTGCTCCTCTACCAGATTATCATCAACCGTAGCGTGTTCAGCATCGACATCTACAATAGCACAGAGCATAACGGCCACTCTACATCACCTTATAGTTCAACCAGATAAATAATGACCAAAGATAATATATTAAATAAATATATATACAACAAAATAAAAGAAAAAAATGTTGAGTGAAGCGAAAAAATGATTAATTCGTTATCTTTTTCAATGAATCAGTCGATCACTAGCTTTCACAAAAATCACACCTGGTAGCATTCTATATAACGTGATACGGTTTGTTGCTGTTTAGACGATTATTAGAACATGGAAAATGAGATATCACTGGAATAGATTTATCTAGAGCAATCTTACCACTGCCCAGTGCACTTGTGGGGCTGTAAGGTTTCTCCCCATCTCTTTGCCTAGACCCTTCGCTAACCTGGCTGGTGGTGGACTCAGGTTGTGGTTGATACTCTGAGTTAGATGGCGAGGTGTGAACAGGTGAGTGATGTACAGGTAAGTGATGTACAGGGGAGTGATGTACAGGTAAGTGATGTAGTGGTGAGTGATGTACAGGAGAGTGATGTACAGGTGAGTGATGTACAGGTAAGTGACGTACAGGGGAGTGACGTACAGGGGAGTGATGATAGAGAGCGGGTGAGATATGACTGGAAGTAGCAGGTGAGTGCTGGTGGTGTCGAGGTGAGTTGTAATCTGAAGCAGCACCCATGTCTATAACCATGCCTTGTGGTGAACCTTCTCCCGCACTGCTCCTGTGGGGGCGAGTCAAACAATGACTAAACAGTTTATTTAGCCATTTTCAGGCCACCGACAAAGTCTAAAGATGCTGTGTCATATGTTTTGACTGAGTTGAACTCAATTTATCTTTTTCAGGTTTTTTTGCGACAAATTTTGTTGCAAAAGAACAGTTATTGTGCAGAGACATTCAAGAGAGTCAGAAGTTGGATCAGCAATTATTTTCAGATTAGTTTTAGTTCTTTTAGTAGAGTCAGCATTTTCATTTATCGTTGGTGATCCTGCGGTCATGTACAAACTGGTGTCGGTGACACGTTACATGGCCAATATGTCAACAACTGAAGCAAGTTTACAATTATAAAAATAGGTTTCATGCTACTATTTGAAAAAGATTTTGATTATCACAATTTATAAATTATTTGTAAACAAATCACCAGATTTGCATTTCTAGTTTGCCTCCAATAATTCTCAATTATAAAATAAAAATAATTTGACTGAAAAAGCAAAGAAATATTTTCAAAATCAATTACTTATGAGGTGATTTAGGAGTGTTTTTAGTGAGCTGATATTTGGATATTTCGCACTCTTTGACACTTGCGACGTGACAACGTTGGAAACTGATTTGGTTAAGAACTCCGTGGAAGTCCACGTTTAAAGCAAATAATAATAAGCTAAAAAGTCTTTGCTAATGATTTCAAGCAGCAGCGCATAAATAACTTCGTCATTTGACTAAACTTCTCTGTGCGTGACATTTTATTCTTCGAGTTTTCTACGTTTCTCACACGCCTACTGTTCACTCATTAATTAGACAAACTTTTCAACCCCAACAAGCGCTTCAAGGCAACATATCCAAACTGACCACGAGGATCTTACAGCTCGCAAATATCAACCTTCCTTGCTAAAGACCCTTTCGCTGATCTTTTTACCAACAACATATTGTTCGATGGAAATAATCGGTTATTGCGTGACACTTTCTCGCCTCAAACTGCACGGAAAAGAGCTACAGCTGTTTCACTAACCTGCTATCATCGACAGGTTTATGTTGATGCAAGCTCTCCAACGGACTGTAATGATCCTTCAAGTCCAGTTCATCCTTTTCCTCTCGGGCTATTAAAGGTCTGGCTGATGAAGAACAGCTGTTAGAGCTCTCAGGTCGGCTCTCTCCCCCAATAGATGAGCGTGTGTCCTCAGTCAGAGCTCGAGTTGTCTCCACAGGGAGTTGTCTGTCCTCTTCACTATGGCTTATTGATTCTTTTGACTTTCTTTTCGAACGTTTTTTCCTTTTCTTGCCAGAGGGAGCTAATCAACAACAACAAAAAAAATGCGGAAACGGTATTGTATGAGAGAAATGAGGTTGAGTGAAAGGTACGATTTGACAATTACAGTCTAAACATCTCTGATTTTAGGCAATACTGACAAGTGAAACTTCCAAACCAAAAAACGGCAAGATGACAAGCAAACAAAAATAGTTTTCGCTATTCATCATTCACAATTTTTTTTTTAAAATACGGAGCGCAATTTTTTTCCATGAAATACATTTGTACGATTTCATGCAACACATACCTCCCTTATCACCGGATCCAGCTTTACTTTTTTTCTGCTTTCGTTTCTTTTTAGCATCAGATTTCTTAGCATCAGATTTCTTAGCATCAGATTTCTTAGCATCAGATTTCTTAGCATCAGATTTGACCTTCTTCCTGCTCTTTGGTCTGCTTTCTGTCTCACTCTGCTCTTCTAAATTATCCAGCACCTCAGCGATCTCTTCATGCATCTTTCTGTAGTTCCTCTCAAGTTCTGAGGCTAAAGTCTGACTAGTCCCCGGAATTCTTGTGTCTAGTGGCATCTTTTTGGAGTTGCACCTCCTTGACCTTTCGTAGTCTTTTCTCAAACGAGCTGGTGAAACAGAAGATTGAATGGGGGAGACAGATCGCTTTCTCCTCGATGATCGCTCGGGGGTGTACGAGTCTCTCTTGGAACGACGTTTTTTATGAGGACTTCGTGTTCCGTTACGCCTGTCAGGGCTTGTAGTCAACCTTCTGCTGATGGATTTTTTTGATTGACGTACAGGTGTGCGAGAGCGCTCTCGTGTCCATTGTCTGCGTTTGTTAGAATTGACTCGTGGCGCAGGCCTATCTCTCATCAGGCTGACCCTCCTTCGAGCAGGGCTAAGTGACCTTCTATGTCTAGAGTTTGACTTATGCCTTTGTATTGACCTATTTCTGAGCCGAGACCTTGAGCTATTTCGGCGCCGAGATCTTGAACTAGTTCTATTACGAGATCTTGACCTATCTCTACTCCTTCGCCATGATCCTGTCCTACTTCTGCGTCTCCTGTTATCTGGGGACCGACTGCGCCTTGACCTACTATGTCTCCTAGAACTAGGGCTTTGTCGGTGATGGTCGTCATCTGAATCTGAACCAGACGAAATGCTGTAGACTGGTGTATCATCCTTTTTCACATTCTTAGGTTTGGGTCTACTTATATTGTTACGCTCATCCTCGGAGTCAGACGTCACAACGACCACACTTTCTGGTGACCTAGGCGGGGGAGTCAATGCTATCACTTCATCATCTGTTCCGTAGTCTAATTCAACGTCTCCGTTCTCTTGCCCGTGGCGCTTGTAAAACCAATCCCTAATGATTTCCCTGTCCCTGCTGTCGTAAGCTGCGTGGCCCTCCATCTTTATATACACAGGACAAGCAGTGGCTACGGGCACTTCAGGCTTCAAGTGCTCATAACTCCTGCAAACAGACTTAACGACAGTAGGACTGGTCTCCGGTAGAGGGATGCTATCTAAGGAAATACTTGGAATGGCACTCAAATGTCTGTTGTTTAGACTGCCTCTTGAAGCCAATAGCTTAGGATCCAAAGGTTCGGCAGGTAAAGGTATATTATCTAATGATTCACTGTAGTAAGTGTCATTGTGGGAGTTGTCACCGGCTGTACTACTATCTGATTTACTACCGATAGACACTGATGACTTCCTGAATGTAGATTGGTTGACAGCAGAAGAGGAGATAACTCTACTTAAAGAAGTTGTTTGCTTGGAAGATGAGCTGGTAGAGCTTCCATTGAGGGAAGAGAATGACGTAGATGGCTTTAATTTCAATTTCCCTAAAATGTAACAACATCCATGGTTTAGAAGAAGGTCAGACACAGAATCCACTCTGCACGTACACATCACGTACACATCAATTGACAATGTTATTCATCATTACAGAGCATTATGTAATATATAAAATTACAAATATTCAGTATAGTTATGAATATGATATGACGAAAGTCCGTAAAATCATTAGCAAGGAAAAGATCAACTCACAAGAGAAATCAAAAGTTACTTGGCCAGGCATTGTTACACAATGTAAGCAAGTAAGATGGCCGCTAAGGGATACACAACGTCACTATTATAATGAGTATAGTACATATTATACTGTATCTTTGTTTGTTATGGACTAGAGAGGTTTTGGATGAAACAGCGCATACAAATGCAGTTACCCTATTGGACGATTCTTCTTTGTTTGGAACAAGAAGAAATCAAGCAGTCGTTGGGTTTTTCATGTTGTACTTATGTAAATGCACTATTGGCTATTAATCGTAGCAAAACATTGCTATCGTTGCATTATTTTTGTCAAGTTGATTGAGCGACAAAGAGTATTCTATATTATTACGGTATATTGATGTAAGTATGTATTATATGTAAATCAAGGGAACACAACTTCATGTGACAAATGGAATAAATGCCCCAGTAAAAATGTGCTACGAATGGCCAAAATAATGTTTGTCAAAAGAGTCCGAATCTTTCCTGTGAATATAGATTTTTGTGAACTCAAATGCTCGGTTGTTAAGTCTATAACCAGTAAAAAATGTTGAATACCAAAAACCGCTGTAAGCCAGACAGTCCAAACTTGTTATCCCTTTATACCTAGTATGCAGTATAAACAACAGAAGGAAGTCTAATATATCTATGGTGGATAGAGCTAGAGCAGTACCCCTATACTAATTGGATACTATAACATGCTGCTACCTTCTCTGGTAATCTCTATGTCTTTAGAACTGGAGGCAAGAAGAGACTGCTCATCTAGTATAGAGCTAAGTAGGTCAGTAGATGAGGAGTTGTCTGCTTCTGGCTGCTTACTCCCAGAATTCAGTTTGAATGAGATCTTTTGTGGCTTGCTGCTTGGCCTGCACAGTTACAGTAATATTCTGATCTATATATAGTTTCAGTGGTACTTTGAGCTGGAATAAAATGGCTACCTACGTGCTCATTGTGAAGCCACCAGCGTTAGAGTCTCCAAACACAGAGAGTTCCACATCATCAACCTCTGCACCAGACCTACTTTTCACCAGAGAAACACTGGGACCTGTGCTGGAGAACACCATCCCCAGCTTTCCAGCCAACCTCTGTCTGGTGGACCTCTTCTACAACACAGACCACTACTAACCCTTGCGACAGGAGAACAGAGCAATCATTCTGCTGAGACTGATGGTCTAACCCTTGCGACAGGAGAACAGAGCAATCACTCTGCTGAGACTGATGGTCTAAACCTGCTAGTTTACTGAGAGAAGCTAGTTTACTGAGGGAAGCTAAATTATCAACAAATGTTGATCTCAAAGTAGGTTTTCAATTACGATTTGTGCTGAAGGGAGACAGGTCCGTTTACCAGAAAGAAGACAACTCTGGTATATAAAACCAGCAAGAGAGACTAGTAAATCAATCACATATTATCATCGTTTTCACTAATTTTATCAAGCATACAAACAAGCAACGTAAGACATACTACGCTTTATATAAACAAGAAAGATCAGAGAGACACCTCAAGAAGACGCTATACTTAGAAGAACTTGGAGTGATCACTGGGATAAAACACTGAAATAGCTGCTAATCTATTAGCTATTTAAGACAAAAAAAGCAGCAGCAGCTCTAACTGTAGACACAAGACTTGACAATAATTCACTTTTAGTACATACTTCCAGAACTAGAAAGTCATAAAGACGTAAAATAGTTTTCTTACAAGTCATTTTTTCTATACAAAAATAATGCAGTAAACAAGCATCTCAACGCACAGCTCTACAGCTTGTAGGGGCAGAGAAGATCAATACCTAGTAGCATAAAATCTACCTTACGACTTCCTGTGAAACGCTTCATCATGGATCTCCTGGAGGGCAGCCGTTGACCTTTGCTGCGTTTGGAACTTCTCTTCCTTTTTTTTGTTTTCTTAGTTGAGCTTGTCCTTTTCTGTTTAGAGCCACGAGATGTGGAACCCTAAACACAAATGGGAAACTTGGCAAGTTTCAACTAAACAAAAATAAGGTACAACGATAGTATAATAAGAGCACAAATACCTGAGGTGAAGTGGAGGGAAGTGAATAAAGAGTGGTCTCCTCATCTGCATCGCTGCCAACATCTTCTCCACCCGCTGCCTCATTGTCTGACTCAGAACTCTCACTGCTGGATGAGATGGCATGAGCAACTCGACGATAGATTCTGATGTTATCTCTAGTGCGAGGTATGGTGCCACCCCTTCCCCTAGTAGCCACTAAAACACTTCGTAGGTTTAGAGTCTATAATATTGCAGATGGTGGGAGTTACGGTTTAAATTCATTCTAACTTCACACAAAACAAAAATTGGTGCATTTGGCATTTATAGCTCAAGATGATGGGGAGTAGACAACTCCCATCAATATAAAAGTGCTCCTTAAAATTCTATCAGTGTGACAAACTGATTTTCCCCAGACTCGTTAGGTGACAGAGCGGAACAGCATTAGTTGTGCGGACAGAAAACATTGAGAGAAAAATTTCCAAATAAATAACACACAAGGTAAGTACCAGAGGTAGACGATTGTGCAGGGCCTCTTATGATGGAACATTCCGGACAGTACCAGTCATCCAAAGGTACTGCCTCCAGGGGAGGAGTGAGACAGTAGAGGTGGAACCTACCAAGATGGCAAAATCTGTGTAACAGCATTGATAGGGCATACCTCCAATTGACAGCTGGATACAGCAACTATAGCTTATCGGACAATAAATATGTTTAGACTGGATTCTAATTATACAGCAGGTACGTAAGTGTTTTACACGTAGCAACTTACAGCTAGTAATCCAAACTTTAGTTGTTAACGCCATGTCATGGCAGAGCATAGACAGACATGTAACAAAGATTACATACAACAGAGACATTTATGTAGTAAACCATACCCACAGTCACACTGGTCACAAAGGAGAAGACGATCCTCATTGTTGCTCAGTCCGCAGACTTCACAATAAGTCGGCTCGTCCTCCTCGACTTCCTCCTCTGAAGGCAGCTTTGCGTCTGCTACTTGAATGTTCTCATAAATGGCTCCTCCAACTTTGTGTCGGGCAAAAATGATGTGAAAAACCTGGCGATCATTGGGGCAGGTGTTCTTTAACTGCAAAAGGAAGTAAAATGCACACTTTTGCGCTACCGTACTTAATGAAATTTTAAATTTATTTGCTAGATTTTCATCAATAATGTACCAAATTAGCACCACAAAACAAAAAGGAATATACATTCCATAAGAAATTCTCACAACTGCTACAGATCTACATTATTGAATACCTTAGACCATTCTAGAATGCAGCGTAGACAGAAGTCGTGGTCACAACATTCCGGAGTGCCAACATCAGCGTCAGCCAATGACAGCAAACAGATTGGACAGTACAGATCGTAGTCCATTTCCGCATAACTGTAACTGAACATAAATAACTATCACATAACTTCATTCTACAAGAGCTTCCCTACCTTCTCTACATGAACCTATGTTTGTAGCTGCATTGGCAGGTACCATGTCACCATAAAAATAAAAAATTGTATAAATTCTAGGTGAGACACCTAGCTAAACGACATGAGCAAAAATTCATTTTTATTTCTATAGGCTTTGCCGCCGAGTCATTATCAAAGTAGGTGAGCGATAATTACTAGTAACTTACAAATTCAAAATTCATTATTGAATTTCGATTTAGTGACAAAACTTTTTATTGCTCATTTCAGTTTTAATAAAAAAATTGCATTTTTTGCAACACAGTAAATTTAATTGATATATTAAAAAACAGTCCATAGATATTCTGTATATAATACCATAATTGATAATTGCTACTAACTGCTTTTATTTGTATGGAAATAAAAATTAACAGTAGTGTCAGAGTTAGGTGGACGGCGTTGACTAATTGCAATCAACAAATATTACGACTGCAAGAAGTGTAAATTAATAAACTATGCAACCTGTCCTTATTATTTCTTAATATTTGTTGTTTTCAAAATTAAGCGTGTTCGCAATGATGGCATTTAAAACTAATTCTATTGACAAAATATGTATATGCTCACTTCTCACAATTCATAAATTTTTGCTGAATTATTTTTTATTCACAGAAAATTTTTAATAAAAAATTTAAGACAAAATGTCTAGCAACAATAATAATAATACACTAGATTTTTTTTATGTTAATGATGGGCCAGTTTAAATAAATGTTATTGAGTGAGAAGAAAAACTAATGGTGGATAGACTCCGCCCATCTAACTCTCAGTTGCTGCCATTAGATCTAAAATTCAAGTTGATCTATAAATGCGAATAAGTATATTGGAAGGATAACTTGACTGGAATGGGATGACTAAAGTGTTGGCAGCAGTAATGAAGCCTAATAATCCTTCAGCGTTTGTCTAACACACACCGACCCGTATCACTTCGATGACTAGAAGTTTGCATCAATAGCAAATTTTCACTAGAAAATTAAGTAAACGAAAAAAAATTGTTCTACTATCATTCTCAGCATTTAACTAATCTCCTCATCAACTGGCAGCCAGAAACAATATTCTAAAACACTTAACTCGTGGACAATAAAGATCACGCGTATTGCAACTAATAAGCTGAGTGACTGACTTCATTCAACCACGCCACAACTCGATACTATGCTACTGAACCAGCTATTACATTTTTACATGCTCTAACACTTCCTGTAATAAAAACATCCACAGATCAATCAATCAGTAACAAAAGAAATACTTCAAGAAATTATGTGTATAAGTAAATACCACAATCGTTCTAAGATATTCTATAGAATTGTCATTATTATTTTCAACTACTACTGTGTACTCTTTTTGCCTTTTCTGTAAACTAGCCCAAACTTTTACTTTATTCTTCAGATTACATATCATGCTGCGAAGGGCATTATTTAACCATTGTTGTATAAAACTGGCTGCAGCTCTCTCCTACTTCTGAGGAGAGAAAGAGCTCAGATGGAAAATCGAGGATAGTAAAGACCAAATAAAATACTTTCAATCGCTTTCTTTCTATAATAGCAGTTGCAAAATACATGAGGAAACTTGCAAATAATACGGAATAAGTACAAGACGAGGAGAGTGTTGGTCAGGAAAGGTCAGACACCTAGTCCAGCTTGATGACAGTCGAACACTGTCCGAGTAGGTCCAGTAGAAATGGCTATGCTAGAGCCGCATTAACACTAAGTGACTTTCCTCTAAAGATTGCCAATGTGTCTTGCCGCAGAAAATTTGCCCAACTATTCTTGAAGACACAGGGTTGTCGCAGTCTGAGACGCATCAACCCAGCAAAGTAAGGTTCGTTCGTAAAGCTGCAGCGATTTTAGAGCCACAAGACACAATTAAAACACTTGTGTTGCTCTATATAGCGGCTCCAATAAATTGTTTATTCAAGCTTGGATATAATGTAAGCAATGTGTACGATTATTAAATAAATAAATTATTACCGCCATTGTTAGTAAATATGTATTATTATTCCTTTTAATCAAATAAGTCAAATTCTGTACATTTAATAATATTAACTGATTTGTATTCAGAGTAATTATTATTATTATTTTGGATGCAACAATGAAAGAAGGTAGCCAGGTTTTTTCAATTTATTATTTAATTTTAGTAGTTACAAGTTTTTTGTACAAGAGGCAATATTTCATATTATAAGTAAATAAAAAAACCTCTGAATGCATAGAGAACTACTAACTGGTAAAAAACCATTAATAATTAAATCACAACTCATCAACCCAGCTGCATGAGTAGGAACGCACTTAAATTGTATCAGCAATGACGATAGGGCAATTCTAAAGTTGCCAACTTGAAAACTACGTCGGTTGCAACTGTGTAAAGACAATTTGCAACTGCATCTGCGACCACCAATTGAGATGGAGACGCTCCAGTGTAAACACGGCTTACGGGATGCAGCACAAGTAGGTATCTGATAAGATAGCTTTTTCTGATAATTGGGACATTAAAAACTGATATCATTGTATAGAGTGACATCTTGCAGTCACAATAGTCTGAAATTTGTTTGTCTCACACTGATAGTTGCTGAGAAAATGAGTTTAAAAAAATTCACTCTGTGTATACAAATTAATTTATTTTAGTTCTCACAGCTGATGACTTTATGCCTTACTGTGGTTGTATTAAAATTAAATCAGTGGCACATAACCATGCGTGCTTTGTATTTCTGCTATAGCTAGTTTCATTATAATATATATAAAAAATTACGTTTCATTTGGAAAAAGCTACTATTAAATCTATTTTCGTACCTACAAATGTAAATTATCTATGAAAAATAGTACATCAACAGGTCGGCAAGATTGCTGGACAGCAATATATCATGAAATAACATCATGTGGGGCCACGGCGCACTGGCATATCGCTTGTTTACCATGCAATTTTGAAATAATTTTTTTCAAGTCTGCAGCTATTTAAGCAGCGCAATGATTGGCTAAACCTGTCCGACAAAGTGTCTCCTACTCATCTCTTTTTTCAATTTTGTTTCTAGCAGCCCGTGATCCCAAGTTACTGAAGAATTAGTAACTCGAGAATATTTGAAAATTGAAAAAGAACCGTGTGGGACAAATTTATATATCGATGCTTTGTCTTAATAATTGCTAAGTTCGCAAAAACTTTGAAGATGCCAAAGTAGGACAGTATCTATTTCACACCTAGTAGTCAGTATTTAGCCTGACGTCAAGTGCAGGTTGATGCCACCCTAGAACTTTCGTTGTGACTATCACAGCCCCTAAAAAGTACAACACAATATTATTATCTAATATATAATTATTATCATCATAATAATAAACAAATAACTATTATAACAACAATAAACAATAATAACTGCAATCAATTTGATTACCAATAACAATAATTATGAAAAATATTACCAATAACCATTATCATATTACTCATATTACTGCTAATAATATAATGTTTTGTTATGGGTAGAAGTCCTTAAACCCAAAGTCGAGAAAATGGAGACCATTGATTTAGTGAATTAGGCGGCTGTTTAGATCATGGGGGAACACATGTTCCATGATGTCTTAGGAATGAAGCTGTGGGAAAATAAATTGCAATTAGTAAGTGGAAAACACATGAGGAACAGACTGACATGCAAAGCGGGTGCAGTGAACATTTGAGTTTTGAGTGCACGCCAATTGCTAGTTTACGGCAATTGGCAGTCAGAAAATCTATGTGTTTGCTCAGTTACAGCATCCCATACCTCAAATGCATATTCTAGAA
Source organism: Cryptosula pallasiana (assembly GCA_945261195.1). Lineage (NCBI taxonomy): Eukaryota > Metazoa > Bryozoa > Gymnolaemata > Cheilostomatida > Cryptosulidae > Cryptosula > Cryptosula pallasiana. Next base: position 41,798,392 of record OX183137.1, read on the forward strand.
CTGGCCCGCACAATGACATGTATAAAATAGTCATAAATTTAGTTGGAGGCTTAAAAGGACAGTGCTTAGGAAATCCTAGAATGGAAAAGGCTTAAGAAACTATGGCATTAACGTGGTTGCTCCAACCCAAGGAGCTGCAAATTTCAACACCTAGATATCTGAATTGGTCAACCGCAAGTGGAATTTAATATTCCAGTTACAAAGTTTGATCATTTGATGGCCTAAATGCAATGCTATTGCAGTTCTTGAAGTTGAAAGTAACTTCAACTTTATTGGCCCATTAATGGAGATAAACAAAGCCTGTCTGAAAGCATCGCAGATCTGAGGAAATGGCAATTTCTTTAAAACTCAGAACGTCATCAGCAAACAACTTCATTTCTGAGTATTTTATACCTCAATATACATAATTGATGTAGATCAAAAATAAAACTGAGCCCTTTGGTACACTAAATGCAACACTTAGCATTCTTGAAAACGCTCCATCCAAAATCACCCAATGAAATTGTTAATTCAAAAAACCTGCAATCCATTTTATTATTGAGGTACGTATATTTTACGCAAATGTTGTTTATTAGTTTTTACCTATTAGTTGGCTGTGTGAGACTTTATCAAAGGCTTCGGAAAAGTCAACTACCGCAGCTGATTCTGGGTGCCCAGAATCAGTGTGATGCATGATAAGTAATATAATACACATGATTTATTTTAATACCACAATGATAGTAGCTGTTAATCATGATTGAGGTGACGCGATTTTATTATTATTATTGTTATGTATGTAGCTAGTGCAAAAGCGTCATGATCGTGGCGTGAAATGAGTGAAAGCATTCATAAGAAAATTTCTCCAAAAAATTGACAATTTTTTGTTTCCCAAAAAATCACCTGTTTGGGAAACATTTCTTTTACAAGTTTTCATATCTTTTAAACTAAAGCTCATAGAGCTACAAATCAAATTGCATAGCAAAATCCAAGGAGCGTAAATATAACTATTAACCTCTTTTTTTCATTTCATTTATAGGTTTGCGAAAATGCCTTTACAGGTTTGTTGTTTCATCCAAATTACACTAAGTCCCTGAAATGTATCGACATATTGTTATAGGGCAATTTCATGGACTGATGTAAGGATTCAAATGAGGTATGATTTATCATGGCGAAGTGATTTATATTAATGCTAGCAAGGTTTTTCAAAGAGGCCCCATATTGAAATTACTTTTTATTCTTGCCATTTGCAAGTTAGGCTTACCACAACCAATGCAAAGGCAGTGCAGGCTTATTATAAGCACCAAGTGTTCTAGATATATAATGGAATTATGACAAAGGCTAGGATAAATGACAAGTAGACACTAGTATCACGAGTTATATTCATGGCCATTTATTTATCATCATTACATTAGTGCTTATTATTTCATTTTATACTAATTAACTCCGGTTTATGAGCAGATTTTTTTTAAAAATATATCAGTTAGTCCAACATATCATCATTGAATGGCCGCTAGTGATAATAAATATATCAACCAATCATTATAGTTATATAAATAGTTACATAAATATTATTAATTAAAAGATTTCTGATGGTGGCACTTGTCTATAGCAATCACGATACAGCGTTTCATGATTTGCCATCAGATTTTTATGTAATGCAACTACTGCTGCTGTTTTAGTTTATCTCTGCAAACAAATATTATATAATAGAGTAGCGAATGCAAATGATTCATTGACTGTTATGTAAATTGTAGAGTGACGCTTACGGATAACATATAAATAAACTTGTAGTTTCATGCGCGACTGGACATAGCTAATTGTCTGGAAATGAAACAGTGGACAAAGCACAAAAATATTGTATGTTCCAAAACTTGTTGCAGCAGTTAACTACTGATGTGGCATAGTAAAATCCGGTTTTATCCTATCCACAACATATTACTCTACACACTGACACTCCAATTAATTTTTCTGACCAATAATTTAAGAATTAATTTTTTCCACTAGCTATTATTATTAATTATCACTTGGTATTAAATATATAATACTTTTTTAATTAGAATAATAATCATAACTTGTTAGAATAATAACAATTATTAGTATTATAAAAATAATTATTATTATTATTACCATTTATTAATAATCTACCAATCATTAATATTATATTAATAATAACTATTATAAAACTGTTTATATATAATTAATAATATAATAATAATATATTTATTTACATTATTATGATTATTATTATTACTTAATATTTTTATTATGTATTATTAGTATTATATTTAAATTATTTAATGATTAACAAACTAGCATTATTATCAATCATTATTATCATCAGATCATCATTATGATTATCATTAAATTTTACTTACTACTACTACTATTACTAGAAGAAGTATTATTAATTATACTACTACTATAGGCCTACTATTATTATTATATTGTTAGTATAACTAACTAACAATAATTCTTAATAATAATAATAAATTTATTTATTAATACCATAATAACAATTATTATTAATAAATAATAATAAACTACTATTAATTATATAATAATTAGTAATAATTAATGATTACTTAATTAATAATTAATTAAATAAATTATTATTTAATTTTATTTATTAAAAAACTACTGGATGATGATGAAGTGCTCCATAGAATCTAATCTATAGAAAGGCCTTTCACTTCGTGCCTAGCTAATTTTATTTAACAAAAACATGACATGCGTAATGATGCATGAAACAACAGAACAATGCACTTTGCAACGGGGCGAAGCATAATAATGATAATTCAACAAAATACTAGTTTGCTGGCAGAAAAATTCTTCGAAACTGCAACGGGATATGATTCGTCTGCAAATGTTCTGCGCTAAATGCTGAACCGACAAACTAATAATTGCAATAATGCAAATCGGGTATCAATACTAGGCGGATACTTAGTTTGTTTTTATTTAAGCAATGAAGCGCCACCACGGACGGACGAAAAGATTTCTTGAAATAAATCAGGTAAATTGGTTAGTTTCCGGTTTCTGCGACAAAATAATGATATACATTTTTTTTTTTAATAGAACAAAATTACAAATATATTTTCTTAATTCATCAATCAACCATGCATAATTTATAGTAAAATGGATGTGCGAAATACTCCAGAATATATAAGCTTGAGGTCGTCAGTGCCACAACGAAAGGTGGGTTCGCTACTCTGCTTTTCTATTTGCTTTTTTAGAGGCATTGTTGTTGTTGTTGTTCAATCAATGTTGTTGTTGTTGTTGTGTAGGATGATGAAAGAGTGTGAGCAGTGAGTAAGAATTGATGATGATGTGAAAGATAAATATTAATAAAAAAAAATTATTAGTTGTTAGTTAGGGCTACAACATTTGCTGTCAAAAAGAGGCAAAACAGCCGGACTTGAGTTTTTTTTCATGCAATACATACACTGTTGAACAAACGCATAGATAGATAGATAGATTATTCTATAAATATAATAATTATAATACTAATAACTAACTGACAGTTTCTACCTGCTAATAATAATAGCATGCAGCAGTCACCCCCGACTCTCTAAATCTAACTACTTTGAGTGAGACACAGAGCGAATAAAGTGAGTCCCTCATGTGTTTTGCACAAATTAATTGCAATTTACTTCATCACAGCTCCGTTCCTACGCAATCTCGGACCGTGCGTTCTTCCACAGTCTAAACAGCCTCACAGTTACTGATGAATTGACGGTCTCCACCTTCCTAAGTTGGGGTCTAGGGATTTTAACTAGAACAAAACAACTGGCAACATAATAATTGGTCGTTGGTTGTTGATGATAATAATGATGATGATGATTGATCATAATAATAATAATGTTGAGAAATTCACTATGGCAATTACATTGTTGTTATGTAGCATGCATATGCACACCTCTTTGGCCAATAGACTCACTATGCAAGGCCAGACAGACCTACATTAGGCTCATTAAACCAAACCTGGCTTGCTTACATGATGATGATCAGACCAGCAGACAACTGGGCTCCCGAGATATCAGACCAAGCAGACAACAGACTCCATGCTCATCTCACCTGTCAGACCCTCTGAATAACTCACTAGTCAGACCACTGGCTTAACTTTACTAGTCAGACCACTGTAATTTTTAGGCTGTCGTTATATTTGTAGTCTAACAGAGCTTCGAGCAAAGAGAAAATTTGTTATTTTTCAATTGTCCGTATTAGCTTCTTTGACTTTTCTTACAACGCTCAACGTCAATGCCAAAGCATGCTATAGTTCTGTGCTCTCTGCTCCAAAATACAATTCATGATAATTATGAAAAAGGACGATAATAAAACATTAACAGTTGAAAATATTATCTATAGTAAAATATACTGATATTTGGTAGAAGACCATAATAAGTGTGTTACTGAAAATGGTATTTGTGTTGTAGTAATACCCATGTACATCTACCGATTAGCTCCCGATTCGCCCTTACCGATTGGGTGATTTTGCAACTGTTTCTGGATAAGCCGCCAAGCAATTGGTCAAGTCTGATTTGAGGCAATCGGTAGGTTTTGAGATGAATAAAAAATTGGTAGACAATTCCTGATTTGACCAATCATCTCACTGTTTTAATGTTTCTATCAAAATTGTTTTTCAAGTGCAATTATTTATAGATGAAGAGTTGTTTTTGAGCATCTCATCTTTGTTGTTTGAATACACTTTATGGCTAACTATGACAAAAATACAGCGAGCTTCACCGGTATTGCGTGAAAATGGAAAGTAGGAAAAAAATAGCGGAAACTCTGACGTCATCTTTGATCGGTGAGGGCAAGTCAGTACATAATTGATAGATGTACATGTAACATAAGTCACATGGCAACAGGAAGTGCGTAAATAACTATCAATAACGATAATTCTTGGTTATATGTGTGCAGTGAATAGGAGCAGTAGATAGTAGAATTAGTTTGCATCCTATCAGGAGTGGTCTAATTAAATAGAACTAATAGATTAAATCATAATTTGTCGCTCTTCTGGATTGTGTGTAGAGTTAAATAAATTTGTTGATAAATGAGCTCCCTGATTGAATGAAATGCGCAATAAATTGTTGTTAAATTTTTTGGAAATTCTCTGATGCACAGGCGACATATCACCTAAATGGTGTGCGGCTCAAAGAGCCCAACTGATTTACTCACGTGCTACAACAAATAAAACAGGGCCGTTATAAATATTGATATTTTTAAATATTGTAGTGGATTTTCATAGCACTCACACCTGCGCAATTATTTAACAACCATTCTGGCATCGCTAGTATAGCCATTGGATGGCCAGAATGACTATAATAATAGGTACCGAACTGTACCGACCCTGTGTGAGTCAGTACCGACCCTGTATGAGTCAGTAGCAATCCTGTAGGAGCCATACCGGGCCGGCAGAAAATGACTCATCTTAGCCTGAGATCTGAAAGTAGCCTGAGAGGAGCGAAGGACCATATCCAGGGGATATCCATCCTTATATGTGGGGAAAGTAAAGGATGAGAGCCTAGAAAGACTGATGTACCACATCAGGAAGTAGGAATGCCTAGGATTGGCCAGCTGGCCTGTGACTCCGCCTACCACTTCTGGGCGCCACATATACTTAACCCTATATACTGTATCTTATTCGTCTGTATTTATATCTACCTGCTCATTTGTTATATTATGTGTCTTACCTTTATGTCATTGGCCATTACAATGAATCACTTGCTGTGCTCTGCCTATAAAAGGCAGAGCTTTTGCTATGATAATCAGTTTGTTTTGGGACTTGTATTTACTCGTATTCTTACGGAAGAATAAAGGCATACTAACTCGTATTCTTATGGAAGAATGAAGGCATACTTACTCGTATTCTTACGGAAGAATAAAGGCATATTACTCTCAAGCGCTGAGTTATGCGTCTGAGCCGAGGGCTCTATACTAGTTGTGGAGTTAAGTATACGCCATCACTTCTGATTTGGTGGAGTACCGATCTATTATTACCTCTAGGTGAAAGGTAACTGGTGGCAGCATACCGTCGGATTGCTAGCGACTTCAGCTAGTGGTTTTACGCCCCCAAAATCCACTACAATATGTCATATCTATCGATATTTATGATTTATATCAGTGATATATTTGATATTTATGATGTTAATTTCAGGCCTGATTGCATCGTCAAATAAGGCCACCAAACAAACACTTGGCTCCATATTTGAAATATTTTATTACAAAACTGATCAATTATGAAATATGCAAGCAGTTAATCAAACATTATTCTACATTCCCTTCACAAAAAATAGTTTGCCAGCCTTGTCAACCAGTAGCCGGTTTCTCAACTTCCTATGGACAACTCCAAATGTAGAAAAAATTCGTTCAACACTAGCAGTAGAGCACACGGCAGTAAGACGAAGCATAACATGATCAATAAATTCAGTGTGCCTAGGAAGAGCTTTCCACCACTGAGAAAGTGTAAGGGTTTCTACAAAGTTGTCCTGCAATTGTCGTTTTAAGGTTTAGCTACTGTGTCTTTACACATTTCTTGTTCATTAGTGAACTCTTCAGTGTCCTAATCCTCTTCATGATGTAGCTGTTATAGTTTGACTCACTAAAATGTTGAAGGGATTCCCAATGAATAGTATCTGGTTGATTTGCTTCTTGAACTATTTACTAATTGAGTGTTTTAGAATAAAAATGGAAAAGTATCAAAAATATCGACTCTCAAAATTATCATGTCTATCTATCAAAAGTATTAATCGATCGATATCACAACAACCCTGAAATAAAAGCTTTAATTTAGAATGCCCCACCAACAGGAATCCACATTCGGAGTCGAATCATAATTTGGTACTGTTGCTACATACTGTACATTGTGCACTACTATCAATTATTGCGAAAACCCAAAACTTGAATACTCGGCAGAGTTATGCGATCCCTTCCCAAATAAGCATGTCATTGTTTTTTTAGGTCTGTTGCGGAACAACCATAAGGCAGTTTGTTATGCAGTGGCTAGTGGGTATAGTGTATGGGATTTTGATTTTGAGTGTAGAAAATCAATAAGCAAGAATTTTTTTTGTGAATTTTTTCGAATCAAAAAATTAACAAACTATATAGTTTTGTTTTGAATGTTTTACATATTTTGCACACAATACACCGCTTCAGCCTGAGTGAAAGCCGATTTCTTTTTACACCTATTCAACTACAAGTTTCAATAGTTTTATCCCTCATGCAACAATAGATATGGGCTTTTATGTTCATTTTTTAGTTTACAATTTTTATTTTTGCCTCCACTTTCGTTTTTGGTTGCCCTGAAGCAGGAGTGTAAATGGCAGATCTGGATATTTAATTTTTTTCCGATAAGTCTTTCATGTCAGCCTCGTAAAAAATTACTCTACTCCCACATGAGACTTCAAGAATGAGACTTGAGTTTATGTTTTTATTGAATGGATGATTCTAAATATTCAAAATAGTAAACTTATCAATATTTTCATTTCAACCCATCCAGCAATTGTTCTGTAGATTTAAACAGTTTCAACTCCTAACTGTTGATTAAAAGCAGCTCAGCTGTGCTTATTCAAACTAGGCATTGCAAAATATATGCTACTGTATATTACGAAAGTAAAATTTATGGAGTATCAAAGCACTTACTACTAACTAGTTTCATACAATGTTGACACTCCAGTTAAACTGAAATGAAATGCATAATGACTGAAAGGGTTAATGATATCATTTTGTGGAAAGCTGGTTTACAAAGGCAAGGCTGTACGAGTAGTTGACACAGATGCACCCACATGGTTACTTTAGGTTGCAACACTCTTCAATCGTGTATTGTGGTTTGTTATGGAAAAATCTCTGATTGCATGCTTGAAGGTTTTACAAACTGAATGCCAGAAATGATAACATGGCGTAGTATTATTAGAGATGAGTTGAGAGAGTTTTGATAATCTAAACATTACTTAGCAATAATACCTAATTAACAAACCGCATACCAGCTCAGTTCTTAGCTCAGTTCCCTGCATTGCTAGATTTTATATTTTACATCTTTAAAAAAATTATTTTCTCAATCCTGGTGGAGAGGCTCTACTTTTGCCTCAATCAGTACTGATTACATCAACAACCAATTGGTCAAAGACTCGCGTCACAATCTGCATTCTAGTTTCAGTTTTATAATCATAGCAGTGTAGTGTGTTTCCTTCAATGTTTTTTGGCTCTAGGTTTTATGCATGAACAAATTTTTGATCTTTTCTCGGAAGCTGTTATTCACTAGTAGCAGTAGTAGTGCAATAATATTATGGTCTACTACCGTCTATGGTCAAGTATTTATGATGATGATAAGCAATTGTAGTGGCAAACCTACTGCGATGTTAAGCAATCACAATCTTTGCTGTCTCCTTTTACAAAGTCAGCACTTTTTGTGTCACTTGGTTGTTATCAAAAGTGTCATGAAGCGCTCCACACTACACTTGTGATATTATTTTACGGGCTACTGTAGCCCCTAACATCCCCTGTTATGCGGTATTGGTATGTTCTTGAGTATTTCCTGCACACAAATATGGTCATGTGATTCTCCACTTTTAGATTACCTGTATTATGTTGGTTAACCATACTATACATATCTATGTATGTCAAGCCGTCAAAAAATGAGCAAATTCGCAGGAAGAAACGTGATATTTGCATGCAAAATCCATTTTTTCCCAGTTTAAAACTTTTTAACCATTGCTTGGCATCTTGTCGCTTTTGCCAATCATGGATAGTCCACAAAAGTATTTGTGCACTATAATAAATTTGTACCTTTTCACCTTGAACTTTATTGCAGGTAATAGTAGATGATAATATAGAATGGTCTTACTATGACGCTGGCCCAAGAACGGTACAAAACCCTATCATATTCCTTCCTCCAGTTAGCGGAACTGCTGATATATTTTTTAGACAGTTGCTGTCACTGTCTGCCATTGGATGCAGGACTATTTCAGTGAGTCCATTCACTAAACTTTTTATCTGACTTCGTGATTAGCAACTCTGAAGTTTTAGAATGCGTTTGGTGTTTGTATGCAATATTTTAATTGCTGGCATATGTTTACATACTACATGTACTATCTGTACATTTACAGGTAAACCATCCGGTTGTGTGGGATGTATCAACCTGGTGCAAAAGTTTTAATGCTTTCCTTAACTCACTAGAGGTTGACAGGGTGAGTAGTAGTAACGCCTACTTTTTGTCTGATTTTTTGATGAAGGTATCTGTAGTAATCAGGCAATTAGTTCCCTGGCAACCAATCAAATTAGAGTCTGGTTCATTGACCTAAAATTAACCATAGAGCTTTGGCAGCAACTGTCTGCATGTGATATTTGCGTTGTGTATTGTTTATAGTTGTCTAGTCTAGATACTGAGGAGTTGTCTTCTTTGTCGTATGTATAAATATAAGTATTTTTGTAATGAGTGTATGACTTGTCACACAAAAAGGACTATTTTGGCTATCACATCGTGTGAGAGTGATCAAGGCCATTCAAATGTCACCTCTATGGCGCTTGAGCTCAATTTAAGTCTAATTTTTTTTTTATTATAAATATTCAATTCAACACATTATTGCTAACTGCTATTTCTGTTGTGTCTACTTTTGATAGCAGTAGTGGTGTGTTTTTTAATGTCAAATCATATTATAAGTTTTTCATTGGTGGTTTCTTTGTGAGCTGGTTTTAGTGCTGTTAGGTCTGTTTTGGTAATCGGTATCAGTTTTACTGTTTGACGAAATGTTGTAAGCAAAAAGTTCTGTAAGTCAAATTTGAAATGCGAAGTTTTATTACAGGTGTTAATAAACACTTGAAAAGCTTGAGAGCACCCTATTGCACTTAACCGTTAGCTGATACATTGTAGCTTGTCTCAGTTGTTTAGGGATCGTTCCCATTCAATGCCTCTCATTTACATTACGGTCTGTCAAACCATGTGATGATGACTCATTGCACGTGATGTACTATTGGAAGAAAAACTTTTTTGAAGTTAGTTTCTCAAATTCGTTTTTCATTGATTATTCAAAATATGGAAATATTGGGGCAGTAGGACTGGCTCTTTCAAGATGTAATTGCTATTTTATTGTTCTTACTTACAAAAATTACATACCTCTCATACCCCACACAGCAATATTCAGTAAATAGCCAGTAGTGGGATGGTTTGAACAGTTTGGTTTAGTACAAGGTATGACTGAACAGTTTGGTTTAGTACAAGGTATGACTGAACAGTTTGGTTTAGTACAAGGTAGACTGAATTGTTGGACACCAGCATTTGCGTTGTATAGTTTGAAGAAATTTTGATTCTGCGGGTACAAGAGTGATTGCCTGGGTTTACTGACTATAGCACAACAACTTCGCCCTAGAAACTTTCGAATGTTTTCTAACAATCAGAGTTGTCCTCTCCTATATATATATATATATATATTTAAGCTAGTTGTCCTCTCCTATATATATATATATATATATATATATATATATATATATATATATATGCTAGTAGAAATGTGATAATATTGATAAGCTTTTAAAGTTAATTAGATAATTGTTCACAGACAGAGCTATTTTTAAAGCGTCATGTATATCAGAATTTTAGTTTTTGCAAGCTGCTTTCATACGCTTGTTTGTTATCTGAGAACAAAAATATTTTTACACCCCAATTGTGATGCATTTTTTGGCAAAGTTTCATCTTAATGATACATACCTACTAGTTACACATGAAGTTAGTTCTGTGCGACCGAAGGTCGTTGTCATGTCAACTGATACCTTGTCTATAGGTGCATTTGTTTGGAGCCAACCTCGGGGGATTTCTAGCCCAGAAATTTGCCGAATATTCAGGAAACGGGCGCCGTGTTCGGTCTATGATACTATGTAATGGATTCAATGATACTGATGTCTTTCAACAAACAACGACTTCTGCTTCGTAAGTTCAGCAAGAGAGACAGAAGTAGTATATTGTTTGTCACATTAAGTAGCCACTAATTGAAGTAACGGTTGTCTCTATTCCACTCTGGTATCGTTGTTCCTTGTTAGGTTTTGGGCACTTCCTGCTATTGTCCTCAAGAAAATGATTATGGGAAACTTTGACAGCAGACTGATGGACATCGAGATGGTCAGAGCTGTCGAGTTTATGCTTAGCAAGGTCAGCATTTTTATGTTGTATGTGATTATGTAAGTTATCTTATAGGTAATTGTGTGGGGGACAATGTAGAGGGTTATGCATGGGATTATGTAGTGGATTATGTAGGGCATGGAAGTATTCAGACGTTTTCAAGGAATGAAATAAAAGTAAATATGAGATGTTTGTTTTACAATAACTCTCGTATGGAATAGAGCGTCATTTTCAATCATCAATCTAAGTTATCAATGTAGTAAACTACCAAACAAACCAGTGAGAAGATAACTTCTCATTGCAAACCTGTTTAAAAACAACAGTATTGTAAGTGGATCTAGTTAGCTACGTCGTCGTTAATTTCATTCGTTAATATCATAGCAGCCGTTCTGCACTAAATTTTGATAAAGTCCAATCATTTATGAAAAAGAGAAAAAAGAGACTCATTTGTCTATATTGAGTAGTATTTTGTTTCATATGGACAGTAATAATAAGGACTTATTGTTAATTTATTTTGTTCCAATTGGCTACTTTTTGTAAACCAAATTCCAAAAGAAGTTTTTATTTTATATGTGAACTTACTGCCCAGCTGGTTACTTGTACTGTTTTGTTTAGCGATTCATGAATACTCTTGCTGTCTGTGAGCCTAACTGCACCAGCTTGTCTTTGCTAGACCTTCACATCCTTGACCTTTGAAGTGGCAATAGGCCTAGTTCGAGCTTGTTTGTTCCATATTTCATTTTAAGGATTTGTCTACTCATTTTTATGAGACAACAACTCCAAGTTTTATTTAAAATCCGTATTCATGGTGATTTCTTTTCATTAGAAATTTTAGTTTTTCTTTTGAAAATGTTCTGTAGCAGTAGCATACTCTTGTTCATCACTTACCATAAAAACAAGTGTATCGGTCGTTCTGATCACTCCTACAGCTATTTTATCAGGTAGCAAAAAGTGAGGAATTTTCAAAGAATTAAAAAAAAATGGGAGTTGTGATCCTCTTCTTAACAGTAACAAACTTTTGTTCCATATCTACAGTTTTGCGACAGTGAATGGAACATTGCTGATTCTGTTTGTTCTTTTTCAATTCTGTGGCAAGTCATAGCTGTAGCTCGTTTGAACCAAACAAAAGAATATTGCTGTATCTGATCTCTGTTTGCTCATAGATGGACAGTCTAAGTCAACAGGAGTTGGCTTCTCGTTTGACCTTGAACTGTGCCAGCTCTTATGTAGAGCCACAGAATGTGCAGATAGATAGCTTAGATGTTACTCTTATGAATGTAAGTATTACGGGCTGCCCTGTCCTCCACCCTTACTCTACCGCACAGTACATAACCAGATGTGCTATTGGTAAACTTTTGAACTGAGTTTCAGTGTTTCACATTGGAGATAATTTCGTAATGCTGAATATATTCCGCGGTGGAGAAGTGCGCGCGAGTCGGCTTTGTATGGTTGATAATGATGTGTTTTTGCCGAGGGAGTCACTAGTTATACAACTTATTTCCTGTCACGCTCTCACATACTTTGCTTTCACTGCTCAGGTATTTGACGACCAAGCCCTATCCAACTCTGTACAAAATGAAATGGGTAAAATGTATCCAGATGCGAAAAGAGCTTACTTGAAGACTGGTGGTAACTTTCCGTACCTCAGTCGCAGCGAAGAAGTCAACTGCTACATCCAGGTGTGTAGCCGTCATCTTTTTTCTCCGCCTTCTGTCTGCCCACTGTCTACCCCCTGTTCACCCTCTGTCCATCCCCTATCCACCCTCCATCTGCTCACTGTCCACCCCTGTCCACCCTCTGTCTGCTTACTGGCCACCCCCTGTCCACCCTCTGTCTGCCCACTGTCTACCCCCTATCTCCCCTCTGTGCACCCGCTGTTCACTCCCTGTCCACTTCCTGTCCACCCCCTGTCGCCCTCTCTCCGCCTTCTGTCCACCCCCTGTCCACCCTTTGTTTGCCTTCTGTTCACCCCTGTCCACCATTTGTCCACTTTTTATGTTCCTCGATGTCCGCTGCTAATTTTTACTCACCATGTTATTTTGCTTTAGTTTGTAATTTTGCATTATGCTTTTGCCCTCTTCCAACTCTACAACCGTCTATTTCCTCTTCTTTTTCTCACCTCTCTTGGTTAGTTGTACTAACAACACTAGCTGCTGTTGCAGGTACATCTACAAAAGTACACGGATACTGTATACAGTGCTGTAGAGCCTATGGTATCAACTGATGACCAGAACCAACCTTCCACCTCAGCTGCAGGCCATACACCACTTAACGCAGGTGACACGTCAGAGGAGGTGCTTCAGAAAGTGGCAGAGCTAGAGTTGTCACACTCATCAGAGAGCTCTGCTGATGACAGTTTGCAGGTGACCGCTGGCGATCAAGGCGTGAGGCAGCAACTAGGTGGCTTAGAGCAACGACTTGAACATTCCGAGCAATTACTGGACCAACTTGAAGAAAAACCCGAACAATCCAACGGTGCTGATGAGCAACCCGGTGAGAATTCTGGCAGCATGGAGGATGTTTCACTGACGACAGCGTAAACTGCTGACTTAGTTTATTAGAAGCTGAGATGCTGTCACTGATTATATTATACGCTATATTAGTGACCACTTTTAGAGCTGAGTTCACATATACTGCTGCATGGTTACCGTCAGGTTGTGCAATATACGATACACTAACATTTCCTATCTTACATATACAATGCTCAATTCTTGGTCACCACTTTCATACAAACTTATTTATACTACTAAACATTGTGATAATCCAATAAACTCTAACAAGTATTTGTACTAATTCTGCAAAGATATGTTGGATATTCAAACTTGTGACAACGGTTAGCTGTTGGAGCTAGCCTGAAGTTTTTTGTATAGTAAAATGCCTCTGTTTGCTGAAAAGATACAAGTTTGCGTTAAAGTATGCTGCGGATACAGAAAGATGCCAATTTTAATAATCTTTAAAATGTTGCAAACAGCAGCAGCACAACCAGAAACCAGCAATAACGGTAAATATCTGTACCACTGCCTTTGCTCCGGTCTTATCACAGCTAACATGACGTCTATTAGGGATTTTAAATAAAAAAGAAATATGCCATCAGTTCCAGTACCAGAAGTGACACATTTCTTTGTTAGGCTTCCGTAGGAGAAACGCATGCGGCTAAGATAAATTTTGAAAGTGACTTTGTGTGTCATTAAAAGTGTCGAGAGAATGACATTAGAAATTGGAAGGAGGAAATGATCAAAGCCACTAACGAAGACTAGCGATTAAAAATTTCAATTAAATATTTGTTTGTGAATTATTAAACATTACCTAATGTGAAAGACATATCAAAACAGTATCATGAATTAGTGACAATCACAGTTACAATAGTGGAAGGTTTTTGGGTTACAAAGGCGCTGGTTGATTCTTGGAGTTACATAACTTATGGGTTAAACGAAACCCCTGCCCAAACCCTACGACGTATCTTAAGATCGAAACCCCCTACTCCAGTCGAAAACACCTACCTCTAGATAAAATTCCAGCATTTTAACGTTTTAAATATCTCAAAAACTAAATCAGTATCAAAGTCAAAAAAGTTATTTTTAAATCAAACATTATCAACAGATTGGAATCATTGTAATTGAAAACTCATTTGTGAAGAAAAAAATTCCTGGCTTGCACTTCCAGCATTGCTGTCGTAATCAGCAACAATAATTTTCAAAATACGAATTACAGGTTGTTCGACAAAAATAAACAGGTAATGTAGAGTGTAAATAAATAATGATTTTCAAACACAATAAAAAAGAACGAGCTATTTTAAGAACATTTTTAGTAATTTGGTTATGGTTATTCCGCACTCTTTGACACTGAGGAAGGACAACTCGTATGAAGGTAGAGGGCTTTGACTTTAGGTAGGGGGTTTTGACTTTAGGTAGGGGGTTTTAACTTTAGGTAGGGGCTTTCGATGGAAGGGTACCATGCAGGCTATGGCTAGGGGGTTTCGTCTTACCCTAACTTACTGTGAAGAACTGTTCATAAGCTTTCAAAAAATTAAATAAGCCTTTAATTAGGTATTCTCAGACTGGCTTTGGCCAACACTTGGTCTAAAGAAGCAGACAACAGTGGAGAACAACAAATCTTGGGCAAAAGCAGTTGTAACAGCCAAATATCTTGGTACCTGCCAACTGTTGTAAGGAACCTATGATATGTATCTACTGGTATTAGCTTGCCTGCTGAGTCAGCTGTTGTCCTTGGCCTACAAGAAAAGACATAAAGGTGATGGATAGATTTTGGTAATAAAACAGAACATACTTTATGATCTGAAAGTTTGTGAGAAATGGGCATTAAATAAACATGCTGGTAGATATAAAATCACTTCTGTGATATCACAACATAGATAGGCACTCCAGTAGGTAACTCTATTATTATGGCTGAGTCACCTGCGAGTCAAATCTATTACTAGTTGTTATTGGAAACAAAAAGCAGCATTGCAAGTACGGTTGTGCGGAAGGCAGCATGGCGTGGCGAGACCACAAAACAAGTTTTAAGACAATGCAGTTCGATTTGAGTGAAAATCGGGTGAACTGAATGCTGAAAGAATGAAAAGAGCGTGGCTTCGCTACTGTTTATTACGCTGCTCGCGGACTAGTGCTAAGTTGTCGCGCCACTTGTAAATGGTGAATGGTTATTCTTTATTAAAAATAGGTGACAAAGTTTGTTGCACAGCATTTTACCATGCGGCCATCTTAGAAGAGTTGAAGCTATTACAAATTTGATGGAGACTGTAAACATTTATGAGTGCTCAGCGTTGCTGCGAGTACAAGATACTAATGACCAGATTGCATTAGAAGAAGCTACGATGAGTCACAACTGAGGGATAGTCCAACCAATACTTGACCTTTTTGACCTGGTATGGTTTGTAATTGGTGACATGGTAGATTATGACACTGCTGCAGGCTGCTCTGAACAGCGAACAAAACGAATGCACCCTTTAGTACAGACTTGATGCAGGTGACATCCTTCACAGCTATGACCACCAGCCACTAGTTTGGCTGAAAAGTTTCAGTAGCAAATTAGCATACGATTATTGCTCAGGCAATGGTTTTGTAAGTTTTCACACGAAAGCTATAGTGAAAGATAGTGTGGTGGACTTTTATTGAAGAAACTTGTGAAGACTTATTGTTAGAGGCCCTTACCTACTAGAGGCTGTCTTTGTGGGCCAGAGACACCCTATGGCGTTGATTAGACTTGAGCAACAGGCAGCTGGTAGTTCCTGTTGCAAGCAGTAGAGCAAACAGTGCTGCCTTCCCTGAATTACAAACCTGACAGGGCTGGTAGTAACCTTTACTGGACCGTTGGTGATGGTGACCCTACTGTGCTAGTAGTAACCTTTACTGGACCGGTGGTGATGGTGACCCTACTGTGCTAGTAGTAACCTTTACTGGACCGGTGGTGATGGTGACCCTACTGTGCTAGTAGTAACTTTTACTAGACCGGTGGTGATGGTGACCCTACTGTGCTAGTAATAACCTTTACTGGACCGGTGGTGATGGTGACCCTACTGTGCTGGTAGTGACCTTTACTGGACCGGTGGTGATGATGACCCTACTGTGCTGGTAGTAACCTTTACTGGACCGGTGGTGATGGTGACCCTACTGTGCTGGTAGTAACCTTTACTGGACCGGTGGTGATGATGACCCTACTGTGCTGGTAGTAACCTTTACTGGACCGGTGGTGATGGTGACCCTACTGTGCTAGTAGTAACCTTTACTGGACCGGTGGTGATGGTGACCCTACTGTGCTGGTAGTAACCTTTACTGGACCGGTGGTGATGGTGACCCTACTGTGCTGGTAGTGACCTTTACTGGACCGGTGGTGATGATGACCCTACTGTGCTGGTAGTAACCTTTACTGGACCGGTGGTGATGGTGACCCTACTGTGCTAGTAGTAACCTTTACTGGACCGGTGGTGATGGTGACCCTACTGTGCTGGTAGTAACCTTTACTGGACCGGTGGTGATGGTGACCCTACTGTGCTGGTAGTGACCTTTACTGGACCGGTGGTGATGGTGACCCTACTGTGCTGGTAGTAACCTTTACTGGACCGGTGGTGATGATGACCCTACTGTTCTAGTAGTAACCTTTACTAGGCCAAGGTCAAATGAGTAACTTAGCCTAAGATGCTGGGAATAGCTGTGGAGCTGCAGAAGACCAAGTTTGCGACTTATCTACCTCCAGATAACAAGAAAAATAGACATAAAGCTATGGAAAAGCCCTAGGACTAAGCAGGAAAAGGGAACGTTTAACGGCAGACATTTCACCCATTAACTCAGCCCTTTAGTTCTTGGGCACTTATTCTATTTAACAGCTTGCATTCATTCTATTATTCCTTGTTATATTTAGCCTAGCCATATACTATTATTTGTCTAAACCACTTCCTGTGAACATGATTGGTTATCCTCTGTATTCTGGACATTTTATTGGTTTATGACAATGTGAGCTTCCTGTGCTATGGCCTATATAACGCTGGAGTCTGTATACACTCATTGCATTTGTAGCATTGTGTCTACTCTTGCCACTTCACTCTAGCAGACTACCTCCCTAGAACATTAGAGAATACAATAGATTATACTACAGCAACCAGACTAGTTTGTCTGAGCTCCGGGCTCTCCTTATTAGTTGGTAAAGTCACTTGGACAAGTGACTCGGGCCATATTGGCGGTGTTCTCTCTGGAAAGAGGCAGAGTACTCGAGTTTAGCAAAATTTTGTGGTACCAGACCAAAATCTACTACAATCGATGATTTCCGTATTATCTACACCCTTCCATAGCATACCCCATAGCCCACAGGGCAGGCTGGTGAAGTCAACCTATGGCATGACAAATGTAACAGCAAAATAATTTTTAGACCAGCTGCAACAAATGCATTTGACCATATTTCGCTTGCTATGTCCTGCATACGCAGTGCAATTTTTGTTTCTTTTAAAACTTTGTATTATGTTTAATCACATGTATGGTGTGAGAAATACAAGTAGTATAGCCTCCCTCCCTAAGTACTCCTCAAACCCCAATTAAACCCCAAGTTAAATGGGTGAGAGCAAGTATCAATAACGTGAGGTGCAAACACATTGTATTTAGTAACTGTATATAATCACATTTGATGACCTATAAATGAATTATCTTTTATATATTTTTATCTAGCATACTTGGATGTTTTTTGTTAGTTCCCCTAAGACTGTGTCACAATCAACTAACAACCAAACAGTGCAGGCTAATTCAACGTCTAGCCTAGAGTAGAGACGTTACATAATAATGGTTCTTTCCTGTTGAAGTTTCCAATTATTACAGTTAATCATCTTCACGCATTCAGTGCTAAAATTTAACCTGATCTTAGCAAAAAAGAATTTTGTTGCTCAAAGTTTTCTTACGTCTTTTTGAATCATGGCTGCAAGAATCGCTTTTTGAGTGAGCTTACACTCCTATAAGTTTTAACAAATACCTTAAATTGCAGTCATATTCAACAATTACTAACAAATATGCAGTCTGTGTTTATTCACATTATCTATATAACATTTACTAAATGAATAAAGGCATATCCAGTGGTTAACATGGCTCCACTACTACTACTCCTACTACTACAGGAAAATGTTATGTCATAACGCAGATTCCTCTCACTACAGAGCGGCTATGTAGATACTGCAAGGTAACACCAAGTCACATGACCATCTGTTGTGCATCCTTCTAATCATCTACAAAACAGGATTATAATAATTACTTTACAAAAGTTTGTAGATCAAATTTTGAGTATTCCAAAACTCTTGTCTTTCTCAAGGCACCAAACGACAGATAAGTGGCGTCAGCTTACCAAGGTCACAGTATCCAAATTCCCCTTTGAACTCGGTAGTCAGTGAGCACCATTTTTTGCCAAAGAAACTTTTGTAATCAGTGCATTCTTCAAACATTTGTCCCTGATAGTAGAAAGGAAGTGCGCAAAGATCTCCGTCAGTTGTGTACACATCATCCGGCTGGTTGTCTCTATAAACATTGAAAAATACATGGCCAACCTTTTTTTCTATGTAGAAAATCTACTTATTTTGGAAAATATATTTTCAAGTCAGCTACTCTAGCGCTGTGTGTACTTACACTTTACAAACCCTCCATCTTTTGTCTAGATCATAGTTAGCAGTAGTTGCGCACCAGTACACTCCATAATTGTCTATGTCGGTGCATTCACTGTATTCTGTACCATTGTATATGAATGGAAATGTGCATTTTGGCTCTTCTGACCTGTAAATTAATCACATGAATTTTATTTCTACATTCTAAGTTATTGGAGTTGTGTCCTCTCTGTAAGCTATGGTATTACTTAGCAAGTAAAGCTCTACTCACTTATCACACAACCTCCATTGTCTATCTTCATCAAAGTTGTCAGTGGTAGCGCACCAATACATGCCAAAGCCTCCCTTTGTCGTGCATTCATCATACACTTTACCTTTGTATAGGAATGGGAAACTGCAGTCGGAGCGTGTCGGCGCCTCCGTAGTTTGCCACTTTGTTTGGCTACAAAGTAAGGTGTTCTTGTGAGAACATTTGAGCATAAGTGTAATGTTGGCGGCACGAAACAGTTGTTGATGGAAAAGGTAAAGCTCACTCGTCACACAGCATTGACTCCTCATCTTCATCATAGTTGTGGGTAGTAGCGCACCAGTGCTGGCCAAAGTTGTTCTTTGTTATACAAGAATCGTACTGCTTGCCCTGGTATATAAATGGAAATTTGCATTCTTTGGGGGGCGCTATAGTTGTGTTTTCTACCTCTTCTCTGAAAATATTGGAGCAAACAAATAAACTTGAAGAAATTTCCTTGCTTGAAGACAAATACATGAATTAAAACTGTGAGAAAAGAAAAAGGTGTCAAAGAAATTTTTTTTTTAGAAAATTGTGGAAACAATTTCATTGTGTGTTACAATTAAAAACATTAATTAAAAGATTGATAAAATTAAAATAATTTTGAAAACGGAAGAACATAAATTTCTTGTTTGCAAGTAAACCAGTGAATAAACAAACAGGAAAAATACCAAAATTATTAAGGTTTAAATTTAAATGAGAATTTGTAATATATACATTTTTTTAAATTTTTTATGAACTTTATTTTTGCATTTACAATGAGATTAAAAATATAGGACTACAATTAGCTCAATCTAATTAATAAGAAAGTGATTTTCTCATAACTAACATCTTAAGCCAATTATAGCTGAGTATGTAATAGACAGCTGCTGTAATAGTTCTCATGGGGTCAGCAATGACCTCAGGCTAGGTCGTTGATTGTTTCAAACTTCATTAGATGCGTTTGTTACTCAGCGCTGTTTTGTGAATGCAACTATATCCAATTGTAGAATTGTACTCACACACAATAGTCCCATTGCAAGTCTGTTGTGTAGTTCTCAGAGGTATAACACCAGGGCCTGAAGCCGTCGGCATTACACTCTGTGTACACAACATCGTCATAAGTAAATGGAAAATAACAAGTTTTACCATTCAAAGTCTCGATACCAGATATGGAGGTTACCCCTGCAATAGTTGGTATATAATATAGTATTACATATCAGCTTGCTGTCAGTTCATATCAAAAGTCTGCTTGTAAGCAAAACTAACACGTCAGCACTTACCCAAGAGTAGTAAAACAGCTGCGACTAACATGGTGTCGGATGTTAGCAAGTACTTGGTGATCACCGCGTGTGAAGGAATATTTGTCAGAGCCGTGCTTTTATACCCAAAACTGCTTACACCTCAGGGGTGGATTGAATAAGGCTTCAGCAATTAGTCGTTTATGAAACACAAAGTTTAATAACTTATATTGTTAATATATCCTCTGATTTATCCACCCCTTGTACATTGAGGTGTTTGACAACTTGTGGACCAAGTACCAGCAACTGTTAAGGCCAACAAACAGTTGTTGTGGTTGGTTGCTTTTGCCAGTCAAGTTTGGGTAGAGCCATATAAGGTCACACATTCCGTCAAATAATCATCATCGCCTATAAGTGTAGGTACCGGTTACTACCGGATTTTCATCATTTTAAACATTAATGATAAAGATGAACAAAATAAAACCGACAAACAAATAACTGATTCTAGACAGCAAGGATATCATGATTGTTTGTTTTTTTTTCGTCTAAAGGAATAGTGACAAGTGTTAATCAAAACCATTGAATGCTTAGTCTAAATAGGTGACTGGGTGTATGTGATCTTGCAATTTTTTTTTTCACAACACTAACTTTAGAATCAAATGAAATATGGTCAATTAATGTTGAAACTCTGGTGATACTAGATGTGTGGCTAATCACACCAGTTTTTGTCTAACGATCTGCTGCGGTAAAACTTTTAAATCTAAATACAGGATGTCGAGTGAGGGGTGAAACTGTTAACGATACTTTAGTTCGCTGTTACGCGTTAAACATCTAGTCTATATTGGGTTATTAAAAATAATATTTATTTGGTTTGTTAGAAATGCTATTGTATAGCTACAATGAAGCCAACTTAATGGCAAAAACTTTCCTATTACTTAACTAATGTTGACCTGCAAATAATAAATAAAAGGAATGGTGAAAGAAAAAAGCAGTGATAATAGTTTCAATCAAACTAGAGGTTTTCCTGTAGGAGAACTTTTCTCTGAATAGACCTGCTGCACATATGGTGGCACGTTAGTCGACTGATAGTTGCATTTCTTGTAATAGTCGTACAAAGCTCCTATAATCTCTGTAGTGACAATCTCATTTGTATTTTTGGCTATCATTCGAAGAGCAAATACCCCATCTGGTCGGAGATAATCGTTCACAAAATGGCGGACGTTGCGCACCTCCAGAACTCCTGTCTGCTGCTTTACTTTACATATTATTTTGAGATATCTGGTGATGTAAGACTGGCAGTTGGCACTAAACAGCTGCCAGATCAGTTGTATAAGACCAAAACAGCTGAAGAGAAGAACTAGACACATGTGGAACCACAAGTATGTGTAGATCTTCTCATTGAACAGGTTCACCGGCAGCGTACATTGAATGGTGAAGTCATGTACATTCTGCATCTGGCGTATCTTAAAATCACATAAGGTCACGCGTGGGAAGAGAAAGGTTTCTGGTTGCTTGTTTTTAAACAAAGACATGAGGATTTCAACTCCGTAGAAATAGTAAGAGTCACGGCCGTCTGTAAGGTAGGCATTCATCAAGTATAACTGAGCTGTGGCATTTCCTATGTACAACAGTTTTACAAACATGTAAAGTGTAGTCAGGTAGTTTCCGTATATTCGACCAATAGGAAAACAGAAATATTTAGACATGGTTTGCAGGCATCGTCGGTATCGGCTACGCCTATATTCCCTTTGATAAGCCAACGCTCGATCAAAGTGCTTGCATATAAACTTGATGCTTTTGTCTCTGATGTCTGGGTTGATACTCTCCATTCCTGATACCAAAAGTACCATCCTGTTTATGTCTAGTCCTGGCCGACTATTATTCATAGCCCAAACAATAGACGGTACGTAACACAAGAGTGATTGCAACAGAAGCATCAGCGGCACCCACTGATAGTAACCAATTACTTGCAGTCTCTCTACCCCTGCAAGCAATCATACAAATTAACTCTACGTTTGAAGCATATTATGGTTGACATTGTCAAGTACAGATATAAAGGTGACACAACTCCTACCACAAGTACAGATACAAAGATGACACAACTCCTACCATGTTTATCAGGCACCTCTTCCATTGGTAGAAAGTATGTATTACTGATCCAACAAACGTGGTTAGTATATTCTATCATAGCATCAGTAAATGTAGCTGGGCACCAACAAGATATGGGGTCTCCTACATACTGCTTCGTACTGATTATCTACAGTCAAGTGGAAGTATGGTTATGACAGTTTTGAATTTTCACATCGAAACTCTTTGGCAACTGGTTTTAAAATAATTTTATATAAACACAACGAGCTTCTAGAAAAGACTTTACGGTTTTCCACCCACAAACTACCAAGACAAAAGCAGTTGTTGCTAACCGCTGATTTCATGATGAATCATCAAAAGCACATTTCTACGGGATGTTCGACCAATATTTTTTACCAGCTGACCACATGGAGCCACCATACTGGTTAGTTGACACTCCCTTGTCACAGAATCAACGACGCTTTGGTGTAAAAAGATGCTGGTATCGATGCCAGAATAGCTTTTGGTAAGGACAGTCAGAAATGCTCATTGACTGTCACTCGATGGCGCGTGATGTCATATCGAGCATACACGCAACATATCGCTCAGGATGTCTCAAGAAAACCTTAACTTAACCAAACGCTTAACAAAATTGAAAGTTAAATGATATTTAGAAGCAAAAGTAATTATCGTATCCAGCTTCTACAGAACTATCAAAATACAAAATAGCTGATCGGCAATAGCAATAGTGATTCATACTAACTGTGGGCAATTGGTGAACACATAATAATATCAATCAACTGTTAAAAAGCCGTTTTCAATTTAATTATGATATAAAAAATTCGTTATTGATGAATGTCCAAACGTGATGCAATCTTTAGGCTATTCAATTTGATTGTGTAATGCGCACATTAGATGTAACTTGAGGTAACTGAGGAAGTGGAATGTTTCCAATTATGAGCAGACCAAATCTCCCTTGTCAGTTGTAGATAGGTACAATCAATACGTTTAATTGCCTGCACAAAGAATATTTGAGAAAGAATACAAAATTTAGGGTCCAGTTAAAAAGGTGGAGCATGAAACTTTACTCGAATGACTTAGCTCTTACTTACCACAGTGAACAGCGCGCACACCATAACAGTGTACCTGTGACTCAACCTATCATAGAAGTCGTCATCCCAACGTAAAGCAAACTTGGAAACTTTTGATACAGCTTCCAAGAAGCCGGACATACTACAACAAACAATAAAAAATGGCTACCGCACTGATCTCAAAAATTATAAATAATAGTATATGCATTGATAAGATGGTTTGATGGCTCTACGAATAGTCTGTACTATAACTTACAGTTATGACTCTATCGGTTAAAATGAAGGGTTTTTTAGATAGATTTTTTAAAAACAAGTTTGAAAACTACAAACGGGATTATATGGCTATACAGCTATACCAAACTTGTAGCAAAAAACACAACATTATACATAAAAAACTGTCATGAAATACTTCAATAGAACATATATTACTAAATCCAACCAGCAAACTTAGCTAAACCATAATTTACATAGACGTAGACAAGATACACAAGAATACAAACATACAAGAATCCGAGTTCCTCCATGATGTCTGATGGTTGTCAAGGGATAAGAAACAAACACAACAGGCTACCAAGTGCTGCCGCTACACAACCTATTCCCTCTCAAGTCCCCGACAAACTGTCACAATTCTTTCAGTTTCCGATTAGTTTGTGAGAATGAAATGTTTGATGTCTTAGTTCGAATGTGGGATCAATTAAATGGAATAGCTAAAACCGCCTAGACCTGAATCTATTAGCCTTACATAATGAATGACATTCGCACCAAGTATGTCACACATTTTGGATTTTATTTGTTGCAGATTTTCATATGTGCAAGTATCATTAGGATTGTGGTCAAATGGACTCACCTCAAGTGAGGTAAACAAAAACGTTGGGTGTGGTCATTAATTGAAAACTTGATTTAAAATAAGCGGATTGATATCAAAAAATTAAAAAAAAATTTAGTAAAATCAAAAAGCTATTTTTTTTAAAAAACTTTTTACATCCACCTTGCATTATTCATCAATATTTCCAAAAAATCAAATTTATGTGATAATTTCATAATAAAAAAATTAACAGGTTGCATGTAAACTTTTTATGCTACCCACAAGTAATAAAAAAACAATTATGTATAATATAGTATATGGAATATTTTGGTTTCAAACTGAGTTAAAAAAATGTTTAGAAGAGACAAGTGCTTGAAAGTTGGACAAAAGCAATGCAAAGAACTTTCACTTCTCAATGATACAACATTATGTGAGTTATAACATTGAGTTCTGTTATTCCTGTCAGTGAACAAAGCTAGTAATACCAAAAAACTCAATGATGATTGGTTAATACTTTCTAGGAAACACTGAGAGTTAACTCAGAGTGGGATATGCCGTTTGGCTAGACTGGGTCCGCAGATTGAGTATTTAGGGACTTTATGATGAATCACATTTCTATGACATGAGAGTGTCAGTCAATTTAGTTTTAATCTAAACTTATACACATCAAAACATGTTTAAATTTATAAAATTGTGACAGTCAATTCAAACAAGCTCAATAATGAATCTATTTCCAAAGCTGCTAACAGCTTGCAGATTAAAGTCTGAAAACTCCCTTGCATCTACACAACACTAACAACCCAACACAACTTCACCAAAGTCAGGCAGACCTTGCTGACACAGTAGCCGGATCTTTGGTGAGTAATTCACCAAAGATGAAGAGCTAAAACACAGTATCGTGGCCATCCTGCATGAGGTGCCCTGCACCAGGTACACTGCACCACGTACCCTGCGCCAGGTACCCTGCGCCAGGTACCCTGCGCCAGGTACCCTGCGCCAGGTACCCTGCGCCAGGTACCCTGCGCCAGGTACCCTGCATGTAACTGTATCTTGGGGTAGCGTGACACAAGATTGCAGCCATAGCTAGAAGCCTAGAAATAGCCCTAGAGACTTTTATGCCACTTATATCAGACATAAGTACTATCTGATGTAAAGAAATCCAGTTACAAAGGCTATAAAATACTAGGAACTACAGAAGGAAGTAAAGCTACAAACTAATAAGTAAACAGAGACTCCGCCCATTCCCACTAAAAACTTATTCCTTTAATTTTGGGCGCCCTATTGTATTGGTTTGTATTAATATATACTTTTGTGATTGGACATTTTAATGTGTCATAATATTGTTGGATTGTGTGATAATCAGAGCAATTACTTCATGTGATGCAGCCAGCGTATGGAACACTGACTGAGGTTGTATCATACTGCCTCTTTTGCTAGTGAGCCTTGTACTGGTTGTACTATCGAGTAAATACGTGATGGTTATACTGGAAAACTGACTCGTGCATCTGAGCAGTAGTCTCTTTAGTGTGGTGAGCTTTATTAATGAGTTCACTTTCAGTTGTTTGGTGCAACCCCAAGCTGGGAGTTGTCAGTGTAGAAAAGAAAGGGTGTGTGTGTTTAATTCATAACAAAAAAAAACAAATGGAAAGCAAGAAAGACAAAAAAACGAACAAACAAACTTTTGAAACCGAAAAGAATGAACAGCGCTTGATGATGAGGCCCACTTGCGCAGTAGCGCTAAAGCTAGTCGAGGCGCTAGCCTGGATAATCCATTTACTGTACTTTGTCCCAAGCCTAAAGCCTTAGCAGGTGTTCCCTGACATCACTCTTAAATTTTTTCGAGCTGGAAGTTTTGCACAAATGTGCTGGTAATTTATTCCAATATGATGATCATCGATACTCAATTTTTTTTTGACCTGCAGTGGAAATAGATTTGGACAGGGATAAACTTGTTAATAAAGATCTTGTCTTATACTTACCGATAATATTTTTGTGTTGTAAAATTTATTACGGGCCATTAGCAAAACTTTGCAACAGTATATTTTGTTTATTGGTAGCACTTTGAATTTAGCAAACAAGGGTGGAGATGGGGTCAACGGTGGTTTTTGGAATATGTTTCTCAAGAGTCGTTTTTGGGCAGTTAAGACTTTGTTGATGTGACATGCTGAAGCATTGCTCCAGGCCTTTCAACAATAACTGGTTTTAGGATGAATAAATGCATTATAGACGAGTTTCAGAGAAGATCTTGGTAGAAACTTTGTGCATTTGCAAAATAATGTTAAGGAATAGCTAATTTGTTTGTTACATGGTTAGTTTGAACTTTCCATGTCAAACTTTCATTAAGGTGGATACCCAAAAACTTAATTGAATCAACCTCCACCATAACTTCTTCTCCACAAGAGCGTATAGGTTTTTCAAGCTGAAAGTTGTTCTGCTAGTTCTTCATTGTAATAAAATTGGTTTTTAAGATGTTTATTGTTAGCTTGTTCTGCTTGCACCAATTTTTTACCTTTATTAATTCAAAATTTACACTTTCCACTTCATCATTAAGCACCTTTGACTCATAAAACAAGTTTGTATCATCAGCATACAAAATTGGGTGCGTTTTTATAGTTGTGAAGGTTAGGTCAGTTATATAAATCAAGAAAAGAGTTGGTCTGAGAATAGAGCCCTGGGAAACTCAGCATGTAAAGTAGGAATAATCTGAAAAACTTTTTCAATAATGGTAGCCTGTTTTCGACCAGTTGGGTAGCTTGCTATCCAATGTCTAGTTTTTTCTTCAAATCCCACTTGGTGAAGCTTAGTCAAAAGAATACTGTGATTGATGGTATCAAATGCCTTACTGAAATTAAGGAAAATTCCTAGAACAGTTCTTCCTTCGTCTATCGCACTCAAAACTTTGTTAGTTAAACTAGATAATGCCTGGCTGGTACTCATGTTTTTACGAAGCCCATACTACATTGGTGTAGCCAAGTCTTTATAACTACACACTGATAAGCTTGCAATCGAAAAGCAAGTTGTCTGTTTAGCTGAGGTTGAATCCTAGCGGAGCCTTAGGGACGTGACGATCAGCTGCATATTTGTTGCATTTTTAAAATAATATAGCCCTCATATGGAAATTGTGCCACTGTTGGCCTGTGACTGAGTGCACACCAGAGGCAAGTTTTGCCATTAGAGCAATCAATGATAATAGATACCGTATATAAACAAAGAAGCAACTGTTCTTTGGTGTGCTATTTATAATATATACAAATTGCTCAATTGTCTCCTCATACCAAGTCAATTTTAAATATATTGTTTCTGACAGTAAAGGTTTACCTCAATTTTCGTTTACAGCATAATCATGGCATTACTTATTATAATATCAACGATTATTAATTATTATAAACCAAATTAAAAACTGCAGTAAATACTGTTTTATTACTCATCAACAAATAGATATATATTGGTATTGACCCAATCTTTTTTATTTACCTTTATTAGACATTCTATAAATCGTTATCAAAAATACTTGTGAAATATTCAAACTTATGATTGTTATTAAATTACAAACAATGTAAAATAAGTTGTAGTAAGTGATTATAATAATAACTATTATTTGCAAAAAGTTATTGTGAATTTTTTTGATGAGTTATTATAATAATATTCACTTGTTGCTGAAGATATGATAATAATTCCATTTTGTTATCATCAGTCAATGAGTTAAATGGCAACAAAAGCTGTACTGCCCTGAAGTCGATGATATTACTCGTCAGAGGAAAAGTATTTCTGGCTTCAGAGTTGCTGAAGGCTCTCCCCTATTTCCAGGCTCCTGCACTAAATTGCCCATCTTTTGCCGGCCGGGTATGGTGCATACTGGCACAGCAGAGGTCAATACCGGCACCTCATGGGTCAATACCGGCACCTCATGGGTCAATACCGGACCGACATGTTGTGCTACCAGCACAACAGTTTGTACTACCGGCACAGCACCCTTTATCAGAAGGGGGGGGGGGGGGGGTAGTACTTCGGTTTCTCTAGCGCATTCATGAGGTATGTATTATGCGCCAAAATCTACCACAATATCAACCAGACAGGTGAACAAAAAGTGAGGAGAGACTAATTATTACTAGCTGATGAGGAGGAGGAGCAGGAAGTAACACTTACGCATAGATGCAACCCGCATCCTGTCCGCCTCCCTTCACTTTCTTTACGTTGGGCATCCTCTTTATTCTTCACTCTTCTACAGAAGCAAAACACATGAAATCAAATAATGTCAGCTCAAGCTGACCCAACATCTAACCATGCTAGAGCACTATGAAATATTTTATTATCATAAAAGGTAAGAGTCATCTTTGTTCCCCTGAGGAAGTCTATAATAAAACCCACAACCTAGAAATATTAATGTAAAGGTTTGCTTTAGTTGGCAACCATTCAAGATGTTAGCTATTTCTTTCAGTTTTAATGCTGATAATCAACAGCAAAATTTTTATTTTAAAAAACAATGGTTACCTACTCACTTACCTACTCAAGGCTGCCATCTTTTATAACCTATTTTAACGACGTTACATTACAAGCATCAAGTGAAATAGCAAAACTACGAACCTTAAAATTTTTTGTTATGCCCAAGCGTAGACTGTCAGGTATATCCATCTCTAAAACAATACGTTACACTGTGCATTACTACGTACCAACGACTATATATAGCTAATTGAAAACCATTTATCAATCATATAACATCGCCGTCTAATTACACAATAGTTACTCATTCTCTGAAGTAGCTAATTATGGATTAACAACCTGCAACTGGTGCTAAAACGCTTAATAAATACTTAGTGATGGAATTTGCCAAAAAAAACAAAGATAGTTTTTACTTCCTTGAAAATTTCGGCTCATCAAGCGAGCCTTGCAGAAAATATGAACAAACTCTAAAATATCGATAATTGCAATAAAAGTGGACAAAAAGAGAACTGAATTGTACAACATACCAGCTTCTCATAGATGCTAGCGGTGAGTGACAGAATATGTTCAGTATTCCCTGTAGTGAACCAAAGCGCTCCGAGTGCACTACCTCTATTCACAAAAGATGAAGCACCATTCAAACTGTTGCGGTTAATAAGTCAAAAAGATGAGGCCCTAAGGGGGATAATTGTATAGACGCTCTTAGATACATCTATGCTGATAAATCAACTCACTCGCTATTAATAGCATGGTGTTGGTAGAGTGATAAGTAGTAATATATGAGCAGATCTCCCTACCAAGTGTTTTTTTGTGGATTTGATCTTGGAGTTTAGGCGATGGGTTACGACGTTAGATGAATTCGCCGAGTTTATATTGTATTTTACTTGAGGGGTATTTGAGTGGCATTTGAATGGCATTTAAGTGGCATTTGAGTTTTGATTATTTTTTTACTTAATTTGAACTTATAGATTTTGAATGTATGGCATTCAAGTTTTGATAATTTTTACATACTTATATACATAACTTTAACTCATAGAGCATCTAGATTTTGAATGTATGGCATTTAAGTTTTGATATTTTTTTGTAATTCGACTCATTATATCTACATTGAATAAATACAGTAATTAAAAATGAAACAATATGTGAATATATACATTTATTGTGCAATAAGTAGGGAAAATTTCATATAATATAGCTAGAGTCAGTAAATATTAAATAATGCCAAACACTACAACTTGTAATGACAATCAATGCATAAGCTTTTACTAAAAACTATCTTGAAAACCTTCAAAACATGATCCCAAATGGAAAAAAAATGGATAAAGTTAGATATTCATCTATTTGTTTACATCTACAAAAAAGAGGTATTTGGTGAAATATTTTTTCGATTTATTCAATTTTCATTAATTTTTTACAAAAACAAATCATCCTTTAAATGGCTAAATTTCATCTAATTGTACAAATTTACAAAAAAAACAGGGTATTTGGTAAAATATTCTTTCATTTCATTAAATCTTCATTATTTTTTTTGCAAAAAAGAAATCATCCTTTAAATGGTTAAATTTTATCTGTTTGTATATCTTTACAAAAAAACAGACTATTTGGTAAAATATTTCCTTTATTCTATTCAATTTTCATTAATTCTTTCAATAATTGCTTAAATATAAATTATTCATTATTTTCTTATTATTAGGTGAGCAACCTATCATACAAAATTAGTTTCTTGAGTGAGGGTTTTATCCTGCATTTTCCTTTTGAATTTTGTTCAAAAATTTACCATTTTTTTCAAAAACAATCATTTATATATATACAATTTCCATTATTTTTTTTAAACAGAACAATCCCTATCTCTGAGAGGTTGAAGATATTGGGGTAGAAAACTTAGACATGATGATGAGAAGGCTATGGATTTTCCCGTTTAAGAACAAACCATTTTCGATAGCAATTTCAATTCGGAAAACTAAAACAATGTAATTTGTTTTTCAAAACGCAATCATCAGAAAGCTTTTGTCATGATGAGGAGGAGGCTATGGATTTACTGTTTTTCAAAATGCAATCATCAGAAAGCTTTTGTCATGATGAGGAGGAGGCTATGGATTTACCCATTCAAGAACAAACCATTTTCGATGGCGACTTCAATTCTAAAAACGAATTAGAACTGAAGTATGTGGTATTACGTAATCATTTTTTTTAAAGAAGAACAATCCATTTTTGATAGCAACTTTAATTCTAAAAACTAAATCAATGTAACTTTTTTATTCTTTGTCTCCCATGAAATTGTTCAAAACGAATTAGAACTGAAGTATGTGGTATTACATGATAATTTTTTTAAAAAAACATATCAAAATCGACAAATTACTCCTCTAGATAGTTCAAGTTTACAATATTTGAGAATTAATCACAATAGAAACATTAAGCCTACTTGATAAAAAAGAATTTGACTGTTAAATTTAACTAATTGATTCAATGTTATTATTTGGATCTTTTGAAAATAAACATTTCAATGAAAACATCATATTTAGTCTTTGTCACACTTGAAACCATTTTCCAGTAAATTTTACCAACAATATTTCAGAAATTTTTACTAGATACTTACAAAAAAAATTAGGTATTTTGGTAAAATATTCTTTTATTACATTCCTTTTTAATTTTTTATGTTTTAAAACAGGGTTTTATTACAAAGTTTTTTGTTTTTTCAACTTTTTAAAAAAATAATCATTATAATAGATAGTTTTCGATATTTTTTTTAAAAAAATAAATATATATAGAGATTTTCACTTTATATTCTTTTATTCCATTCAATTTTCAATAATTTTTTGAGTGAGGATTTTATCCTACACCTTCCTTTTAAAATTTTTTATTTTTTTAAAAAATAATCATTGAAATATATAGTTTTCGATATTATTTTAAAAACAATGTATATATATATATAGAGTTTTTCACTTTATATTTACAAAACTTTGGTATTTGGGAAAATATTTTTTTATTTCATTCAATTTTCAATAATTTTTTGAGTGAGAATTTTATCCTACACAATCCTTTTAAATTTTTTATGTTTCAAAACAGAGCTTTATTACATTTTTTTGAACTTTTTAAAAAATAATCATTGAAATATATAGTTTTCGATATTTTTTTTGATTTTTTTGTACTTTTTAACTTTTTTAAAAACTGTCAAAAAATCACCAAATTACCTCTCTAGATGAATAAAATTTACAAGTAAATAATTGTAATAGAAAATACCATATCTAGTTTTTACATTCATAAAACTGTTTTATAGTAAATTTTCTGTAATACAAACTACTATAGCTTACGATATCAATGGTTACAAAGCGCTTTTCTTGAACAATATCTTCCTCGATATTCTTCTGGTATATTATTAGACCCAGGGAGGAACTCTTGTATTCCGTATTCTCTGTGATCCAATAATTGACTAAAATACAAAAGTTATTCATTATATAAATAAATTTTACCGAATTTAAATTTTACTCTTAGCTACATTAGATAGTTTACATTATATATAACAGGAAAATAACTCACTGAGTTACATCATTCAGCTCAATATTTCTTAGGGAAAGTTCTTTACTCTGTTTTCTTTTTACGATATAATGGACTGAAATAAAAAATGATGTATTAGTATAGTATGATTAAAATTAATGTAAAATAAATATAAACTTTTGTTATTTTTTCAACTTCTATGTAAAAGAAATACACTGATTACACACGAAAAAGTCCTTTTTTTCATTTGGATTCGGAATGTATAAATATAAATATATATAGATATATAATTTTAAAAAATGTTTTACAACAAACACTCATGAATAAATCATTTATGTGATAAAACGTGTTATTTACGTGAAAAATTAGGCATTTTTGTAAAATAATTATAACCTTTTGTGATTTTTTTTAAACTTTTATGTAAAAAAATACACTGATTGCACAAAAAAGTCCTTTTTTAATTCGAAATAGATATAATTTAAAAATGTTTTACAAAAAATGTTTATGAATTGATCATTTATGTGAAAAACTAAACATTTTTGTAAAATGATTATAACCTTTTGTTATTTTTTAAACTTTTATGTAAAAAAAATACACTGATTGCACAAAAAAGTCCTTTTTTTAATCCGAAATAGATATAATTTAAACATGTTTTACAAAAAATGTTTATGAATTGATCCTTTATGTGAAAAACTAAACATTTTTGTAAAATAATTATAACCTTTTGTTATTTTTTTAAACTTTTATGTAAAAAAATACACTGATTGCACAAAAAAGTCCTTTTTTTAATCCGAAATAGATATAATTTAAACATGTTTTACAAAAAATGTTTATGAATTGATCATTTATGTGAAAAACTAAACATTTTTGTAAAATAATTATAACCTTTTGTTATTTTTTTAACTTTTATGTAAAAAAAATACACTGATTGCACAAAAAAATCCTTTTTTTGATCCGAAATAGATATAATTTAAAAATGTTTTACAAAAAATGTTTATGAATTGATCATTTATGTGAAAAACTAAACATTTTTGCAAAATAATTATAGCCTTTTGTTATTTTTTAAACTTTTATGTAAAAAAATACACTGATTACACAAAAAAGTCCTTTTTTTTTAATCTGAAATATATATAATTTAAAAATGTTTTACAAAAAAAGGTTATGAGTTGATCATTTATGTGAAAAATTAAACATTTTTGTAAAATAATTATCACCTTTTGTTATTTTTCCAACTTTTATGTAAAAAAATACACTGATGACACAACAAAATCCTTTTTTAATTCGAAATATATATATAACTTAAGAATGTTTTACAAAAATGTTCACAAATTTATCATTTTAAGGGGTTTTTCATCGTAAGAATCCACAAAATTTTCACAAATCAACTTTTTAAAATTATGGTAAAAATTAATAAAACTTACCTATAGTGATATGAATCCCTTGAGTTATAGATTAGCTTCTCGAGAGTTTGTTCTCCGCAGTCTTGTTTTTCAGCATCATCGAAGTGGTTGAGAAAATCCTCAGATTTTGGATTATCAGCCAGTTCCGAGGCTTGGACGAAGGCTTGATGAGCTGCGAGTACACTGATGTTGTAGAAAATTGAATTGTCTGCGTTTCGACTCAGACCCTTGAACAAAATCACTCCAAATCTCTCCGATGTCACAGCAGAAGCTATTTGAAGAGGAATGCGCATATCTCCGATCAGTAATTCTTCATCTACAACACTTCTGTATTGAACTAGAAGAGTCTCTTCATTTCCATTCCATCGCCTGTCAGATTTTGCTATAACTTCAGGGTTTTGGAAACATATGACACTATCTGTTGGGAAATCCTGAAGATTAGCTACCTCGAAATAAGCATTGATTTGTCGCATACTTTTTCCTGGTAATACATCAAACGCATTCTTACACCTCAAAGTAGTTCCTGTTTCTGTAGCAGCACGAAAAATTGCTTTTCCAGTCTTTTCAACACCCATGTAGATCAAAACCAGTGGTCTTATTTGCGAAGCTTCATTGACAAGTAATCCTGCTGCTAATGGAATAGTGCTCTTCACTCTAACTACCTTTCCATCCTTTTTATAGTTGTAGATGATGGTACAGTTCGTTTCATCATGGAGCTCAACGGTTAACACCTGCATAACTGTAGGTATTGGTAAATCTTCAACTTTGACTATGTTTTCAATGTTTCTTCTGGAAGCTGGAGATAGAGTACTTAACAGAGAGGCGCTTTTGATGATGAGAGTTGCCAGAGTATTCAGACTGGCGCTTTGAAAGGGAATCATAGTGCGTTGAAGAAGTACATTGTCATCAATCACCTTATCTTGTGAAGGTTTTGGTTCTTTATTCTTCAGTTGTTTTGTATTGACTTGTGTCGACATTCTAAAAGATAAAGTAAAAATCCATGTTATGATTTCTTTTTCAAACCAATTTGAAGATATATATATACATATATATATATATATATTTACTCAATATCATACCGCTGTTAGTATCTAAATCGATAAAAATTAAATTTATACTCAATCAAGTTGACTTACCTCCAAACAGAAAAGTCCTTCTAGCAGTTGTAGTAGATGATGTTGTAGTAGATCTTGCTCCTTCAGTTGCTAATGCCGAAGTGACTGCTTTCTGTGTAAAAACAGTGCTTCTTATATAGCTGAAATCATGCCATTTATCATAAGGTTAAATTAATGAAACATTGTTTTTACGGAAGAACACCAATGCTTTCGCGGGAATAAATAATTTATTTTCACGCGAATACAAACCAATGCTTTCGCGGGAATAAACATTTAATTTTCACGCGAATGGAAACTGTTGCTTTCGCGGGAATTAATACTTTATTTTCACGCGAATACAAACCAATGCTTTCGCGGGAATAAATAATTTATTTTCACGCGAATACAACCCAATGCTTTCGCGGGAATAAACATTTTATTTTCACGCTAATGGAAACTGTTGCTTTCGCGGGAATGAATACTTTATTTTCACGCGAATACAAACCAATGCTTTCGCGGGAATCAATATTTTATTTTCACACGAATGGAAACCGTTGCTTTCGCGGGAATAAATATTTTATTTTCACGCGGATACAAACCAATGTTTTCGCGGGAATAAATAATTTATTTTCACACGGATGGAAACTGTTGCTTTCGCGGGAATGAATACTTTATTTTCACGCAAATACAAATCAATGCTTTCGCGGGAATGAATACTTTATTTTCACGCGAATATAAACCAATGCTTTCGCGGGAATAAACATTTAATTTTCACGCGAATACAAACCAATGTTTTCGCGGGAATAAATAATTTATTTTCACACGGATAGAAACCGTTGCTTTCGCGGGAATAGAAATTTTATTTTCCCGCGAATACAAACCAAAGCTTTCGCGGGAATCAATACTTCATTTTCACGCGAATGGAAACCGTTGCTTTCGCGGGAATAAATATTTTATTTTCACGCGAATACAAACCAATGTTTTCGCGGGAATAAATAATTTATTTTCACACGGATGGAAACCGTTGCTTTCGCGGGAATAGAAATTTTATTTTCCCGCGAATACAAACCAAAGCTTTCGCGGGAATCAATACTTCATTTTCACGCGAATGGAAACCGTTGCTTTCGCGGGAATAAATATTTTATTTTCACGCGAATACAAACCAATGTTTTCGCGGGAATAAATAATTTATTTTCACACGAATGGAAACCGTTGCTTTCGCGGGAATAGATTTCCCGCGGATACAAACCAAAGCTTTCGCGGGAATCAATACTTCATTTTCACGCGAATGGAAACCATTGCTTTCGCGGGAATAAATATTTTATTTTCACGCGAATACAAACCAATGTTTTTGCGGGAATAAACATTTTATTTTCACGCGAATGGAAACTGTTGCTTTCGCGGGAATAGAAATTTTATTTTCCCGCGAATACAAACCAAAGCTTTCGCGGGAATCAATACTTCATTTTCACGCGAATGGAAACCGTTGCTTTCGCGGGAATAAATATTTTATTTTCACGCGAATACAAACCAATGTTTTCGCGGGAATAAATAACTTATTTTCACGCGAATGGAAACCGTTGCTTTCGCGGGAATAAACAATTTATTTTCACACGAATACAAACCAATGCTTTCGCGGGAATAAAAGATTTATTTTCACACATTCACCTATATAAGAGACAACGGTTTCAGACAGAAAGCATCCAGTTCAACAACAGTGAGCAAAGGAGCAACATCTATCTACTACATCTTCCATTGCAACTACTAAGAGTTCTCTCTTCATAAAGGTAAAACTTAAATTCAAATATTTCCGCTAGCTAACACAACTATCTGAAGGCTTTATGACATATCTATCTTTAAATTGATTATAAAGAATTGAACCAATTTTTCTGTTTTTTCAGAATGAATACTCAAGTCGTAGAAAGTCAACCATTGTATCTAAAGTCGGAATCTCAGCCTGATGAAAAGGTAAGAATTAATAAAAAATACTATTTAACACCTGTTGAACACCTTTAATTATTTTAGTTATTTAATTATCGCTTGTATTTTAGAACAATGCAACAACAAATCCAATCTACTTAAAGGACTTCCTTCCAGAAATGTATCATAACTATGTGATAAATAATGATGTTGTTGAAGAAAAAGCTGTAGAACGTTTGACATTTCAAGTTATAATATTCTGTATAACTCAACACATGATGAGTATGGGGGTGTGTTGTAAGAAACGTGATATATCTACAGAACGTTTTGATGACATTATAAAAAACGGTTTCGAAATCGTTTTGTCAATGGTGGAAGTCGTTAATATTAATAATTTTTTAAAAGAAATTGAAAGAAGTGCTTGGAATCAAATAGTTTTCAAAAAATTATACAACATGACGTGGAACAAAAAAACTTTTTATAAATTCAGAAAGCATATTTATAATTATGTCCAAATAGATAAAGCTCTATCCTCTTCTGTAGGTATTTTAGAACTAATGTTAGAAGCGTTTCATACATATTTATGAAAAATTTTTAGTTGTTTTTTATTATGTTACAATATTTTGTTCAAACTATTATATTTTATTTCTTACCAATTGAGATGTTAAAAGCGGTATGATATTAAGTAAATACATATATATTTATATTTGAATGCATCCTTTGTTGTCTGTCTCCACATCCCAATAGTTTAATAAGCACATTCTCAATCTATCATAACTCTATGATCTTAACTGCTTTTGACATAAATACATATATATATATATAAGACACTCTAAGTAATAAATACACTCTTAGCCACTCATGCAAATATTACCCTTTTATTTTTAGAATGTTATGGATACTCTTTCTGAAGAGCTCCTTAGCACAGATCCATATCCAACAGAAAATAAAATGAAAAACGGCAAAACAACTCCTAAGAGAAGGAAAACTTCTCCAAAAAAGCGAATAGTAAGGAAACGAAAACAAATAGTGAGAAAACAAACTACTTCCGTTGATAAGCAAACAATGGAGAGTGCAGCTATAACTCATTTAACAGTTGAATGTCTCAACAAAAGGAGAGCTAGGGAATTAGAAAAGTCTAAAGGTTCTCAAGTGATTGACTCACCAAAAGTTCCGATTTGCAAAACATTTGAAGATCTTCCTATCCCAAGCATTATGCGAGTGACTGGTGTGATACATCCATCAAGTAAGGAGAAGTGTAGATATTCTCAAGTACACTACCATGATCCTTCAGATATAAATGAACTCGAACCCAAAATACTCCTCTGTCCAGTTGAAATTGCTAAAAACTTCAACTGTGATAATTACCCTCCTCCGTTTAACGTTGTATATTTGGGTAGAAAGGGAAAACCAAAAAATAAAAGCGTTCTTTGGTATGATGTCAGACGTGTTAGCAGACATCCTCTAAGCAAAAAGAAAGCTGAAGAGGAATCACTATATTTTAGTACATTGACTAAATGTCAGCTCAAACGCTTCTTGAACATCAACACCCTCAATAGTTTTCAACCTGGCGCTATTTTTCCTTACCAAGATGTCGTTGATAGATTCGTTCCTCATCGATTTAAAGGAGGGCAGTCGAATGTAATTTGTATCCGTTATAGCATTGAACAATGTGGAGAAACGCTGTTGAAGACGCTTGTCATACCAGACAAATATGCTTCAGAAGCTAACAAATATACTCCAGGTGTGATGATCTACAGAGGAAAAACAACCCACGGAAAATTTAAGACAGAATACGATCTTTCATTTTGCTCTCCATACTGTCTCGGTCGAATGTATTGGAAACAATATTGTGATCAAGCAAAGCACAACAAAACAATATTAGAAATCGATGATGATGATGAACTTGAAGATTTTCTACGTGGAGACTTTGATGATTTTGAGACAGGATATGTTGCTGAAAAAAAATGATGACTGTTTTAGCGATGGATAGTCTGTAATTCAAAAAACAAGTTGGACAATGTGACTTGGTGAGCTATTTCCCTTTTCTATATAATGTAAACTATCCAATGTAACTAAAGTTATAATTCAATTTCATGTAATTATTTTAAATTTTTGTTTAATCATTCTATACTAATACATAACTTTTTATTTTAGTTCATTACGAATTCAAAAGCACGTAAAACAGAAGTCTCCCTTCTTAAGATATAACATCACTACATCAAACACATCATTGTAAAAAAAGACTATGTATTAATTGTTATTACTTAGTATTTACTGACTCTAGCTATACTATATGGAGAGATTTTCCCTACTTATTACACAATAAATGTATATATTCACATATTGTTTCATTTTTAATCACTGTATTTATTCAATGTAGATATATCTCTTCTCTCTCAAGATATCATATGAGTCGGAATTACAGAAAATTATCAAACCTTAAATGCCTTACATTCAAAAATCTAGATACCCTATGAGTTATAATTATGTATACAGTTATGTGATAATTATCATAACCTAAATGCCATACATTCAAAATTTAGATGCCATATAAGTTCAAATTAAGTAAAAAAATTATCAAAACTCAAATGCCACTTAAATGCCACGTTATGTAAAAAGTTATCAAAACTTGAATGCCATACATTCAAAATCTATATGCCATATAAGTTCAAATTAAGTAAAAAACTAATCAAAACTCAAATGCCACTTAAATGCCATTCAAATGCCACTCAAGTACCCCTCAAGTAAAATACAATATAAACTCGGCGAATTCATCCAACGCCGTAACCCATTGTCTCAACCCCAAGGTATAATCCACAAAAAAACACTTGGTAGGGAGATCTGCTCATATATTACTACTGTGATACAGTGAGGGTATTCACTCACTGCTACTCATTACATCCACAGATGCAATAACTACGGATTTACTCATGAGTAAGGGCAATTTAGTAGATGAGAAAATAACATTTCAACATCCAAACATTCATTTAAATAGAAAAAAAATGGTTCTATCAAACTTTCAAGCCGAAAGATAACCAACAGATGGAATTACTAAACCCACTATCAAAATACCTGTCAATTTATGGCCTACTATTCATTCCTGAATGTGATTTATGAAGCCAAAAACTTGGACCAATGATGAAAAAAAAACACTTTTTAACTGCAAACTGCCTCGATTTTCTGCTTAAACAAAGCTAACTTATCCAGTTGGCCAAATGCCATGATGGAAACTTATAGTAGCCAACGTCATGTAATGCTTGAATACAGTGCAGTTAGAAACTATTTCTGAATATTTGAATTAATGAAACTAAACCTGTTACCACAAAAATCAATATTGCCAGGCACGAGGCAAAGTTAGTTTTGGTGTGCTTATAAATAGCATCAACATAATTTTTATTATGTAATGTTTTATTTGAGATCTTTCACTACCTTTTGGCGTTTCAAAATTTTTGGTGCAGCGTAAATGTTGTTGTTAAGTAAACGCTTCAAACTTCACATTATTGTTAACAGCTGAGTTGTTAATAAACAAACATGGCTCCTACATCGGTGCAATCTTCTCTAATCTTGCGATCTGGTGACAATTTCCTAGAATTTTCAAACACTGCATGCAGCGATGTTGCTACAGCCTGTATGTTGATTAAGTTATTGTAGGCATTTTTATTTAGACTCTTTGAACTTGGCTAAATGATTACTGGCTATTTATGGTGCTTGGGGCAGCATTGCACGAGTGCTTGTAGTTGAGCACTAGTGAGGAGACGTTGACTGAGCTTCCATAATTAATCGACACTAGAAACCCAGGCATGTCGTTGCTTTGCGAATAGTTAAATTGCTAAAAAAATGTGTGCCCTTGACCTTAACAGCACAAGTAGAGTTTAGTAGAGCTTAAAATACCCGAGGCTGGTCTTTTATAACTACTAGTGGACATTCACTCTAATAGGGATCTCACTTATAAAACTATGAAAAAATGCAAACCAGTGATAGCAACAGTGTCCACTTATTGCAATCCAGGTTCTGTATGGCAGATTTTTGCCTACCACCGCCACTGCCGCCGCTGCCGCTGCCGCCACCGCTGCCGCCACCGCTGCCGCCACCGCTGCCACCACCGCTGCCGCCACCACCACCACCATAAATCTGCTTCACTGCCTTTTGACCTCCGGTTGCTAACCCAAGAAGGATAATTTTTTCTCCAGTAGTAGAAATTCAAAAGCTTATGCTAACGATTTGAGTTTCAAATCAAATGAGAAGAAAATTTATGTAAATTAAATGTTGACACCAAAGCAAGCTGCACTTTTTCACAAGGTTTGCAGTTTCAAAACAGCCAATGGTTATAAGTTTGCTTGGACAAAACATCAACTCATCTTCTTACGAAAGACCGATAATTCCGATATTATTTACATGTGTAACATAGGTGATTTATGTAAATTGAAATGGGACCCTTGTCTGTTTAAATGATATGTTTAAAGTCTGAGCTCAAATTTTGATAAACTTAAAAATTTTGTTGGCAGCGTATCCAAACTTTTTGATCTAATTTTTCTGACAGAGATTTTTTTGTATGATGACGAGATTAAAAATTATTCTCTGAATGGATATTATTTTGTAGATGAGCAACGGTCAACCAGAGGCAGAGGTGTTGGGGTCTATGTGCGCAGTGGTGTTGGGGAGGCATTCGAGCATGGGTGTGTTACTATTGCTGTTACAGAGTCGTTGATGCTGAAGTCGAGGGGTGGCATCATTGGGGTGTTTGGACCGTGCCTCTGCCTTACAGTGATCTATCGGCAGCCCTCCACAAACAGCGGTGCCTTTCTCTGCGATCTTGGGAGACATACTCTTAACATTGTAGGTCTCTGTCATGTGGTGAACTTAATTTATATATTTATTAGTTATTATTTATTAATTATAATTTTGTATTACACGTTATGACTTGAAGTACAAGTAGCAGTTAGTTTAATAATAGTCGTTTATTTATTTTTTCTAATGAACAATAATAATATTTATTATTATTGCGTTAGGACCGCTACAACAACTTCTCTACTATTTGGAAATGCAAAAATGAAAAAGTTAGCTCGCTATCATAAAAGTTACCAAGTTACTGACCAATCAACGTGTTTGACGCAGCGAAATATCAAACATGTTTGATACCTTGAGCGTCTATACGTTTTTTGGCAAGCGGCGTGCCGCGGCAGATTCGCTAGCGAATTTCGCGCTTGCCGCTTCCAGTGTGTTTGAGCCTTCAGTCAAGTGTCACTCTGTGACAACTGTATGCTTTCATTTCTAGGTTTTCTCTTTTTATTAATTGTTTACACGGCGACAAAAGGTTTGTAAAAGGTATCTCAGGAAAGCCAAATATTGTAGCAAAAGCTGAAAAAATTTTACTTTTTGATCGATTTTTTTGGATGACTGCAAGATTCGCGGCAAATCAGTTATACTGCACACTACTCTATTTCAAAAGAAATGAGTAATATAATATTGGGTGTTGCCTACTGATTGATTGAACAAACAACTCCACATTATGATTAGTTTCAGGTGAGCTAACTAGATCATCCACTTGGGCCGAGCCTATGCACTCAGGAGACGCGGGCTGTTGGTTAAATAAAAAATGAAGCAAATGAAAGCAAATACATTATATTATTCTATATTATCCAACAAACTGTCCATTTCAGTTATTTCAGAAAGCAAAGACCATTGTTAGCTTAAAAGACAACAACAAGCGTGAGTGAGATGGATTGCTGCAATAAGTACTATAATGTACTATAGAGTTACTTTGTACAATGTATTTATTGGAAACGCTACTTTCGAGATGTTGGAGCAAATGCATACGTTCAACGTTAATGTCCGTCCATATAGCCCACATGAAGACTGTTATATGCTTCTATACAGGAAGGAATCTCATGGCCTGCAAGAAACAATGACTTGTGAGTAGAGAGATTTGTACTATCAGATTTAAGAGACATATATTCTAGCTGTTTTTTACATTTGGTGTGGGACCCTGTTTATTATTACACATAACATCTAAAAGATTTGTATGAACCTCCACTAAATACAATTACTCTTTTCAACTGCCCTTAAACTTGGTCAATACATGCCTGAGTTGTTACAACAGCCTACAAGTACACATCATACTAAGGTCTGTTACCCAATCTGTCTAACAGTTCATTCAAGCAACTCCGACTCTAACGCTGGTATGAGAAAGGGGCAACTCTTCTGTTTCCTCAGAAACTCTGACTCAAAGAGTTCTCATAGGCTCAACTCTCAAGTTAGCCCCACAGTTGAGCAAGAGAGGTTATCAAAATGATCAACTATATTATCTATGTTACACTAGACATACTATGTACGCTACACGCAGGGTGACCCTCGACTCCGTACAGTGTCATAATTAACTGTAGATAACCTATCTTACACAAGACTACTTTGTCAATAGCAATGCAGTCAATCAAATACACACACAACACCTACAACACTCAACAAACAAAACCTACACCTACGTATGTCCAGTGATGATTTATCGGAGGTGCGAGTGAGCATAGATCCCATTCAGAAAAAGGTCCTCGGTTTAGCTGATTTGCTCTTCTGAATCATCTTCAGATAACAGATATTGGGGCACTTTCAGTTATGTTTTGTGACTTTGTCTTAAATGTGAACCACTCTCTAGTGGGGCTAATCTGGCATGGATATATGTAGTTTTATAGCACACATGGGAGGTTGACGTGGGCTATCCTGAGCAAAACGTACTTATACTTACCTTGGTGTGACCTTGTACCAAAATGGTAAGAGGTTAAGATGGGATCGGTAGTTGGCACCACGTTGGGGCAAAGTCAGTATGAGGTCAGTTTGAGTTTGATATGGAGTCTATATAAGATTGATATTGTAATGGAATTGGACAGTGTGGTTTTCCATATGAGACCAATGCAGCTATCTACTAGGATTCCGCCATGATTCGAAACTGACGTTTCGAAAATGAACTGTTCGAAACTCTTAAACCTGAACCCCCCAACCCCAAATCCCACACCCCCATCCCCAAAGAGTTTCGAAGTGTCCATTTTCGAAACGTCAGTTTCGAATGGTCCGTACCCCATCTACTAGCACTACTACTAATATTTGCATTCTACTCACACCAACGCTACAAGGAATCACGCTTGATTGGACACAGTACAGCTAACTGTACACTTGCACTAGGCAAGGCATAGCTGGCTACAGGCCTACAGTTGCTTCCCGCCTTGAGT
This sequence comes from Cryptosula pallasiana, assembly GCA_945261195.1. Classification (NCBI taxonomy): domain Eukaryota; kingdom Metazoa; phylum Bryozoa; class Gymnolaemata; order Cheilostomatida; family Cryptosulidae; genus Cryptosula; species Cryptosula pallasiana. The sequence continues at coordinate 41,842,611 of OX183137.1, forward strand.
CACGTGACACTCTTTGTGTATATATACTTATCTATGCATGTTATGTTGTGACACTATCATTAGCCAATCATATACTATTATATTTATCTGTTTTGTTGTCTTGCTATATAAGCTTTCGCATGCAGCCCAGTGGGCAGAGGTAGAGTAGACGTAGAGCAGACGTATAGGAGAGATCGACAGCACGAGTAGCTTGGACTTAGGTACCTGAGAGAGACTCGTAGCTCGTCGCCAAGAAGCCTGATACACTCAGCCCATTCTCCAGGAGCCATTCGTGGGATTACTGATACCTACAGGAGTACGTTCGCATCTGAGAAGCTTAGAGTACACATCAAGGACTTAAGGACCGAGTAACACTATTACTTCTCTTGACATACTAAGTGTTCAGTTTTGTGCGTTGTTGATAAGTAGACATTCAAACTGTGATAATAAATCATTCTTTTCACGTTCAACCACACCAGTTCTGTGAGGCAGGTTGCCGAAGGGAAGTCGTTATTACTATTCAAGCGATCTCTAGTGCATGCAAACTAGACACCCAAAACAGCCTTTTCCTCTGTTGCCGCGCTACCAACCCAACAGAAACAAGTGCCAAATCTAGCTTATCTTGCATTACCAGTAGTAGCTACCCTGAGTACGGGGAAAACTATTACAATATGAGGTCAGTACGAAGCCTTCATAAGGTTGGTAAAGTTCAGTATGAAGCCTTCATAAGGTTGGTATAAGGTCAGTACCTACAAGGTGTTATATAAGGTTGGTATAAGGTCAGTACAAAGTCTTATATAAGGTTGGTATAAGGTCAGTACAAAGTGTTATATAAGGTTGGTATAAGGTCAGTACAAAGTGTTATATAAGGTTAATATGAGGTAGGTATTGTCTTGCTGTTGTTCTCCTAGAACGGCTCAAGTAACTCCTTAACGGAGGTCATGATTCGTTTAGCATAAGTTATCCCCCAGCTGTTAGTGATACCATCGGAAACCATAGGACACTCTAAAGATCAGGTCAGACGAGGACGAAAATGCAACTTAATGTGTACCTTCAGTAGTATCGAGGTGAGGGACTCAAACTTCACTGAAAAACTTGTCTCGTAGTAATCGAATTATAGGGTGTTCATTCATGGGCGGAGAAGTGCTTTTGCTAAAGTGATTTCTTTGCAACCAATAGCTGTGCAAAATTCTTGAGCCAACCAATAGCACTTTGTCGATATTATTAGCTATCATACATTGCCAGATCTTGACGAAACCTCGTCAACCGCCCTTTGTAATAAGTTATTGCGTAATTTATTCATTTTCGTAAACACGTTTGTCAAAAGTTTATTCTTGAGGACGCAGCCTCCAGAGGTGATGAGGGTGGAGTATGATGATATTGGATTTGCTAGATTGGTGACCTTTTAATATACCTAAAACACCCAGCTTATTTAACATCTATATGTGTAACACGACACAATATTGTAGTGGATTTTGGGGGGCCGACCAAACGTCCACCAACAACGCCTCACTCCAGAGGTCAACTTCCAACAGAGGAGTATGCCAACTCCACAACTGTTCTCGGAGCCCGCGGCTCAAACGTACGACTCAATGACTTGTTGAGTAAACCTTACTTTATTACACAGCATAACCAGCAATGTATAATAAGGGTAAATGTATCATGCTACTTGGCTTAAGCACAGGTAGAATCCCAATACAATACAAAGAGTCTAGTGAAATGTTCTGCCTTTTATAGGCAGAACATGATTAAAACATATGCCCAAACAAGGGGCAACAAATCAGCAATGGCAGGAAGTGTTTACACTAATCAGATCATAAGATATAAATATACGATACAGTCATTGGTTAATATAGAGTTAAATGCGCAAGGCGCCCAGAAGTAGGGGGCGGAGCTTCTCAGTCAATCTTGCTTACTCATGGTGGTGCAATGAGTAGCTCTGGTTCCTGGTCCTTATGGCTTGTGGTCCTTGGCTTTGGTCTTGTTTGAGGACAGCTATGTTGCAAAGTCGGGCTCCTGCACCTTTGGTATCAATTTCGGTTCTCAGGCTATAGCAGTTCTTTTCTCACCGACCCGGTATAGGTATGGTAATGGCACTGCAGGGCCGGTAGTGCATGCTGCAGGGCAGGCAGGGTGTGCTGCAGGGCAGGCAGTGAATGCTGCAGGGCAGGCAGTGAATGCTGCAGGGCAGGCAGTGAATGCTGCAGGGCAGGCAGTGAATGCTGCAGGGCAGGCAGTGAATGCTGCAGGGCAGGCAGTGAATGCTGCAGGGCCGGTAGGGTTTCTACCGGCTGACTTGCTTATGTTCTGGTTGTGCCAGGCTCTATTTAGGCTTGCCTGACACTCAACAGTTGTCAGGGGGGCCTTGCGCAGTGGTAGTAGTCACAAAATTCCACCACAATATTATAGGTCAAATTTGGTTGCTAGAGCCTGTTCTCAGGGCTGGAGGATATGGCACACATCTGTAGAAACTCTCTGTAGGGAAATGAAAGTTGGGGCACACTACGGGGAAGGGAAGGAAAGGGGAAAAGGGAAGAGAAGAGAGAGGATAGGGTTTGTGTGGGGGGGGGGGGGGGTCCTATCAAAATCAATCATTGGACTGCTCCATTAAACCTTATTTTGTGAACTAATAGATTTCAAGTCTATCAAGCAAGTATAAACTTGTTGTTTTTACATCTAATCACAGTCGTATACATACAGTTACGCAAATCATGCAGCTTATATAAAAGTGAGGTCCTGAATAAAGGGGCGGAGCCTATTTTTTATATAAGCTACAATGGGGAACTTTTGTAGAGCCTACTAAAGATTTATCTGAAGAAACTGGTATGGCTTTTGAGTTTTCAGTGATTACAAAATGTTCAAGAAAACCTCTTAAGCTACAAAAGCATACAAATTTTAAGTTTCTACCGGCAGCCTAAGAAAAGATAATCACATCTAAGTGTCCATTTTTCACAAAACTTCTTGTTAGGACCTTGTTTCCTTGGTAACCACTTCCGTTCGCGCAACTGTATGTATACGACTGTGCATCTAATGATGGTAATTGTTTTTTTAGCTCGGTAAATGTCTTGAGACCATGGGAAGTTAAATAAAACATTGGTAATAAATTAAAAAATAAAAAATCTCAGGCATTTGAAAGTTTCATGAGTTTTTCACTCACTTTGAACACCATTAAACTGGGTGTCAAGTCTGACAACTTTACCACTAAAACATAAAATATTGGTTTGTGAGTTTGAACAAGAAGGTGCATATTCTTGTAAACTAGGCCATTTAAAATATCTATACGTAAATAATACTAACTTAGTCTTTGAAGGCTTGTGTCCCTTAGGGAGACAACGCTGCCGTCTGACAGACAGTAAACTATTTATTGTCTTCATTGAAGAAAATGCACAAACTGAACTGTTACTTACCTCTTGTACCTTTCCTTCAGTGCATAGCTTGGAAGCCACAACATTGATTTCAGCTGTAAACACTCTGCAGCTGTCAACTTTATAGGTCCATGCCATTGGGTAGCTGATATTTCATTTACTTGGTTGGTCCGTATCACCTGTTTACACCAGTCACTAACTGCCTTATTTAACTCACCAAAATGCCTCACCTGTATGAAAAATATAACACTCAAGTCAGTGAAGATGCAATTTTTCAACTCTTAGCAGAACCATTTTATTACATGATGTTTTGTGAATGCTAATAGGGTGTGCTTCTAAAAAAAAGTATTTTGTGTAAATTTTTTTTCATTGCGAAAACCGCTTTTGGTCAATTTTTGTTATGAGGGACAGCTTTGGTGACATTTGGCCACAACATATATGTATGTAAGTTTTAATTTCAGTCCAATAGATTGTTTTTATCATTAATATCCAAAATTGATCCCAAAATGATAATGCACAGCCAACTTGTTTTGGGAACCTGCAGAAACCTATTTTGTATGGGTGACCATTCCGAGTATTACCAACGATGATGATTATTCTTGGCCCATAAGTTTTTTACTACCCATCCAACAACGGTTCTTCAAATGCTCCATCGGGGCCTGGAGTTCACCAGTGGTTTTGGTGAAGAAAAAAGACAGGTCACAAAAATTCTGCATTGATTACAGACATTCAAACGCAGTGACCTACCAAGATGCCTGCACCTTATCCAGAGTAGATGAGAGTCTGGACGCCTTATTGAGTAGCTCATTTTTTAGCACTTTTGATTTGATAAGCGGATACTGGCAAGTGCTGCTTGATACAGACGTGAGTGACAAGTCTGCATTTTCCACTTGCTCAAGGTTTTATAAGTAGAAGGTGACTCCCTTTAGATTCACCCCCACACCAGCCACCTTCAAGAGGTTTATGGAACAGGTACTTCTTGACCTCTTTTACCTGGATAACATAGCTGTCATCAACTTGACTTTTTCACTCGTTTTAAACAGTCGGAAAATGCATTCGAAGGATCAAAGCAGCCGGGCTTAAGCTGAGTCTCAGTAAATGCAAACTCTTGCAATCTCAGGTCCACTGACTAAGTCATATCATCAGTGAATATACCATCACCACAGACCCACCAGTCTTAAGAAGCTACAGGCTTTCTATAAAACCGTTGAATCTTGCTGGCTACACATAGTCCAGTTCTTTACTGTAAGCAAACTCCTAACCAAACTCACCAGCAAGAATCTCTCCTGAAGTGGACCAATCAACAGAGAGAGGCCTTTGACTTGTTGAAAGCTTGTCTTATATCAGCCGCTGACCTCGATGATCCCGATGCAGACAATCCCGACATACTTGACACAGACGTTCAAGATGATGGGGTTCTATCCCATGTCCAAGGTAGTGAAGAATGAGTAGTCGCCTATTACAACAAAACTCTACGCCCCAAAAACATAATTAATGTGTCACCCACAAAGCGTCGCTAGCTATAGTAAAGATGGCCAAACATACCAACCCTACTTGTATAGACAGAAACGGTGAGTCAATGGTGCCCTCTGAACCGCAACAATGCAACCACATACAAGCTAGAGATGGTGAACAACGAAAGAGGTCACCTATTCCCTCTTTGACCAAGCCCCGTCCAGTATCCCCAACCCTTGCTCTCTGAACCTCCCACTAGTGACCAACAAATGGCTGTAGTAACTAATTGAAATCATGCTCCCTTGACACTGATCTGCTGGAGGGCCAAAAAATGAGCAGCCACCCTGTGGCCATCCTCTATGATACATCTAAAAGCAACACCCTTGCAGGCCTCGAAGAAGTGGAGTTGGGAAGTAATGAACTGCGCCAGCTAAGCAAGTGCCAACACTCAATGAGACTGGCCCAAGCCTATTTTTTGGAGAGTCCCTGTGCTAACTAGAGCAATTCTTGTATGTGTGCATTGTGTCTGACAAGCTCGATAGGTAAAGTGGTATGGGAGACACGAATTATGGCCCACCTGTGTAGCAACGGACAGTTAAATGCTTCAACCTTACCTGGTACTGGCCTGGTTTGACAGCAGACACCTGTAGAAAACTTCCACTTACCTCTTTCCAGAAGTCATTTTCCTTCAGTTCTGGTTGCTTCCACCAAGTTTCGTTCATCTTGTCATACAAAAGTTTGTCTCCCAGATTGAATTCTGGTGACAGCAATCTATCAATAGCTTTTGCTGATAGCTCAGTTGTACCAGATTTTCTTACTACATACTTTGTATAAAATATGTCGGTGTAACTCCAGCAGAATTTACGCCGCAATATCACCAAAGACGCATCATATAGCTCTGTGAGCATGATCACATCCATTCTACAAGCACAGAACACATGAGCAGTTTGGTGAACAAATATGTATTTGCATTATGAGGTATGAGTTGAACAACCAATTAGTTTTATGGACTGAAGAACTATCAAGTGTGATAACTTACTGTTTTACCACCCAAGAAATGTATTCTTTGATTGCTGTCATATTGTTTCTCTGCCCATAGTCAAATCCTAACCATTGCAGCTGATTTAGGTGAAAAAACACTGGCATCACAGCTCCATCACCTCGATGAGTGTAAAATGACCCTTGGTTTTTTGTTAAAATGTTTTCTGGTGCCTGGAAATATTATTTAACAGACTTATGTAATTTTTTAGTAGAGCTTGCAACATGCAAGCATGTATCATTAGTTCATCAAGGTTAGAAATGGTGCAGGTTAGTTACTGTTTAAAGTTTAGGGGAATTTATCAATAGACAAGAGTAACAGATATGGTGATGCTCAATAACCAGACATCCTAGTATTAAACCAATAGTATGAAAGGTGGCAGTGATGCTGCTAGATGCATTTGATACAATAGACACAAAACGAATCAATTGGATGTTACTAGCTCATGTTAACGTGGAATTTTTCACAGTCCTCTTTTAAGAACTTAATAAAAGTAAAATTTGTCGATATTGCCTAATATATTACTTAGGATCTTTTGAAACTGTCTCTAAAATCAGGATAGAAGGCACCTGCAATCTCTCAGCTTCAGGAAAGACCTGGAATGCCATGGTCCACAACTAGTCCAGCACTGGTCCAGCACTGGTCCATCACTGGTCCAGCACTGGTCCAGCACTGGTCCAGCACTGGTCCAGCACTGGTCCAGCACTGGTACAGCACTGGTCCATCACCGGTCCAGCACCGTTCCAGCACCGGTCCATCACTGGTCCAGCACTGGTCCAGCACTGGTCCAGCACCGGTCCAACACTAGTCCAGCACTGATCCATCACCGGTCCAGCACCGGTCCAGCATTAGTCCTGCACTAATCCAGCACTGGTCCATCACCGGTCCATCACTAGTCCAGCACTGGTCCAGCACTGGTCCAACACCGGTCCAGCACCAGTCCAGCACTGGTCCAGCACTGGTCCAGCACTGGTCTAGCACCGGTCCGGCACTGGTCTAGCACTGGTCCATCACCGGTCCAGCACCGGTCCAGCACTGGTCCAGCAATGGTCCAGCACTGGTCCATCACTGTCATATAATAGTGCCTGCCTGCACTGCAGGGCCAAGTTTGCTGTTAAACTGCGCAGCCCATGGCTGGACACTACAAAGGATGCACATCTTGTTTTCAATTCTTTAAAGAAAAAACTTTTAACTTTTACTGTTTCAGTTTCTCAGTTAAATGCAAATTTTCCAACACAGCACCAAAGTTCCAAAATACTCGGAACTATAATTGGTATTGGTGAGCCAACTAGTATACATTAAATATTATAAATAATTACTTCTGGTGTGCAGAGTGTTGGGAACATTTTTCTGAAAACGGCAATGCCTGTTAAAAACGGTAACCAAGATTTGTACCAAGAAACCGGCTCTCTGGCTATTCCGATGAACTTATAACCTTTCAACATATATTTATCATATATTGTCTTGTTATATATGGCATGGTTGGCTACTACATCTGCATGATCTACTGCTCCTGGTCCAATGTCCCAACCTACCAAATGTCAAAGCTACATTTCAAAAATACATAAGTGTACATTAGGCAATGGTAAAATTAGATTTCAAGTTTGGTCAATTTCTATTTCATGTTGCTTCAAACACGAATACATTTTCCATCAGCGTTACAACTGTAAGCCTCTGGTCAACAAGAAAACTTTTTTAGAAGTTCACACATCATCAGTTTTTTTAATCAATTTCAAAGATATATTTAAGAAGAAAAGGGTGTAACATGAGTTTACATGACAGTCATTACAATACCAATAAGTAAAAATATATTTTGCGCTTTTTCATTCTTGATATTTTGTTACGCTCTCCAAATTATAGCTAGTTGAAAGCCATCAGCAGTAATACTTATAGCAACAATATGCATATATGACACAAAACTGCATGTGCTACAAGAACGAAGTGTACAGACAGGCCTAGCGTACCTCTATTCCACTTAATGTGGTATCCTTCTTCTGGTGCTATAACATTAAGGTGATGTTTCTTTACAAAACGTGCTATCAGATACATCATGGTTGAAGAGCCCGTCTTTTCTACTTTGGTGAAGACAAAGTGTTTAATGGGGTGTTTCCGATCACAATTGTCTACAGCACCTGACACAGGTAATATAAATAGTTGTACAAAAACCAGGTTATAATCAACATCTATTACTTTTAGTGATTTGATAAAACTAAGATATGAGTAATGATCTTTACTTAAAACTTGCACAGTCATGGGAAGCTGTGATACTGCGGTAGAACTTAGTCACAAAGTATAAATGTACTCCTTCCTCTTGACATCCTAGCAACTCTCCTGGACACCCCAGCACCCCTTCCCCTCTTATCCCTTACAAAATCCATCCCCCCACCCTACACTGTCACAGTATGCCAGCTTAGTATCACTCCATTGAAAGTTATGTAATCTCACAAGACATGTCACATCATACGTCACATCATACGTCACATCACAGGACATGTTACATGTCAGGTCACATGTTACATCCCACTTTACACTACACTTCACATAGCATCTAACATCACATGCCAAATGGCATGGTAGTTACCACAAATCACAAGTCACATCATATTGTGAGAGATTTGCATGATAAGTCTACCCTCCCTACCCCCCTCCCACCCCAAGACCCCCCCCCCCCTTCACCCCTTGCTCTGTCACTAACGAAGAGAGAAGAAACCCCTGACCCTTCCCCCTCCGCAACTGTACAAATTCCCCCATAAAATTGGATACCGAGGACCCCGGCCCTGTATAGACCCTGTATAGACCCTGTATAACATTTATAGCCTACCCCGCGTCTACACCGGGCCAGTATCAAAAGCCTCGAACCCATAGGACTGGATGCTTCCGACAGAAAGTGAATGAGCAGAGTACAGTAGCCTGGAGTACAGACTAAGGAGTTAGATGCCCTAATAAGGATTTAGATGCCCTAATAAGGAGTGGAAAAGTTCCAAGCCAAGGAAAAGAGCGGGAAAAGCAGCCCAGTGTACTTTGCCATGTGCTTGGTGTTGTGATTGGATTGCCTTGTTTACCAAATTTATATTACCTGTTTTGATTGGTGTATTATTCTTATTGCATTATGTGATTGGTTCACCCTAATAAGGGGGTGAACTTTACTCTTATTCTCCTATAAAAAGAGCTTTTTCTGTGCATTGAGGGCAGAAGTCTTGAGGATGTTGTGAAGAATCTTACTTATATTCCTAAATGCATTTGTGTAAATAAAGTTTTATTCATAGAAACTCTATCATTTGTGTCTGGGTCAAGGACCCCGGAGGTTGGCGACGTCAATTCAGAGTGGACCCCGAATTACTGAAAGCAGTTTCGGAGTGATACCGTTGTGTCAGTAGTAGAAGGAGCAAAAACTTCTACAATATATCACATTATTTCGCACATCAGATGTCGTGCCACATGACACATCACATGTTACAGCCCACGTCACATCACATATTACGTCACATACCAAATGACATGATGGTTACCTGCCAATGTAGAATTCAATTACATTAGCAACTGAGTGACAGCTAAATTCAGTTGAATTATCCTTTTTTTTTTACAAACAAAAGTTAATAAAGTTTCTATTAATTTATTATTGACTGTTTCTGGTATGCATTGATTTACACAGCAGAGGATATTGGGAGGCTTATAAAAGGAAACCTAAGTAAAAGAAAGATATAATCAATAATGAGACAAGTTATATTATTCTGATTGCTATTAAACCATCACATAAAATATACCATCTACTTGATGGTATATTTTATGTTGACGTCATAAACACATGTGGCCAGGATGTGTCAAAACTTATTAGCTCACCACACTTGTTAAATGTTCTATGTTATGTAATTGACACATGCTTCTCTTAAACAGGTGCTATCAATGTGCTTACTGACCTCTGGTGGTGGATTCTTCCGGAGTATCAGCTTGTTTTGTAGTAACAATCAGAGGTGAAATGTTGTTTTCTATATTTTTCTTCCCTTTTTCTCTAAGGAAAGAAGGAAATCGTGAAACAATTGTTGGATTCGTTAAAATAATGTCTGGGTGGATTCGTTAAAATAATGTTTGGGTGACCTTTTGGGGATTGATATACTTTCACTTTCTTTACCATTTTTTGGATGTTGTTTTTGAATATTTCACTACTCAATTTAATACTACCTAGCAGATTCATTTTGGTGATTAAATTAAATCATTCAAGTAAGCACTTGCTAGGTAAGAAGAACATAAGGCTAACTTTCTTTGCCAAAGTGTAGATGTTGCAATAGTATTCAACTTTGACCCAACCTTCTCCACTTGTTTTCTATGCAATATTTATTTCTAACTTTCATTGCACCTCTTGATGTTGCATTACAAACACATACCTTGTCCTGTTGATGGCAGCGTCACCGGGTTGAAAGCTTTTAACTATGTGGTAGTTCATTCCTGCCAACACATCTGACTTTCTTGTGTAAACACTGCAGAAGATTTAGATTAATTTATAATGTTATTTGCACGCATAAAACATGAATTATGTAATAGTATTAATATCTGTGAGTCATACTTCCCCAATAAAATGCAACAAAAATAATAGGTCATATTTATAAAAGAATTTCAAACAAGAAAGATAGTTTACTGAACAAGAAAGTAATCAATCATCGTTGATTACTGTTGTTTGTAGGTCAGGTCATACAGTTGAGCTGATAGTTACATGTTATCTGCTCATTTGTTTTTTATTTGTGTGTCCATGTTCAAGTAACGCACTACCATTGTCGTCAGCGACATAGTGCAAGTAACTAAGTATTTTTGTCAATCTAATAACTTTAAATCAATTCAATTTTGCTTTGCAGGCAACTTCCAGCAGTCAGAGATATTTTTACCCAATTTATTTTGGACGAAACTTTATATTGATTACATTTACTAAAAGTTCAGATAGCATTCTAAACTAGATATATTTTTCTTTGCACCAATATCAAACCTTTTGACTTTGGTGTTATGGGGAAAAACTAAATAAATTTTCAGCACAAGATTGTGCCGATGCCTGAATAATACTTTATGGTCCAAGTCTAAGCAGTGAAAGTTGTATCTAATTATCGTTGCAGTAACTAAGTATAGATGATTATTTAAAAGAACTGAGGACTTTGTATGGTAGGCAGCAATCAAAGATTCTTAAGATATGTAGATGTCAATGAATATGGATGCTCTGGCAGCTGGCAGCATTGACTCAGCTAAAAGTCATTTCTTGCATAGCGCCCGTGAATCAACCGTTACATAATCTTAATTTTATCTACATTGCAACGAGTCAAGCATTCAGATACTTTGTGAAAAGATTTTGCTCAGAAATAGCCCTAAATGATTGCACCCATTATAAAAGAAGCCAAGCTAAATGGACTAGTGAAAGCAGCGGTCCCAGTAAACTGTAGAGTTAAAGTTTAAAAGCGAAAATGTATGTCTTTGAATACCAGAGGATTTCACTCAAAAGCTCCAATAGGTTTGAGAAGATATAAACTTACCAAATTATAGTAAAAAGTCCTGCTGCAAATACCAACATTCCATTTATGTGTCCTTTCATGCTGTCTTTAGGAGGGTGAGCTTGCTGTCTCTCCAAGTGTCACTGCTTACTCATTGTTAGAGCAAACTTCTTTGGTTAACTATGGTTCATTGAAGCGGTAGCCACTGTCCATAGAGCAAACTCCTTAGGTTAACTATGGTTCATTGGAGTGGTAGTCGCTGTCTATAGAGTAAAGCATGGGAGGTAATTAGGTACTGGCACGTATGGACCAGTTAGTTTTATTTCTTTATATTTCAAGCTCACTCATCTTCATTTATTTTGTTACTATTTCATAGAGGTGAGATAAATCCAACTGTAGGTGTGTTTTACTATTTAATCACTTGATATGTAAAACTACAACAATTATATAGGGGAGAGTGGCGTACATTGGGACAGGTGTGTTTACTAACAAATGCAATGTCCAATCGGATTGCTAGTAAAGTTTTATATGACAAAAAGTGATGTAAGCAGTTCTCCATGTTGGATTTGTCGTATAGTGCAAAATTAGCTAAATGGTGAATTAATCTGTATTTCAGTAAGTAAATATTTTAATGCATAGACAACAAATTGTATGGAAAAGTGAAGTGAAGCTATAAAATCTTCAATAGTACTGTGACTTGACAGTACATACAGCCTTTCCATCGATGCAAACAGTTACCTCATAAAGCCCAACTTCACAAATACACTCAGATGTTTGTGGAAAATAGAAGGTGGGGTACAATGAGACAGAGACACTGGGACACCGTCACTCTGTATCCCAGGCAAAGCACCCTAGAAAGAACTTGAACATTTAAAGAAAAACTTGTTTTTACAAGCGTGAGAAGGAGAATCATTAAAAATAAGTAACTAGACATCAACATACACGGATATACATATAAATTATCAATTTCAATTGTTTGTACAAAAGCAGTTTCATGTCAGCTATTTCTAACCAGCTATTTGTAGCCAGAGATCACAAAAATAGAGCGGCCGTGTGAAACTACTGCATAACCTGACACTGCTAACCAGACACAAAGGAGAACACAACTCTCGTTTTAGACCTAGGTAGATTGTTGTGCACAATCCAGTAAACTCACTTTTTTGAGACAAACATAAGTTTTTTGCCTTGGGGAAGAAGTTTATACTTTTGTCCCAATGTACCCCACTCTCCTGCAGATCAATTTATACATGGAACCAACGAAAGGTGCTTCAACAAATGAATCATCATACAAGTTAAACTTAGAATGCAAATTCCAAACCGACCTTTAATCAACTCGTACCTCTAAAAACAAGGAAAGACGTCGCTGGTATAAATGAGAGAATTGCAGTTGAGAATGATATGAAGAGGTATTACAACAGCAATAATGACATTATGTAATGAGCGATTATGGTGGCTTTTCTCGGCAGTTACACATTTCATTAAAGATTTTATCAGTTATACAGTAGTTCATTGCCTCTAGCTACCCCCCTTACAACATATCTACCTTCTGCCACAGACTGTTGGTGGATTTAGCTGGTAATTTCTTAAAAAATACTTGTTTGCTCAATTCTTGTCGCTTTTGCCCATCTGCACACTGCTGACCAGCTGTTAGCCCAGTTTATAGTGTTGAGCCAGGCTCGGACGACGGATAGTAATGCATTCCATTCTATATGGGTCACCATTACAGGAAGTTAGTAGTTACAGTTTACCCTAGGTAAGCCTGAAAACCTTCCCTAACTCAGCCCTATTGTTCCCAACGAGCGAGCAACTGTGTCAACCTTGTAGTTTTTTCTGATCTTGTCTCTAATAATTTAACTGGTTAGTAAGTCCTTGAATGGGTAAACAGTCATTGTGGCCCAAAATAGTTCTATCTCAAGCTAGGATAGGCTATCCCAGCACCAAACACAGCTGCCACATTTTAAGGTGTCAGTAGAAAATGACTGAGGTGAAGAAGCTAAAATAAATTCATTAATCTGCCGGAGGTGAACCATGTGAGATAACAAGCATGAGAAAAGTGATCAACCCAAGTGGACTCAGGCTGGCATAGAGAAAATATCAAAGAGGCTCTTCCCTACAATTTTATTAGATAACAAATCAAAATATTTCAGCACCAAGTCATGTGCTCATGTATATTCTTCTCGCATGCATGTTTTATGTTTTGTTTGTATACACGTTTGTAATTTTATTAATCTGGTTTGATTTGTTTACTTCCTTGATTGTTTGCTGGTTTGTTTATTGGTTTTGCTTTAAAACAATAAATTATGCTGGAAAAACAAAGAGCAGCAGATGTTTGTGTCCGAGTGCATTAGCGCTGTCAATGGCTTCATAGATACTTTATATATCTTTGTGTTTCGGTGATTTATTTATGGTAACTAATTACTTAAACAAAAACTGGGGATTTCAGAATATAATCCACTTACCTGTTTGAGCATTTGTTGAGGGATAAAACTCAATTTTTTAAAATTCAGCGTAGAGCTCACCCAGGGCCACTAACTTTGTCTAGTCGTACTCAATAAGGTTTTTATGCTATTAAAGGCTGGAAAAGCTGGAAATGTAACAGAGATGGAAGAATAAAGAATATAGAAGGGCTGTGAGGTTATTGGGTACACAACCAAAGGTTGAACAGTGGGTGAAACAGATTTATGGTGATGGTAGAAAATATCTGCCATACAGGCCTTGATCTGTAATCTATACATTTTTGCAATCATTGGTTTGCATTTCCAGAATTTTATAAATTAGATCCCTAAAAGCCGTATACAGAAGGCTACTTAAGGGTGGTCTGGTATCAGTAACCACTGTGTTTAAATCACCTTCTACATAAGGCTTATTAGGATGAACCGTCATTTTGTAGTTAAAGAACTGCAATCGTCAATCTTGAAGAAAGTCGCAGGAAGCCGAGCTTTGAGCGTTTTAAGCTCCATGAAAACCTTCCTGTGTTATTTGAAGTTCAGGGCACATAAATTTGGCAAATAAACTATTTGCAATGGAACGACTTGTGTTGATTATCCAGGCTCAGTAGACGTCTCCTCACAAGTGCTCATCTACAAGCACTTGTGCAATGCAGCCCCAAGCACCATAAAGGATCAGTAATTGTAACAGCCTTTACCTCATGGTGCACCCACTACCTGGCGCAGTGGCTTGTAAGCATTGGCTGGTCAATTTTATGGCTTAGGGACCCATAAGTTTTTGTGGCTGCAGTTTCTACTATTGGGGAGAGCTGCATGATGCCTGTTTCTGCCTGCTATGTCTTTAGCCTGGGGCTATGGCAGTCCAGCCTTGGAGTGCTTTTACACAATAAAAGGCACTACTTCACACACAGTGTTATTAAACTCTTTCTTGTGCAGTATTCAACTCTTTAGCAGGCAGCAAGCATTCAGTAGAGCAACACATGAACTATTTACTGATGTCAAAATTACACACAGCTGCACACCTATCCCACTTTTCACTTTTATATAATCACATCTTGGTATTTTTACTCACCAGATATTAATAATCAAAACTGTACCTTCAAAGGCTAAAGAGACTTGTAGTTTAATTTCTAATTCCGTATTAATTGTTATGTAATATTAAAGCTGTTTGCACTTTTACCAAAATGAGGGCTCACAACATTGTGTGTATTATTTACAGCTTTTACCAGCACAAATATAATCAAGTTCACTGTTGCACTTCAAAGCCTTCCTTGATGTATTTGGTCAGGTACCATCTTAAAACAAATGAGTAATATAATATTGGGGGTTGCCTACTGATTGATTGAACAAACAACTTCACATAATGACCAGTTTCAAGTGAGCCAACAAGAGCACCCACTTGAGCCAAGCCTATGTACTCAGGAGACATGGGCTGTTTGTTATAGAAAAAATGAAACAAACTAAAGCAAATACATTATATTATTCTATATATTCCCACAAACTTTGTCCTTTACAGTTATTTCAGAAAGCAGAGACCATTGTTAGGTTAAAAGACAACAACAAGCATGAGTGAGATGGATTGCTGCGATATGTACTGGAATGTACTAGAGAGTTACTTTGTACAATGTCTTTATTAGCAAGCAGCATCAGTTGATTGGACACGCTACTTTCGAGATGTTGGAGCATATGCATACGTTCAACGGTAATGTTCGTTCATATAGCCCAGATGAAGACTGTTATATGCTTCTATGCAGGAAAGAATCTCATGGCCTGCAAGAAACAATGACTTGTGAGTAGAGAGATTTGCTCATCAGATATAAGAGACATATATTCTAGCTGTTTCTTTTGCATATGTGGGACTCTGCTCATTTTTTCACATAATCTGTACAATATTAGTGTGCACAGTGGGCAGTTTTCTCTACCAAACCTATCAACCTGTCTACCAACTGGTTTTCAAATTTTTTCTCTCTAGTTTTGGATTTTCACACCAATCGTCGTACACACCAGCTGAACATTAGTTAGTTACTTTAATAATTCTCTACCCAACGTCTAACGCTCCATCAAGCTCAACTAAGACTCGACGGCCAACACGCAATGGGGAGACGCCGCTTTTATCTCCCAAGAGACTCTAATAAATTGAGTCCCCATAAACTGAAGTCTAGAGTTAGCCGCTCAGACAGCAAGAGAGGTTATCAAATAGCTAAATGTATTATCTATGTTACATGCAACGCAATTGTTAACTCCAGACAAAGTCGAATTTATGCTTGGATAGCTCCTCCCACGCTTGACCACTTTATAGATTGTGGTACAAAGAACAAAAAATAACACAACACCCACAAGAGTAAACAATTAAAGCCTCATGTCCAACAATACCTAATCAGGTGCGAGTAAGCATAGATTTCATTTAAACGTTGGTTCAGACAGACATTCTCGATTGAGCTGATTTGCTTTTCTGGATCATCTTACGATAACAGATATTGATTTGTGCACTGCCGAATAAAGATTGTGACTTTCTCATAACTGCCAACCACTCTTTAGTGATGGGCTCATCTGTCATTGATATAAAAGCTTATATATCACATATGGGAGGTCGACATCCGCTATTATGTGGCATCTACTTGTGACAGAATATTGTGGGCTGACTTTAGAGGTTCTTCTCATGACTGAAGAGGACAGCAGGCAGCTTTAGCAACTCTGTTAGGAGATGGAGTCTGGGCCAGGCTAAGTGGAGGGGCAAAGAAAGTTGAAAGGAAACTCAAGAAAGGGTAGAGTTTGTACAAAAAGAGGTTCCTGTATTGTCTCTTATGTCATCAGATTCAAGCACAGCTCCATTAAACTTCATTTTGTAAACTAATAGGTTTCAAGTCTATCAAGATAGTCTAAACATTTTTTCTTTTATCAAATGGTAGTAGTTGTTTCTAAACTGATACAGAGCTCAGGAGATGTTGATACTATACAAAGTTCAATAAAAAGTTATTATTAAAAATAACAATAAAAAATCTAAGGCATGTAAACATTTCATGAGTTTTTCACTCACTTAGGATACCACTAAACTGGGTATCAAATCTGACAACTTTACCACTAAAACATAAAATATTGGTTTTTGAGCTTGAACAAGAAGCTGCATATTTTTATAAACTAGGCCATTTAAAATATCTATACGTAAATAATACTAACTTAGTCTTTGAAGGCTTGTGTTCCTTAGGGAGACAACGCTGCCGTCTGACAGACACTACACTACTTAATGTCTTCATTGAAGAAAATGCACAAACTGAACTGTTACTTACCTCTTGTACCTTTCCTTCAGTGCATAGCTTGGAAGCCACAACCTTGATTTCAGCAGTAAACACTCTGCAGCTGTCAACTTTATAGGTCCATGCCATTGGGTAGCTGATATTTCATTTACTTGGTTGGTCCGTATCACTTGTTTACACCAGCCACTAACTGCCTTATTTAACTGACCAAAATGCCTCACCTGTGTGAAAAATATAACACTTAAGTCAGTGAAGATGCAATTGTTAAAGCTTTTAGCACAACCCTTTTATTACATGATGTTTTGTGAATGGTAATAAACAGGGTGTCCTTCTAAAAAAAGTATTTTGTGAAAATGTTTTTTCATTGCGAAAGCTTGCCGCTTTTGGTCAATTTTTGTTGAGGGACAGCTTTGGTGACATTTGGCCACAACATATATGTATATAAGTTGTAATTTAAGTCCAATAGATTGTTTTTGTAATTGATACTCAAAATTGATCCGAAAATGCTAATGCACAGCCAACTTGTTTTGGGAACCTGCAGAAACCTATTTTGATTGTATCACTAGTCCCAATATTACCAACGATGATGGTTATTTTTTGTCTATAATTTTTTTACTACCTACACAAAAAACCCGCTTTGGCTAATAAAAGAATTTTCAAATTACAATTCATTGCATTGTAGGTTATGTATCAGCAGAGATGAAACCAAGACCAAGGAAGTGGCCGTACCATATATTGAAAGCTAACCTCCCCTACCAATGATTGGCTGGAACCTCAGCCTAGAGAGTGGGACCATAAGCTCATCAGTTCATCAGTTGTTCTTGTTTACATTGTTTTGTTTTATACAATGTAATTGGTGCATATCTTGTTATACTGTGTGTAATTGGCTCATCTCTACTAAGGGGATAAGAGTTACTTGTGTTTCCTTATAAAAGGGAAATTTAAGTTGTGTAGATCAAAAGTATTGTGGGACATGTTTAGATTGCGTGTATTATCTTTCTAAACAAATAATACATAATAAAACTTTTATTGCTATACCGTGGTGTAGTGTGTCTGAGTTAAGGTCTCTGTTCAGTTGGTAGCATTGGTGCGGTAGTAGACCCCAAACAGTGTTGGTGCCATGGGAGTCAACAGAAAGGACTTTGTGGAGTTCTGACAGGGTGGACCCCATTAGTGGGATAGTGAAGTGAACCCAAGGGGTGTTCACAGAGAAGTTTTTGTTATGTCCATATTAGGCAGCAGAACACTGCTACATAGGTGGCAGCAGAACACTGCTACATAGTAGGCAGCAGAACACTGCTACATAGTAGGCAGCAGAACACTGCTACATAGGTGGCAGCAGTTAGATACAGAAAGGCAGTAGGAGACAACTGAGAAAGCGGGAAGAAAAACAGGAACTATACCACCCAGTATACTGTGTATACTATCAACACCCGCCATTTCCCTTAGAAGCTATCCCAGCCCAATGTACTATGTATACGGCCTTTTCCTTTCCCAGAAGCCAGCCTCACCCAGCATACCTCAGTATACAGCTCCTACACCATTTCTTTTCCCCTCAGAAGCTATCCTGGTGCAATATACCACAGTATACTGGTCATTTCTGCCAGAACAGCTTTTCCAGAATTTTCAACTCTGCCATCAATTGATTATGGTGACGTAAGGAGCTAGGAATGCTGGTAGAACCCCATACGGGTCTAACCTATAGTTACTCTTCACCAGCTAACAGATGCTGTGCAGAGATTAGTTTGACCCCGTTCCCATGGCCCAACAGCAATGCCTTTCACAGCCTCCAAGTTTGACGGTACTGACAACATAGAATATCTTATTACTCATTTTGTGAGGTAGCAGGCGTCAGTGGCTGAGGCTAAGCCAATGCCTTGCTCCACTTAAAAAGGAATCGAGAGGTGATGCTCTCAAAAGTGGCAGGCTCCCCCTCTCCATGTTAAAGGTGTGTTCACTGAGTTGTCATGATATATAGCACCCATATTTCTTTTTTTGGAACACTCCATCTACCCCAGAGATGTAAAGAGAGTGGCCACCTTAGTTGTGAGTCAGATCAATGAAGATGCCATTTTGGGCATGCATTTTCTCATTTCTCATTAGTGTCCTATGAAACTTACTGAGTCCATAATTGTGATTATTGGACAAGAACTTTTTTGTAAGGATCAAAAAGTGCGACTACTCACTACAGGAGTCTAAGTCATGAAAGACATTCACATTCCTCCCCAGATGGAGAAAAGGGCATTGTGCAAAGTTACGCACCCCACACACCTCTCCACTGGTATTTCCCACCCCTGGCTGCTAGTCTCAATACATCCAATGGCAAACATCACTTGATGGTACGGTGAACCTACCGTACTCGTATATCTGAAATTGGGATCAATCTCTAGACCTTCAGGCAGGAAAAACCATCATTAAGCATACTGGAGTATTGATAAGTGACATAGAGAAAACACTGAAGGAAAAGCCTCACAGCAATCTCGCATCCACATTTCTTCCTCTCCCATCCCCGAAAATTTGCAGGAGGCATATACTAATGCTATGGATAACTGAGGCACTCTACAGGAAGGAATCCAGTTGGCGTGATTACTGCATTCCTATAAAGAGTTGTTTTGTAAAGTTGACCATGATATGAGTGACTCCAACATAGTTGGCACACAGCATTCCTTTAAAGCCATCGTACAAGGTACACAAATTCATCACGCAATCCTCCCCCCCCCCCCCGTCTTTGGCTCAGTCCCCATAAGGAAGAAGATGCAGAAGAAAAGGACCAAGTTGCTCAAGAAACGGTTCTTCAAATGCGCCATTGGGGCCTGGAGTTCACCAGTGGCTTTGGTGAAGAAAGAAGACAGGTCATGAAAATTCTGCATTGATTACCGGTGTTCAAATGCAGTGATCCACCAAGATGCCTGCACCTTACCCAGAGTAGATGAGAGTCTGGACGCCTTATTGAGTAGCTCCTTTTTTAGCACTTTTGATCTAATAAGCGGATACTGGCAAGTGCTGCTTGATACAAATGTGAGTGACAAGTCTGCATTTTCCACTTGCTCAGGGTTTTATAAGTAGAAAGTGACTCCCTTTAGATTCACCCCCACACCAGCCACCTTCAAGAGGTTTATGGAACAGGTACTTCTTGGCCTCCTTTACCTGGAAAACATAGTTGTCATCAATTTGACTTTTTCACTCATCTTTAACAATTGGCAAAGGCATTCAAAGGATCCAAGCCGCCGGGCTTAAGCTGAGGCTCAGTAAATGCAAACTCCTGCAATCTCAGGTCTACTGACTAAGTCATATCATCAGTGAATATACCATCAACACAGATCCAGAAAAGATGACAATCATCATATATTGGCCACCTCCCACCAGTCTTAAGAAGCTACAGGCTTTCCAAAAACCGTCGAATCTTGCTGGCGATATATAGTCCAGTTCTTTACTGTAAACAAACTTCTAACCAAGCTCACCAGCAAGAATCTCTCCTGAGAGTGGACCAATTAACAGAGAGAGGCCGTTGACTTGTTGAAAGCTTTTCTTATATTAGCCTCTGACCTCGATGATCCCGATGCAGACAATCCCAACATACTTGACACTGACGTTCGTGATGATGATGTTCTATCCTATGTCCAAGGTACTGAAGAATGAATAGTCGCCTATTACAACAAAACTCTACGCCCCCAAAACATAATTAATGTGTCAACCACAAAGCGTCGCTAGCTATAGTAAAGATGGTCAAACATTCCAGCCCTACTTGTATGGACAGCTGTTGCAATTGAAAAAAGCAAAGTTCCACTTATGTGACTCTGCAAGAAACAAGAACTGCCCAGTCAAGTCCCCCAGTGGGTGGTAACTCTGCCTGAATTTCAGATTATCGTAGAGCACCAAAGTGGAAATCTGCACAGAAACGCTGAGTCAGTGGTGCTCTCTGAACTGTAACAATACAACCACATACACGCTAGAGATGGTGAACAAGGGAAGAGGTCACCTATTCCCTCTTTGACCAACACCCGTCCAGTATCCCCAACCCTTGCTCTCTGAACCTCCCACTAGTGACCAACAAGTGGGAGAACCAAAGAACCGGCAGCCACCCTGTGGCCATCCTCTATGATACATCTAAAAGGAACACCCTTGCAGGCCTTGAAGAACTGGAGTTGGGGAGTAATGAACTGCGCCAGCTAAGCAAGTGCCAACACTGCATTAGACTGGCGCCAGCCTATGTTTTGAAGATCCCTGTGCTAACCAGAGAAAGTCCTGTATGTGTGCAGTGTGTTTGGCCAGCTCGAGAGGTAAAGTGGTCTGGGAGACACAAATTATGGCCCACCTGTGTAGCAACAGACAGTTAAACGCTTCAACTAGACCTGGTACTGGCCTGGTATGACAGCATACACCTGTAGAAAACTTCCGCTTACCTCTTTCCAGAAGTCATTCTCCTTCAGCTCTGGTTGCTTCCACCAAGTTTCATTCATCTCGTCATACAAAAGTTTTTCACCAAGATTGTATTCTGCCGACAGCAACCTATTAATAGCTTTTGCGGACAGCGCAATTTTACCAGATTTTCTCACTACATACTTTGTATAAAAGATGTCGGTGTAGCTCCAGCAGAATTTACGTCGCAATATCACCAAAGACGCATCATATAACTCTGTATCCATTCTACAAGCACAGAACACATGAACAGTTTGGTAGTTTGGTGAACAAATATATATTTGCGTTATGAGGTATGAGTTGAACAAACAATTAATTTTATGGACTGAAAAACTATCAAGCGCTATAACTTACTGTTTTACCACCCAAGAAATGTATTCTTTGATTGCTGTCATATTGTTTCTCTGCCCATAGTCAAATCCTAACCATTGCAGCTGAATTAGATGAAAAAACACTGGCATCAAAGCTCCATCACCTCGATGAGTGTAGAATTACCCTTGGTTTTTTGTTAAAATGTTTTCTGGTGCCTGGAAATATCATTTAACAGACTTGGGTAAATCTTTAGTAGAGTTTGCAACATGTAAGCATGTATCATTAGTCCAAGGTTAGAAATGGTGCAGGTTAGTTACTGTTGAGGTTTTAGGGGAATTCACCAATAGACAAGAGTAACAGATATGGTTAGGGTCAATAACCAGACATCCGAATATTAAACCAATAGTCTAAAAGATGGCAGTGATGCCGCTAGATGGATTTGATGCAATAGACACAAAACGAATCAACTAGCTCATGTTAAAGTGGAATTTTTCACGCTCCTCTTTTAAGAACCTAATAAAAGCAAACTTTGTCGACATTGCCTAATATATTATGCAGGATCTTTTGAAACTGTCTCAAAAATCAGGGTAGAAGGCCTCTGCACTCCCTCAGCTTCAGGAAAGACCTGGCAAGCCATGGTTCAGAATTAGTCCAGCACCGGTCCAGCACCGGTCCAGCACCGGTCCAGCACCAGTCCAGCACTGGTCCAGCACTAGTCCAGCACCGGTCCAGCAGTGGTCCAGCACCGGTCCATCACTGATCCATCACCGGTCCAGCACTGGTCCAGCACTGATCCATCACCGGTCCAGCACTGGTCTAGCATCGGTCCAGCACTGGTCCAGCACTGATCTAGCACCGGTCCAGCACCGGTCCAGCACTGGTCTAGCGTCGGTTCAGCACCGGTCCAGCACTGGTCCATCACTGTCATAAAGTAATGCCTGCCTGCACTGTAACACCAAGTTTGCTGTTACACTGTGCAGCCCATGGCTGGACACTACAAAGGATGCACATCTTGTTTTCGATTCTTTAAAGAATGGCTCCGGCCATTTCTATATTTATCTGATATGTCATTGATATGTCCTTATGAAGTGCTTCAAATACAAACTTTGTCAAAATTCAATTTATTCCTATATTTTTTTAACAACATTATTAACAAGCATGTTGTGAGTGTTGTCTCCGCTTCAAAATCTTTTGGGAAAACATATGACATACGCAAGTGTTTTAGCAAACGCTAAACTTTTGTTTTTACTACTAACTACAACGGTTATACATAATCGTTGACCACAATGTGCCGCTCCAGTGGCCCGCTATTACTACTTACCAGTTATTTCAATCAATGAGCCAGGTCACTTGTACTGTTATCAACGATTATATATAATTGTTGCTGTTATGCTTCAGCGATTTCGGTCATCCAAAAAGTTTAGCGTTTGCTAAAACGCTTGCGTACGCCATAGGTTTTTCCAAAAGATTTCGACGGGGAGACAACACTCACAACATGCTTGTTATTAATGTAAGAAAACATAGAAATAAATTGCATTTTGACAATCAATAACATATCAGATAAATATAGAAATGGCCGGAGCCATTCTTTTAAGAAAAATTTTTTAATCTTTACTGTTTCAGCTTCACAGTTAAATGCAAATTTTCCAACACCTCACCAAAGTTCCAAAATACTCAGAACTGTAATTGGTATTGGTGAGCCAACTGGTATATACTAAATATTATAAATAATTACTCCTGGTGTGCAGAGTTTTGGGAACATTTTTCTGAAAACGTCGATGCCTGTTAAAAACGGTAACAAAGATTTGTACCAAGAAACCGGCTCTCTGGCTATTCCGATGAACTTGTAACCTTTCACCATATATTTATCATATATTGTCTTGTTATATATGGCATGGTTGGCTAATACATCTGCACGATCTACTGCTCCTGGTCCAATATCCCAACCTACCAAATGTCAAAGCTACATTTGAAAAATACATAGGTGTACATTAGGCAATGGTAAAATTAGATTTCAAGTTTGGTCAATTTCTATTTCATGTTGCTTCAAACACGAATACATTTTCCATCAGCGTTACAACTGTAAGCCTCTGGTCAACAAGAAAACTTCTTTAGAAGTTCACACATCAGTTTTTTTAATGAGTTTCAAAGATATATTTAAGAAGAAAAGGGTGTAACATGAGTTTACATGACAGCCATTACAATACCAATAAATAGCAATATATTTTGTGCTTTTTCATTCTTGATATTTTGTTACGCTCTCCTAATAATATCTAATTAAAAGCCATCAGCAGTAGTACTTAAAGCAACAATATGCATATATGACACAAAACTGCATGTGCTACAAGAACGAAGTGTACAGACAGGCCTAGCGTACCTCTATTCCACTTAATGTGGTATCCTTCTTCCTGGACTATAACATTAAGGTGATGTTTCTTTACAAAACGTGCTATCACATACATCATGGTTGAAGAGCCCGTCTTTTCTACTTTGGTGAAGACAAAGTGTTTAATGGGGTGTTTCCGATCACAATTGTCTGCAGCACCTGACACAGATAATATAAATAGTTGTACAAAAACCAGGTTATAATCAACATCTATTACTTTTAGTGATTTGATAAAGCTAAGATATGAGTAATGAGCTTTACTTAAAACTTGCACAGTCATGGGAAGCTGTGATACTGCGGTAGAACTTAGTCACAAAGTATAAATGTACTCCTTCCTCTTGACATCCTAGCAACTCTCCTGGACACCCCAGCACCCCTGCCCCTCATATCCCTTACAAAATCCATCCCCCCACCCTACACTGTCACAGTATGCCAGCTTAGTATCACTCCATTGAAAGTTATGTAATCTATATGTTATGTAATCTATATGTTATGTAATCTCACAGGACACATCACATGTAACATCGCATGTCACATCATACGTCACATCACAGGACATGTTACATGTCAGATCACATGTTACATCCCACTTTACACTACACTTCACATAGCATCTAACATCATATGCCAAATGGCATGATAGTTACCACAAATCACAAGTCACATCATATATCAGATTACTTCGCACATAATATGTCGTGCCACATGACACATCACATGTCATGCCACATGACACATCACATGTCATTCCACATGACACATCACATGTTACAGCCCACGTCACATCACATCATATGTCACATACCAAATGACATGATGGTTACCTGCAAATGTAAAATTCAATTACATTAGCAACTGAGTGACATCTAAATTCAATTAAATTATTTTTTTTATGAAAAAACGTTAATAAAGCTTCTATTAATTTATTATTGACAGTTTCTGGTATGCATTGATTTACGCAGCAGAAAATACTGGGAGGCTTATGAAAGGAAACCTAGATAAAGAAATATATAATCAATAATGAGACAAGTTTTATTATTCTGATGCAATTACATCATCCCATAACATATACCATCAAGTAGTTGACGTCATAAACACATGTGGCCAGGATGTGTCAATACATATTAGCTCACCACACTTATTAAATGTTCTATGTTATGTAATTGAAACATGCTCCTCTAAAACAGGTGCTATCAATGCGCTTACTGACCTCTGGTGGTGGATTCTTCCGGAGTATCAGCTTGTTTTGTAGTAACAATCAGAGGTGAAATGTTGTTTTCTATATCTTTGTTACCTTTTTCTCTAAAGAAAGCAGGAAGTTGTGAAACAATTGTTGGATTCGTTAAAATAATGTCTGGGTGGATTCGTTAAAATAATGTTTGGGTGATTTTTTGGGATTTATATACTTTTACTTTCTTTACCATTTTTGGGGTATTGTTTATGAAAATGTATGTACTCAATTTAATACCTACCTAGCAAATTCATTTTGGTGATTAAATTAAATCATTCAAGCAAGCACTTGCTTGGTAAAAAGAACATAAGGCAAACTTTCTTTGCCAAAGTGTAGATGTTGCAATAGTATTCGACTTTGACCCAACCTCCATTTGTTTTCTATGCAATATTTATTTCTAACTTCCTTTGAGCCTCTTTACGTTGAGTTACAAACACATACTTTGTCCTGTTGATGGCAGCGTCACCGGGTTGAAAGCTTCTAACCATGTGGTGGTTCCTTTCCGCCAACACATCTGACTTTCTTGTGTAAACACTGCAGAAAATTTAGATTAGTTTATAATTTTATTTACTTACATAGAATATGAATTTAGTGTAACAAAAATAATAGGTCATATTCATAGAATACTTTGCAATTACTTTAATTTTGGTACTATGGTGACAAAACTAAACAGATGTTCAACACAAGAACGTGTCAACGCTAAAAAAATACTTCATCGTCCAAAGAATAAAATTTCTGGCCTATTGTCGCTGTATTTACAACACATAGACAATTATTTGCAAAAACAGGTGACATGTATGTCGTCGGCATTCAAAGTTTCTAAATATAGTTTTATATGTAGATGTCTATGAATATGGTTGCTCTGGCAGCTGATAGCATGACTCTGCTAGAAGTCATTTCTTGCATAGCACCCGTGGAACAACCTTTACAGAATCTCAAGTTTATCTACATTGCAATAAGTCAAGCATTCAGATTCTTTATGAAAGGATGTTGCTCAGAAATAGCCCTAAATGATTGCATCCGTTAAAAGAGACGCCAAGAAGGTAAATGGACCAGTGAATGCAGAGGTCTCAGTAAACTGTAGAGTTCAAATTTAAAAACAAAAATGTATGTTGGAAGATTAGAGGGTTTCACTCAAAAGCTCCGATGGGTTTGAGAAAATCTAAACTTACCAAATTACAGTAAAATCTCCAGCTGCAAATACCAATATTTTAGTTACGCGTTCTTTCATGCTGTCTCTAGGAGGGTGAAATTGTTGTCTCTATGTGTGTCGCTACTTTTTCATTGTTAGAGGAAACTGCAATGGAGGGATGGGCATTGTCTATAAAGCAAAACACTTTATACTAAGTACTAATAGTTACCCTGTAGAAAGAGATACACAAATAAGCCACATGCAATCGGCTAGGGATCCAAACATTGAATTAATGTGATCACACTTATATATGACTTATCATTGCGACTCACGTACTATATGCTTTGCAAAATGTCACTTTTCCTCTCTCAAAGTTGCTCTCTCTCCAAAAACCACCGGGGAAAAGAGAGAAAACTTTTAACATATCCGCAGAAAATAAAAAAAGTTCACATAGTAATCTCATTTGTGTGTTTTCATGGATCTGAAATATTTTTAATCGTGTTTGGGCAAGATTTACTTCGCGGCTATTCACCAGCGCACGCAAAATATTAAGCGTGTAGCACCCATCATTATTGTTATTATTCATAGCTGTTTGCTCCATGTGTTGATTATTTATGGGTGGCAGTGGCAAGTCTGAAAATGGTTTGTCACTGTACCAGTTTCCAAAAGATGCCAGACACAGATTGCTGTGTGCCCAAAAGATCAACAACAATCCTCAGCTAATCGTAGTTGTAGTAGCAGCAGTAGCAGCAGCAGTAGCAGCAGTAGCAGCAGTAGCAGCAGTAGCAGCAGTAGCAGCAGTAGTAGCAGTAGTAGTAGTAGCAATCACCACAAGGCGTCTTTGCTGAAGCCAAAAGATCCCAGCAGAGTATGTGAGGTGAGTGAAAGATTGTCCTCTTTGTGTATGACTTGAATAAAACGGTAGTGGTAGTGGCGTGAGGCGTGACGTGATGGCGTGCGTGAAACTAGTTTTATAAAAGAAAAATATGAGTTGTCTTTTCATTTTACTATTCAATTTTCACGGCTACAAATGCGCTTGCCCTTAAAATCGTTGAAAAGCTTGTCAGTTTGGATATGAAAAAGCAACTCCGAAAATTATTGTCGTTTTTTATGTATCGGTTATTATTTGTTAATTTTTCACCAAAAAAACTCAAGTAATAGTAATGCAACTAAATTAGTACCCAGTTACGTTATTTACTGCTCAATTTTCACATAGAGATTGCTAGCAATTATCTTTTGTCAACAAAGAAAGACAGCAGTGAAAATGATGGTTTCTTGGTTCATTTTGAAAATTTCATTTCTTGTAGCGAAATGAAAGTTATTCCAATTTGATGTTGCACTTTACTATTAATTTATAAGCTACCATGCAACCAAAACTTGCAAATTTTTGGAAATGAAAACTCCTCCAATTATCTGTATACGTAACTTCACCACCAGCAAGCCGGTGAGATTTTCGAAGGGTAGTTTGAATTTTTCCAATAACCTTTGTCAGTACTAGTAGTAATAAGGGAGCAGATCTCTGTCATTGAGTCTAAGGAGAAGGTTCTCCTGGTTCTCAATGGTAAAGTATGGAGGGTTTACCATGAGAACCTGTGAGGTACCTTTTTGTGTGCACCAATTGTTTAGAATGTATGTTAATTTAATAGTGTTGAATGTTGATTAATACATTGTATGGTGTGTTGGATGTTCTGGAGGTTATCCTGGAGGTTATCCTGGAGGTTCTCCTGGTCCATTGGGTGCCTTTTTGTGTGCACCAGGTGCTTAGGTATTTATTGATACTTATTGGTGTGATGTTAGATTGTGGGGTTTTAGTATTGTTTTAGTATTGTATAGAAATGAAGCGTTGAATTATTGTATAACTTTATTATATAAGCATGAAAATTTTTAACATAAGCTCTATTGGTAAAAAAAGACCTAGTGTATACCCCTACAATGTTTTTGATATTTTTACAATTCTGACAAAAGTGTAATTGTTAGTTTTTTAATTTTTGCTAGTATAATATTGTAACGGTTTTCCCCGTGTGATGAGAGGAATACTGCCACAGGTACTGCAAGATGCTTTGTGATTATGGCTAACTCTGTTCTTTAGTGGTAGCTGTGGCTACTGAGTGCAAGGCTTGAATGTCTCTGTGTGTTAGAGGAGACAGGATGGTGCTTGTTAGCAGACACAATGGTATTTTGGCAACCAGCCAAACAGATCCTAATAGGTTGAAAGTGTAAGCAAAGACTTTATTCTCCACTTTGCCTAATACGCACAGAATTGCTACTAAATTAAATCTGACTACATAAGTGATAGTAATGTCTCTAATACTGATGTCCTAATACTGCAGGTATGCGTCTGGCGGTATAGTCACTAGCTGGGCGTTCCCACGAGAGTTCAAGCGTCTTCTTCTGTACACTTCTGGGAACTTCTCTGTTGTAGTCTGAACATCTCCTCAGCTGTCTTGCCATAGCTAAGCACGCACTACTCCTAGGCAGTATCTCACAATACAATGTCTGAGCACTACTGAGCACTAATACTAAATAATAACTGCCCTGCTGGGCTAAAACAAGTCTATATATATGATGCACAAAATCAGGGAAGAGTATAAATATGTGATTAGCTGAAGCTACATAAACAAAACAGCATGAGGCACATGCCAAGATAAAAATAACTAAAAGGGCGGGAAATGTCCTTCCAGCTGGTTGAAGCTGTAGCTATAGTGCAGCTGCACGGCTGGAGGCGTTCAAGCGTATGTGGATAGTCTTGAGTAGCATAGGTTGATTAGTATATGTATAGTGACGGCTGTAGATTATGGCAACGCTGTGCAATTCCATTACAATATGTATATAACAATATTAGTAGTAACATAGGCGCAGATATATATATAATCCATTCAAACATAATCCATACAATTATAAACTATAATATATATATATGTAGTGGATTTTGGATGCTTAAACCCACTAACTAAAGTCGGTAGCAATCCGACAGGTACGCAGCCACCAGCTGTCTTTTATCCTGCGACAACAACAGGTTGGTAAAACACCGAAAGATGTGTAGAAGAGTATTTCCAACTCTACGACTAGTAACGAGCCCTCGGCTCAGACGCATATATCAGTGCTGGTGAGTAAATATGCATTTATTTCATCAGAATAACATGAGTAAGTGAAAGCCCAATACAAACTGATTCAATATGGTACAAGTTCTGCCTTTTATAGGCGATTTACAGGAAGTGACAGGAAGTAATCATGAGTAGTAACCAATGGTACAAGAGCGATGTATAATACACGAATGAACAGATAGATATAAATGGAGAACAAATCAAATGGAGTATATATAGTTAAATGGATATGGCGCCCTGTAGGGGTAGGTGGAGTCACAAGCTATTGAACCAATCACAGTCCTATCTACTTCCTGTCCCTGGTCTTTAGTCTTTATTAACCTCTGTTCTTGGTCTTTCATCAGGTTTACGGGTAGTTAACTCCAAGATATGACTTTTTTCTTCCCTCAAGCTACTTTCTAACTCTCAGCCTATGCTGACTCACTTCCTGCCGGCCCTGCATGGTGCATACAGGGTCGGTAATGACCATACCGGGTCGGTATTGACCTATGCAGGGTCGGTACTGACTCATGCGCATGGTCGGTCAATTTGGTATCATTTATATGTCAGCCATTCTGGCTATCTAATGGCTAATATAAGGATGCCAGAATGTAAGCACAGTGTGTGCGCAGAAGTTAACAGCATTAAAATCCACAACATATATATATATTTTAGCAACATACAATGTTATACACACGTGTATATGTAAAGGTTTTATGTGCACTAGTGTGAACAACCTTCACCGGACCACTGTCTACTTTAGCTTGGGTAACCTACTGAGGGCTTTTGGTAAATTGGTAGCGTACCGGTAGCCTCAGGCACTAATCTGACCCGTGTTGCGGCGTTTACTGAACGCAGTATATATATATATAATACTTTATTGGCATCAATATCATTTCATAGAATTTTTTTTCATAAAGTGCCATAGCTAGAGGAAAAAGAAAAAGAAAAATCAAAAATGAAACAGAAATATAAAATGGACACAGAAAAAAGAAGTCTACTCAAACACAGTTTACTTAAAATAATTCTCCATTGGTATTTGAAAGATATTTAAATAAATTAGATTTGAAAACAGACAGGGTTTGTGAGATTCTCAGAGAAGTAGGCAGTTGGTTGAATGTGGCAGATATATGTGTGTTGACATAAAGTTTCTTGCAGTTACGAAAATTAAAAGTGCAGTTACGAGTAGTGGTAAAATCAACAGAAATAAAGCTAGGAAAAATGTTATTAATAACTTTAAAACCAGTGATTGCCGTAAAATATTGAGCCAATTTTGGTAATGGTAACAGTTGAATTGAAGTGGTGATGTCATTTGTTCTAATTAACGAAAGAGAAATGGTATGAACATTTGCTATCAATCGAAAAGCTCCTTTCTGTAATGAAAATAACGATTTTGACAGGTATTTAGGAGATAGATTGTGATAAATAATTATACCATAAACCAGGTGACAGAATATAAAGTGATAGTAAAATGCTTTCGCTGATTTGTTTGTGAGATAGTTTCGTGATAGCTGCAGGAGGTTTATGTTTTTACGGAGTTTGGCTTCAGTTACTAAGATATGGTCATCCCAAGTGAGCCTATCATTTATCATAAAACCCAAAAGTTTCGTTTTGGTTTTTCGCATCAAGTTTTTACCTTCAAAAGTGACAAGGAAACTTTGCAAACTATTATGATAATTAAACAAAAGAAAATGTGATTTGTCAGTATTGATCACCATTCTATTTTCAACACACCATTTTGAGATTTTTGTCAAATCGTCATTGCAATTATAGTTTAATGTGGAGATATTACCGTGTGATGACAAAAAGATAGTGTCATCAGCATACGCTAAAGGTTTAGATGTTAAAGATAATTTGAGTAAATCGTCGATATATAAAACAAAAAGGGTTGGTGCTAAAATTGATCTCTGAGGGACACCAATATGGACAGGTAGGGTTTGGGAAACATCATCTCCTATTTTCACCAGTTGATATCGTTCCTTTAAAAATGATTTAATGATAGAAAATGCCTTTCCATTTATACCACAAGGTGTAAGTTTTAGAAGAAGAGTATAACTCTGCCGGCAACCGGTATTTAAGTAATTACTTAGTGGATCCATCAAAGCACGGGATAATTACACTCACAATACTGGGATCAATTACACGTTATAAGGAGATCCCTTTGTCTATCAGTTTAGCTTAACAGCCACGTGAGTAATTACTGCAACAGTTGACAGACTTCTTACTTATGCTTTTAACTTGGTTGACTTCTTCGGCACTCAAATGTAGTAGACTTGGACAATATCTAAGCATTCAGTTACTATCAAGGATACTGCAATTCACAAGCTTTATTCTACTTCATGAGTTGTTCAGCAAAGGAGTAGTTTCAGATTATAATAATAATATTTATTAACGAGAAAGAGACAAAACTTACAATAGTGGTGAGAGATGTTTCGAAGTATTGATAACAGTCCTGGTACGTTTAACAACAACTTACAATACACTCCATTAAAATGACTGCGAGGAACACGACGCTACACCACGTTACGCAGTTCAACTCTTCAATGACTACTCCAGAGCTTTGAAGCAGTGGGCGATTTGCCCCAGTATTTACAGACAATAAATGCAAATGATAGCAGTTGAAAAAAAAAGCCCATGATTGGATGCAGTGTAACAATGCCATTGGCTAATTCAAACAAGATAATAATAATAAAATAAGCGCACACAAATAATTTACTACAGCGTTGATTCGTTCATAGACATACAATAATTCACTACAGCGTTGGTTCATAGACATACAATAATTCACTACAGCGTTGGTTCATAGACATACAATAATTCACTACAGCGTTGGTTCATAGACATACAATAATTCACTACAGCGTTGGTTCATAGACATACAATAATTCACTACAGCGTTGGTTCATAGACATACAATAATTCACTACAGCGTTGGTTCATAGACATACAATAATTCACTACAGCGTTGGTTCATAGACATACAATAATTCACTACAGCGTTGGTTCATAGACATACAAGACAAGCGATCCCCTTACAGTAACTCACACTCGATATCATTAAATATGTCAACTGTTAGTTGACGTCTTTCAAGCTGGGCTAGTTCGGCTCACACGTCGGTAGATCTGTGGGCTACGTCTTGTTGCTAGGCAGCGGGTACATCTCATCTACTGGTAAGGTAAGACAACTCCTGGTACATCTAATCGCTCGCACTCACTAAATTCTATTACATATATAACATTGTATGTTGCTAACATATTTTATCTGATGATTGCCCCTCACTAGAGAGGCGTGAAACTATTAGTAATAAATTATGTTATAACTCAAACTTTTAGATTTTATTGAAATAATATAGGCATCAGCCATATCATGTCACCTGATTAGTTCATTGTAGATTAGTGTTTCATCAGATTAAGAGAGTCTCAGTCTGCATGCTCTGACTTGTTTATTAAATAATGAAAATGGGCCAACATTTATTTGTCTTCTCCTCCAAAATCCTAGTGAAAGAAAGCTATGTTCACAAGCTGATGTATATGGTTAAGCAGTTATATAATTGAACTGCCTCTATATATGATTAACAATGTGATGCACATAGTTTATATTAATTCAAGTATTAAACAATAATGTATATACACATATGTTACTCAAATTGCAGACAACAGCTCCTTTGACATACGTTGCCTCATCAGCCCAGTACAGAGGTTAGCAGGGGTGACAACCCTCGCAATGATACAATTAGTTGAATCAAAGCATGTTTAAGGGATTGCCGTCACCAAACACTAGAGTGCTCGAACCTAAAGGTGAGCTTTTTTAGCTATGGACCTTCAACTTGCTCATTTTGAAAATAATCTTGGATGTCATATGCATTTATTTTCGTAGATCTATTTCCTAGTGTATAGTAAGTACCAAATGCCATTTTTCGAATTGTCCACTTTCTATAATAAAAACCATGCAGTAAGAAAGCTCTGTCTAGGAGACAAACTATTGTTACAAAATGTTTTCCTCAATTTCTTCAATTGCCACCTCCGGCACATTTTTGTTCAAACCAAGTTTACCCTAGGTGTAACATGCCAACAAATCTTTGAAGTAACTACGTATGACACTGCCACCAACTAGAAGAAAGAAACCAATATTCAATAATGCTATTCGGTTATTTCAATGCATAGCAGTAACAATTGGATCGAATCAAAACAAAAGGTTTATCAGTCGGTGCACTCATAGAGATCCTTAGTTCAATGATTTCTCCGACCAGTAACAATGGCTGCCTATTTGAGGGTGTTTGCAGGCCTTGTCTTTGCTCCACTGATATTTGTTTGGTGAGTTTGCGGTAGTTGTGAGTTTATTCTAGCACTGTTTTTATATTCTAGGCTAGATTGTCATGGCCTCTCATTACACTAAACTTTTACAAACATTTCTCTTTTTCAATCCAGTATACAATGAGCAGTATGAACAAAAAATTTTTGGGCTAACAAATGTTTTTGTCTAATTTCTTACTGATACAGTTTTTCAAAAGTTGATTATTTTCCTGATGCATCTGCTATTAAATTTTCAGCTTCTAAATCATTGATTACATTGTCCTGCTTTTCTACCATTCGGCTTTTAGATGCTTCTAGAACTTAAATTCAAACATACATATATTTTACTTTAGCCAGAGAACTGAGAGAACCTGAGAGTTTCACTCTAGCGAGGGGTCTATCGCCCTAGTGATTTGTTTTTGTTCAGCCCACCGGATTTTGTAATATTTTAAAGGCTTTTGTAGCTATAAAGCTCAAACCAGCACTTGTTGGTTAGAAATCAAGATAGTGTACTGTGCCTTATCTACATATACAGTGTGTTCTCTTGATGCTCTGTAAGCTTTCAGGTTTTATTCTAGCGGTTTTTATCTGTTCATAACTGTGCAAATAAATGAGAAGGTACTACAGGTCACCCATTTGTACTAGGAGACAATTACTCAACAATTTGTAATCAATATTGAGGTCTTTTGTAACTCAATCACTAAATACTGGCATTATGTTTTCGGTTAGACAATACTGAGCGGTCAACATCATAATGTGTGCTCATTAATGCCTCTTTTGTTGACAGCGGCTTGGTCTGATAGCTTGAAATGAAATACTAGAGCAAGCAAGTTGGTAGCCTATGTGGTTATCAGCTGCCAATTTTTCAGCTATGGACAATGCAATCTCTTATTTGTAAAAAGAACCGTTATTATAATACGCATTTCATTTAGTAGATCGATTTGCCAGTAACGGGTATCACTGTGCACTTTGTGAAAATAAAGGCAGTTTGATACAACCTGAACACACAGCATTTTGTGAAATGACTACTTTATTGCATCTTTGCTATTTTTCCCTTGGTGTGAATGTAAAATGTTAACTATACTTGTTACCTTCACAGGATTTACAAAGGAAAATATTTTCTGATAAAAGACTCTACGCCATTGCGTGTTTATGACAGTTTCACTACCAAGAACAGGACAGTGAGGTATGTATTAAAATTAGCGCCGGACATTATTTTTTAGTTCTCACACTGTTTGGAGGATCGAGGAAGAACGGAACGTACAATGGGCCACTCAATTTTTCTGCTCTACCCTTCAAAATTTGCAGCATCAAAAGTGCTTAATCACATTTGAAACACTTTATCAAATGGCATGCTAATAACTTAGTGACATTTTTGTATGTTATGTAATGTTGGGTCTTACATCCCTGCTGCCAATTCTGGTAGCTGAAGTTAGATTGTCTACACGGGCAGAGAGTTGATTGGCTAAACTCTCATTTCATGCGATACTCTGTAATGGTTTATGATTCATTTACCACGACAATTATCCTTTGGAAAAGTTCTTTTGGCTTGAATTGTTACTTCTAGACAATATTGTCATAGCTTTTGGTGCACAATCATAGTAAACTGAGAGTTTACAACACTATCTCCAGACCGAGTGCGCTAGAGTTTCACCCACAGCCATCGGTAAGATGCTGTGCCAATAGCAAAGCTTTACTGTGCCGGTAGCACAGTGTGCAGGGCCGGTAGTGACCCCTGTAGGGCCGGTATTGACCCCTGCCGACCCGGTATGGTGACTCAGGGCCGGTCAAAGATGGCTGCCATAGCAGAGGACTTCTAAAACCAGTCAAGATCCTGCACTAAGTCAATAACAGAAGATACCCTTCCTAATATCCGAAGTAGCCAAGACCGCAAGCTATCCAGAGCCTTGGGACCCTGTAGGACACTTTTATTGGACAATGGGAGTCAGGACTCCGCCTCTAGCCACTTGGCGCTTATTCTATTAAAACCTTATATATCGCATGATTGGTTGTTTATTTATATATGTAGTTGCATTGGTATAATCACTTTCTGCACTCTTACTGTTATATGATTTTATGCTAACTACTTCCTGCCAGTTAACTATAAAACGGCTGGCTTTGTTCAGATTCATTGCATTCATTCTCATGTCTTGCCAATAACCCTAGTGGATTGCCACCCTAGGAGGACTTTGCCTATTGAGAACAAAGCCAGTATTCAAATTACACTCTGTGTTGTGTGTGCGAGCCACGGGCTCTGCCTATACCGGATAATTCGGTTGCATTACACAGTTGTCACTGTCGAGCAGCAAAATGTCTCCTCTGGAGAGAGGCATAATACTTGGAAATAGTGGATATCCGTGGAAACCAGACCGCAATCCATTACGATATGAACAGAAAGTTTAACTGGCCCTCAGCTTGAATGCACTATTCGTGTCAGGAATGGAACCATGGTAAATGAAGTTCGATTTTTGCATCTTAGAAATGTAGCTGGTTTAACAATGGGCTTGGGTATACAATAATTGTATTTTTATTCAGCTATTGTATATTGTGTCGGATTTCACCAGTCACCCAAAGTAATCACTACTTAGCAAGGTCCCCTTGATAGCCTGGAAGCATCAGGCATGCCTCAGTGAAGCAGTTTAACAAGACTGGCATTAGTTCCAGTTGACTTATTGGCTCACATAAGCAATAGAATTAGTATTTAGCTATGCCGGCCCGGTATCATTACTATACCGGCCCTGGGTAGCTATCCCGGGCCAGCAACAAGATGCCTGTCATAGCCTGAGAGACTAAAAGTAGCCCAAGAACCTCTACATACCTCATCCAGACCTTAACCATCCCCAGGTGCCAGGATTTTGGGAACCCAAGCCCAGAAAGACCAGAATCTCCAAAGGTAGGAATAGAGACCTTAGAGACAGTTACTACTGACTAGAAAAACTATAACGTAGCCCCTTATTTCTGTGCACCAGATACCTTTAAGTACTCAACCTTATCTTATTAGCTAATATTATATCTAGTATTTTGTTCTAATCAGAATTAATGTTTTATAACACTCGAAAGCACAAGTCGAATGTCTGAGTTGCGGGCTCGCCGTGTTGTGGAAGGTGAGTTTACTCCGTTTTAACTGTCTGCAGTGCCATCCCCGCACAGGGTCACCTCTGGGGAGAGGTGGACTGTTGTTGTCAGACCTTGAGGGCTGACTGTCTCGTTGTGTCAGCAGACAAAGGCTTGCCCGGTGACTACTGCCTAGTGGATAATTAAAATAATGAGCCCCTAAATTCACTACAATAATTATGATTACTATTTTAAACCTGGTCTTAGCAATGCCTCGGTAGTTAAATGCAAAAGTGTGGTGAGAATATCTGGTTTTGCAACCTTTGGTCTTATTGGATTGGACCAATGATGCTGAATCTCAAAAATCCCATTTTTTCTTTTCTGCTCGCCATTAACTAATAATAGTGGCCTCTATTTGTAGAGAAAACACATCCAGACAGTTTGGGGTGACGCCACCAACTACTAGCAGTGAGTACTTATTACCATTACATGATGCTATTTTCACTACTTCCTTCAAGTTGGGGTGATTTTGACATTCTGATGTGTGAGAGATGGTCTTGTCCTGATGTGCTGTGTTCCACAAAAACGTATCTTTTTAATTGTAAAACAATATAAATAGTTAAAAAAATATTAAAGAAAAACACGTTTGATGACTTGAAAAATTCTTGAATCAGGGCTTCAATTTTTGCTTAATAATATGTTAGTACAACCCATGCATCAGTTTCTATGGCAATCTCAATGCAAACAAATGCATTTAATGAAAAAACTATTTGCCTAAAAAATACCTATGCATTAGCCTATGCCGGAATCACCCTTAAAGTGCTAAAGTGGCGATAACACGAACACAACCATTCAGTTTACACCAAGTTTCCATAATATTATATAATCGTTGTACCAGTATTTTGCCACCATTTACAGGTGCATGTGATAATGGCCATCCAGTCAAACACTTCGTATTCACAAAAGTAGAAAAAACTGGATCTTCGACGACAAAATATATGTTAAATCGATTTGTGAAAACCCACGAGTTAAATGCTATGACACAGACATCTGGAAACTTTTTGAGCTGGAAGACACCTCGCGCAGAGTACCCTGGTGATAGTCCCATTAATATATAAAACTTGAATTTTGTTTGTTTATGTGTTACAGCTAACACTTCAGTTGAAGTTTTCCTTGTTGCAAAGTATATAAACATGTGGCGTTGACCTTTGATAGGTTGGGATATCGGACCAGCAGCAGTAGATCGTGCAGATGCAGTGACTGGCCACGCCATATATAACAAGACAATGATGGACATGTACATGGTTAAAGAATACAAGTTTATTGGAATAGCCAGAGAGCCGGTTTCTTGGTACAGATCTTGGGTGCGATTTCTTTTAAAAATTCCAGAATTTAGACAACAAAACTCGGAGCTCTGCACCAGAAGAGTGAAAACAAATGTAATTTATTTTATTTATAATACTTTTTGTAGATGTATGTAAAGTCTGTTTGTTCTGCATAACAGTTTAATTATTTTTTTATAAGATGTATTACAAAGCTAAATAAAATCAACATAATTTAGGATTAATGCCAAAATTGGTTAAGATGAAAACACATCTGAGGCACTATACTTGAACAATATTTTATTATGTTATGATCACCAATTTTTTTAGCAGCCAGAATTCGCACCGACCAAAACTGTTAGTTGTCTTATTTTTTAGAGAGCTGAAGATATTTTATTAAGAGACAATCAGTCGTTTTACATCAAACGCCAAGGAATTAGCGGGTTAAAGACTTGGTTCCACCTAAATCAGCTGCAATGGTTAGGATTTGATTACAACCAAAGAAACAATATGGTGGCAATTAAGGAATACATTTCTTGGGTGGTGAAACAGTAGGTTATATTGCCAAATATAAATTTGGGTATCAATGTTGAGCAGATAGCTAAACTGAAACATTCACTAATAAATACTATACCTTTTCTAGAATGGACATAATTATACTAACGGATGTCTATGATGCATCTCTGGTGGTAATGCGGCGTAGATTCTGTTGGAACTACACAGATATATTTTACAAGAAATACAAAGTACAAAAACCTGCAGAAGTCCAGCTGTCAGCAACAGCTATTGATAGATTGCTGTCGCCAGAATTCAATCTGGGAGACAAACTTTTGTATGATGAGATGAATGCGACTTGGTGGAAGCAACCAGAGCTGAAGGAGAATGACTTCTGGAAAGAGGTGAGAAGTTTTTTGGTGTTGTGTGTGGCACAACCGATAAATGCATTGATTTAATAAAAGCATTGACAGCTGTTTGTACATGCAGGTAGCACACTTCCGTGCACTAAATGCTGATATTTTGGACATGTGCCAGATTGTAAAGTTCACCAAAAAGGATCACAAAATACCAGCTAGCCAGTGGCATGAAAATATATATCTAACCAAAGACTTCTGTTCATTGTTTCCTAAACAGATCTCTCTGCCAAAATACGCTCTGGGCAAAAGATATGTCAAGTAAGTATTTCGTTGTTGTAAGTCATTTTTATTTTCAACAACTTCCAAAATTTTGATATCAAAAAATTTGTAACATATATACAGTTTTTCGTAGGTATTTCGTACCATATACACAGGAGTAATAAAGCTTAAACAACATCATAAATATCAAAGTGTTAGTTTTGCAGGCTTATCATTCTTTTGTAACTCATTTTATAGGATTTTGCACAAAGCGAAGCCTGCCCAGAATTTTGTGTCCAATGAGCTCTCAGCAGTGCACAGCAACTGACAGAAACGCTGTCAGGGAACTTGTGGACTTCTGGAGCCTCTCCGACTTCCTCAACCCCTGAAAAGTGTCTGCTTGGGGTACTTCACAACTTCCCACAATATTGGACTCGAAAATTGCAATGAATTAGGAGTTGTCTTCCTTTAAATGTCACCCTTTGCAACTATTGACCATTCTGTGACTGCAGATAGAGAAATAAAACTGATAAATCAGAGAACATGCGCTAACGAAAAATTAACTAGCCAAGCATGAAATAGACATTTCCTACAATAACACTAACTTCGGTGACACTCTGGGTGTGGCCATAGAATTATCTCATTTTCTAGGGCACTAACCAATGGTAACATACAGTGATTTTAGAGCAGTGTAAAAAATGGCGTACTAGACTATGTTGTCCTTCATTGTTTCGGATATTTCAACCAATTGTGGTGAACAGATGAGCGAGCAAATTCTAGGAAGCCATTTTAT
This sequence comes from Cryptosula pallasiana, assembly GCA_945261195.1. Lineage (NCBI taxonomy): Eukaryota > Metazoa > Bryozoa > Gymnolaemata > Cheilostomatida > Cryptosulidae > Cryptosula > Cryptosula pallasiana. The sequence goes on from OX183137.1 coordinate 41,882,755, forward strand.
CAGTGTCTTCGCGTACTTTATGACTTATATATAGAAACCACTTAGCCTCTGTCAACCAGCCGCTCAGGTCCTACTTGACCTGTGATTAGCATTTCAGAAGGGCAGGTAATCCTACAGGTAAGGCTCTAACCAGAGCTTGGCTAACATCGAATCGATTAACCATTGCAGTGAATCATTCCGGACAACGTGTGCAAGAGTGAGTTCTCGATTGGCTCAAATTTTATATAGTATCGTTTGTTGTAGTATTTTAACTACAAAAAAACTAAGCGGGAGCAGCATTGATTGTATTTGTATTGTACAAGGCATGGCAAAGTATACAAGTAACATGTTACTGTTTAATACACAAGACTATGGCTGCAGGCACCAAGTATTCTAAAGCCTGCATCCAAAGATAGAGGTGATCTCAACTTTTAGATTCTGTGAGAGCAGCTGCTGTAGCCAGTGTAAGGTAACTGCTACCAAGAGAAAGTACTGCATAAAAACCTACAGCTACAGAGTATCTGGAAATTATATTGCAGCCGGTTTAAGAGTGTGTGCAATGTGCAACAGCAGCAGTAGTGGTGGTAATGATGATGATCGACTATGGCCAGAGAAAAATACAAACTTATGAGTATATCTGCAATATATATATTAATTGCCATTGCAGCAAAGTCACCTACTCCATATATCACAAAAAATTACTGACAGCGAATGGAACAATGCCAATAAATAAAAAAGACCACATCTACTTGCACTGTCTCGCAGTAACGTAAGAGACAGGCTCTGCATTCATCAAATAAAATAAAAATAGATCTAGAAATATCTAATGTCTCATTTCTTTTTATTTTTACGCCTGGACTTGCTGCCGCCTACTTTGGGGTCATGAGGGGTCGGCTCCACATTTTTAAGTGCCGCATGACCAGTCTCTTTGATGTGGTCGAATAGCTTGTTTCTGGTAGGAAGGACAGAATGACAGACCTTGCAGGTTAACTCAGACAGCTGCAACATAACAAACTCTGCATGAGCTAGAAGTATGTCAGTTTTGAGAACACCTGCTGCTGTGCACTAAATGATTGTTAGAAAGTCTGGAGAGGCACAGAATACTGTAGCCACTGGTGGATGTCTCACAGAGAAAGTCTGGAGAGACACAGAATACTTTAGCACTGGTGCATGTCTCACAGAGCACCTCGGGTGAGGTCAACACTTTCTCCAGAGATATACACGTGTAAAGTACAACAAAAATCTACAAGAATGTAACCCTCCACACACACTCTGTAACCACGTGTAGCAGAAAACCACCAGCCAAAGAGCCCAAAAAAGTGAAGTACATAAACTATAGCAAACAAGCACAGAAAGTAATGTACTTACACTGTACAGTGAGTAATGTACTTACACTGCAGAGCAAGTAATGTACTTACACTGCACAGGTAGTAATGTACTTACACTGTACAGTGAGTAATGTACTTACACTATCTTTTGCTACAGAGATATGAGTTGCTGCAGATGCGCCCTTTTTTCCTTTCTTTTTGTTTTTATTGGAGGAAACGTGAACAAAGTCGCTGATATCAACCTAAAGCAGACATTATCCCAGTCAAAAGCAAGCCAACTAGTAAATCCGATCTAGTAAGACTCACACTAGCAGTCACCAGATATCAAGGCAGGACAACCATGTTATACTCTTTGCCAAAGATCAGGCGAGGAGCAAAAAATAAGTCAGGAATAAAATAAAACAAAAGAATAGAACTTTATTATTGTGCATACTGGTGTTGAGGTTTCACAAGAGAGAGCTGACAATTCCAGGGTAGCAAGGACTAAAATATCATTTACCTCGTCTGTAGAGTCCACTTGTACACCATCTGCTGCTACACATTCTGTACTCTCATCTACCGTTAGACCAGACAACCTATCGGTGACGTCTACTGATGCCTCCATCTGTACAATCAATAGAGACTGAGGCTAATAAATAACACCTCAGATGTATGCTTGACTAAGTGCATTATGTACTGCATGAATTGACTACAACGCAGTGAGTGATGTACTCTTACTGTACAGTAAGTAATGTACTTACACTGTTCAGTAAGTAATGTACTTACACTGTACAGTAAGTAATGTACTTACACTGTACAGTAAGTAATGTACTTACACTGCACAGGAAGTAATGTACTTACACTGTACAGTAAGTAATGTACTTACACTGCACAGGAAGTGATGTACTTACACTGTACAGTAAGTAATGTACTTACACTGTTCAGTAAGTAATGTACTTACACTGTACAGTAAGTAATGTACTTACACTGTACAGTAAGTAATGTACTTACACTGCACAGGAAGTAATGTACTTACACTGTACAGTAAGTAATGTACTTACACTGCACAGGAAGTGATGTACTTACACTGTACAGTAAGCGATGTACTTACACTGTACAGTAAGTGATGTACTTACACTGTACAGTAAGTAATGTACTTACACTGTCATCTGCTACAGTATCGGTTGCAGCTGGTGGTCCATTCTTCCCCTTCCTCTTACTGGACGCAGCAGGCGTAGAGTCACTTGTATCATCCTACAGTAGCCATAACACAAAACATGCTGCAATACGGCACAACCACTACATACACCAGGGCTTGAGGGTAAATCAAGAAGAGAAGATCACAGTCTAGAACAAGAACTAACTTGCGGGGAGTCAACATCACCACCCTCATCTCGCAGTGCACCATCTCTCTCTTCAGCAGCTTCAAACTTCTGTTGCTGTTTCCTCTTTTTCTTCTGCTTCTTAGATAACCTGCAGCAGGAGGCAAATATTAGCACCCCATTTCAACCAGTAGAGAGAGCAACTTCCAATCTCAACCAGTAGAGAAAGCAACTCCCCATCTCGACCAGTAGAGAGAACAGCTTCCCATCTCAACCAGTAGAGACAGCAACTCCCCATTTCAACCATAGAGAGACAGCAACTCCCCATTTCAACCAGCAGAGAGAGCAACTCCCCATCTCAACCAGTAGAGAGAGAGAGCAACTCCCCATGTCAACCAGTAGAGAGAGCAACTCCTCATCTCAACCAGTAGAGACAGCAACTCCCCATTTCAACCAGCTGAGAGAGCAACTCCCTATCTCAACCAGTAGAGAGAGCAACTCCCCATCTCAACCAGTAGAGAGAGCAACTCCCCATCTCAACCAGTAGGGAGAGCAACTCCCCATCTCAACCAGTAGAGAAGGCAACTCCCCATCTCAATCAGTAGAGACAGCAATTCAATTGCTCGCACTAAAACTGATGTGACTCCTAATGCATTCGCTTATTATAGAGGGCATCGCATGGAGAAAACTCAACAATAATAAAACATCGAATAGCGTAATAATGACAAATAAAACTTTGATACAAAACAACGCCTGTGGCGCAGGTTGTAAGCATTGCAAGAGATACTAAAGAAACGACAAACCCACACACTGTTGATCATATAAACATCTCTGCAAATAAGCTACTTCTGCCCAATGCAGTTGACAATAAAAAGGATCAATCTGTATGGATGTAATGCTGAAATTTCAGCTGAAGCCAAGGTTTGCTAATGACAGAAAATGGACAAAAAGCTTACCTGGTGGGGGTGGCTTCTACAATTTCCTCAGATTCATCAGATAGACTGAGATCCAACACCTCTTCATCAGCCAACATCTCCTCTCTGATTATTGCGACGTTTTCTTTGTGTTTCTTTGATTTCTCATGGTTGGAGAAGCTACAAAATCATAGAACCACAGCTATATCATTGGCAGGCAGGCTACGTAACTAGCACAAGACTAATGTACTGCTATACATATGTAACTAAATGAACGCAGTGCCAGTAGATATAGTAGCCAGCCACTCACGCTCTGTCAGTCTTAAATGATTTGTTACAGGCCACACAGAACAGACTAGACATCACCTCGTCTTCCTCTTCCTCATCATCCGCTATAACAACAGTGCGTGTTACCACGTAGCAGTACTAGTGGTTAGCGTACAATAGCTGAAGTTACCATACAATAGCACACTTACACACATCAAAGTCCGGATCCCTAAACTCTTGGCTGACGTTACTTTCAAGTGCCTGCAAGTGATCCTCTAGGTTAGACATTGCAGACCACTCAGTCTCTGTGTAGTTCTCCATCTTCCTTAAACACCAACAACATCCACATTATCAACTGAGACAGACTGCACGTGCTACATGGTGGGGATTTACCGATAGCTATTAATTATTGCTACTGATTGATTGTGTATAAATAAATTAACAAATTACAAAATAAATGAACAACTTGTCACGTTATCACTTGCTGGGCAGTCACGGAAGCAGTAATGCTATTTTGGCTCTGCCAGTAATAAGGAAATAGTTTTGAGGAGAATTTTCTCCAATGAGCGGTTGCGTTGGCCTTCCAACCATTCAACTGTACCCTTGTAGTTATTCGATCAGTTCACACACTTACATTGCACAGAAAATGTATAAAATAACTAACTTGAGAGCTTGCTGCTTGTCCTTAAGCCTTCTCTCCTTGACTAACTTGGCTGTCTCCTCGGCCTTCCTCTCCAGAAATGTCTACAGAGAGAGAGAGAGTCAACAATAATACACACTGTACAAAGAGTGGGGGTTTACTTGGGAGACTTGGTGACTATGATGAAGAGACTTGTATTGTGCCGACATAATTAGGTAGAAATTGAACGTAACAACATATCACAGAGTGTTTACAGTGCAGACGTAGATGAATGTTGTGTCACATACAACTAATATCTATACCGGGGGTGCTACAACAAAACGGAGGGGAGACAACACCCACCTTGTGTGCTATAACTCTTTTGTCTCTCTTCTTCACAAAGGCTACCAGAGCCTGTAACAGTACAACAGTTATAACAGCAGGTTGGGAATAGTGCCAATAAGAGTAATTGACTCTGTTGGCTGCAAATATAAATAGGCTGAGGACTTTTGCCAGTTTTTATCTAGTGACACCTAAAAACAAAAACTATTGAATTGAGTGGAAGATATATCATCTCTGAGCCAATTGGTGACGTTTATTTCGAAGATGAAAGAGAGTGTAGTTTAAATAAACTACCGTCTTTGGCGTTGACGTCTCAATGATACAGTTATAGTTGTAGGTTATAGCCTGTGGTCACGGTATCTGAAGAAATACACGTTTCCATTTTTTTTAAAAAATCCCAAAATTGGTATCACTTTTGTATCGATAAAAAATACTAGTTTAAATTCCTTAGCATTTTATTCTATAGTTTCTGCTTTGAGATTAGTATGTATTCTTTCCTCTAAATACATTTAAAACAAATAAACAAGGATATAAGAACAAAATAAATTGCAAATCTGAAACATATTCAGGTATATAATTAAATGTGGGGATAAACTGTTTCCGGTAAATTAACCGATTGAGAGAGACGGTCAGTATCCTCACTGGTATTAACCAATAAACATACAATACTTGCTTAGCTTTGAAGTTTATGGAGACAACTCCAAGTAGAAACATACACTGAGTGGTAGTTGATATTTCCTAACGCAAGGCTTTAATATCACACTCACCCTGACTTCCTCGTTACGCTCTTTCTTCTTCGCCTCACAAAGTTTCTTGTTTTCCTGCTCCATGGCTCTCCTGGTCATGCGATCAGGAGCTGTCCGGGTGTCCCACTTCTCGCACCAAACATAAGACTTGGCAGTACAATACGACTCCCAGTAGCCATAGAAGGGTCCAACCACCTGCATACAGGTAAATGACAAGTAAATGACAAGCAGGTGTGAACAATCGCTATATACAGTTTATCTCAGTAAACAGTTAAAAAGCATATACCAAAAGTAGCATCTCCCTCACCTCATCAAACTCACTGAGAGAGTCACCAAAGCTGGGCAGCTCACATTCTGATATGTTGCTGTCCATGAATACATAGTCCTCGTCTGATATCTGCTCAAACACTTTTCTGTAGACAGTATAGAATCCCTGCAAGCACACAGGTTATACCAATAATACCTAGTGTATAGGCAATGTGTCCAATGTCATGTCAGTGCAATATTACACAACTGTTTGTCATCATTAGTGCTTGCAAGGCCGGCTAGACACCGACTTATTCCTCGAACAGTTGTCAGCCTCAAAACTTGTAAAAGCCAACATCATACATGTACATTTACACGGAGATGAGACTGGTTTCTCTGCTCAGAATTAACTACTGCGGTTTGAAGGTTGTACAGAACAGTTTTTCAAAAGCAAAGATGGTGGTCATATTTTAAATCTTCAGATGCTTTTACCCCATTGTGCTAACTTTTGTGTAAAAAAACAAATTTGTACACCAGAAACTCTTAGATTTTTATCCCTATACTAATTACCAATGGAAAAAACATCGCAAGAGAAGGTGCTGAATTTCTGACGTAGTCGAAATGCTAACTGCTGAATGGCAGTCGATGGTAACATAGAGAAAACAGTCTTACTTTCAGAGATGGAATTAGCCTATAACACATTCTCGAAAGCGTTATCGCTGATGCACACCTTGAAATAAGAGACTGAACTTTATAGAGCAATCTTCCTATAATTTTAAGAGAAGATATCATTGAGCTTTTGTGTTTCCGGTTTGATTTAAAAAGCATCCCCGCGTAGTGTGAAGATCGTTTTCAAGCTTGATTTGTTGTCTCCAATGATGTTGATAATAATATAATATACAAAATCTAACTTTCATGTTATTTACTATGAAAAAAAATTTGTTCACTCATTTCTGTAAAAAAAATAATTGCAATAAAAATATTTATGAACAACAATAAATGATTTGATTTGATTTAAAAAGCATCCCCGCGTAGTGTGAAGATCGTTTTCAAGCTTGATTTGTTGTCTCCAACGATGTTGATAATAATATAATATACAAAATCTAACTTTCATGTTATTTACTATGAAAAAAAATTTGTTCACTCATTTCTGTAAAAAAAATAATTGCAATAAAAATATTTATGAACAACAATAAATGATAATAACAATTATTATTATTATTCTGATCAAATTGTTGCTGCCAGCACTTGAGCCTGAGAAGTTCAACAATAATACATTTTTAGAGTTTGATGAATGAAAATGTGGTAGCGCTGATTCCTTGATTACAAAGTAAATGTATTATAAGAGCTAATCAGTGTAGCAAATAGCTGTTGACTTATTGTAAAGAGCAGTAGGCTATTGAAGGAACACTAGCCTAATATCCTAGTGCCCAGCTGGGAAACAATGAGCCCACCTGCCTTAACTAAAGTTCTTTGGTTAAGCAACTAATCAAAAAGTTTGGTAACTCCCGTCACAAATTAGTGGCTTATTTTCCGGTTTTGTTTTTTTTCTAACAAAGTCTAACTTTCCTCCACAATTTGGCTCACTTCTGATGCATGAATCTCAACCAAAGTTAGAATTTACATTTCTAGGATAAAAACAGGTGTAGATTTTAAATATGACGAGAAATTTTTTTTTTGAAAAACCACACTTTACAATCTTTAATGATACAATAACTAGTCTTATATAAAAGGTTTGGTCACATGTCAGCACTTACATCATCATCATCATAGAAGCCTGAATAACAGGAGGAGTTGAAGTAGGCGTAGATGTCAATGGAGTCATCCTTGTAGTCCTCTCCTTTCCCCATACCTATAGTGAAACAGCAGACGGCATGTACAGGTTCGACTAGTACACTTTATGGCCAACACACTAAATATGAACCATTTTGACTACCCCATTAGATCACATTGCGTTATATAAATATAACATCAGCACTCAGCAGTAAACTCGCTAGCTGTCACCCATACCTCCCATTAGAATGGCTTCTCGATGTTTATCATACCACGCTCTCTCCTGGGAATCAGACAAGACATCATAGGCCTGTTGTACGACTCTGAACTCCTGGGTGGCCTGCTCCACATTTTCTAGGTTCTTATCTGAAGATAATCAGTGCAGATTCAGAAATTAAAAATTGGTAGAAGCCTGAATTGGCTTGTAGAAACTCATTTGAAGAGGGCTGAAAGATTTGAAATTTTCTTGACAAAAATATGAAAAAGTTGGAAGATTAATTTTATTTTGAAAAAAAAAGTAGAAAATAAATATTAGACCATGCACAGTTGAGAAAAATTTCAACTGGCTGCATTTATGGTAGTTTTAAGTATTTAAGGAGAAGATTATGCAAATCGTTCGGCTCCAAATCAATACGTTGATCCAACCAACTGTCATGAAAACCTCAGGCTTATGGCCAGTTTCGCTTGATCAGAAAATGCACCAGGTTCTTGCAAATGACCCTTACGGCTCAACTCCACCAATTCATATTAAAACTGCATGGCTGCTTTGACAAAAAATTAATTATTACTCTGAGAACTATCAGGCATTCACTTTTATCAATAACGGCTATTAGAGCCAGTGTGGACAGAAATGAATGCAGAAGGACATGAGATGAACTCACACTTCTCCTACAGGTAATGCCAGCAAGCAAGGAATAAATCCTTTCAACAGGCCGAACAAGACTATTTCAATTTCTATGTTAGAAAGTGTTAGCACTACTTCCCCTCCGCATGTAAAATTTTATTTCGACGTCTGCCACAGAAGTTGTTTCCTTTAGTAGACGTTACAAATATACTAAAAGCAATATTGTATACGTTGGCAGAAACGAATGCAAACATCTCACAGAAAAAACGATAAATAATTATTTATCATCTTATCTTTGACATTCATTCCGGGTCTGTTGATGTTCATTTCAGGTAGCTTGGCATTAGTCTTGATGAAGTTCATTACTGTTTATGTTTCAATACAGAAACAATTATTGAGTTAGTAATAAGTTTTACTAGTGTTACAGTTTTACCATCTAAGCTTTACAAGATAATGAATGTTTGAATGCAAACACAGACTATTAAAAAGTACACTTTACATGTTTTATACCGCAAAATATCAAGGTATTATTTTATCATCATAATTATTTATATTATTTGTGACAAGGTAATCTTGTATTACAATAAAAATAAATAATTCACGCAATTGCAATAGCTAATGTGTACTTGCATCTTTGTTACATAAACTATGATGCATAACAACAGCAGTTTGCGTTGTTTCAGGTAGAAGTTACCAGGGCCCAACATAGGGAAGCGGAAATTGTCAATTCGGTGACGCAAGGTTGTTTAGATCATGAAGGGGTGAATTCACGCAACGCTCAAGGTGTAATGTGTGAACATTGGAGTGTTGAGGGCAGGGCATGTTAGTAGTGGATAGAAATTGTCAATCAGAAAATGCATAAGTTCATCCGATAGCATTGTATGAAAAAGTTTTGGCCAGGCTGTTTTGGGTCTATCAGACAGATAGCAATCGCAACCCTACCCTTCCCTTAGCATAACTCACATTACTAGCCAAGCATTGGAATTTTAAAACAAAGTTGGCTGCCTAATTCTGAACTCATTCAACCCGATCAAGATGCTTTGAAAGAAAAGGCATGTATAGTGATTTATATGCAATGACTTTAACCTAATTGGCACATTAAAAATCCTTTGTCGGTGCGGTCATACAAAACGAGGCAGCAGAAATAATGGTTTTAATCGACTGCTCCAATCCCAGAAATTGCAAATTTCTACCCTGGATATTTAGTTCGTTTGACCACTGACAGGGCTTCATCGCCCAGGTAGTAAGCAGAATCATTTGGTGGCCAAATGCAATGTTATGGAATTTGTTAATGTTAAAAGCCAATTTTATTTATGGGACCATTCATGAAGTTTGACAGTGCTGGAGCTCCGAGAGCATGGTAATTTCTTTTTTAAAATGTAGTTTATTATCTGCAAATAATTTAATTTCTGAAAATATTTTATCCTGATCTGCGCCATTGATGTAGATTGAGAATATAATAAGACCTGGAGCTGAGATCTGTGGTACCCTAGATGTTATACTTGGCATTCTTGAAAAAACTCCTTCCGAAATCACTCGCTGAAATCCCACTGAGTCAAGGAATTGTTCGCTAATTTGTTTATTATATTAGTGAAACTCTATAAAAAGACTTCAAGAAGTCTAGTATCGGTGTGCAGACTAGGTGCCATGAAACAGATTTACTAGTGAAGCTAGTGCATGGAAGTCCAGAGCTAGATGTCGGTCATGATTAAAATAATTTTTCAGGTTACTCAGGATTATGAATTCCGTCATGCTGTATAATTTGACGATTATTGACACTGGTTTTTAGTTGGATGGGATGTTGCTTTTACTCTGTCACCTTGAAATTTCAGTTAACTCTGCACTATCAATGGTGCATAGCCAAATTTATACCAGGCATTATGGCAGAAAATGTAATACTCCCTTAAAAAAATGACATCCAACTTTGGGGCTTTACCTTGTTTTCACCATTCCAATAAATTTGAAACTTTCCTATCTCTGATTTTTTATTAAAGCAGGTCTATTTAATTCCATTCATGCAGTATGTGAGACGTATGGTAAAAAACACCGCAAAAAAATTCAATCTAATATTTTGCTCAAACTTATGATTCGAATTACCTCCAAAACCCAGGATAAGCGGATTGCTATTGTGGCCTCTTTGTTTTTTTATGAATGAGCAAAAATGTTTGCTACTATCCTGTAAAAGTGAAACTGAGACCCTATTCAAAAATTACTCCTACTCCATTTTCCTAAATTTTTTAAATTATGATTATTTTGTGGTACATCCTTATTTTTACTAATAGTAATTGTGACTCAGAATGTTTGGCATAATAAAGTGTCTGAACAATTTCAAAAACGTCAAGTTTTTGCAAACCTTATGAGAGCTTTGTCAGTTTGTTTATACGATTTGAAAATTTGAGCTAAATAAATTAGCCTGTCTGCTTTAATGATAATACATCATCTTTAGACCACTTACGATTGAGACTTTTTTTTACAAAACGCTTAATAAAAACGAGTAAATAAAAAAATATTTTTATCAATTAATCAATATGGTTACAAATAATCAATAAAAGTAATTCAGTTTACAAAATTAATTTTGAAAACTGTATTTAACAATCGTCTATATGGTTGAATAGTTTGTTTGATGTCCACAGATCTTTACGTTTAAGTTACATGTACTATATTATTATTATAGCTATATAATATAGCTAGTGCAAGTGGGCCGCATGCGTTGCGTGAGAATTAACCAATCTCTCCGGTTGATAGAATGCCAACGGTTTATTTGCGGTTTTGGCTCTGAGTAGGTTGATGTTTTTTTTTTTAATAAATCAGGAACTAAGGCTCACAGAACAAAAGTTCAAAGTTCATTAGATACAGAATACCAGAGCGCTCAAAACTCACCTTCAACTGTCCTTTGAAAAGCAGCATGGTTCCGGTAGGTATTATTTGAAATGATCTCTCAAAATCGCAAATTTCCCAGCACTCAGAAACTTTTCACAATGTTTTGAGCCAACAAAGTTCTTTGCAATTTCACTATAAATCCGTTGGTGTATTTTTTATTTGTGTTTCATTATTTAATATAATATTTTGGAGTTTTTTTGAAAAAGAATTTTTGCTGTAATTTTTCTGTTGACAAAATATAGGCCGAAAAACGTACACCACGTGACCATAAAACAATACGGGCGGTTTGTGAGCCCAGTGTTCTGCGTTTGGTTTGGCGCATGAGGCTATAATAAAACATCAAATAATTGTTACTTGATATTTATAATATTTAGTATATTTTCAACGCATAATAACAACAATTGATAAAAATAACGAACAGTTTGGTTCTTGGTCGGTGTATAAAAATCCTATAACATAAATTAATTGTGGCAAATATGATTAACAAATATCATGTTGACACACTTTTCTCAATCATCAAAACTACAAAATTAATAATAATAATTTTATTATTATTATATATGATAATAACAACAGTTCCAGTAGAAACAATATATATTTAGCACTATAAAAAATGTCTTCATCTGTGATGGTTCTCTTCTTTTTCTTGTGGTCTCTGTAACATAATAAAGAAGTGTAATGATGAATAATATTATTGTGACAGATATTTTAAAGTATTATTATTGCTACACAACAGCTAAACTAGGCCCGTAGGTTTTTTTTTTATATAGTTTCACGCTCGACTGATCCGCCTGCCGTGATTACTTAAGTGTTTGCGTGGAGTTATAAAAAAAATTGGTGCTGTAAGGTCTTTTTGAAATTAATTTTTATATGGTTTAAAATAATATTACACTAAAAGTTTTGGTAGCATTCTGGTCACAAGACACCATGGTACACTCTGGTGCTATTTTCAGAAGCTTAAAAAAATTTTCAAAAGTTTTTTGCTTTGGCTATATAATAATAATAATATATTTACAATAATAATAATATAATAATATTTAATATTATTATATTATTATTATTGTAAATTATTCACCTTTTATTTATTTATCAATTAATAATAATTAATTAATAATAATAATATTATATTATTATTATTAATTAATTATTATTAATTGATAAATAAATAAAAGGTGAATATAGATAGTCTAAAACCGTTGCGGTCGCAGTGTAATATGAACAAAAGCATTGTTATAAAAAATTGTCCCGCAAAAATCGCGATTTTTTTCAAGTCCCAAAAATCACATTTGTTTTCATATCTTTTAAACTAAAGCTCATTGAGACAAAAATACAATTGCTATAGCTAGAACAATCTACCGCGCAGGCATCTGTCTATGAACATTTTCCTCATTCCAGTCATAGACTTGGGAAAATGCCTTCAAATTTTCGACTTTTTATCCAAAATCTACCACGTCCCTGAAGGGCATCGACATATTGTTATAGGACTATAAAATAGACTGAGGAGTTAGGATTTGAATGGTGTATTATTATTGGAGTGTGTTCAATGTATTTTGATAATATGAAGGTTTTTCAAAAAGACGCCCCAACTAAAATTATTTTTCATCCTAGCCAAATATAAATTAGCCTAACCACAACCATTGCAAACACATTGCGGGCTTATCATGTGCGCCGCGTGTTTTAAGTAAATAATGGGTTTACAGCAAACGCTACGGTTAGTAGTCGCGGCTATTTATTTGTTATCATTAGCGTTTTAATTTATTCTGGTTCATAATTAATCCAATATTATATCTGTTAATCCAGAAAAAAAAACATCATTGAATGATAACAGCTAGTGGTAATAAATATAATATAGCAAAAATGTAAGGTCATCAATAATAACCATTAGTTTTAATTATTATTTATTAATTAATTATTGAAATTTTATATTAAATTCATTTATTATTATTTATGATTATTAAATTAATTACAAGATTTCTGATGATGGCACCTGTCTATATCAACTGAGATACAGAACTTGTTGTTTTTTTGTGCAGTCCAGCTACTTCTACAAAATAATGTTATACAGCCAATGCAAAGCATTTATAATAATAATTGGTACATATACTACATGGTATAATTATTGAGGCGTACGCATGATATATATATATTATATATAACATGCGTCGCTTCATGCGTGCGTCACCACTAATTGCCTGGCAAAAAACAAAGACATTTACCATGCACTTTTTTACCTAAAAGTACATTTGGTAAAACTTGTTTTTACAGTTAACTATTGATGTGACAATAGCATATTTGGTCTTATTGTATCCACAACATATTTTGCTACCCACTGAAACTATTCAAAAAATTTTCAGAAAAATTTGACAAAACTGTTTAGACTATCTAGTGAATAATTATTCTTGGTTTTTACAGCTGCAACATACCAGGGTGTAGTTTAAGAGCCAATTTCCTGTAAGATTTTTTAATAGTGTCGTCATCCGCATCCCTTTCAATGCCTAAAACCTCATAGTGACACCTCATGACCATTTTTCTTTTTGTTTGCAACAACAATCACACCAAAAGACGAAACGTGAGTTTACAGCGGAAATGGAATAATGAAATAAAAATGGGCTTGGTTAAGTATATAAACCAAGTACCTAAGAATCACCCTCCTACCACTTTGGAGGTGCCCGTTTATTACAAGAGAGCAAAAAAGCAAAAGCTATAACTGAGGAGACAACTCTGAATTCGTATGCCATGTTCCGATTCTATGCTTCTAGTTGCTACTTTTTACCATCAGATTTCAAACAAATTCCAACAAGCTATTATATAAAAATATCGGTTGTTTGCTATAAATGATGTATGTACCACATGCTGTTTGCAATTTACATATGCAATTGGCCGCATTCCGTTTGATTTCATGACGAAACCTCCCGGTAGCAGCTTGTTATGTACATACTTCATGCAAATATTACGTTTCTAGGTGTTTTATTTGTTGCATATTCACACTCAGTAACCTGATTGTGACTTCCTTTATAGCACCTCCGTCATCTTAATCATTATGAATCAGCAGCTTGAAAATATATAAAGTCTCTAAAATAATCTAATTATTCTCAAGATAGATTTTTATGTTACGTTTTTATGTTTTTCACAACTATTGCGCTCTCAAAAATATCATATCTTTTCTCATAGTTTTACTGTTCTCAATAGAGACATAACTATTTAGATGCCAAGGATTATCCATGAATACCCTTTTTTGCTATTGCAAAACATTTTATGGCTAACCATCACATCACATTCATGCATCACACACACCAATTTTGACTGAAATTAAAAAGAAAAAATAGGAGAAACACCCCGTCGTCATTTGTGATCAGGAGGAACCAATCCGAAGGTAACCAGTAGATGCACATGTAACATGAATCTCTCATAGTTCTCTTGTGTTATAAAAGCTCCTGGTTGTCAGAAGTTATTTCAAGCTGCAATAATTATGCATCAGGTTGATTTAATATTAAACAGGAAAAAATAAAAACATTTCTTACAAAAAAACAACATGAAAATGACATTATATTATTAGTGTTTTCAGTCTAAAATATGGTAGCTGCTTTTGGTGGTCCTGCTACTTCTCCACTAATGCTGCCACCCGGCAAACAGCTGTCTGCCGGCACAACAAGACAGTCAGCCTCTCAAGGCCTGACAATAGACAGTCAGCCTCTCAAGGCCTAACAATGAACAGTCAACCTCTCTCCAGAGGTGACCATGTACCGGGATGGCTCTTGCAACTAGTTGTAAAGGAGAACCCTCGACTTTAACAACTGTAACGAGCCCACAGCTCAGACATACACTCAGTGCTTTCAAGTAGTATAAGCATTTATTCTTGTAAGAATAAATAGTGGTACAACTTGTGCAAATTCATCGCAGCATTTATCCTCAAGGGTTTTTAACCACTTGCTAGCATCATTACTGTTATTGTGACTGGCGCTCACCAAGAATAAATAAATTCCCTCCCAAAGTTGCATGGTCTATTAAACACTAAATGTGAGGTAATAAATAATCATTCGTTAATTTTGTTTGATTTTCTGTTTATTGGCAATGATGGCATGGTAATGATTATCAAAAACTATTTTTAATTTTTTTATGGCTATGACATGCATTTGATTTTGACCAACTAGCCGCTTGACAAGAATCAACTGTCTGTTGTTTATTGGTTGAAAAACATTTAACCTTAGAAACAGAAAACGTGCTTTACTCAGCGCTGTTCATCAATAAGATTGTATAAATGAAAGAAATGGCTTCAAAACCGAATGTGTGTGAAACTCAGTAAATCTTACTACTAGTCTAGTTTCAGCTACAAAAGCTAAGAATCATTTTAATAACAAGTTTGGAGATTTTAGAAAACTAAGAAGTTTATTTTAGATAGACCAAAAATATTTTAATGCTTCTGAATCAGAGGTCAAAGTAGAAGTTGAATGTGAACTTACAATCACTGATGATTGTGGGACAGCATGAAAATACCTTCTGAAAAAGGGAGTACAGAAAAGAGAAAATGTAGTAAATTGAAACAACTGTCTAGATATTGTTAACATAGAAATGCATTCAAGATCTATGTAAAAACTTGTACAATCTTGGCATCGGTTTAACCTAGCATGTGAAAGCAGCAAAATGAAATTTAAAATTTTAGCATTTGA
The DNA here is from genome assembly GCA_945261195.1 of Cryptosula pallasiana. Taxonomy (NCBI): domain Eukaryota; kingdom Metazoa; phylum Bryozoa; class Gymnolaemata; order Cheilostomatida; family Cryptosulidae; genus Cryptosula; species Cryptosula pallasiana. The sequence continues at coordinate 41,898,661 of OX183137.1, forward strand.
CAAAGTGAAATTTATCTTCAATTTTTTGTAATTGTTTATAAGCTGTTGTAAATATATCTAAAACTTCATTATTTTGACAAATTTGTTCTTTCACGTTGAGGTTATAAGTATGAAACACAACTGCTAGAAAGCATCCAAATTTTACTTCAATTCTGCAAAGTTCTTTTACTAACTGATGCCAATTATGTTTAGTTTGAACAAAGCTGCTTCTTTATAAATTATTTTGAAAGAAAATATATCACATACATGTAGAAGTTTACAAGACATGAAAAGACTTGAACAAGAAAGTAAATAAGACGTAGGACATGTAGTTGTTTGCCTTTCTCACAGCGGGGATCGATGAGTAGAACTTGCTGGAACAATCCAATAAGCTAGTAGAAGCTCATGTACACCTTGAATACATCAAACTTCCCAGCTGTAAGAGTTTAACATGTTCAATCAATTGATGATCTCAAGTCTACATTTCAGATTGATTGAATCAAGGCTGGACCATTACAAAATATTTGTTTAACTGTCCAAAGGCCTGACACACGGGAGCGATTATGCAAGCACTCTCGCCATTTTTGGCGATTGTTTATCGCGAAAAAAACAACAATTATTTCTCGCTGAGCGTGCACTGCAAATTTGCATTAGTGCTTAATTCTGATTGGTCAATCATGTTTATAAGCAGAAAATCTATTTATTATATTCCACAACACAAAAGTTGATCAAGGACTACATATATAAACTATCGTTGATTACAATGGTTGAGCTGATTCTTGTGGCAATGATTAGGTAAATACTAAACATGATTCTGCACTCGCTAGTTTGTAGGTAATAATTCGCTCTCGTGTGGCAAGACCTTCAGTCACAGAACAATTGCAATGATTTTAATGAGCAAATCTTAATCAAAAAACCAACAATGTTACTGGGATACGTACTGGTGTTCTTCCAGTGGGTGGCGGTGCTTTCGGGTGCGTAAAGGAACTTATTAATGCCAGAAGGTTTCTCCCATCCAGCACAACCCCAGTTGGCGCAGTTTCCTAACAACAGCCAACCTTCAGAATCATCACAGTTGTCCTGACTCTTGCTGATGTAGAATGAGCGGCAATAGGAACCAGAATACCTGTTTGTAATTCAAAACTCCAGATTAAAGATTATACTGCTCAGTGACATTAGTGAAAGAATTTGCTCCTACATTCACGGACACAATCAGGTGTATTGCCAGCCGGCAATACCAAACAACTATCAACTACAACAAGAGCTCTACAGACGAGTTCTTCTTAGACTCAACAGCGATCCTCCTGCATTCACAGCTCCCAGCTGTTACAACCTCCCCACTGAGTTTTCCCTAACTTGGTAACCTCCTCTCCTATCCTCCACACAGCACAATTCTCCTCCTAGTACTAGCCAACAAGATCAACAGATCACACAGATTCAGAAAAAAATATAGTTTATTTCTAACAAGATACAAAAATTTAGTCCTTCCTAATTGCTCTGCCACACCGTATTAAATGGTCTGGCTTTTCTAATATTTCCCTAGGATATAACATTACCAAATAAGGGTATAACCACTCAAAATGCACAATAGTATAACATAAAACCAATCATTATTATAATATATATACTAACAATGGCACTTGATAATCTAAGAAAATAGACAATGTTTTGTCTGTAGGCTCCACCCTCTCTGTAAGGTATTGCATCACCTTACGTCAGCTTGTCTTGTATTGACTTTGCTTCTAATGCCAGTCCACCTTTTCTCTACTATATAGACATTTCATACACATTGGGCTCCTTAGAATTTCAGGAAGCTGCTTCTTTCTTGTAACAAGTTCTGCAGTGATTAAATGGAACCCAGTATCGGTCGAGGTAGCTATTACACAACTGTGTCTGTGCCACCACACTAGCTAACTGTGTCTGTGCCATCACACTAGCTTACTGTGTCTGTACCACCACACTAGCTTACTGTGTCTGTGCCATCACACTAGCTTACTGTGTCTGTGCCATCACACTAGCTAACTGTGCCATCACACTAGCTTACTGTGTCTGTGCCATCACACTAGCTTACTGTGTCTGTGTCATCACACTAGCTTACTGTGTCTGTGCCATCACACTAGCTTACTGTGCCACCACACTAGCTTACTGTGTCTGTGCCATCACACGAGCTTACTGTGCCATCACACTAGCTTACTGTGTCTGTGTCATCACACTAGCTTACTGTGTCTGTGCCACCACACTAGCTTACTGTGTCTGTGCCATCACACTAGCTTACTGTGTCTGTGCCATCACACTAGCTTACTGTGTCTGTGCCATCACACTAGCTTACTGTGTCTGTGCCATCACACTAGCTTACTGTGTCTGTGCCATCACACTAGCTTACTGTGTCTGTGCCATCACACTAGCTTACTGTGTCTGTGCCATCACACTAGCTAACTGTGCATTTTATATAATTGAACTGGAGAGAGAGAAAGAAGGCGTCAGAATAGTGAAGTCCTCTGAGATTGGGCGAAGTGGAAAGGCTTAGGGTGAAGCGAGCCACAAGTAGAATACGGGGGATGTAGGGCAATAATAGAAAGGGGCAAGGGGTTAAGCAAGGCAAGTGTACAGCTTTCCATTGGGTAGAGAAAAGGGATGAGAGCTAGACCAAAGGGCATGGTGGAGCACTGAGTTACCGAGATGGAGCAGAGCAAAGAGAGGGTAAAGTAGGGCTGTGGAAGTGTAGGCTGGGAGACATAACTGGAGGGCCGGAAGGTGTATCTGAATCAAACAGACGTTAAAATTGTTTTTATATATAATATTTATCATAGCGAGACTGTGCTCCAATCGAACAGAGACCGTGTTAAAAATTTACTGCAAATTGCATCATTATCCATCACAAAACTGAGGAAAAGTGTCAAATAAAATATCAAAACTTAATTTCTTTAGGTGATAAAAGTATTCCAGCTCGAGTACTTCCCAAATTTTTTGAAAAACCCGGATTTCTAGTCTTAAAATCTGTCTCGCTGCATACACAATGACCTATATTGCGCTAGTGTATACAGTGACCTATATTGTGCTACTGCATACAGTGACCTATATTGTGCTACTGTATACCTTGACTATACTGTGCTACTGTATACAGTGACCTATATTGTGCAACTGCATACAGCGACCTATATTGTGCTACTGAATACCTTGACCTATACTGTGCTACTGTATACAGTGACCTATATTGCGCTACTGTATACCTTGACCTATATTGTGCTACTGTATACCTTGACCTATATTGTGCTTTTGTATACAGTGACCTATATTGCGCTACTGTATACCTTGACCTATATTGTGCTTTTGTATACAGTGACCTATATTGCACTACTGTATACCTTAACCTATATTGTGCTACTGTATACCTTGACCTATATTGTGCTTTTGTATACAGTGACCTATATTGCGCTACTGTATACCTTGACCTATATTGTGCTTTTGTATACAGTGACCTATATTGCGCTACTGTATACCTTGACCTATATTGTGCTGCTGTATACAATATAACTTTGAGTGTTCTACTCACACCATGTCCCACACATCAAACGTTTCTATTGAGCCAGACAAGTCACTCCAAGATGAATCCAGGAAGTTCTCAGGAGTAAACCAGTTGGATCTGGTGGTTCCTACTGCATTGAATTCTAAATAGTTGAGCAGCTGTCCATCAGCCTGTCGGAGTTCGATACGGATCTGCAATATTAGGGCTACTGCTTCAAGCAGCGTTTCGACATAAAATGTACAATGGTTAATGCAAAATAAAAGTCACGGTTGATAAATCTAATTTTTAACCAAGCAAACGTGGCTCGAGACAGTGAGAATCAGAGAATTTTATAGCTCGCATAGCGAAGAGACACTGTTACATCGCTATAGCAGTTGGTTAGAGTTGAATTTTAAAGAAAATGCTATTTTAATCATAATCATCTGATCAACCTGTCAATAAAGGATTTACCTTGTATCTTGATTCTAACTCTCCCCAATAGTCTACGTATTTGCTCTTCAAAAAGTAAGGGCTGGGCAAGTAACTTGTATCACTTGTATGGGAAGCGTGAGCTACATTTACGTATGACTCATCCTACAAAAGACCCTACACCTCTAAATATCTCGTTTTAAATCCTAAATCGATTAATTTTGAAGAGTATTCAGACTTACTTGCATTTCATTTTTAAGCAACCACCGTTAGGATTATAAACATGTAAAACCCACGCATATACACATTTATTTTGCTAGTTTGATGCAAACTATTTCTACTCACAGTTGTGTAGCTTAGATAGGCAAAAGGACCATAACCAGTGATATGCTTAGTGAGCAGTTTCCATTTACCTTTAAAAAAAGTTTCAGGCCATAAGACAAATATATTTCAAGTACATACATCACTCAAAAACTTTGATTATATATTTTCTGACCAACGCTAAATGCAACAATGAATGTATTTGTAAGAACGGAATATTGTGTATTCTGAGCAGGTAGGGTAGAAATGAAGTAACTGAGCACTGTAGAACGGCAATTGAAGTCAATTTTATTCACTCACTTGGATCTTTTAAATAATAAGTATTATACCCAGTTATATCCTCAAAGTACGTCCAATCGGAATAGAAGTCAGCGCTGTTTATGAAACATTCCTTCAGCTCTTCATTGTAACTGAAACCAGAATACACTAGTACAACATTAGCCACTAGTACATTAGCCACTAGTACATTAGCCACTAGTACAACATTAGCCACTAGTACAACATTAGCCACTAGTACAACATTAGCCACTAGTGCAACCTTAGCCACTCCAGTTTGTAAACAAGATGTATCCTTATCCTATGCAAAAAAACAAATAAGTATTATGAACAAATAAAATACAATAAAATTTTATTATTAGCGTCTAACTGAGCAAGGAAAAATAACTGCAATACTCTGTATATATACACTCCCGTTGAAAGCAATTATCTTGAATGTGAAGGAATTACCTATCTTGCTTCCCTTCTGCTGGTAACATGTACCAAGAGAAAATAACTCAAACTGAGTACTTGTCGTGGTTTTAATAAGATTGTAATAGGAATATAGATATGTACCTAAAAACAGAGCACAACTCCAATGTCTCCAGACAAAGTCGATAGCAGTCATCTAGATTTTCTATATCTGCATATGGCAGATCAAACTGCTTGTAATATACACCATCTCTTATTCTTCTGTCAGACATCTGTAGGTAGGAATTAGTGGCTGGAACAAACAACTGAGATCTTCAGGACTTAGGCCTCCATTACATCAGTAGGAAATAAAGCACCATGAAGTTTGCTACGGCAACAATTAGCAACTAGTCCGCTATTTGATGACTCTTTGGGAATATGTTATATATGTATTAGTCTGTATCCATATTAAAACATCTTGGCCTCCGTTTCAGTTTCAAGAAGAAACGGAGCTGGTATTGATACAAATATTTGTGAACACCTTGTGATTTCACACTCATATTTGGTGTTCACATGTTTGGAGAGCACAATTTTGTTACACTGTAAACTAGCAGACCTTAGCAAATATGGTGGAGTATTTTAGCGATACTGGTTAAGAAGGAATAGAAATACACCTTGAAGGTCATTCAGGGAAGTGAAACAATGACAAGGGATGTCACCAGGCTAAGGAATCACTAACGCAGGCAACTAATGGATAAAGAAGCCATATTTGATAGGTAGAAGGCTGGAACGAGGGAGTAAGACAGGCCACACTGAGAACAGTTGTTGAAAGTGTAGTAGGGCAAATATCAGAATCTCAGGGGGTACAAAAGTGTTAAGAAGAGAGCATGTGGGATGGTTCAGGGTGGGCAGAGTGAGATCTCTACTCCTTACATAACTGATGCGGCATGGTGTTGTAGTGTGAAGGTTGATTCATCACTGAACAGTACTTTACTCTACCCAGCGGTCCAAAAGCGATTAGTTTTGACCCATGCCAAACGCTTTTTTCTTTGAGTTTTTGAGAACAGCGCTTTCACCAACATTCGCACCCATTTTGCCCATTCTGAATTAGCCTTTTCCTGGCGAGTGAAGAGGATGCGTCCACACCAGCAGACTCCCTCCATTACCGATGCAGATATTTGTTGGTCCTCTTTCTGTCAGAATATGAAACTCATACCAAGCTGCAGCCTTTTTAGATCAAGCTTTTGCACTTTCTCTCTTTGCTTTTAGTTTATGAAAATGTGTTGATCCTGTTGTGTTCTATCTGTTGATTGTGCCAACAACACCTTTCATGGATCATTTGACCTCTTTAGCAACCTGCTTGTTTGACTTTCCTTGCTGGTGAAGACGAAATATAAAAGCTTTTCTATCGTCAACTTGCAATGTGACTGCAAAATAATTTTGATGTGGCCTCAACCCAGGTTTATAGCCGACTGGTTCTTGATGAAATGCTACAGCATTGTTAATAAATTCCTTGGATGTTTCTTACAATTCTTATGACAAAACAAACACTGTGGATAGATTGAATGCCTCAGAGAAAACTAGTTAGGAGATTGAATGCTCATTAGATAGCAGCATTTAAAAGGAGTTTTGAGATTAGAAAGTTATTCTCTCTGTAGGCAAAGGGTAATAAAAGTTTCATCTCATTAAAAAGAAAGAGCAAAAGTTCATCTTCAAGATGATATAAAGATTAGTGGACTTTGATCTAGTTTGTGCCCAGTTATTATTACCTGAGTCAGTTTGTCATCATGATCTTACAATTGCGAAGGAGATTGCCACAGGTTTGCACACCACTGTATGAGAGTTCGCTGTTAATCAGCTTGACGACTACTGCCACTAACTCAGTAGGAGCTTTGGGCAAAAGCAGGTTAGTGTCTAAAAATGGCAGATTAATATTTGCGTCTACGAAGCTCGGTAATTTCTCCACAATATTTCAGGTGAGAACTCAATATCAACAATACACAAGTACTAGCGTGAATGAAATTATTGTCGTAGATTTTCATGCATAACGGTACGTTAAAAATCAGCACCGGCTTATGCTACTCCTAGAAGGGGCCTCTGGCCACTCAGACAGACTTCAGTGATGCTGATATGAGATGGTGACTGGATGCCACATGGCTCATCAGCAAGTCACCCATATTGCCATTAAGGCACTGGGTGCAATGACAAGGCCGTATAGAACCAGCAGGGCCAGTGATGACCCTTGTAAGGCCAGTACTAGAAACACAGGATAGAAACACTAAACTGAAAGATCATAGGAGTAGGATAAGATCCTTAGAATATCTTATCCTGGACAAAGCTACTTCCGGATATCAAGACGCGGTGACCTAAGGCTACATATTCCCTCAGGATCTATTGGAGAGTAGGGAGAGGTAGACAACACACTCAAACTGTTGACTCCTCTTTACTAATAGGTGTATCATTCGTTTAACCATTCGTTGAACTGCATGATTTGACAGTATTTATATCTATGCACTGCTATTGGTTGAATTTACTTTCTGTGTATTGTGGTGGATTTTGGGGGGCCGACCAAATTTCCACCAACAACACCTCACTCCAGAGGTCAACTTTCAAACAGAGGAGTATACCAACTCCGCAACCGTATTCAGAGCCCACGGCTCAAACGCACAACTCAATGTCCCAATGAATATATCATAATATATTATACAACCACAACCCAGTGAAGTATAAGATCGGTAATGTATTATGCTACTTGGTACACTCACAAGCAGAATCCCAATACAAGAACACAGATTAGTGAACAGTCTCTGCCTTTTATAGGCAGAATGGGAGGAAACATATGCCCAATAAGGGGGCAACAAATCAACCGTGACAGGAAGTAATTGTACAAATAGAAACATGAGATATAATTAACACAAGGTAGTATTGGCTAAGATAGGGTTAAATGCATAAGGTACCCAGAAGTAAGGGGGCGGAGCTTCTCAGTCAATAATGCTGAATCGTGGTGGTGCGATAGGTAGCTCAAGTTCGTAGCTGTTAGTTACGGCTTGTGTTCCCTGTGTTTGGTCCTTCCAGTGGTAGCTAAGCTGCAAAGTTGGGCTCCTGCATCTTCTGTATTATTTTGGGTCCACAGGCTATAGCCCTTCTTCTTTCACTGACGCGATATAGGGTCGATAGTGACACTGCAGGGCTGGTAGTGTATGGTGCAGGGCTGGTAGTGACTGTCTCAGGGCCGGTAGTGAATGCTGCAGGGCCGGTAGTAAATGCTGCAGGGCCGGCAGTGAATGCTGCAGGGCCGGTAGTGCTTCTACCGGTTCTCTTACTTGTTTTCTGGCTGTGCCAGACTCAGCTTAGGTGTGCCTGACACCCAGCAGTTGTCAGGGGGACCTTGCGCACAGACAGTAGTCATAAAAGTCCACCACAGTATTCTATCAATAATATTCTTATTCTTTGTACATGTTGTTAGCTCTACTTTTATGTAGGCTAAATATTTCCTGTGATCTATCCTACACGGGGATGGCTTTCTCCATGGTGCATTGCTCTGATTATAGCTGTTACTTAGAGCTCATACCATTCTGGCTCTTGCCCATCGTATATGCCCTGGAGAATACGCTCTCTCGATTAGTATAAAAGTCAAAAGCATGTTGCGGTATCAAAATATGCCAACTAGTATGTCTAAGCCGAAGGTTTGTTAGTTGTTTAATTGCTGTGCAAGTTGCCACTGGCCATATCGGCAGTGTCCCGACTAAAGAGAGATTTGATACTTGAGACTAGAGGTGCTTTGTGGCCAATGAGGTCAAAGTCCACTACAGAACCAGGAAACCTGGTAGCGTAGACCCCCAAGCCAATCCAAAGCATCTCCATCTTTTAGATTCAGGAGAGATAAGTGAAATCTTGTAAATACACAAATTATATGCACAAGTTAAAAATTTTCTTAAAAAAATGTTAACAAAAAGTGAACATTGTATTTGTGGGAGCGATTCCACTCTCTATAACAATAAGATGCTTATAGAAGGTTCTACCCGCTAGCTGACTGGTTAACAGCCAACTTACTCGCCTTGTATACGCATCAACAAGTTAACAAACATAATACTTACGAAAAGTTTCATTTCTCGATGAAGGATGAAAGACAAGGTATGAAGTGAATTCGTGATTAAACGTTTTGGCAAAGGTGTTGAGATATTGAGTGTCCAGTCCCTGATCCGGGAAAACGCAATGTTGTGTATCAGAATAGCTAAAACGAACCAAAAGATAAATAAATAAAGTTTAGTAATAATACGTTTCACAGACAAAAGTTTTTTGAAGTTATACATAAGCTCTGGCAAAGGACGCTGAATTATGGATTTTGGTGCAGCTATAACAAAAAAGTTGATTCAACAGTTCTTTAAACAGTTACGTTCTTATTTATAGCATAGTTATTTGGAATCGATTAGACCAATCGCATCTTATATTAGTTATAACTGCTTTACCTTTGCTTAATCTGTTACTTAACAGAGCTCGTCTTTCTGCTTATGCGCTTGTTTTTACAGCCACTTTTGTCAAAAAAAGAATTGGAGTCGGGCTTGAATTTACTTACACTCAATTGGGCAGACAGAAAAACTGCGATATCAAGACCTTCACTGGTAGCTGAGATACTGACAAAATCTAAACTTGATGAGATTTGTATCATTGTAGGGGGTTTTTGAGGACTAATACTGTCCACCAAGAGCTAGAGCTGCCCACAAGCTCTGGCTTGTGGCACCACTAAATAATACCTCTCTTCCAGAGGTGAAACCGAGCCGGTATGGCTCATAATATGTTACAGAAAAATTGTCAAATGACTCCACAACACCAGGGAGACAGCGGCTCAGACTAAATAGCCAAAGTTTCAATATTATATTAGACTCAGATCTACAATAATTAACAAAATAGCAATTAGCTTATATATGCTCCATCATGATTGTGGTACAAGGTGTAAACAAAAGCGGAATCAAGTTTAACAGCAGGTGGGACATATCTCGTGCTTGGAAAATGTCTCTGAAACCAGTTTACAGCATCGTAAGGTGTGCCAATTGGCTATTCCCAATTTCTAAACCTAAATCATTCCATTTTTGGGCAGGAAATCTGCTCCTATCTTACTACTGGCATGCATTTACAACATAAGTACCTTTTTTAGCAGCAAACACTAGCAATCTACTCATCACAACAGACTTGATAAAACAAGAAAACTTTATTCACAAACCTTTGAGTTCATACCTTATCATTGCAAAACAGGAAAGGACAAATCTCAGCACATTAAGTTTTTTCCTGGACAGTTGGGGGTTGTTTGACAGTGGAGCATCATGAAATCCCACCAGCCGGCTGGGCCGTATAACAGGGTGTCATGGGAAACTATTCTAATCAATTTAAGCAGTCGATTTTCTTGCTATTTGGTACTAATTGAAGTGGTTCCATTTCCAGATTTTTCTCATTGTAGGTTTTTATATGTTTGTACTGAAGATCTGCTCATATAATACTGCAGTTTTGCACCAGAATATGCACAACATGATTGTTAGTCTTCTCTATTTTATGGAGCAGCGTATAGAGATTGGAGGCAGTAATGGTTGGTTATGCTATGGTACACAACAGATAACCCAGTTAATCTGTATATATATATATACATAAATACTAAAAACAACCATGTACTTGTGCCTTTGTTTGTACAAATCATATATACCTAAGTTTTTACGCTGAGAGAAAAAAAACTGCATAAAACATTCAATTGGACTGATTTGATGTATGGTGAGTTTTTGAGTTTGTCATTTGCCATTTATTTTTGTAGGCTTAGTATTTTTTTCATAATGATCTAGGTAATGGCGGTCATATTTTGCTAATTCAAGATGATAATTCAAGTGCGAAATAGGAATAGACATCTAAATTACTACCCTCAAAGAAGTGAAAACTGCTGTAAAAACAGTCCGCTGCACCAGTTTGATGAATGGCCAGGATTTAAATTTGTTATTTGATCTCAAAGCAGAGATATTTATAGATTTAATATTAATACATTTTTCAGTAAGGTAAGTGCAGGCAGATGAATAATAAATATTTAACTTTAGTTAATACGAGGTAGTTAAAGTCTGAATCAATCAATCCTGTGTTGGTTGATGACTCACGTTATTTCCTTCTCATATGCTAGTTGGCCGATGATTGCAACATTCTATTGTAACATCGTTTTTATCAAGTTTTTTGGGTCATTAGCACCTGGAATGCGGCTAGCACACAGCAAAACTGTGACGTCTTTCAAAATCAGCGGGAGGAAAAGATGAAGGGAAAGAAGGAGAGGGTCAAGCTGGAAAGAGTTTGAACAAGTTGAGGTTAGAACAGGGAGGGGTTAGAACAGGGCGGGGCTAGAACAGGGCGGGGCTAAAACAGGGTGGAGGTAGGGCAAGGTAGAGGGTGAGAAGTAGAGTAAGATGGGAAAAGAGAAAAATGGGGGAAGGGGGATAGCGGGGCAATAATGAAGCGTGCTGACATAATGATTTTTGAATACCAAGATTAAAGCTGCCAACGCATATATATAATATGTAAGCATAAAAAACATACCTGTAGCTTCGCTGTAGCTACGTTCCACACATGACTAAACCACAATGCTGAGAGGAACAAAAACTTTAACTGCATGCTCATCATGTATGGCAGGGGTTTGAGTTCAAAATTTTCTTTTAAATTATAAATATTCATGGACCTAAGAGTTGTTTCAATGATGTAGGTAGAGACAAGTTACAAAAAGTATAATTTTTACTATCAGCTGGTTGGAGTGTCAGGCAAACAATTCCAGTTTGGTTTTTGACTCATACGACATCCTTCCAGTATGCATAAATTGACATACTGTAATGGATTTCGGCCGGGTTTCCATGGTTTCCACCAATCTCAAGTATTATACCTCTTTCCAGAGGGGACACTGTGTCAATATGACAGTGACCACATGGTCAGTTACTGCCAAAACAGTTGGCAAGCACAGAGCCCAAACTACAAACTACACGGAGCCCTGTTTGAATAGTGGCTCTATTAATCAGTACCAAAGTCCTAGGGTGGCTTTCCACTAGAGTGATTAGTGAAACATGAATGAATGCAAAGAAATACATGAACTCCAGCCATTGTATAGGCAGGTTGGTAGGAAATATTTTACATCTTACAGATAAGAATGCATGCAGAGGAAGTAATCAGGCCAACAATAATAGTATATAAATAGTCAACAAAACATGTGATAGAATAAGATTAAATGTAAATGGTGCTAAGTGGCTAAAGGGCGGAGTCCTATCTCCGTTTTCCAATTGTAGACCTCACCGGTTCAGAGGTTATACCTAGCCTGTTGTCAATATATCTGGTGATCCAAGGAAGGTTACTTCTGGCTCCAGGGTTAGAGGAAGCTCCTAAGTGGTTTTGGAGATCCTCGGCAAAGGCGGCCATCTTGTATCCGCCCAGTATCACCATACCGGGTCGATCAGGGGTCACTACCGGCCCTGCAGGGGTCAAGACTGGCCCTGCAAGCTGGGCTACCGGCACAGCAAGTTATACCACCTGCACAGCACTTTTACAAAGGCTGGGAGTGGAATTCTAGCGTTCTGATGTTGGTGTTTTGATAGCAAACAGGCAGTTTACTACTGACTTGCACCAAAATCTGCCACAATGTTCTTTCAAGCCATCGCTTTTGCAAGTTAATTGTCCCATTGAATAGGTAGAGGAAGAGGAGAGAAAGAGGAGAGATAGAAAACTGTAGCAGGGCGGGAGTATAGCAAGGTAGATGGTGAGAAGATAAGCGGTGTAGGTGAAGTGTGAGACAGACGGAAGGAGAAGAGCCGGATGAGAAAAGAGCTGGTCAGCATATTTGAATACAAAGGGTAATACTGGAAGACAAAACAAATCAAAAGTTTGCCTTACCTAAATACTTTACAGTATTGTCCATGCTCCTTGTAACACAGTCTATAGCAGTCCTGTGGGGAGGTCACTAATGAATCATAGTCAGTATTGCCTACGTTAGTGTAGCCACTACCTCGGTGTATAATGTGGTTTGGTATAGTTGAGTAAGAAGACAGAGTCAATGGCTCGCCTGCAACAATATACAGGTTTAAATAAAAGTCACAACCACTATGCAAATATATCAGCAAAAATCACCATTTGAAAGCATTGACAACATTTCCTAGTTACTGTTACAAGTCAACTTAAAGTTACTAACAATCTGTGACATGGTATAAGCACCAATTAGTAATAGTGTGATGATCTGGCACGCAAATGGTGCTCTAAAACCTTCCCATCCCAATCGTTAACTAGAAAAAAACACAACATCCCTTCCCTATGCTCTGTCACCTTCCCTTGTCTTGAGAAATGATATATAAAAAATAATTCGACCTAAGGTGGTGCTTTGTAGAGGTTGGGAACCGTGCAATCTTCTACTGAGTGGTCCTGGCCTCATGGGCATTGCAGTGCTTATAAACCATGTAAGCACTAGTAAACATTCCTAGTGTAAACAGGAGACAAAAGATGAGGTAAGTAGTGTATCTGACAGTCCAGGGGTGAAATACATATATCATACCTTGGTTGAGGCACGTCTAACTGGGGAAGTTGTTTGGATGAACACAAGTTGATGAAACCGAAATAGGAGAGTGGCATCTTACTTTATTATTCATTCTTTTTATAATCTTTAGGATTTATTTTTAACTAACAGTTTTGTATCATTTTCAAATGCTCATTTACATCTTGTTTGATACATATAGCATTGCTTAGTCTTGTAGTGCAGTTTTTTGGGCCTCTTCACACACTATGATTTACAGCCAAGAATGTGGCACAATGAGGGATATCTTCCTCCTTTGGTCCGTTTCTGCAATCCACACATGACGGTTGAGCATATGACGGCACTCATCAACAATTTATCTGGCGCGTTTGGGCAGTCAAGTCTGGAAAAATTCAAGTCAGGAAAAATCCACAAAAGCAATTCCCACTGGCCCATCAGCATCAAGTAGGAATCACTATTTGTGAGACTGGCCATCCATAACCTAACATACACTTGATTCTCAACGATAACGAGAAAAGGGAAAAACGACTAGTTCAGAATGAAATAAACAGCAGTTTTTTGTTTTCAGTGAAAAAATCAAATCCTGTGGAGAGGCTTCAGCGCGATTTTGCTATGTACACTACACTTTTGTGAAGCATAGTGTGTAGATAGGCGCTAAGGTGCTTGTGAAATTGAAGCCACTGTTATTATTAGTATGCTATGTCACCAAACTTCCTCCAGAGATGTTTGTTTTCCACTTGGGCTTCCGATTCGGGATTTGTTTACACAACTCCAGCAAGAGAGTTGGCTGGTTTATTTGACTCTAGTCTGAAGTTCACTACAGTAGCTACAACTCCGACCTGGAGTTGGTCAGAGCCAATTCACTCTAATAAAGGGTGACTAAAGCGTGAGCCCTTCCATCCGGTCTTACAAAAAGTTGAGCCTCACGACAAAGGAAGAGAGCAACGCCGTTGTAATAGATCGATAGTCGTTCAATTATCTAGCCTTCGTGCTGTGACAGCGCCATGAAAGAAAGTCAGTGTTGATTTTTGGTCATCAATACGCAAAGATCTTAAATAATATTATCAAGGATTCTGCTGACCCTGATGTAAAACACAATTCAATGAGTCTAAAAATGGCTCTCTATTGTGTAAGTGGCGGCTGCTAACATTCCGGTGTGATCCTACGAGAACCCCCCAGTCCAGACAACCCCCCAGTCCAGACAGCCCCCTTTTCCTACTCCCTCCAAACTATGGGCGTCTAAAACTACTACAACCCCCTTTCCCCTTACCCGAACAATGGTTATGATAGGGGCCATAAATGGTCGGGTTGTCTTCCCTCTAAGGTGCAAACGCTTGAGAAGTAGATAGACTGACAGTAATGGAACCTAATTGATGAGGACAAATGCACTTATGGGATCTGCAGAGTGAAACCTGTGTAAGCCGGCGCTGTGATGAAAGATGTTACTGGGTACTAATGCACCTGCTTGGAACGGACCAATGAGAGGCTGTAATTTCAACAACCCCATAACTTTGTAAATAGAGCAACCACCATGTTTGAGTAGTTGGTTGACAGTGATAGTGAATGTATCTTATGCGGCATTCTTTTATCTTTCATACGCATTAAACATATATATATATATATATATATATATGTTACCATTGCCTGATCGGCCTGGGCCAGTTGCCTATGTTGTATCTGGTAGTCGGCTGGTAATTTGTCTGGAGATTGAGTACGTATCAAGTCAAGTTCAGGTCAAGCCGAGGTCAAGTTGAGTCCAGGTTGAGCCTAGGTTCATTGTTGTAAAAAGCATTTTATCTTACAGATAAAGCGATACTTTGTGTTATTTTTTTGTGTTACTAACACCTCCACTGTACAGTGACTCAATTACCCTAACTAATGCAGTACACAATTACTAGAGCGCTCTAAAAATCTCTACAAAACTCACATTTTAATTTAAACTAGCTTACTCCACTTACATTGAAAATATACCAAACTCTGCACAAATGGACTAGCGTGTGATTTGAAGCATACCTGAAGAGTCGTGTATTATCAGATATGATGTTGTATATTGGAATGAAGTACTATGTACGGACATGTGTAAACCATATGGTAATATTCTTGCCAAGCTGAGCGGTATCTTACAGTAGGCATATCTGTCACTAAAACAGTGATTCAAGTATTTTCTTCGCAACTCAATGAAAATAACAATGACAAGTACCAAGTACAATTTTACCATCATTGAACTGTGTCTATGTATAACTGTGACAGTGTGTGACTTGTGCAAGTTGTGGCTATGAACAACAAATATAACTGAGATCAAGCCAATCAAACATGCTGGGACTAGACCAAGCCAGTACACAATCTCTATCTCAGAGTAAGTTCTACCTGTAGGAGTAAACTGAGCATTGCCCTTCATTGATAAGGTAACACAGAGAGGCACAATCTTTAAAATTTTCAACTCCATCAAGTCTTATGTTGTAGACAGGATCATTAAGATGGGCTCCGAGGTAGTAGTATGTATATTTGACTTTTGCATAATCTCCTTCAGGAAGCATTCCATAACCTGGAATGGTTCTCATGAAATGATTATTCTCCAAAAATGTGAGTTAGATTGAACCAAATGCATAATTTTCATCCAAAAAATTGATATCAAAAGAATAATATATATATATACATATTTGTATTTTATACATAATCAAAAAGACATCAACTTCGATCGGTCTCAATTAAACTTTACAACTTTATCACTAATTCACTAGTAAACATCTAACCCTAACTAGACCTGTTACGAAGTTTGAATACTTAAAGGTTTTAACTTTTATTCAATCATAATATTATGGTATGCTCAACAACAATTTTTTTTTCCATGTGAAGTGGAGAGACATACCAGAAAGCAAAAAGAAAATCATTTAACTTTAACAATTGGTTTCGATTAATTATATTAGTGATAGTTTGCTGTATTTCATTTTGTGTGACAAAAAAATGTACTGAACTTCAAAACTATAATTCTAATGATTTGTGTTCAATTTCAGTAGTTGAAAGGTAGAAAAAAAGGTTGAGAAAAAGATCTGAATAAATAACATAATCAAAAAAATTTTATTAAGGCAGTTTCAGTTTGTTCGTAATACTAAAAATGCTTGACTCACAAATGGCATTGGTACCGGGGAACAGCTAAGATGTTTATTCAGAACAAATGACTGGCTTTGAAAACTGGCTACTAATGATTAACTGTTGCCGGGAAAGAAGATTGGTGGTAATTGACACTGCATAGGAAATAGCATGAACCTATTGAACTTTTTGTATACGTAGCAGTTGTGTCTGAACTAACCATAGGTCATGATGTAGGTGGAGTAACCATAGGTAGTAGTAATAGATAGATCTTGGATGTTCAAGTCTCCTTCATTGATCACAATAATACAAACATCGTAGTTGTAACTATTTAACATACAAAATTTATTTTTATTTTTACACGACTGTCAGCTCATAGCATTGTTTATTAAAAGCTACACTTCATTTCAAGTTACACTATATTCAACCGAAGGCAACCAAACATTATTACTCCTGATAACTACGTAAATGTAAAAATGTATAACTAACACTGACAGACACACCAACAAACCTGAAGGACATGCAAGCACCACTATTCCTTGTCATACAATGGACAAAACAGTCCTGGGCAGTTAACACATCTGTCACCTGATCATATTCATTGTAGGGGTCAGAGTAGATGACATTTCTTACCCTCACTGAGTTGTGTTCTGATAGAATTGGATCTACAAGAGCATCAATATACGTAACAAAACCAGTGCACCAGCTATATTTCATACTTTTATTGCTATATGTATCATTATTGTTGTCTTTCGTTGTACATGTACTTTTTATCTATTCAAGTTGCACCATATACTGATTGTATTAAATGTTAGACAGATAGGCTTATGTAGTACATACCACAAGTAATGCATACCACAAGTAGTACATACAATACGTAGTACATACCACAAGTAATACATACCACAAGTATTACATACCACAACTAGTACATACCACAAGTAGTACTTACCGTAAGTAGTATACACCACAAGCAATACATATCATAAGTAGTACTTACCACCAGTTAAACTTACCACAAGTGTAACCGTCTCCAGTAAATCCACAATCACATACACATGTGTGGTGGTAGCCTCCAGGTACACATTTTGCATTCGCGTCACAGTTATGGTTACCAATAGAGCAAATCTCTGCAAAAGTGGAGTAGAAACCGAGCATAAAAATATTTTGTTATCTATATGCACAAACGGACAAAAACATCCTTCTGTTTTTCTACATTTTTGACTATGTGATGTGACTGGTTTATATTTCAATATCCACTGTGCTGAGAGAGTGGACAACCCCTGTACAAACCACTGTACCAACGGACAACTTTATTGTAAGGCTAGGGTTTTGTTTTTGCACTGTGCTCTGAAATAGAATGCTTGTGGATTCTCCTTTTTCATCAATGTTGAGGCGACAAATCACAAAAAAAATATTACATTTGCTAACATTGGAAGGCTGGAGCTGAATCAAGCGTGTGCCAGCAAACTGTCTCACTGTGTCTTCTGTCAAATTCTGAGAAAGAGAGAGAGAGTTTCATAAGGTAATTCCGAACAAGAGTGGAAGAGGGAGGGGGTCAAGGTGGTGAATAAGATGTAGAGCAAGGCAGGGAAAGAACAATGGGAGAGCGATGAGAGGTATATTACAGGAGAATGGGACTGGGAGGGGGAGAGCAGGTGTTGAGTAGCGCAGAAGTACAACAATGAAGGGGCATGGAGTCGGGTGGAGGCTGGGAGGGGGAGAGCAGGTGTTGGGTAGGGCGGAAGTACAACAATGAAGGGGCATGAAATCGGGTAGAGTGGAGGAGGAGCAGATTGAGTGGGTGTATTTGAATGCAAACGATGTTACTGCTAGTGTATAATTAAGTGTTCTACACTATTCTATTTGTCTGGGAATCTGGTCATCTCTTATCTCTGTCTGCTACTGGTTGTATTCTCTCACAGTTTTGGTACTCATATAGGTCGCCACAAAAGGTGGGGCTGAAAGTTGAGCGAATTCAAGATTAATTGATTAATTGTGCAATCTTTTAGGATGACTGACAGGATGCGTGCTACAGACGTCAAGTTATATGCAGTACTCGTCTGATAATGGAGCAACTCTGCTTTATTTCTTCATAGAAAACAAAATGGGCGCTTAAATGGGGAATTCCCTAAGTTTTCATCATGAAATAACCTCAATAAGTTGTTGTTGGTAAATCTACTTTTGTGCGTACATCTACAAATTTAATAGCCATTAAATTAAAATACCATTCAGCAAAAATTTTTCTTAGTGTTGGACAATAAAATGATAAGATCAGCACATTTAGTTTTATTTCCAAAGCAACAGTTTTTGGAAACAGTTTTTTAGTGTGTTTAACAAAAATAGAACGATCTATGGTACTAATTATGTGAATGGAAATATGTCAAGGCAACATGTAATGTGTAAAACTAATACTTACTTAAAGTATTTATGAAGTAAAAGTGAGCCAATATTTTATTAACATCAGTTTGGATTTGGCTATTTAAAACACTTTGACAGAATTCTGTTATTAAAGGAAGGACAACTCTGAAATCACACTTTGAAATAGCTTGATGACATAGCGCTTCAAAAATCACACATGTGCTAGGTGAAGCGACTAGGAAAAGTTTACTCCTATAGCAATTGAGGAATAAAAAAATTGAAAAAATAAAGTTTGGAAATCAGTTTTTACAGCACAGGAAAAAATGTGGAATGGTTTATTTCCAAATGGCCGTTGACACAATTTCAAGAATTAAACTTTTTGTCTCAAAGTATGTAAAAAATTGAACTACAGTAATTTTTTGTCGTAAATGGTATAAACTTGGAATTACATCGCTCAAACTAATTCAGAGTTGTGCTTTCTAAAAAAAAACAACTCCACGTATTGAGTTACGCACTTTTTCGACTTATTTCATAAATTTTTGGGGTATTAGTTACTTTGACACATACTTCAACCACTCTCAGGAAATTGATTTTGCTAGAAATAATAACTAAATCATTCACTTAGTGGCTAGAGTTAGGTGACAAAATATTTTTGTTTTTTGATATTATGTTTATTATTTTTCAGCTGTTGCTGAGAAGGTGCTCTCCGGGTGATAGACTTGGGAACCTGACACTAGATGGCCTGGTTCCGCAACACTGTCTGACAGACACCTCCGGTTGGACATGTATGCGCTCCATTAGACGAGACAGAATTTCCACCGTGACACAGGATGCGGCATGTTGTGACATTGCGAATTCAGGCTTGCACCAATGATTCGAAGAACCTGTGCTGCTTTCAATGCTTTTCAGACAACAAAAGCCTTTTGTGTACCAGCAACAGCAGAACTTAGATGTCTATGGTGTCAGCTGTGTGATTTAGTTGCCCAGACGTGTTCCTAATTTGTCACCCAAAAGATATATACTTACGGCAGTAAATCGAGTGTCTGCAAAACTGACAACATTCGCTGTGTACTACACTAATGAATTTTATGTGACAGAAATAAGGGAATGTTGTTTAAATATTTGATTTATATTTTTGCGGAACTAAATATTAAAATACAATTATTAATTATTACTAAATAAGTTCTGTTATAATCAAAATCTATACTTGCAAAAATTATAAAGAACTTGATAACTTGAAGAATTAGTACACGGAGGAGGTCCAATACAAAACACAAGATATTTAAGGTTTACTTAGAAATCAATAAAGTTTCTGTAGCGCAGAGCATAGATAATAAAATGACTCCACAATCCATAATAAAATAAATCAAAAGCTGCCTAACATAAACATTCGGGTTGTGCTTGTAATATTTATTCGATTGTCAAGAGTAAACAAAGCTATAACCTCTTTGTTAGTTATATAATAGTTTGAATAAATCAGGTCCTCATAAGCATTCATTCCGAGGCTACAGACCAAAAAATTGAACACCAACTGGAAGAAAAGTCTTTCGCTACAGAACACATTACATTCACTATCATAGTTTTGGGTTCGAGCTTCTGTTCAACACGTTTTTCAGATACCTGCATGTATTAGTTTGCTCACTTGTTAAAGACTTTGCTATATTCTTTTTTAATATTTTTAGCACATTTATTGTGGAGTAGTTTTTTCCTGGTGAAAGAGCCTCAATCTTCACTTTCAGCTGTTATTACTAGATGGATACTAGAGAAAAAAATTCTATGTCTCCAGCTTTTAATTAAAACCCCTGTTTATATTTAATACGGAAATAATTTGTAGCTAAGCTGTAGGAGTTACTAACTCATTTGTAACAAGGTGTAACTATACATACAATCAATCTAGCTACTAAAACTTGTACTTACTTCTCAACTAGCAAGCAGCTAATTTCAGATCCTGCTATTATCTACCGGAATGAATATTAGACATAATACACTGCTGCCACAGCTAACCAATTTAATAAGTTAAGGGAACATTTACCTACGCAGTTGGGCCTCGGCTCCCATCCGTCAGGCACTTGGCACCTTATTGTGGCAATTGTAGAGTTGGTTCCTTCAATCGTGTATCCCTTCTCACATCTGTACTTGGCTGAACCCTCGTTCTGTAAAGCATGGTGAGAAGTCGATTTAGCAGTGAGTGTGTATTGCAATAGAAAACAACACGCAACCTGTGAAAGTTTTTAAACAGTGGGGAATACCCAATTAATTTCGGGAATTTCAGGATTTTTTCCATTAGAGAAAAACGCGCAACCTGTGCAAAAAGTTTATTACTGGGGAATCCCAAAAAATTATTATTGCGGGCTTATATAAAACAATGGACAAATTCTGGAAATCCCCGTAATTAACTGGGGTTTCCCCACTGTTTGAAGACTTTCGCAGTCTGCGCGTTTTTCTCTATGGTTTTATATAAGCCTGCAATAATTTTTTTTGGGGTTTCCCCAGTGATACAACTTTTGCTCAGGTTGCGCGTTTTTCTCTAATGTATCATGAGAAAACATGGTTTGTTAATGTAATTGAGCTCATAATTTCTGTACATTGGATTATTTTGCAAAAGTCGAAAAAAATTCTTCGAGTTGGTAGTTTTCTCCTCTTCAAATACTTGTTACAATATTCATAGAAACACTTACTTGATTTACTGAGACCGATTTTTTAATAAGTCTAGTTGCATAGTTCCCTCTCGGTGGTTGACCGCATGAGAAGTCTTTAGGAGTTGTTGTCTCCGGACCGACAGCAAAAGCAACTTGAACAGTCACAACCAACAATAGCGCACAATGATTCATCTATAAATGCAGCAGAAAAACTATTTACTTTTTCAAAACTTATCGATCAGCATAATATCGCAAGTTGACACTGATGACTTACCTTGTTGGCCCCACAATTCCGTATGTCTACATTACATTCATGTATAGTATACCTGTATCAGTGAAACATGTAACCTCTTCACTGATTGGGCAAAAACCATGAAGTTCTGCGTCACTGGCCGTCACTTGATACACAACTACAGCAATCATTGATCATTGTACTCCGTAACCTTGTTTACTGACTCGAAAGTGCATATACGACAGAATTATGTGCAGTTTAGCCATTACCACAGCGACTTGACTTTTCTCTCGTTACGTAGCGTCACCTACTCTTCACCGAGTGACTGTTGTAACAAATGGCATACAGTGTATGGATGAACAATCCCGGGAAGAAAACCTTGGGATCAAATTATATGGCCGAAATCTTTTCAGGCTACGCGCAATTAATGTAACTGTGGTAAAAACAAGAAGAGTCGTTCTCTCTTT
This sequence comes from Cryptosula pallasiana, assembly GCA_945261195.1. Taxonomy (NCBI): domain Eukaryota; kingdom Metazoa; phylum Bryozoa; class Gymnolaemata; order Cheilostomatida; family Cryptosulidae; genus Cryptosula; species Cryptosula pallasiana. The sequence goes on from OX183137.1 coordinate 41,920,877, forward strand.
GTTTACAGCCGCTTATACTAAGTAATTTAATACTGATTTATTAACAAGGAAGATTAATCTCAAAGGAACACCAAGGTTATTCAAAGGAACACCAAGGTTATTCATGTTTTAGTTACATCCAACTGGCTGCTCCGAAAGTGCGTCATGTCAGAGCACGGGCACAAGGCATTATACATTAGATAATAAGGCACACATTTGGTAGAGGTAACTGTCGTCACATGTATTAGTGCAAGCATGCACTGACGGATGTTTGATTGAATGAGCAAGAACACATCAAAGATAGATAGAGATCCATCTGGGAGGCACAGAATAAAGAAGGAATCGGGGTAGACCTGAATGGGAACAACACAACAGGCTGTTATAGCCACTAGTAACAAAACGAAAAACAAACAAAATGCCAATATAGGGGAGACAACACCCAAAACTGCAATGAAAAAATATTTGCATTAAATGACAATTTCTGATGTGGGATATCTACTAGAGTAAGATGGAGTAGGGGACATGGTGGAATATCTACTAGAGTAAGATGGAGTAGGGGACATGGTGGGATATCTACTAGAGTAAGATGGAGTAGAGGACATGGTGGGATATCTACTAGAGTAAGATGGAGTAGGGGACAAGGTGGGATAATAAATACAACATGCCCTTGAAGCCTAGCAAAAATAGTCGAGTAATCTTTCAAATCACATAACGCCAAATTAGTTGAGCCAAATCATGGAGAGAATTAGTTATAATATACAGTAGTAGGATTGCAAGGCTCTTTAAAACTTCGTACAACAACAAAATAGAGAATTATTTCCTTGAATGTATCACAAATAACACAACGATATAGCCTGAGATCAACTGACAAACATATTAGAATCAATAGGCCCTAGGACTGTAGAGTCAACAGGCTCTGGGACTATATCATTGTCGAGATCTGCCAGTTCACTCAGTCTAATTTCTTTCTTCACAGGTTCATGGGATTGAGCATACTGAAGGTCATTGAGCCGACCAATCTCAAGAAGGGTGTTATAGCAGTCGTCCCTGTGCAGCAGACCACCAAATAAATGAGGCTATAAATAGAAAAGACGGGACTATCAGATGTGGTGTATAATATACACATCAGTTATTGGGGGGCAAACGCACATTACAATATAGTTACCCTCTCAAACCCTTCCTCCACAATCTCTAGCGACATTCCATTGCCAGGTAGAATGCTGAGGGGCTTTTTCTTCTCCACCCTCACAATGTTAGCCAGCGGGATTGCTTTACGCTCATCTTGTCTCACCAGTTCATAGCACAAGAAACTGCAATCAAGATATAAGGGAATAGTTGAGTTATCTCCTCTTGCAATACGGTAATACCGCCTTGATACAGATAGAAAATTGTAATTGTCTCCCTTTGAGTTGGTAAGCTATAGTTGTCTCACCTTGGAGTGAGGTAGAGTTTAGTATGTTTATTGTATGCTGTGCTCAGCTTCAACGGAGAATTCTTCTCCAAGTATATACAGTGTCTGCCTCCCTTGAACGCTGCCATAGACAAACAATCACAACTGTGATGCCTGGCGTATTACAATAAAGATTGCTGCCATAGACATACAATCACAACTGTGATGCCTGGCGTATTACAATAAAGAACGCTGCCATAGACATACAATCACAACTGTGATGCCTGGTGTATTACAATAAAGTGTCCTTGGCATTTGAAGGTCAAAGGTTACTCAGTGAGCAGAAGCTACACAAGGATATGGCATCACTCACCTGGATGTGGCACAGGCCTCTCCTCGTCTGGCAGATGGAACCTCTCACAGAAAGCCTTGTCTTCCTCAGACATGGCCGACGTGTCAGACATGTTGGACAAGTCGCTGATCACAGAACTTTGAGGCGAGCTTTCACTCACCACCCGTGAGGGTTGATTCCTCGGTAATACCAACTACAACATACAAAACAACAATACACACAACAGTACACACAGTAGTACACACACAGTACAAACAACAGTACACACAACAGTACACACAGCAGTACACACAGTAGACACACAGAACACACAATAGAGATGCCATGACATAGAACTGTCGCCTCGTATGCACAACTATGCAAGTACCTGGTTGTTAGCATTGCGCAGGTTCTGTTTCTCCAACTCTGCATCAGTGATAAGATTGGCATACAGTTTACTGGTTCCGTCGTACTTTTGTTTGATTCTAGGAAACCTGTCGTAGACTGGATTTACGATGAACAGCTTCAGGCCAACAAGTGAGCCTGCAATATGTGTAGATAATAGTTTTGTCCTTATCAAAGTAACAAGGTATCATGTGGTATCATGTGGTATCATGTGTCCATGCAATGGCAAACTTACTATACAGTGTACTAATACAATGTTACACTTACCAAGCACAAAAAATATAGTATCCATGTGTAAAAAAATGGCAAGAACAAAGAGAAGGCAGACAGGAATGAATATTTGTTTCGTATCTTCTGGTCTCTTCCATGTAAAGAGGCTGTAACAAACAGCAATGGCATGGGAGCACAACTCATAATGCATCATTCATCAAATAAAAATATTTTTCTATCAATAATTTTGATGGTAATGATGAGTGAACCAAGTACATCAGTCACCATCTGGGTGGTCAACCACCACGGAACGATAAGAGCTTCAGCCAATGGTATCATTTAAGTGAAATTGACAGTAAGAGGCGAGGAAAGACAACCCCAGACACAGACAGCCATAACAAGGCAAGGCACATCCCTAAAGGGTAGCGGTTGTCACGGAAGGCCACTGCTGGCAAGTGACAGGAGATAAGGGGTGAAGTTATACAAATAGTAGTGAAGAGATGGATGATAAGGAAGTTTAAATATGGAAGGAGTGGCTGGCAAGTACAACAGATATGTAGATGTAAACAGCTTGTACACACAGACCCAAGGTACATACAACTAGTGACATACTACTAGTCACATACAACTAGTCACATACAACTAGTGACATACAACTAGTCACATACAACTAGTGACATACTACTAGTCACATACAACTAGTGACATACAACTAGTGACATACAACTAGTGACATACAACTAGTGACATACAACTAGTCACATACTACTAGTCACATACAACTAGTCACATACAACTAGTGACATACAACTAGTCACATACAACTAGTCACATACTACTAGTGACATACAACTAGTCACATACAACTAGTAACATACAACTAGTCACATACTACTAGTCACATACTACTAGTGACATACAACTAGTCACATACAACTAGTAACATACAACTAGTGACATACAACTAGTGACATACAACTAGTAACATACAACTAGTGACATACAACTAGTGACATACAACTAGTCACATACAACTAGTCACATACAACTAGTCACATACAACTAGTCACATACAACTAGTCACATACAACTAGTCACATACAACTAGTCACATACAACTAGTGACATACAACTAGTCACATACTACTAGTGACATACAACTAGTCACATACAACTAGTCACATACAACTAGTGACATACTACTAGTCACATACAACTAGTCACATACAACTAGTGACATACTACTAGTCACATACAACTAGTGACATACAACTAGTCACATACAACTAGTGACATACAACTAGTGACATACTACTAGTCACATACAACTAGTGACATACAACTAGTGACATACTACTAGTCACATACTACTAGTCACATACAACTAGTGACATACAACTAGTCACATACAACTAGTCACATACTACTAGTCACATACAACTAGTGACATACAACTAGTGACATACAACTAGTGACATACAACTAGTCACATACAACTAGTCACATACAACTAGTGACATACTACTAGTCACATACAACTAGTGACATACAACTAGTCACATACAACTAGTGACATACAACTAGTCACATACTACTAGTCACATACAACTAGTGACATACTACTAGTGACATACTACTAGTCACATCCAGCACTACTACTCACTTCCTCATCTTCTCTAGTCCATCTGCCATGTGACCCAACTGGTTCTACAATATTCCATCCATAGAAATCATTACCATCTCTACATACTCTTCCTATCATGATCATTGGTTTTGTCACAAATTCAGAATAAATACTACTGAAAGCGCGGATATGGCCAAGACTTGAAAGTTATTATGATGAAATCCTTATTAAACCAGTGCCTTTGACATAATATAACACCAACTGATTATTTTTCACCGAAGTTTCAGGGGCATAGAATAGCAACTAACTAACTCACGCACACTTCCTGTGCGCGGGTTAGTTGCTATTATTAACTAGTATAAATAAATTCAAGACAATTTTTTTTGGTTCATTTCAATTTGAAAATAAGTCAAGAGTGTTTCTACGTGGGAGTGGCATTGTCTATGTAGGAGTGGCATTGTCTATGTGGGAGTGGCATTGTCTATGTGGGAGTGACATTGTCTATGTGGGAGTGACATTGTCTATGTAGGAGTGACATTGTTTATGTGGAAGTGACATTGTCTATGTGGGAGTGGCATTGTCTATGTTGGAGTGACATTGTCTATGTGGGAGTGACATTGTCTATGTGGGAGTGGCATTGTCTATGTGGGAGTGGCATTGTCTATGTAGGAGTGACATTGTCTATGTGGGTGTGACATTGTCTATATGGGAGTGGCATTGTCGATGTGGGAGTGGCATTGTCTATGTGGGTGTGACATTGTCTATGTGGGAGTGGCATTGTCGATGTGGGAGTGGCATTGTCTATGTGGGTGTGACATTGTCTATGTGGGAGTGGCATTGTTTATGTGGGAAAGACATTGTCTATGTGGGAGTGATATTGTCTATGTGGGTGTGACATTGTCTATATGGGAGTGGCATTGTCTATGTGGGAGTGATATTGTCTATGTGGGTGTGACATTGTCTATATGGGAGTGGCATTGTCGATGTGGGAGTGGCATTGTCTATGTGGGTGTGACATTGTCGATGTGGGTGTGACATTGTCTATGTGGGAGTGGCATTGTCTATGTGGGAGTGGCATTGTCCAAATGATGGGCCCAGACCCAACCCAATAATTTTTGGGTTCGCACACATCTAAATCAACCAATCATCATAGCAAAAGACATTACAATACATTGCTAGCCATTCAACTGTATTGATACAAACAATAATTGTTTATAACAAGAGACAGTAATCTATCTATTCAGAGGTTTATTCTATTCCCAATAGCATAGAATAAATAAATGAAAATGTGACGCAAAAGGTAGTTTCTTGGATATTTGTTTTCCAACTAAAAATTACGATAAATACTACTACAGTGAAATTATAACTTTTTACATGAAACACAATAAATATTTATTAACAAAAATAAAACTAATAATTCACTAATAATATTCTCATGCGATATCATCATAGTCTACACTATGAATTGTACATGTGAGAATGGTCACAAATAATAAATACTACAGGTAAACCAGCCAATCACGTCATGCGGTTTAAAAATCGATGCAACATGAAGCTTGAACGTGGCAATGCTGGGTGGATTATTTTACCCCAACATGAAACCTGTATTCTCACAAAAGTTTGAAGAATTTTTAAAAAAAATATAAGCAGCATAGGCACACTTCAATTGGAAGTCGCCACGTGTGAGCACAGCTTTGGCAATCATAAAATTTAAAGAATCAGATGAACTCATTCACAGTGGCAAATGTTTGGGTTTAGCAAAATGTTTTGCATTGAGCTAAAGGGCAGACAACTCCGTAAAAATTGTCTAATTAAAACACAAGTACACAAAGAACACAAGTGACCGATACGCAAGAGCAAAATTGTTCATTAGGACAATAATAGCTACAATTGTACTTTGTGGTGAAGGAGATCAGTTGTGTTACAAGCATTACGTACAGGATGTCAGCAGACTGTAACGGCTGGTAGCCACTAGAAAGCAGTGAGTAGTTGGTGGTTAGTAGGTAGTAGATAAAAGCTAGTACAAATACATCATCATATATTCAAAACTATAAAATCCTTTGTACATCCACTGCAGCAAAAGGAAAGTGTTGTGGATAAGTGAGTGGTTAGTATAGTAATGGAGTAGTTGCAATAGCCTGAGCCAACATTACAAGGGAGAAGATGTTGGATTGAAAAATGAGTTGCTTTTTATAGCTCATCAAATACAACAATGTAGCACAGGTAAACATTGCACATAAATAAACTGGTACCTGCACTTTTGTAGCTACATCTAGGACTATATTAAACTTATCGCTGACACTAGTTTCCCTTTCTTTCTCAGTGACAGGTCTAACCACCATAGGCAGCAGGTTGATTACAGGGATGACTTTCCTACAGGCAGCAGGTGACATATACACAACATGCTGTTGGAAGCGATGCATTCTATATAGCATGTACTAATAAACTAAACATTGCTTTCGCACACCTACCATTCTTCTAGAAGATTCAGGAAGAGCCTTAGCACCAGCATAAATAGCAAGCTAGGGAGAAGGAATCCAGTCCAGGAGGCATACATATACACCTGCAATGGGTAAGGGAGATAATTAACGACAAATAATAACGGAAACAATTGCCTCCTAGTAACAAGGGATTTAACCGTCAATAAAGGGGAGATAATTCACTACCAGTGATAGAAAAGAAAAACCAACAATCGGTAAGGGAGATAACTATCAGTACTAAGGGAAATGACTCACGAAGAACACCGTGCCGGTAAGCAATGGAGAATGCCAATTGAATAGAAGGTAGAAACTAGACATTGTGTCAAATATTGGTGAGATACCAGATCCAAATCTCATCACATTTAGCTTCAACTTCTTCACTGACAAGGGCTCTAACACCTGTACAACAGTGTCATATATGTGGGTAGTGAGTATATCACCTGTATAACAGTGTCATAGATATATGAACAGGGAGGAAATAACTATATCACCTGTACAGCGGTGTCATATATGTGTGCAGTAAATATATCACCTGCGCAGCGGTGTCATATATGTGTGCAGTAAATATATCACCTGTACAGGGGTGTCATACATGTTTCAACGGAATATAAAATTATATGTGTTCACAAGTTAGGATCAAAAGCAACTTAGAGTAAAACAATTATTGTACGCAAGTAAAAACCTGCTTGAACTGTTATGAGAATAAACATGGTGAAATATACAAAATCAATGATGCAAGCACACGACAATAATAAACACGGCGATGAACAACGTGAGCAGGCAAGCGTGCTAACGTCATGATATTATATTGGTATATCAGACTATAAAAGGTACAATGGTTTCTATATGATATTATTGCATAACATAATTCCACAAACTGCTGAAAGACAGATTGACCAATATATTTAACTTGGTGGTTGAAGCCAAAACAGAACTCAATGCAAGTTGAGGCTGTACAAGGATGTAAACCGTACCTCTGTCACCACCATATCATCAGATGTAACTGAGAAATCTTCCACAATCTCATAGTATTTCTGCAGCACCGAGTGAAATAATGTGTCTAGCATTGAGTACCTTTCGCTTCCTTCAGCTGCGCATGCATCACATATATATAAGTAATGGTAGAACCTCAAGTAGAGAAGAGGGGAGACAACCAGCATGGCTATTATAGCCACGCTATAAACTACTAGTAGGGAGCTAGCTATAAACTACTAGTAAGGAACTAGCTATTAACTAGTATGACAAAGCTATAAACTAATAGGACGTAGCTAGCTATAAACTAGCAGCAGCTAGCTATCAACTACTAGCATGTAGCTAGTTACCAACTAGCAGTAGCTAGCTATTAACTACTAGCATGTAGCTAGCTACCAACTAGCTATTAACTACTAGAACGTAGTTATACCCCACAGGAACCATAATATACACATTCCACTTAACTACCAGATGTTATGACACTCTTATGCAATTATTGATTCAATTTCTCCAGTCAGTTAATCTTGAGCAATCAAATCAATGAATTTATAGAAAACATAATTTCACCCACAGAATCACTTAATTGACTGAGCAGCTATAATGACAATTCTATTCCAGTGCTACAGTGAAACCAATCATCTAACTCAAAGCTGATGAGACTTCTGGCTGATAAGGGGTGCAGTTCTAATAATCGCGGACAAACAGTCTTGTTATCTACTCCAGATTACATACAATTTTATACTGATGTTAAAGCGCCTTACATGAATACCGAAAACTGTTTATTCTAGCAACCAGAAATAAATTTCCACTTGAAGCATAAACTTTCCCAAAGTTCATTCATTTGATTGAATAAATTATGAAAAAAAGGAAACATAATTTCTATTTCCACATTAAACAACCAAAAATAAAATAATAAAACTGATAAAATAAAAAAAGTTTGAAAATGGCATCAGCTAACACACATCCCAACCCAGCAGAGGGGGTTGACCGTGATCAGCATTTCATTAGATCATTTCAAACAAAATCAAATGTGAATTGAACGTTAAATAAAAATGTTCATCACAGAAATTGAAGCGAAGACTCATTTCTAAGCCAGGAGTGAACACACCACCGATAATTGTATGAATATACTCTGAATTTAAAAGTGATTTTAATTAGCTGGAATAACCAGCTATAAAGTTATACTTCTGCCAGAGCTGTGGTGGAGCTATGGTCGTAGTGTAGACCATCTCTGAACATTAATTATTATTTATGCTAACCACAGCAGCATTTGTCGAGAATAAACAAATAAAGGTTTGCTATAGAAACTTTAGCCCAGGATCATATATCAATAGAGGGTTCCTCGAATTGATACTTATTGACGGAGAAACTGTATCAGATGTAACAAGAATAAAAACTAACCATTTGATGTGTCAGTGCTTTCTTCACTTGGGGTATCAGGCGCATCAGCTGCTACAGGTTCGGCATCTCTCTGCATTCTGCATCGATAAAACAATAGAAAAGACATGATAGAGGATACAACTACCAAAAGTGCTATGTCTGCAGCAGAAAATGTTCAGAGCTGATAGACTGAGAGTTGGAGTTTTACATGCAACCATGATCTCTACAACATCTAAATACTCACCGTGTTGATTGTTGAGCAATGCCAGATATCTTAGATAGGAGCTCGTTGTTACACTTTCTCTCCAATGCCAAGTCTTTTTCCAGTTTCTGAACCTGTTTGTCTGTTTTAATAGTCTGTAACTCCGCAGCTGAAACATGAAATCCTCCCATACAGTCACATAGACATGCAAACCACACAGACATGCAAACCACACAGACATGCAAACCACACAGACATGCAAGCCAAAAACCATACAATCGCATGTACATATAGCGATCGCTAAGCGATTAGCAGGATGTTGCATTTTCGGTTTCCCGAGAAATCGTTACGCAATTGCTAGCATTTTATTTGAGGTTATCGCCAGATTTTGATCCAGATCAAAAATCGCTAACCAATTCCTTGGTCAACCAATCACAGGCAGGAATGCTTTATCCTCATTTACAATAGTGTCTCGTCATCTGCAGCGCTTCAGCCTATCAACGATCATATAATAATTTGTAGGTTATCTTTTGTAACAACGAGTTTAACTGGAATCACTCAAGAATGAATAAAAGTAAAAACTTAGGAAATTTTTTAGGAGCTTTGGCAGTCGCTAAGAAAAATCGCTTAGCGATCGTTATATTTACATGCTGTTTAAGACCACAAAGACAAACTTTCTACAAATATGTAATTCCAAATTAACAAGAAAAGACAATTCAGATAAACAAACGCGTACCAACTTGTACTTACACAAATTCTGGTTCTCTATCATAGAGCTCACCAACTGCTCCTGCAGCTGCAGTAACTGCTGCTCAAATATGTTTGATTGTTGAGGTTCTCTGGCAGCATCCACAACCTCATCTACGACAGCAGCAGTCGGTTTATCGTTGTCTGAGAAGGAATTAGATGAGACTAAATCTTTGACAGACACCTTGTCACTAGATGTAGAGCTGGTAGATGCAGAGCGATGGTGGGACGATGTGTAATGATGGAGAGTATCCAGGCTTGGAGAGGGGCTCTGTCAACCAAATACGAAATGAATAACTGCACTGCGTGCTTGTTCACCACTGAGTAAGTTGTCACCTCAGAACTTGCCTGCTTGAGGCAGTACCAACAACACACAACATGATTGTAAGCCATCAATATTATAGCAAAGTTGCTTGCAAGCATCGCATGAGCTTGCGATGACCGGTAATAATAAAAAGACTTGAGAAAATGTAATGTAAAATAGCAATTTGTAATAAATTTTAAGAGACCTCTGATAACGGTTCCTGTTTCATAATGCTGTTGATTTTACCGGTGACAGTTTCACCAATTGAAGAGTGCTTAATTTTGTCCTTCAACAGACGAAAACTTGTTGCACCACCGGAAGCCATTTCTTTTTATAGCGTCAGGGCTTAGGTTTGCACCTAAATACACAACAATGATAAGCATATATACAAATGACAAAAATATAGATGCAATTGCCAAAGCAGTCTTATGACCTGATGCATAATACGCAGCGATCATAACGCATAGCAAAAGTAGAAGACTATTAAGCAATGACAATAATCCCCTCCATTGATAAATCATCATTAAACAAAAGAATAGTAATAACGACTACTACTACTAATAATAACAAAAAGAAAATTATTATCACCGTCATAGCAAAACAACACAAGTTCAGCTTAACGACATCATTATCATTTATCATTCGTTAAGTACTACCAACCAAACACCGATGTATTATGGTGATGATGACAATAATGGTGCTGCTGGATCCTGGCGAGTCTGATTAAGCAGTTATTTAGGTTAATATAAATAAATTTAACTCATTCATCAGACTGATTCACATAAATTATTTTTGGATTGTAGTAGTAGCAGTAGTCATGAGTTTTTTTATTATTAATATTACTTACAAAAAATAAAGTTGATAAAAAGTAAGTTCAGTTGTTAGACAAAATAATAATAATCAACAACATTGTTGTCATCATCATCAAAGAATCAGATCCCATAATAATAATAATAAATATTTACTGTAATACATACACTGACTGAGACTATATATATTTTTTATATATATATGATTAATTATTATTACCAACAAATTACAAACAAGTGATAATAAACACAAAGAAATTAGTTTAAATAAAAAAGTACTCTGAGTGAGTCTTCTATCAACAACCTGCTGAGAACAACAACTTGATAAAGAAAGTAATAATAATAATATAATAATAACAAAAAATTGGTGGGTATGATGAAGTTGTTGGTGGTAGCAACAGTAATAGCAATAACATCAACAATTCTATCAATTCTTTCTTTTTCATCTATTTCTTGGTGGTTATCGCTACATCTCATTATTATTATTATGCATTATTACTATTTTTATACGTAATAAATAAATCAAACAACAAACAAAGCTTCTTCGTTCGTCGTTGCATTTTTTTTATAGCCCGGTCCCAACGTGGCTTTTACCGTGATAATGAAGAGTAATTGTCGGAAAAAACTAGGAGATTAAACAAATAGGTTATAATAAAACTATTGAACTGGAAAAAATCGCTAGTAGGTAATAGCAGATAAAAGCTATTAATTATTATTATTTTACTTTTTTGTTAGATTTATTGCAATGCAACACTACTTTCCCCAAACACGTGATAGAGTTGTTGACTGAGCCTGGCGGTTATGACAAAAAAATTTAATCGATGGTATGTCATTGTACAATTTAAAACTTTTTGTGGAGCACAAACTAATCGAGCGTTGATCAATCGCTGGATTCATGTTTGAAAACGTGGGGAATACAACTCTTCAAGTACTCTTTCAAGAGACAATAACTCTGAAAACACAATAGTTCGAGAAAAGACAATATTCAATTTGTGTTTATGATAAAAACATGCAGAACCTGGCGAGACACTGAGTTAGCTAGTCATAGTTAACTAGTCAAGCTGTACCTCCCTGTGGTGTATTGTGGTGGGTGTAGTGTGGTGGGGTGTAATGTGGTGGGGTGTAGTGTGGGTGGGGGTGTAGTGTGGTGGGTGTAGTGTGGTGGGTGGGGTGTAATGTTATGTAGGAGGTTGTGACGCCATGTGCCATTTTGTAAAAGAGGACAATATATTAGCACATCTATATGTAGGAAATGAGCAATCCTTGTGCGATGTACTTAATAACTCCATCCATTATATACTTTGTGTATAGTGAGCTCACTTGATGTAGCAATAATCTAAGATTACCTATTGTTTACATCCATGTATGTTTATACTTTATACTGCCAAACTATTTCTTTAGTATTGATCTCCAGACTCCGAGGGTAGTGTGTCACAGAGGACCCTGTTGCATAATTGTTTCTGTATTTAAGCCGACTTTGCAATGAAGCTTCCTGTTAATTTAGAACAAAAGAAAAGCTCAGCAAAATGTTTACAAGTTCATAAAGACTACAAAATGATGCTCTTATTTGCTTTTTTGATAGCAGCATGGACAAGCCTTTGAAGAAACTTGCTCAGTTGTAGCCAAACAAGTTTTGTAGTGCCAACTGTAAAGGTCTACCACTCTGAGTAGTCAGACAACCAGCTAGCCTTTCGACCATCAAATGATGTCTGACTGTGCACATCAGACGTCGTCAGGTCTGACAAAGTCTGACAGTTTGAAAATGCTTGACAGCCTAAAAGTCTGGTACAAACAGCGGCTACCACAGACAGCGGCTACCACCCCCACCCAAAAATCCTGCACAGTATTTTGTGCGACTGGTTAGTCCTGAATATCAGAAGTTCCAATAAATGGTACACACCAACTTGAGGAAACTAAGTGTAGCTTGATCTACATGTGTATCGCATGAAATGTTCAGCAATCCGTTATTTTCCCTTTTACTAATGATGCTTCAATAAAACGAAACTAATCAGACATTTATTCATAAAATGTCTTTTACTTTTTACATATCTTATCTTATTATATTTGTTGTAATAGAAATTTATAAATTTATCACAGATCAACAGAAATTGTATCATCAGCGCACTTAACTCTATTTCTATATAGAGCTGCTAGCTCACACTTGATTGGTCTGTCAGCTCACTGTTAGACTCGATGCAATGGGGTCCCAGCAGTCTTTTGTGCGGAGCTAGTATTAAAGAAACTGGAAGCCTGCTTTCCACCAACAATACAATTAAAACGAAAGTCACCTCATTTTAACGATTACAAAAGAAAATCTTGTTTATTCACAGCGGCTGATAAGTATGGAGTGTATAATACTGATGATGCGCTATCAACATAAACGGTAACACTACATCTGCTCTGTGCATAGAATTATCTCCACTCCTAGAATGCTAACCAGTTGATGGCAGCTGGTGACATTTGGGACAATTAAAAATGGCGTACCACACTATTATTCCCCCCAAATGTTTGTCGCTTTCAAGATATGCTATCTTTGTTGTGAAAATAGTCCTTTTAAACAAGGATGTGCTCATCATAAAAGCAAATGTGATAGAAGATTTGGTTCATTCTACAATGCCATTTTTACGAAGCCTGTGTACTATATAAATTATATATAGTACGCCCTGTCACCATCCGATCAAGTTATATTTCACCTACAGTTAGCGTTCTAGGAGGGGAGATAATTCTATGGCTCTGTGGTAGCAAACCACAGTAATCGTTCAAGGGCGCGCTGTCACTAGTCTACATTGGCAAGCTCAATTAAACCAGAAATATAAAACTATGGTTCTACCCGTGAACATGATATTTAATTATTATTTTTTAACTGAATGAACCAATTTTCTTTTCAGCAAAAAACGTTTGAAGACTTTATTGATTCTTTGAGCTTTTTCAACAACATCCTTTTGGTCATATTATTTGCTCAAATTTCCTCTCTTCAGAATAATAGTCAAGCAAGTCGTGATTTTTAATTATAAGTTCAACGATTGACTGAGCTACTTCCGGTTGCATCGCTAAAGTGAAACTACTCTGCCGAGACCTCATTGTGTCTCACAGCAGCAAGTACCAGTTGCATGCATCAGAGCAGAGTAGCTACGTTATGTAAATTCCATTACAATAGCAACACAGACACAGTACAGACAAAAGTACATAGTGAGAAATCCTACATGTCACTCTGGATGTCGTATGAAACTGTAGAAGTCACAGTTTGAGAAACTTAATGTCGATTGGTGATTTAAAAGTGCCTGTGAAACTTCTCAAAGCTGAACATATAACGAACGTTGACTGCTTTCCATTAAGTAAACCGTTTGCAAACAACCAAAACTGATAAACTTGAATAGGTGCTTTGAGACAAATTTACCTGTTGACTAATTGTTGGGTAAACGTTTAATTTAAAAAAGTTATTTTATGCCCTTATGTCTTTCTGAACCTTTTAAAAAAATAGTTTTGGTTGATCAAAAGCTTGATACACATAAGTTGACTGAAATGTCTGTGAAAATGTTAGACAGAGCGGAGAGTATTGCCAGTGGTAAATGATTGAAAGTCACATGACTAACTAAAAACAGAATATTTACTGGCATCGATTGGTGCCTACGATTATATAAAACTGGTCATGTAGTAACTTACTGCACACAAACCTGGAACTACTGGTAGTTAAACAGGCAGTATTTCATGCCTCAGTAGCTGTCACTGTATATTCTTTGGACAAAACCAAATAAATGTCAAAGTGAGCTGACAAGTCACTGGTTATGGTAACATTCTATAAAATACTTCAATATACAGGCACTGTTCATTTTTATATGATTGCCAAAACTTGAGGCAGAAATAGTTGTTAGTTGGTTTTAATCTCTGTGATTCTTCAAGCCAGAACGTCTATATAGTCATCTGCTTCTATCCTGCAATCACGTTACATAGTCCGCATTAATCTTTCTGTTTGGCAAGAGTCCAATGAATTTCATAAAATACAAATATATGAAATCGTCTCATAACAATGAAAAAAAGACAATTCCGCATTTCTCAAATTACTTGGTTGCTGTCATTTGCTACCAGTTATGAATAAGATTAATCTTCACAGCTACATTTTTTGATCTTTAATTAACAGCTTAATTGTTTATGGATTAAACAATGTCTATGAACAACCCATTTCATTTACGCACGTTTAGTTAGGGAGATTACTCCTGTGAGTAGTATAGTACGAGCAGATGTGCTCCTATTATCCTACTCCTGCGCTCATAATGCGAGCATTTATTATTTAATGGTAAGCAAATGTTCTTGTGCTGAGATTGTACCCCAGCATAGCTTTGCGAGTACATAATCTGCACAATTTCCTCGCATAACAACTTTTCACGTTGCTTCATTTGTAGTTTGCTTTTTTGTGAAAATTTACTTTTTGCATTAGATAACTTAATGACTGTCGTCTCTCTAAAGACCAAAAAGCCAAAATAGCCCATTTACAGTTATAAAAACTATATAATAAGATTATCTCCAGAATGATATTAATTTTGCATAAAATGATCTCATGAAATGGTCTTAATTCTGAAGTGACTCTATTTAATCTTCAGAAGGTGGCACTAAATTTTTCGTAGAATTTTTCCCAAAAATTTTTTTTCTTCACCAACAGTAACATTCAGTTCCAATTATATAGATAGAGCACTTTGGTAACCGCCAACAAAGACTCAGTAAATGTAATGGTTGCTTGCCTGTGTAGTTGACATTTGAAAAAGAAATATTTTTTGACCAATTTCTACTAATGGTCACAACTGAGTTGGGTTTGTAGACAGAAGGACCGTGAAGATGTGGAGTCAAGCAAAATGCTAAATGAAACAGTTGCTGAGGGAAATGAGTTACGAGAAAAGAGTAGACATATCGCTAAAGAACAGTAAACCCTTGTATGCAAGGATTATGTGGGAACAATATCATCACTAAGCAAACTCATAGTCAGTTTTTTGCTCAGTAGGCTGACAAGTTTAGAAGATATACTACAGAGAAAAAGTCAAACTCCAGAAACCTACACTGAATAAAAACAAAGTCCCCAATAGGAAGATTTGACAATTAATCCATTTGCCGTCTATGTTGTATCGATGTAATATACGCCAAGGGCAGAAAACTCTTAATAATTGTGGTTACATATTTCACCTGCAAATCACAGTTACATAACAATACCTGTTAATAGCATCAGTATTGTAGTAATCTTTTGAGGAGGCATCTAGCACATAATTGTCAGCAGCGGCAGCGCCGGTTGAACCTGCGCTCTGTGTTGGTGTTTCACATCCTGGGCTTAGATAGCTCGTTAAATTCCGGATGTAACGAGGATCGTCACCGACGGAATCTTTCCGCGGTATGTCAGCATAATAGTAGCCACCCCCACAATCCTCATTTAGTAGCGGAGATCTAGGAGTTATGTCCTCTTTGCCAGGGCTTTTCTTGATATCAAACTCTGCATTCATCTGACTGGCGTCTATTGAATCGTATGTTGACTCTTCATCTGCAGCTGAAAATGTGACAAACAATAGCTAATGATGCATCATACAAGTAGTAGTATGGGAGTAGATTTGTGTACGTTTGCCAAAATGTATATAGTGTACTGTATGCACACAACTCTCTCTCTCGTATGACTAGAGCAAGTTATACACTTTGCTATACCATACATGTATGTGTACACTGTATACTGTGCTAGTACTGTAGTAAACCATAGTGTCCACTAGCAACTCAGCTATTACAACTCCTGATTTGTTATCGTAAGCCTTGCAGCTTGTCAGCCAGCCAATTCAGCCTGGCCACACCCCTTTTTCTACCACCAATGAGAAGGTGGATTGAAGTAACACCAACAATTTGCCATGAAGTTGTCTTCCAACTCCTATAAGCCCGTGGCCAAGGCGCAATACACAATTTTTCGAGTTTGATTGTTTTACATGTACAGCACATAGTACAGAGAAGAAGAGCGGGCCAGCGTTAGGTGCTTTGAAAGGAAATGCATAGGCAGGGCGGGGCAGGAGTAGAACGAAAGAGGGTGAAAAACTAAAGCTGTGCCGGGCTGGGAAAGGGCCAGGTCAGAACTTGAATACTGCTAGTAGGCTTATATAATGTAACTGCGGTTGTGTTCAGCAAAGTTTACCACAATATTTCGTTTACATTACATGCTATACATCTATGTTGTGCAATACTGTGTATATGTAACCTATACATGTAAACGTGAAGCAGCTGCTGCTTGTGTGTCCGTCTGTCTGTACATTTGTGCTTGTCTATGGCATAGACCTCTAAACCTCTATGCTGAGAAAAATTAAAACCGCAGTAAAAGCAGTCTGTTGGATTAATTCACTCAATAGTGGGGTTCCGATTTGCCATTTTTCCAAACCAAGAATAGTTGCAGATTTGTTTTTCAATAACGTAAGTGAAGTTGAAGCACAGGAAATCACATTTTACTAGTACCGAATAGTTTGTGTGAAATAAGTAAATCATCTTCCATGTAAGTTGATGCCTCACATAATTTTCTTCCATAATTTTCTTCTAAACTGCAACATGTTTTTATAACATTGCCAACAATTATATATACTGCAGTATATATAATTGTTGGCAATGTGCCAACAAATCATCTTTCTGTGTCATTTTTTCAAACAGAGCTGCAAGAGAAAGAGAGAAAGAAAGAGAGATGGAGAAGATAGAACGGGGCAGGAGTGAAACAGAGTGGGGTAGAGCAAGGTAGAAAGTGAAAAATAGAGCGGCGTAGGTAAAAGGCGAGGTGGAAGGAGGGGGGGGGGGGGAGGGGGAGAGAATGGAGTAAATAGAGCGGGTCGGCATAATGATATTTGTTTGAAGACAACTGTTAATACTGCTAGTGTACTATAAACCGTCCCATGCTGTGTATATGTGCTATTTTTGTATCACTATACTACAGGATATTATACTGTACGCTCGCTACATACACACACACATGCTATAGTGAGCACAAGTAATCCGGATTGTTCCACCGTAACTTACAGCTGTACTCATGCTCTGAATCTGCTTGTTGCTTTGCTGTTGCTGCCTCTGCTCCTGCTGCTGCCTCCTTTGAACTTTTCCTACAGAATCAAATAAATTTTTGTGTAATTTATACCTCAGTTATGTAATAATCACGACTTTTGCATCACTTATCACTAAAAAGCATGCGCAGCACAAAACGTTACATGTCGTAGGCTGGCCTCTAGTCTACCAAATTAATACAGTATTTGTGGAGTCGCTCAATGCTTGTTGTGAACCCTTTTGTCATACAATCACGTAAAATAGTTACCTCAAACGTTTTCTGATGTGAACAATTACAACCACTAGCACAATACATATAGCAACAGCCACGCCTCCTGACACTCCAACAGATACTAGTGTTGCTCTCCCTGGTATTGGGTGATTGGCTGTATAACATAAATGGACGAGTTACAAACACGGCTAACACATTCTACTGATTAGTGTTTTGGTGTTAAATTTGAACTGAAAGTGACGATCTATGTTTTTTACGAGCACTCATTTTTTGCAAAGATCTCTAATCTGAATATCAACGGATATTATATACAGGAAGTATTTTGAAGGTGGTAGTTACCAATTGAAATATTAGTGCGAGACTCAGTAACACTTTTGTCAGAGATGACTGTAGCATTTTGTGTAGTAGAGCGGTATACTGATGTTTTGGTGCTTGCAGTGCTGGAATTCTGGAAACCTTGATACGATTCAATTTTTGTCGGGTCTTCTGGAAGTGGAAACATCAGCTGACAATCTGTCTGTGCGACCTTATAAAACAATACATCAATGCAGATCAATGCAGTCAATGCAGATCAATGCAGAGCAAACTACAGGCAGACTTGGGGTGAGTAAAAACTAGTGTTCAGTCAATACAAGAGCTTTAAATTTTCATTGCATTTTGGGAACGGATGTTTATGGTAAAAACCAATGCATAGATTCAACGTACTGTATAGGCTTGACACAATCACTGCTTTTTTGTTTTCTACGCACTATAAACAAGCTAACAATGATGAGTGAAACGAAGAAAGTTTATAAACAGTCAATTTCCGGAGACAATTTCTCTACAAAGATGAGTAGAACAGAACAAAGAATTTCTAAAAGATTAATCTATTACAGCACAGCGCAATAGCTGTGAGCTAAAGTACCTACATTGTATGGGCACCCACTTGTCAACCATTCCTGTCGCTGCCTATCAAATCCGTCAGAGCACCTATTGACAGCGCTACACCAATTACATGTAAAGTTTGATGTGGTACCCAATAGACAGTCTCCACAGTTATCTATCATGCTACAAGCTAAAGCAAAAATGTCATGTTTCTCAACCAATTCAAAGAGAAAAACTATATAGACATCTATCTAACATTGTATTTTGGCTGATCAGTGACTGCCAACAGTTCATTCAATATTTCATAGTCAACTGTTACTATTGTGAATAGCTAGTAGTTGATACTACTAGTAGTCAGTTACTAGTCAATCAAACTTACTTTCCCTGTGAGTATATATTATAGCACTATTAGGTGTCACTCTTTTGCCATTTGCTTCATATGTATCATAAGTGTTGATTATCCTTTTTAAACCCTCTAACCAAAAATAAAGTAAAAACATGAGACGATGCCACAAATGTTGTAAGTTGTCTTCTCTCACTTATCTAGAAGAACTTACCAAACCAGGTGTAAGCATCAGATATACCAATCTTGAGAGGATTGTTGGAGTACCAGGTGATGTTGGCTACTGGAACGGGTACCTCCTTGTAGGCTGCCACTATTTTTCCATCAGTTTTGTGTAGCTGCACTTGGAATGAGAACTTTCCCACTAAATCAATTTGTTACCAAATTTCGATTTTTCTCCAATAATTTTGATGGGATAATCAAACAGATACACTTTCAAATCATGTATATTGGTGTGAGATCAACAGTTGCTGTGGGCAACCAGCTGAATGCTGTGAGTTGTAGGCAAGAATTACAAATACTTACAGTGTTCCTGGCGATACACATAAACGTCTCTCCATTCAGCGATAAGCATTTCGTCTGCAACAAAAAGCAGGATCATCCATTATTGTCGACAGCGGTGTTTATACAGAGCTACCCACTATCAAGTCATAGTTAAATCAACAGTATTTAACTGTACAGCATTGTAAGATTTACCATCTATTCTAAGTAGCACTTCGGAGTTGTTTGCCCCTAAAGATGTGTCGAAGTACGCCATGAGAGGGGCGATATATTGGTTGTAGGTGATGGTTGAATAGGAGAAGACAAAGTCACTCATGTACAGAAAACCTGCAACAAAAACCTCCCATTAAACAATTTGAATACATGAGTCATCGCTTTAGGTGAAGGGGGCAAAATAACGATTAGATATCAGTTATTGTTGGGTAGATCGGCAGATATGCTGAGCACTCTCTCTAAAGAAGAACTATCACACTGCTACAACCATTTTATGTTTGAAGTTAAGAACCAACTAAGCCTTCAAGGTTTGAATGCATTTATCTTCAACTCACCTCCAGTAGTGATCGTTATGTTCTCTATCCAGTTACCGTAGAATAAAAAGGGAGATCCAATATTCAGAGACTGCAATAAAAAACTTATCTAACATCATAACATATAAGCCTTTATCGATATTTAACATTTGTCAGACTATAAGGATGGTGTATTTTAGCTGAAAAGCTGAGTTAAATGCAAACATGAAAATTAAAAAACTCAATTACTATTTTAAATAAAACAATGCATAAACGATAAATTAATTGATGCTCAAAACATGTAAATCAAATAAATAAATTTAATCAACCATATGAATTTTCAAATTAAGAATGAGAGCAAATCTTGCAGGCCTTCTTATCTAAACTGAGCTTGGCAAAGGTTAAAAAAGATCAACTTCTCGAACAGGAATGCCAAGGATAGTTGATATAAAACAAGAACTGTCATAAGCAAAACACCGCAATAATTTTTTTCTAAAATAGCTTCAATAAACTATGAATGTAATCAACCAAGCATGACAACATTGACTGGCATTTGTAGTTTCATGTTTCCTTGAGCTTCATTAGTAAGTCTATTGCACAACTAGAGTTAACAACAACCGTACAAGGATTTATAAATCGACAATCAAAACAAAACCAATCAGTTTGTTCGATATATTCACCGTAGTCACTTTCTTGGCATCTTGAAGGCTAGGGGGTTTGGTAACTGTTGGATCTGAGGTGTTGAGGTCTATCCAGTAGCTAGCGCCTCCATTGGCTGCGCTCACATATGTCACATTGTAGTATTTTGTTACGTCCTGTAATACAATTTAAATGATTAACAGTTTACTAACTTTAGGAATATAAGTGAGTGAGCTTTGGATGACTATGTATCATTGTAAGCATAGCTGTTAGCTCTAGTATGTAAGCAAAAACAGATCAGATATCTGTGAAATGGTGGAAATTAGAGTGAGAATGATACTGAGTATTTCAACAGTCAACAATATTCACTAAGCCAGTATTCACAAACAACCTATTAGCTAGCTTCACGTTAGTTTAGCTTCACGTTAGTTGCTGGCTGAATGACATTTTTTCAAAAGATTGGCACTTACTGTGTATGTTTCATCTGTTGAGTTTTTCAGAGCACTCTTGGTAGTAATTTGACGTTTCACCCTGTCTACTCTGGTGATGTGGTTAGTATTATCGTCATTTTGCATCTCTGCAATGTATCAAATGAACAGTGACCTTACCTTACATAAATCATTTAGTCAAATTTGTTCTATGACTGCACACTCATTGATTCAGTATAAGCATTTGATAGAAGTCGTGTCATGACTTACCTGTAAGTGACAAAGGTGTAGCTAGGTAGAAATACACTACCAGCACATAAAGTTGAATACTAGACCTCATTGCTTGTGTTCTTTTGGCGCTAAAATACAAAATGTCTTGTGTGGGGTATTCAGTCTATTAATACAATATAGCTTACTGTCACATAACATCATCAGCAAGTGACCATTCCTCATAGATTGCGAGTTTCTGTAGAGGCTTTTGTAACTGTTGTATCTCATGTAAGTTGTTTTAGGTAGATAACGATGATTTTTAATTTGTCGATTTGAACACGTTTAAACAATTACTATAGCTAGCATTTACTTACTGCCCTGCGATCTGTCTGAATATTTAGAGGACTACAAGAAACTGCTCTCTGCTCAACCAATTATTTGAAATCAGTAACATTGCGAAAAATAATACTTAGTAAAAAAATTTTCAGCATTAGCTGCCAATTCAAGTGCGATCATCCCTCGGAATTAAATATTACACACGCGATATGAACTAGGTTACTTACCTTTGAGTGATCCAAAAGCAAACTGTATCCTAGTAGACGATGTAATTCTAGTAGGTGGGCGTGCGCACAGAGAAAATGACAAATTACTTTATGTATAAATAAATGCGACTGAAGGAATATGACAAACAGGCGCATCATTTCCTGGCGCAAAATAAGCTTTGTTAAGATTTATGGCTATATTATTCATTAACACTAGCTAGCCTGAGGCACCTTGAATGAAACGCTGATATTGGCTCGATTCAGAGGTTATCCAACGAATGATCTATGACTAGGTAACAGGACTAGATAGCCTACACTAGTCATAACTATGGGTCAATCCAGCCTGACGCGCCTGTCAACTCAATGGAAACAAATAATAAACAGAAAATTTTCACTCATGACAAGCCAACAACCAACAACCGACAACCACACTGATTAAAACTTCGCATATTTATTGATCATAAAGGGAAAGGATATCTGAAAAAAGCCAAAACTATGAAAGCATTAGCCACAGCAAGCAATAGCACAACATTGCATTACATAACGTAAAATCTGTAAATGTTTATATAACAATAGAGACTAGTAAAATATAATGTATTTTGATGTAACACAAAATATATGGAATGTTAAGTGACTGATATAATATGCTGTCGGGCTGCTGTTAAACCACAAAAATATATGATGCATTATGGGGCAGGCAATGCAATTAATGCGTTCAATCATTCAATAGTGACTCGCTAGATAAGACAGACCAGATTAAAACTGGGGAAGGAGGAAATATTGTGTCTAGTTATGCGGGTCTAAAAAAGTGCTGGAATGTGCAACAAAATAAAAAGAAAACTTGAGACAATGTAGGGAGGGTGAAAGTAAGTGATGAGGTGAGAATTCTTGGGCTATCATTTCTTCCATTGCCAACAATATTCAGATCTGTGAGATTATGAGATACAGTGCGGGAAAAAAATAAAAGAAATATAATATTATTTATTTAATCAAATAAACCATCAGTATCCGCTGCTGCTGGTCAGACAATGCTGCGGAGAAGACGTGTATGAACTGTCTGCGTACTTAGAGAACCACAGAGTACATGCGAATAAGAGATAAGACAACTGCTAGAGGATATTGTATGGCTTGCTTATAGTATTAAGTGAAAGAAGTTTTTATATTCAGATATAACTTTGTTGTTTAGAGAGAGTGTTAGAGATTTCTTGAGATAGAGCGACTAAACTGACTGTATAGATGGCTGTAGTAGTATACAGTACAGTAAGTGTACACGGTAGTAGAGTGTTAGACCACAGCGTGTAGTAGTATACAGTACAGTAAGTGCACACGGTAGTAGAGTTGTAGACTACAGCGCGCAGCCAGTCAACAGTTATATGTGATTCATATCAGCAGAACTTTCTTCATCTTTGTCCTTCCATGATTTAAATTTTCTCCAGAGCTCCGAAGGACGATTCTACAAGAACCAATAACAAATCGTAACAACCTTTCATACAAGCTCTCTCTTTCCAACAGAGATGCTAACTATGTGTACACCAATACTGACAAAAGGGCCATTGTGGGTACCATTGTTCAACCACTGTAATCCGGGGTCTTCTGTTTAATTAGCCCTAGAGCTTCAGTTTTCAGGTGATTACATGATGAAAACAAAATACCATGTTTTGTTTCAACCCGCAGCTCTGAGCAATAAATAACAACGGGCCTAAAGCTATTTCTTTATCTGGGGCCCATCGATGTCCATCTTTGCAGAAAACTGGGGACTGTCCCCTGAATTTCAATGTTGATTTACGGTCCCCATTTTCGTTTATCAAATTCACCATTAAAGAACGCATTTTTCTTGCAACTGGGGGCCTGTTTGAAGTATTTCAATAGCTCGGTCCACAAATGACAAATAAAAATGTTTTAAACCTATTGAACTTGGCATGTAAATACGATTAAGTTCACCATTGGCCCTGACTATTCCAGTCAATTTTTGAAAAGTTGACGATGCTAATAATCACAAAGTGACCTTGATTCTGTAATATAACCAAATACAACAAGTATATGTCGATGCAAACGATTGCTACTTCAGCGGCATGATATGAGTTGAAAAAACATCTTTGCTTTAAAATAATTTACAAAATTCATATATGAGGAGGTAATCAACTTCCTTGTTTGCAAATGACAATAAAAAAAATTAAAATAATTGATACGTATTTCATCCATAGAGATTTACTTGGTGAGGTTATGCAGTAACTAATTATGCAACAGCTATAACATAGAGTTCAATAGTGATAGGCATGCTGGGTGGGCAGCTCCTTTTTAGGTCTCTTCAAAGTCAGACAAAGTTATTTGATCCAGTGTTTTGCCTTGGTACTTGTTCAGTCCCTTTTCCATGGCCAACAATAGTTTTCCCACCTTAGCTATCTCTCTGGTGTCGCTCGGTAACTTATAATATTTTGCAAATACAGCTGGTGATCCGACGGCCAGAGCACCTCATTCTCTTTCAAATCTAGTACCTGGAAGAAAATTCTGAAACGTGTCAAAAGTTGTTTTGTATTAAGCCATCTATTCAGTATACTCAGCCTAAAATTTACGAATTATAGCAATACTAATGCATGCCATATATGCAGGGCTTAATTACTTGCCAGGGTTTTCCATAAAAAAACAACTAGAGAAACTGATACAATTTTTTTAAATTTTCTTAGTTACAAATTACTGCTTGCCAATTGTTAATTTTTATCAAATAATCTGTATCCAACCCAGTTATGTACTACGAATGAACCAATTACATTTGTTAAGCTACCACTAAGATTTTCAACGTGCTATGGACTTACATTACTATTTCGAAGCTGTTGTATACTTTACCTTAATCACAGTGGCCAAATTTTTCCTCATCTTTGTGCTGGTTAGGGATTCTGCATTCTGCAACCCATCGATTTTCGATAATACAGTCTTCAGAGCCGCCCAACCAGTAGTTTATATTCTGGTATAAAAATGTGGAGATTCCCTAACAGTATTACTACAATGAAGAAATGGGTATTGAGATTGTTATTGAGCATATTGGAAGTTATAAATTATTGTCTAAAACTTTTACAAATCAATATAAATAGGCAAATGTACTATAAAATCTTGGGCAAATTTTAAGTCAAGTAAAAACAATTTAGAGTTTAAAACAGGGAGTTAATCAATAGATGGAGCTCTGTTAATATTTAGGGACTATAAGATAATTGTTATAAGTACATGGTAGAATCACCGTTTTTCATTTTCATGCAGTCTCAAGAAAACATCCCAGAGTTTAAAATCTTGGGGGAACATCAGTAATACTATAATTGTATAGAAATACTATTTCAGTTATATATAGTCTCAGGACAATATATCTAATGCTAAAATCTGGCGACCAGATAAATATAATTATAATTGTATAAAAAATACAGTTTTAGTTACAAAAAAATCTCAGGACAAGATATCCAATGCCAAAATCTGGGGACCAGATAAATATAACTGTATAAAAAATACAGTTTTAGTTACCAACAATCTCAGGACAATATATCTAATGCTAAAATCTGGGGACCATATAAATAAAATTACAATTGTATAAAAAATACAGTTTTAATGATAAACAATCTCAGGACAATATATCTAATGCCAAAATCTGGGGATCAGATAAATATAATTATAATTGTATAAAAAATAGTTTTAGTTACAAACAATCTCAGGACAAGATATCTAATGCCAAAATCTGGGGACCAGATAAATATAATTATAGTTGTATAAAAAATAGTTTTAGTTACAAACAATCTCAAGACAAGATATCTAATGCCAAAATCTGGGGACCAGATAAATATAATTATAATTGTATAAAAAAAGTTTTAGTTACAAACAATCTCAGGACAAGATATCTAATGCCAAAATCTGGGGACCAGAAAAATATAATTATAATTGTATAAAAAATAGTTTTAGTTACAAACAATCTCAGGACAAGATATGTAATGCCAAAATCTGGGGACCAGATAAATATAATTATAATTGTATAAAAAAAAGTTTTAGTTACAAACAATCTCAGGACAATATATCTAATGCCAAAATCTGGGGACCAGATAAATATAATTATATTGTATAAAAAATAGTTTTAGTTACAAACAATCTCAGGACAAGATATCTAATGCCAAAATCTGGGGACCAGATAAATATAATTATAATTGTATAAAAAATAGTTTTAGTTACAAACAATCTCAGGACAAGATATCTAATGCCAAAATCTGGGGACCAGATAAATATACTTATAGTTGTATAAAAAAATACACAGTTTTAGTTACAAACAATCTCAGGACAAGATATCTAATGCCAAAATCTGGGGACCAGATAAATATAATTATAATTGTATAAAAAATAGTTTTAGTTACAAACAATCTCAGGACAAGATATCTAATGCCAAAATCTGGGGACCAGATAAATATACTTATAGTTGTATAAAAAAATACACAGTTTTAGTTACAAACAATCTCAGGACAAGATATCTAATGCCAAAATCTGGGGACCAGATAAATATAATTATAATTGTATAAAAAATAGTTTTAGTTACAAACAATCTCAGGACAAGGTATCTAATGCCAAAATCTGGGGACCAGATAAATATAATTATAATTGTATAAAAAATAGTTTTAGTTACAAACAATCTCAGGACAAGATATCTAATGCCAAAATCTGGGGACCAGATAAATATAATTATAATTGTATAAAAAATAGTTTTAGTTACAAACAATCTCAGGACAAGATATCTAATGCCAAAATCTGGGGACCAGAAAAATATAATTATAATTGTATAAAAAATAGTTTTAGTTATAAACAATCTCAGGACAAGATATCCAATGCCAAAATCTGGGGACCAGATAAATATAATTATAATTGTATAAAAAATAGTTTTAGTTACAAACAATCTCAGGACAAGATATCTAATGCCAAAATCTGGGGACCAGATAAATATAATAATAATTGTATAAAAAAATACAGTTTTAGTTACAAACAATCTCAGGACAAGGTATCTAATGCCAAAATCTGGGGACCAGATAAATATAATTATAATTGTATAAAAAATAGTTTTAGTTACAAACAATCTCAGGACAAGATATCTAATGCCAAAATCTGGGGACCAGATAAATATAATTATAATTGTATAAAAAATAGTTTTAGTTACAAACAATCTCAGGACAAGATATCTAATGCCAAAATCTGGGGACCAGAAAAATATAATTATAATTGTATAAAAAATAGTTTTAGTTATAAACAATCTCAGGACAAGATATCCAATGCCAAAATCTGGGGACCAGATAAATATAATTATAATTGTATAAAAAATAGTTTTAGTTACAAACAATCTCAGGACAAGATATCTAATGCCAAAATCTGGGGACCAGATAAATATAATAATAATTGTATAAAAAAATACAGTTTTAGTTATATACGTTCTCAAGACAATATATCAGTGGTTAAAATCTGGGGTTTAGGTAAATAATATCACAATTGATAACAAAAAAGTGTTTTAGTTTTACACAGTCACAGTTAAAATATGGGGAACAATTAGTCAGAATATAACTACAATCTTATGCATTATTCATGTTCTATAAACTACTGAAGATCAGATAGGCATAATTTAAGAACCAGAGGTATTCAGTTATCTCCCATCCATAGCTTAAAATGAGATTGTAATAATGATTTGGGTTATTTACCTACTACATCCTCTTGGCAAGATATATTAGTAGCTTTGTCTCCATCTTCAACACTCTCTGCTTCTGGGTTGTTAAATGAAACCTTGCTTGCCTGTTGCAAATGCGTAAAATTCTCTTCCTGTTCATCTAAAAAAGAGAGTTATCCCATAGAAACAGTGTTTGATATTCGCTTAAGCTTCTAGCAAAACCCACAAGAGAGAACTCAATCGTCACTTTCACTGAAATGTGACTTTTTGCTCATCTAAAAATCTTAATGCTTGATTCACATTGTTGAGTTCTATTTTATTTTAGAAACTTGGGTCTTTTTATTTGGAAACTGGAGATCATTAGTCGTAACAGTGTCAATCCGTTACTTTTATAGTCATACATAACGGACAGTATTTTGTTGTTTGTTAACACAATACGCATGTTTAGCCATGTATGTAGAGGTAAATATGCTTACTGTCAATCTGAACTGGTGTGATTTATCGGATTTGGTGGTCGAATAGCTCCCGCTGGTAACCATCTGAGTAGAGGACTACTGCTTTACCATTTTGACCTTTCAAACATTCTTATTGTTTAAGAATTCATGTCTTGAATATATAGATTTGTGCGTGAACATGTTATAGTTTGACAATGTAAATTTCAATTAAAACCACATGCTAAAGCGCATCCTTAAAAGCACATAGGATGCACTCAGTAAAGAAAAAAACATCATGAAATAAAATTGGTGTGAACCAATGATTATACTAAAGTGGAATGTATATGTGTGTCTGAATAATTTAGCATTACCACAAGCATCTTTTATAGTTGCTTTATTCCATGATCTATCTGGTGGCCACAGAGCCATCACTTCTTGTCCTACCGACCAATGAGGCTGTCTTAAAGAAGAAATACGTCTCTTGCTCATCCTGTAGTAGTTTAAATCATCAATAGATGTACATATTTGTACTATGAAAAATATTGTTTATATATAACACACTATTAGTGATTGCTATTAGTTTATTTGTAACTGGTAGTGTTTGACGTTTTTATAAGTTTCATATTAAATGTGTAGCATTAACTATTTGCTTTTCGATCAATTGATTATACTATAATAATAGTTTTTCGAAGTATGAAAATGAGAATATCAAAAGCTGGTCACATATCATATGGGTGTAGTATTCAATACTACGTATATCCATATCATATGTGACCAGCTCAGGATGTTCTCATTTTTATATGTTATTGGTGATCAAAAAAAAATTAATAGATACAGAGACCAGCAAAGATTGAAGAGCGTTATGAATATTGCTATACTGCAAAAAAACTGTTTAGACATTGCACAGCCAGTAAATCGCTCAATAGTATGGTTAAATGTGTATTATTAATTGCCGTTACAAAAACGTTCTGGTCTATTTTTATCAAATGATCAAGCCTGTTGTTGAGTAAGGAGCTACATTTGTGTATAACTTCTGTCAACTTTTCAGAACCTACACTTAAGGATTACGAGGTAACGAAAGAAAATATAATATTATCCATAGTGTTATGCTTTGAAATAATTATGATACTTTAATTGCTCTAACTTAATAATGCAATAGCAATGGCTGCAAGTTTAGTTCACATTTCACTCCATCATACTTATATATATGTATATTCCTAAAGGCTAAAATAGTAAATGTTTACTGAGCAGAAGTCAAGGATTAAAAAAAACTAAATCAAAAATAATAGCTTACCTCATGTAGCAGAAGGGTATAGAAAAATAACATTCTGGAAACTACAAGACATCATTTCCTTTTTGAGGATCTACATTCTCAGGGTAGAATGAAAGGTACTCATGAGTCAGTTTCATTTGAACTGCTTGGCAGTAGCTTCACCTTGGAGTAATGTGGGGACCTACTATGGGATTTTCATAACAAGGACTACGGTTTAAAACTTCAAAACTGGGGACTAGTCATCCGCACATGCAAACCGGGGTACATGAAATTGGCATTTTGAGATTAACACAAAGTGAGGACCATAAATCATCGAAACTTTTCGGAGTGATCTCCACCTACCATTGAAATGTTTGAAAATAAACAATCTGGGGACTGCTCTGAAATTTGAACTGAGCGCTGGCAAGAAATATCTCTTGAGAAAAAGGCAAGGGAAAAAACTGGGGACCTTTTTTGGGCCCCAGTTTTTTTTTGGGCCCCAGTTTACAGGAAAATATCGCAAATTGACCCCAGATTACAGCATTTATGAGTGCGTTCTATTGTACACTCTGCTGGACTTTTCCTAGAGTACAACAAAATGGATAGGCCAGCTCTGGACAGTACACACAGGGGAGACAAGATAGAAAAACTATCCATTATTCCGCATACAATAATTGTAAACTCCTCCTGCCCATGAAGACAACGACTAAAAGCCAATGTCTGTGGCAGTGTGAACTACAAACGTACACTATATAATGGAAATAATATAAAGCCAAAATAAGAGTTCGTATGTTGTTTTCTCATCAATATGGAATGTAGAATAATTTTTAGTTGAATCTTTATTAATGATACCAACAATACAAAACTACAATTGGAGTCGTCTTGCTGCTGTTTAAAAAAAGAGAACAACAAACACTATATTTCCATGCGACAAAGTTTTGAAGGACTTTTGACTACGGATTGTTGAAATCTTGGAAGTTTTCATTTAGCGGAGTTCCATTTCACGAATTTTTGAAAAAATCACGCAGAGTTGTCTACACCAAAGGGACGATAACTATGCAAAGTTCTCGCCTTTTAAATCAGTGATTTGGCGGCTTATTACATCATGATATTGTTGCGGCAGGTCATGAGGAGTTTCCATCAAAATGATGCCAATACTATGAGAAAAATATTGTTTCTACAAAGGTGCGTTGTTACCAGATTGTTTTTATTCCAAATATAATGTGGTCTAAAATTAAATACTAACACAGTGATAGGTTTTTTTAGCTGGTCAGCCAGTGTATATATGGCTTTTCATAGATGAATTAACCTTATATGTAGTAGTTAGCTCTCAAACTCTGATATAAAAATATAATAACATATTAATTATTATTATGATTACAGCGTCATTGATTATTATCATTATTTATTACTGTTATGATAAAGGGGGCCTTGAAATTTTTTTTAGAGCAATTGCAAGGAAAGATGTTCAAGTTTAACATAGCAATAATTTTTATGACTGATAATAATTTATTATTACAAAATCCAGGAAGTTTTAACTTCATTATCCTATTGCCAAAAATCTAGTTTTAAATCTTCGAAGAGTTGAAGAAATCCACCCCGAGCATCGGCGTGTTAAAAACTTTGAAGTATTTAAAACTTCGAACTTTTGGTAGGCTTCCATTCTTCGTAGATTTGAATAATCCAAAGATCTGCCAAGACTTTGATGCATAGAAATCTAACATGACAGATTGTTATGGGCGTAGCTGCCACCAATCAGAGCGTCATTCGCTGAGGTCAGCGCATATAAGAGTACAACTGGATGAAATCGCATGCATTGTTATGACCAATCAAATAAACCCACCGACTTATTTCCCAAAAAGAAAGTAACTACATATTTGTACCGAAAGCAGAATTTAGCATGGCTTTAGCGTTGCAATTTCAAGGCATGCATTCTAGCCCAGTCGAGGTGTTTTAGCAATGCTATTATTTATTATGTACAATAAAACCAAATCAGAGTTACACACATTTCATAAAATCAGCCGAATCTCATTAGGTAACATTCAAAGAGAGTTGACAGCATGCACCGATATAGCATGAGATACATGCTACCAGCGGGTTAGCAGCAGATGACCTGGTTTGTGATAAGATGGACAAAGAGAAGATAACTACCACGACTCAAACGCGCAACCTCAAGAGCGTGTAAGTATTAGAATGTCTGCGAAACAGACGTACCTTTGTGTATGCTGCAGGGCTACATCAGCAATAAAACATACACAACTAACACACTACTATAATACACATTTATAGCACAATCTACTCTGTACCAGCAGAAGAAACAAACAACATAAATTCATTGTGGTAACTTGTTGCAATGCCAATCATCACAGCAACGGTGTTAACTAATTAGCACACTTTCACTGAAAACTACAGTTCATTTGGCTATTTAATTGTGACTGTTTTTTCTTTTGGATTCACAAACCAAAGAATGTTTCTCACAAAATTTTAGCCAAATCATAAAATTAATTTTATACCCTAGTGCTTATCTCAAAACAGATATATGACTGCAATAATAAAAATTATAGACTAAGTAAAATGATTCCACGGGATATCAAATAGAATATAGCAATGAGAAGATGATCTAGCCATGCCTGACAACTATCTATCATTCAACGGCAACAACACAAGTAACCATCACAGCACGAAAAAGCCAGAAAAAAAAACAAGCGGAGTAAATGACAAAATGTGAATGATGAAGAACATAGTCGCATACACCAGCTGACAACCTAGGTATAGCGCAGTTATACCCACACACACAGCAATGTCTGCTTGTGTCCCTGACAACCTAGGCATAGTGCAGTTATACCCACACACACAGCAATGTCTGCTAGTGTCCAAAGTAGATCAGGAAACCTACCTTGACTAAAAACTGGCCCAATGTGCTTTGGGGATTCCTGTATCCATAGACAACGGCAGCGAGTACACTGGCAGCAGTCAAAGCAAATATCGTACACAGAGCAGCTGTGACAGCTTTCCACGTGTTAGAGTCTAGAATACAGGGAGACAATACTTGTCATTATCACCACACTAAGAAGAGAGAAGACAACAATTACATCTACCAACACTACTTCGGGAGTAGACATCTACTAAGTACATACAACATTAAACAGAGACGAAACAGCTATTACGTTGACACAATATTACACAGAGAGAAGACAACTACAAAGAAAAGGCATATCTGGCAACAACACTTACAGCTTGTAGAAGGCCTTTTTGGTTGAGGTTTACCAAGTTCTTTACCCGATCTGACAGCAAACATCATATCGCAGTCTGTCTGGGTAACCTGTGTGCCATTTGATAAGAAATGATATGACACTAGCTGGCAGGTGATTGTCACCACCAATAACGAGCATGACAAGACAGAGAAAACAACCATTTTCTTACAAACTGCCAACGATTGGAAATCTCTTCAGTTTAGATATATTATTCATAATGCTTCCAGCTAACCAGTAAACGCCTCTCCACACACAGCGATTTTCTTACGGAAAGTGAAACACGGGTGTTTATTTCAACATCTACGAACCGGTTTTCCTCTGTTTGCCGCGATCAGCCAGAATCAAACATGTTTGATTTTCGCCAGCTGGTGTCACGATTAGTGATTATTCCCTGGCGCTGATTGGTCAATGGAGATCGCTCGTATCCACTTTTTCTATTTTGATTTTTCCAGCCGTGACCGCCCATGCGTTCACTATCAACTGTTGATGAGCACCATCGTGTGCATAATTGTGGTTTGTGGAGTGCAGCAATGGACTATGGGAGGAAAACTCTCATTGTGCCAAACTCTTGGCTATAAGTAGCTGTGTGTGGAGAGGCCTTAAACCGTGGACAGCAATGGTTGGTGCGCAAAACAATAACAAACAAGCCAGTGGTCCATCATGGCACAAACAATAGTAGGAGAAAGTTATGTTGTATAATGTTATATATCATTACTTGAGTATACAATTGTAAAATCACCGAAATAAATCCAAGTAAAACACTAATACGTATCTATGGAGACCTTACGTTGTAGACACATCCGTTGGTGAACCAATCCTGCCGCTGCCTGTCAAAAGCATCAGAGCACCTGTTCAGAGCGCTGCACCAGTAACATTGGAAGTTCCCTAGACGGCTGCTCAGACACTCATCACAGTCGGTGAGCATGTTACACGCTGTCAACAGTCATAAACCATGTCAACACACGGTACTATACAGTTGGATATATAACACTGTACTGTACAGTTGGATATATAACACTGTACTGTACAGTTGGATATATAACACTGTACAGCTGGATATATAACACTGTACAGTTGGATATATAACACTGTACAGTTGGATATATAACACTGTATTGCACAGTTGGATATATAACACTGCACTGTACAGTTGGATATATAACACTGTACAGCTGGATATATAACACTGTACAGTTGGATATATAACACTGTACTGTACAGTTGGATATATAACACTGTACAGTTGGATATATAACACTGTACAGTTGGATATATAACACAGTACTGTACAGTTGGATATATAACACTGTACAGTTGGATATATAACACTGTACAGTTGGATATATAACACAGTACTGTACAGTTGGATATATAACACTGTACAGTTGGATATATAACATTGTACAGTTGGATATATAACACTGTACTGTACAGTTGGATATATAACACAGTACTGTACAGTTGGATATATAACACTGTACAGTTGGATATATAACATTGTACAGTTGGATATATAACACTGTACTGTACAGTTGGATATATAACATTGTACAGTTGGATATATAACACTGTACAGTTGGATATATAACACTGTATTGCACAGTTGGATATATAACACTGTATTGTACAGTTGGATATATAACACTGTACAGTTGGATATATAACACTGTACAGCTGGATATATAACACTGTACAGTTGGATATATAACACTGTATTGCACAGTTGGATATATAACACTGTATTGTACAGTTGGATATATAACACTGTACTGTACAGTTGGATATATAACACTGTATTGTACAGTTGGATATATAACACTGTACAGTTGGATATATAACACTGTACAGCTGGATATATAACACTGTACAGTTGGATATATAACACTGTATTGCACAGTTGGATATATAACACTGTATTGTACAGTTGGATATATAACACTGTACAGTTGGATATATAACACTGTACTGTACAGTTGGATATATAACACTGTATTGTACAGTTGGATATATAACACTGTACAGTTGGATATATAACACTGTACAGTTGGATATATAACACTGTACAGCTGGATATATAACACTGTATTGCACAGTTGGATATATAACACTGTATTGTACAGTTGGATATATAACACTGTATTGTACAGTTGGATATATAACACTGTACAGTTGGATATATAACACTGTACAGTTGGATATATAACACTGTACAGTTGGATATATAACACTGTACAGTTGGATATATAACACTGTACAGCTGGATATATAACACTGTATTGCACAGTTGGATATATAACACTGTATTGTACAGTTGGATATATAACACTGTATTGTACAGTTGGATATATAACACTGTACAGTTGGATATATAACATTGTACAGTTGGATATATAACACTGTACAGTTGGATATATAACACTGTACAGTTGGATATATAACACTGTACTGTACAGTTGGATATATAACACTGTACTGTTGGATATATAACACTGTACAGTTGGATATATAACACTGTACAGTTGGATATATAACATTGTACAGTTGGATATATAACACTGTACAGTTGGATATATAACACTGTATTGCACAGTTGGATATATAACACTGTATTGTACAGTTGGATATATAACACTGTACAGTTGGATATATAACACTGTACAGTTGGATATATAACACTGTACAGCTGGATATATAACACTGTACAGTTGGATATATAACACTGTACTGTACAGTTGGATATATAAAACTGTACTGTACAGTTGGATATATAACACTGTACAGTTGGATATATAACACTGTACAGTTGGATATATAACACTGTATTGTACAGTTGGATATATAACACTGTACTGTACAGTTGGATATATAACACTGTACTGTACTGTTGGATATATAACACTGTATTGTACAGTTGGATATATAACACTGTACTGTACAGTTGGATATATAACACTGTACTGTACAGTTGGATATATAACACTGTACAGTACAGTTGGATATATAACACTGTACTGTACAGTTGGATATATAACACTGTATTGTACAGTTGGATATATAACACTGTACAGTTGGATATATAACACTGTACAGTTGGATATATAACACTGTACAGTTGGATATATAACATTGTACAGTTGGATATATAACACTGTACTGTACAGTTGGATATATAACACTGTACAGTTGGATATATAACATTGTACAGTTGGATATATAACACTGTATTGTACAGTTGGATATATAACACTGTACAGTTGGATATATAACACTGTATTGTACAGTTGGATATATAACACAGTACTGTACAGTTGGATATATAACACTGTACTGTACAGTTGGATATATAACACTGTACTGTACAGTTGGATACAGTATATATTATGTAAAGAGAGCTTACTTGGTTTGTGTTTATATATAATGGCACTATTAGATTTGACATCCTCAGCAGAGGCATTGTATGTGTGATAAGGGTATATAGTCCTGTATTGTCCTCCTGCAATACATAGAATACAATATATGTATTATACGTACAGCGCAACAATACAATATATGTATACAACATATGCGTATACAGTACAGGTATACAACACATGTGTATACACAACAAGTATACAACCTAAGTGTATACAGTACAGGTATACAACACATGTGTATACACAACAAGTATACAACCTAAGTGTATACAGTACATGTATACAACCTATGTGTATACAGTACATGTATACAACACATGTGTATACAGTACAGGTATACAACACATGTGTATACAGTCAAGTATACAACCTATGTGTATACAGTACAGGTATACAGTCAATATACACATGTACAGGACACATGCAAGGACAGCCAACTCCATCTACCACTAAACTGACTGCAGCGCAAAGTGTGGCTTTACGTACTGTCCCAGTAGTAGGCGTCTGAGAGACCAATCTTAACTGGGTGGTCAGCCGACGAGACGTTGGCTATTGGGGCGGGTATGTCCTTGTACGCTGCCACTATCCTTCCATCCGTTCGGTGCAGTTGTACTTGGAATGAGAACTTTCCCACTACAACACCCATTCAAATAATTGCTCTCACTTCATTTAGTGCAAAGACCTCCATGACTACTGGTCGTAAAAAGTAATTGTAGATTTACAAGGCAGTAACAAAAAATCACTCCAGACAAAGTGGTTTAACATCAACAAAAAGACAAGACAAAACCAACGATAGTATAAGGGAAGATGGATAACGATTATATATTACAATGGTGATCGATGATAACGTGTACAAACCACAGGCCACTCCGTGGAGACAACTCAATGTTATATAACTTATAAACACCCACTTTTACACCAACGAGCATATTATACTCTCGTTGGTGTAACTTATATAACATTAAGTTGTCTCCACGGAGTGACCTGTGATTTGTATACGTTATCATCAATCACCATTATAATATGTAACCGTCATCCATCTTTCCTTATACTATCGTTGACAAAACCAAACAAACGTAGCCTGTGGGTTTACTTACATTGTGGTTTGTCCTTGAGGTAGACATTGTTCCACTGGGCAATAAAGGCTTGATCTACATAAAATTGTTTTAGTGTAAGCATACGAATACAGGAGTTGTGTGTTCTCCGCAGTTGTGAATAGTGAAATTATTCTTTCACGAAACTTTCGAAGTAAATCAAAACCAAACCAAAACCTTTTAATACCTACACATAAGATCTCAGTCTATGCCTTATCGTGAAACCATGTCTGGTATAATGTAAACTTTTATATGTGTTGTCATTATAGGAATGAAAGCAAGTGCAATGTATCTATTTCAATTGTACATTGTATTTAACGGAGTTGTCTTTTCAAAGTCTGCTCCAAATTTGGAATCATCTACTCTTGTTAATAGATTTGATTCTGGAAATGCACGTAACTCATTACAATTGCAGCCTGATTGGCGTGGAGCACACTTTGATTAATGATGTTCATAGCATCTAAAGGTGGCCAGGATAGTCGAAACTTCCAAGACAAGATTGCTAGAACGATTGCAAACGAAGGCTTAGCCATTCATGACCCTTTGACCTGAACAGAATAATGTGCTAACTATTTCTCAACTTTTAAAGTAAAACGACACTGATGGTAGAACAGGAGCAAGAATGGGTATAGGAAGGAAGGTGGGGACAGAGATGGATTGAGAAATGGGACTAGAAGGGCAGGTAATTAGCAGAAATGGCAACAACAAAAAAAACAGGAAAACTGAAACAAAGAGATCAACAAAAGAACACAGAATGCAAGCACTAAATGGAAAAAAGAGATAGAAGAGGATAGAGGGGGGGGGGGGGGGAGAAAGCCTAGGCAAGACTGGGAGAGATAGAAGTGGATAGAGGGGGGGGGGGGGGGAGAAAGCCTAGGCAAGATTGGGAGAGATAGAAGAGGATAGAGAAGGAGAAAGCCTAGGCAAGACTGGGAGAAATAGAAGAGGATAGAGGAGGAGAAAGCCTAGACAAGACTGGGAGAAATAGAAGAGGATAGAGGGGGGGGGGGGGAGGAGAAAGCCTAGGCAAGATTGGGAGAGATAGAAGAGGATAGAGAAGGAGAAAGCCTAGACAAGACTGGGAGAAATAGAAGAGGATAGAGGAGGAGAAAGCCTAGACAAGACTGGGAGAGATAGAAGTGGACAGAAGGGGGGGGGGAGGAGAAAGCCTAGGCAAGATTGGGAGAGATAGATGAGGATAGAGAAGGAGAAAGCCTAGACAAGACTGGGAGAGATAGAAGTGGATAGAGGGGGGGGGGGGGGGAGAAAGCCTAGGCAAGATTGGGAGAGATAGAAGTGGATAGAGGGGGGGGGGGAGGAGAAAGTCTAGGCAAGACTGCGTGAGATAGAAGTAGATAAAGGGGAAGAAAGCCTAGGCAAGACTGCGAGAGATAGAAGAGGAGAAATTAACGCAATCCATTAATCAGCTACAGTTCTTTACAGCAACGAGTGGCACCAACTGATGTTTTGATACGATTATTTAGCACTTGTAGGAAACAACTATCATGAATCAACCTCAAATGTCAGCGGAGGTGTGAGGGAAGAGCTGAACATGTGTTACACAGTTCACTTGGGCTACACAGCTCACTTGGGCTGCACAGCTCACTTGGGCTACACAGCTCACTCGGGCTACACAGCTCACTCGGGCTACACAGCTCACTCGGGCTATACAGCTCACTTGGGCTATACAGCTCACTTGGGCTACACAGTTCACTTGGGCTACACAGCTCACTCGGGCTACACAGCTCACTCGGGCTACACAGCTCACTTGGGCTGCACAGCTCACTTGGGCTACACAGCTCACTTGGGCTACACAGCTCACTTGGGCTGCACAGCTCACTTGGGCTACACAGCTCACTTGGGCTACACAGTTCACTTGGGCTACACAGCTCACTTGGGCTACACAGCTCACTTGGGCTACACAGCTCACTTGGGCTATACAGTTCACTTGGGCTACACAGATCACTTGGGCTACACAGCTCACTTGGGCTACACAGCTCACTTGGGCTACACAGATCACTTGGGCTACACAGATCACTTGGGTTACACAGCTCACTCGGGCTACACAGCTCACTCGGGCTACACAGCTCACTCGGGCTACACAGCTCACTTGGGCTACACAGCTCACTTGGGCTACACAGCTCACTTGGGCTACACAGCTCACTTGGGCTGCCAGAGTGTAAACATGGGCATGCACAATCGTAGTTATTACCTGCCTGGTGCCAATCTACTATATTCATAAATATATTATTGTGTATTATTGTGTTACTCTCCAACACACTTTGTAGCAAAATGCTTCACGGAAAAGACACTCTGACATTCAGTGACACAGCTGATAGCTGACAGATGAGATCAGCTGCTAATGAGTAGAAAATTTGAATGTATGTTTGCCATTCAAGTATTCACTAATCATGAGCCAATAAATTGAGATGACGGATTGCAACATTTCCATAACTTTACCTAAAACAAGTAAACTATAGAAGAAATTCATCGCAAGTTGATTATAATTGGTTGTTTACCGACGACGTCTTTGCAACTGAAAAAAAAGTTTGTTCGATCAGTGCGAACAAAAAATAGTTGTAAGACCGGGAACATTTATTTTTGCCAGCAGAAGACAACTCTTATATCACAAGTTACTAGTGCAGCAAAGTACGGAGAAAAACTGAAATCTCAGTTAGCATCAGGAGACAGGATTGTACCACATGGTGAGATCCAGCAATTATATGAACGAGAGGTTTCTAAACAGACCGGGCAGCCACAGACCTTGACATGGACCAACG
Source organism: Cryptosula pallasiana (assembly GCA_945261195.1). Lineage (NCBI taxonomy): Eukaryota > Metazoa > Bryozoa > Gymnolaemata > Cheilostomatida > Cryptosulidae > Cryptosula > Cryptosula pallasiana. The sequence goes on from OX183137.1 coordinate 41,960,908, forward strand.
GGTGAGTCAGACCAGCAATTGTAGGTCAAAGAAAGCTAAAACTTACCGTCGGTTCTAAACAAGATCTCAGACTCATTCTTGCCAAGGTTGGTGTCAAAATTGGCCATGAGAGGTGCTACATACTGGCTAGCAGTTAGAAATGAGTGCAAGAAATCACTCATGTACAGAAAACCTGCAACAAACATGTAAGTAACGTACGAATGCGGATAACAGATGAATGCAGGTAGCAGATGAAGTACACAGCGCTCTGGGCGGCTGAGGGATGGATGTACAATTGAACTATCATCTACTCAAGTTACACTAATGAGAAGGCATATAATTAATTATGCATGCATTCCAAAAAGAGGAGGTGTATCAAGCCAGGCAACTGTTGTTGATGGAGGTTTAATCATGCCATTATTGGTGGAGTAGTATAGCGTTTGCTATAGCAAGGCTCCAGTAGTTGTCCGCAGACAAGCGTGTGAGCAGTCATTGACATGCTAACAGAAGCTAACAGACTTTAAACTCTGACTGCAGTGTCAATGGGTCAATGAGATACAAATAGAGACACTCATGAACTGAATATCACAAAAGATTTGTGGGTAAATTTATCAATAAATGACAATAAAACACTAGAATGAAGTACTACAAACCTACAGATTGAAGACCAAAGACTATAGAGCAGGGATGTAAACCATCATTGATCAGTTTAAGCGAGCACAAATATCTCTATCGATAAGTGGTAGTCAACTAGCGTCAGCAGTTAATCAATTTCGACATACATTAGACGAGAAGCAAAGATATAATAGTATTCTACAATGTGCACTCCTTGGTGTGCCAACCTCTGATGTACTATACAAGTTTATTGTTACATCTGACAGAGAAATTAGTGACTGTACGCGCACTACCGGCCACCCCAGAGAGGCGTACCATCATTGTTTTATCAATTACTCAGTCTATAGCAACTATATCAAAAATAACCAAAAAAGTATAAAAAACATCATGAGGAGCGCAGCTTAGACTAGTTTGACTACAGAGATACAACAGATTGACACGTTGTACTCAGTGCCCGTGACGTCAGTGGTCAATTGTAAAAGCAAATCAGCCTATTGATATGTATATATTGGTAAATATGCTAACATGAGTCAGACAGAATAATAATAATAATAATGGAGTTAAGATTATTTATAGCAATGATTCCACAAAGAGTCAACCAGTAACGGATCAGAAAGGAACGGCGTAGAAGCATTTGTATAGTTGTGCATTGACAGCAACACAACAAATGTCCCAAACAAAACTGTTGCACTTAACAAAGAACAATCAATCACAGAAAAGACACAGTCAAAAGTATTGGTGATGAAGGAGAGAACAGACATACCTCCAGTAGCGACGGTAACATGGTTTACAGAGTGCCCATAGAACAGAAAAGAAAATCCAATGTCTATTTTCTACAAAATATAAATCAATGATGAAAGGGATGATGGTTTAATCAAATTGGGTCGACGGTTGAGTGTAAAAAGCACCGATTTAGAAAATGCAGATTGTAATCCAATAGGGAAAGAATACAGACAGACCTATACACAAATGTTCAGTTGTCGGTTACAGTAATAATTGACAGCAGTATAAGGCAAAAGATGTAAGACATAAGATGTAAGACATAAGGTATAAGGCATGGGGTATGACATGTAGGGTATAACATATAAGGTACAGGGTTTAAGGCACAAGGCATAGAGTATTTTAGGCTATGGTATACAGTATAAACATACGGTATAGGGTACAAGACAAAAGGTATAAGGTGTACGGTATAGGGTATAGAACATAGGGTATAAGGCATCAGGCAATCAATTCTTACCACGGCGAGACGGTAGGCTTGCTGCAGGCTTTTGTGTTTCACAACGTTAGGACCATCAGCTTGGAGATTAGTCCACAGGTCAGCACCGCCGTCAGCCGCGCTGATGTACTCTATGTCATAGTAATCAGTGGTGTCCTACACGGCGGAAGACAGTAGACAATATAATGACAGAGCTAACAACAGAGCATGCGAGTTACTAACCTTACATAGGATACCGATACGAATATTCAAGCATTAATTGCTAGTGCCGAGGAAAATAAGAAATCCAACCCTGGAGTGGGGGTTTTTTGAAAGTGTCAAGAAACTCATTCCGGGGTACAAATGCCTGACAGCGCTAACAACGCCAATAATTATAAATGCTACTCTCTTGCCAATAATCAAATGTAAATAAAATTCGTTGGTAACAAATTCTCTGTGTCAATATTTTAATATTTTCTTCTAAAAATTGCTACAGTGACTACAGAACCACTATTCTGCATTAGTAGAGAAGCATGTCCCAGTAAAAAGCTGCAATCAATGCAATTCTATATCACGATATTCTAGACAATAGTATGTATGACGGTTGCGTAACGTGATGGTTGTGTAACGAGCCAACATAATACAGCCAATAGCTATTTGAATATGAAGCTTTTGTGTCAACTAACTGCATTGAAAGCTCATTGAATTTCAGTGAGCCAGTCGTCGACCGGTGAGTCAGCATAAATAGACTATTGATTTTCGGAAAGCAAAGGTAATAGTTGAAGGAAGCAAACATCATCTTGAATTTGATTCGATGGAGAATAACAGACAAATAGCAGCAACCGAAACGTACCGCTTTGATAACAGATGTAATAGGAGTGGTGGTCGGAGCCTCGACATTGTCTGTGAACGTCTGTCTTTTTATCCTGACATTGCTGTTAGATGTCTCACTGTCAGCGTATTGAAGTACACCCAGCGTATCTGTAGCCACAGCATATATACATAATATAACGTGGTTTAACAAACCTAGCATAGCTGTAACCACAGTATACATAAATATGAACTGAGATATTGTACCACAGCAAACAACTGGCCAAAGCTACACAATATCACTGGTTGGTGAGTATACAATATGACATCACTAGTGGGTGTCGGCTGACAGCCTATCTTTGAAGCTCGTGGAACTTCAGTGAGTTTTGTAGGAGCTTTTGACACGGTATAAGGTCTATGATTGACGTGACAAGACAGATACTAGTTTAAATAACTAGAGTATTTGCTTACCTGAGCTGTAAGAGTGAGCAGGAAGGAAGACACATGATGCAACGCACAAAATAAATATACTGGAAGAACAAATCATTGCGAGAGACCAGCTCCTGTTCAACACAAACATATGCATCAGGTTAATAACTTGTTAATATAAAATACGGGAAGAACTTTTTAATAAGTACCACAAACTAGCAGTTGAACACAGATCTGGTACATGATTGATCCATCCTTTTGATCGCGTAAAAAACTGGAAAAATTTCTACACAAGCAATTATAAAGACAAATTGATTTGGTATATATCGGGATATCTTTTCACATCAAGACAGAGTTTTTTCATCAACTTTTCAAACTGACAAACAATCACACGGCTTCAATTGTTCAAAAAAAGCAACGAGCCAAACAGTGCAACAGATTGTTAAAAATTCAGTACATCAATAAATAATTGGTATATTTTGATACACTTTTTATAATAACACATGTCTTGAAATGCATTTTCTGGTGGTTTGACCACTAAATCACTTAACTACTATCTCATTACTTTCTGACCAGTACAACTCCTGATGTCTACCAAAAAGTGCTAAGCTGAGTAAGTGTGGCATTACAGCTGAACTTGGTCAATAGATGCAACTCAAAGTAGCGTAAGATGAGACAAACAGCATTAGACAAACAGAAGTAATAGCACACTCGGAGATAGAAAAAAACAGTTGGCACAAGATTTCACGAGACTAACAAACAAGTATGGTGGGGGAGACATACATGTATATCACATAAAATAACTGGCATAATGCCAAGTATTTTTTGGTCCATACACATGTAACATATACAAAAATTTATGAATACGATTGCTTATCCTTATGTTTACACAAAAACAAGGCTACATGACTGCCGTAGCGCTTTGGGTTTGTAGCATATCATGATTTACTTTAGCAATGGATGAACCCAATCAGTTTTGTTATTACTAGAAACTAAAATACGCTCATGGCACTTTTTTACTAAAAAACAATTATGATACTTATCGGTAGCTAATCGGTACACCTAATTTAATTCGCAGCTCCTGCAGCAAAACCAATGAAATTCACAGTGTTGGAAAGTTTTTGCAGCACCAAACTATAATAAAAGGTTTGTAGTAATTATTTGCCGTAGCAGTAAGCTAATAATTGTATAAATATCAACAACGACATTAAAAAAACATTATTTATAATTATTATTAACTAATAAATGTTATTAATTAATAATCATTACCTATATCATCACCATAAGCAAATATAATGGTTATTATGTATGTATTTATTATTATTTGAATGAAAATGGAAAATCTACAATTTTTAGGCACGCGTCGGTCTTAATCATCTTGGAGTGTGGCCAAGAGAAAAGTGTAGGAAAAAATGAAAAAGTAATTGAGCAAAATTATTACTTGTCCAAAAAAATTGTAAATTAATTACTAATCAATAATAAATATTATTATGAAATATTATTATTATTATTATATCCAATAAAAATTTGATGAGAAAATTATTGCCATAATAAATAAATATTATTTTATATATGAAAATAATAATAAAAACAGTAATAATAATATAATACTGTGAAGGACCGGCGCCATCTTACATTGCACTACACACAATTCTACGTACAGTCTAAGCCGACTACATTATACAGTTCTATGTTTGCATTCTAAAGACAATAACTCTATGTACATTTATATATTCTTACCTTACCATTCAATCGTATATGTTTACCATGTGCTAATCACTCATGCATTTATCCTAGCTACACCCACTGTTTGCTATTAGCCCATTCTAGCCAATCACTCATGCAATTATTCTAGTCACACCTACTGTATTTGTATTGGCACACTCTAGCCAATTGGCTGTGCTAGGTGTGGCTTCTTTTGTCTGTCAATTTTGTATTACATAACTGTTCTTATAAATACTGATGTCATGGTTAATAAAGTCAGAGTCAGCTTGCACACTCTCAGAAGTTTCTTTGTACATACAAATAAACTTCACTGCGCACCATTACTCGAGTAGTAATACATAGGCAGATCAGTCTGAACCTCTGCTGGCCGAACTTAGCTTTGTCTATTTTCGCCTTCAATGTTCGACCTCTGCACAGCACTACAATAAGGCAGCCGAACCTCTGCTGGCCGAACTTAGCTTGTCTAACTTCGCCTTCAATGTTCGACCTCTGCACAGCACTACAATAGGACAGCCGAACCTCTGCTGGCCGAACCTAGTTCAACTAGTTCGCCCTTCAAAGTTCGAACACATTGCATACACAAACAACAGCTAACGCAACCGGCAGCTCACTAGTTACTGAGATGGTCAACCACTACTCTCCAGTATACTAAGTCGACCTGTGGAAGGGTTGTATCGCTAGCGCACTAGACACAGTTGCCATCACAGTTCGGGAGGTTGTGCAGGTAGGCCGAGCTACCAACTCACACCCCCACAGTGAAATCCTGCACATTGGTGGCAGCAGTGGGATTGACAGACACCCACAAAGAACGACTCCCAGAGGATGGCACAAAGAAGAAGAGCGCTGAGTATCGACAGGGATCCTTCCAGCCTGCAGATAATGGGGACGCTCACCAACATCCTAGACCGCATGACAATAGCCACAACGCGAGACAAGTTTAGAGTACCACAGTATGATGGTACAGGAGATGTGGACTATTTCTTGCAACGGTTTCAGGAGGTGGCCGACGCTAACCATTGGCAGGCGGAAGACACAGTGATCCACCTACGCCAAGCCTTGACAGGCAAAGCTGAACGGTACGGTCGAGGCGAGACCACTGAGGAAGTGACACGGACACTGCAGGCGACCTTTGGCATGACTCGTTCGGAAGCTCAAGCAAAACTGCTAAGCTACCGACGAAACCCCAGAGACAGTCTCAGAGACCACGCACTCACGGTCGAACACCTCATCAAGGCCGCCCACAGCACCTTGCCACGACAGAATAGAGAGGAGCTGGTACTGCAGACCTTTCACAGTACACTGGGGCATACGTACTTGCAACGTCACCTGTTAGCAGTACGGCCACAGAACTTGGAAGAGGCGATTTTGGCAGGAAATGAGTTCCTGCAAGTACCACACCAACCCTTAGGCGGACCCCACATCAGGACAGTGGAGGCCGACCCCCTGGAAGAAGAGATAACCCAACAGAAGGAGATGGCTCGACACCAAGAGGTACAGGACCCCTTGGCACAGCTACTTCGAACCGTAGAGGGGCTGAGCAAGGAGATTGCCAGCCTAAAGGCGGAGAAGAAGACTGAGCCACCGAAGAGATGTTGGGGATGCCAGCAAATAGGTCATACCCGGAAGGCGTGTAGAACCGTCCCTTGGCCTAGCCGCCAGGGAAACGACTACCGCCCGCAGCAGTAGGGAGACCTACTGGCTGCACACGGGCAACGACACACCAGAAGGAAAGGGCACAGGCGCCCTCCAGTGGACCAGCGACAACGCGGCGAGCAACTCCTCCTCTGGACCTCCTGACTAGTCCCCCTATCGCCCTACACAACCGTTTTGCCAGCCTGTCGGTACCCGACAGCTCAGTGGCAGTAGAAACGGACGGCGACGGGACTCTTGAGCAGCAGGAACCAAGGCCCAGAAGGAAGGACAGGCAGACCCAGACGCCACCACTGGAGAAGGAAGAGTTCATTCCGAAACCTGTGACCCTCCAGAGCAACCAGATCGAGCGACCATATCGATCAAGCTACTACCTACCTGGAAGGGTAGAAGGAGAGGCGGTAACACACCTCATCGACACGGGCTGTAACACTAACCTGTTGGCCAAGCGCGTCTTTGACCGGTTACCAAGCCACGTGCAACGCAATCTGCAGCACTATGATTCCCATGGGATCATGGCCGACGGCACTAGGCTCCCATTCTACGGCTTGCTCGCACTGAAGGGAAGGATACGTCATGTAAAGTTTGAGGAGACCTTTGTAGTAAGCCAGGTCAACGAGGACGTTATCCTAGGGATGCCCTTCCTGACAAGCCAAGGATGCCAGATGGGATTTGACCGACCAGTGCTGGTGATACAAGGAAAGGAGCTGGCATGTACCGACCGCCACGGGAGAAATCTCGTGTCCAAGGTGCAAGTCCGACAGGACACCCAGCTGCCCCCACAGACGGAAGTAACTATTCCGTGCCACTTGAGTTCGAGGGATACGTTTCCCCAAGGAGTAATCGAGAGTATACAGGGTGGAATACCTATCGCCACCAGTATCAACCGACCAGACGCCCAAGGGCGCGTGCTGGTCAGATGTCTCAACCCGACGCAGGACACCCTAAGACTACCCGCAGGAGAGGTTATCGGCACCTTTACGGGAGTGGAAGAGGGTGGCGTCCAGGAGTTGACCGAAGAGAAAGGGCCACAGAGGAACGAGACGGGAGGAAGGGAGATACCCCCCCATCTACACGACCTCTTCCAGCAAGCTAAGAGAGGGTGCCAGAACCCATGGCAGGAGCAGCAAGTGAAGGAGCTGTTGATTAAATACCAGACAGTATTTAGTAGCCACAGTGGAGATTTGGGCAGGACGACCCTCGCAGAACACTCGATCCCCACAGTAGAGGGGGCTCGACCCATCCGGTGCCCACCACACCGCCTGGGGCCAGAGAAAGAGGCGGAAGCAGAACGCCAAATTAAGGACCTCTTGGAGAAGGACCTGATCGAACCGGCCGATGGAGCATGGAGCTCCCCCGTGGTGCTGGTGAGGAAGAAAGATGACACGTGGAGGTTCTGCGTGGATTACCGGAGGCTGAATGATATAACTAAGCAGGACGCCTACCCCATCCCCAGAATCGACGAGTCATTGGACGCCTTGGCCGGTAGTAAATACTTCACTACGCTGGACCTCACTAGTGGATACTGGCAGGTACCCCTGGACCAGGACGCCAGCGATAAGTCGGCCTTCACCACCAGAAGCGGCCTGTGGAAATGGAAGGTGTTGCCCTTCGGGCTGACGTCAGCTCCCGCCACCTTCCAGAGACTCATGGAGAAGGTCCTCAAAGGTCTCCACTGGAAAACACTGCTCCTGTACCTGGATGATGTGATCATCATCGCGCCCGACTTCCAGACGCACTTACAGAGGCTAGGCGAAGTGCTAGGACGACTCCACCAGGCAAACCTGAAGGTGAAGCCCTCCAAATGCGAGCTGCTGCAAGAAGAGGTCAAGTACCTCGGACATGTAGTAAGTGCAAAAGGGGTGGCCACCGACCCAGGGAAGGTGGAAGCCGTCAGGAGATGGGAAGCACCGACGGACGTAAAGGGGCTGCAGGCATTTCTAGGAACAGCCGGGTATTATCGTCAATACCTCCCCGACTACGCCACTATTGCTAAACCTCTCACAGTGATGACAGGCAAGGAGACACCATGGAAGTGGGGACAAGCAGAGCAGACAGCCTTTGACCAGCTCAAAGCCAGGCTCACCCAGGCTCCAGTACTCGGGTACCCCGACCCCAACCTGCCGTATACCCTGGACACTGACGCCAGTGCGGTAGGAGTCGGTGCCGTACTCTCTCAAGTACAGGAAGGAAAAGAACGCGTCATTGCATACTTCAGCAAGACGCTGGCACCAGCCGAGAGGAACTATTGCGTCACTCGGAAGGAGCTGGTCGCTGTCATCAAGGCAGTGAAACATTTCCGCCCCTACCTCTACGGGCGGGAATTCAAGCTCCGGACGGACCACGCCTCCCTCCGCTGGTTGTGCAGAAGAAAGGAGCCGTCGAACCAGATAGCTCGCTGGCTAGAGATCTTGGCTGAGTTCCGATATAAGCTCGAGCACCGAGCCGGGACTCACCATGGCAATGCTGATGGACTCAGCCGACAAGGACCCTGTGCGGACTGCAGGCAGTGCGGCTCCATCGAGCAGAGAGATGGGGGACCTTCCCATGAAGAGCTACAGCAGGAGGCTGGACAGAGACCTCAGAGAGAGGTGAGAGACGACCTCAACGCATTGAACCCGGTACATTCCCCCCAGAACTCGGCTCAGAAGCAGTCGAAGGGACGGGATGCGGTAGGCCGGACTTATGCCGAGCTGAGACGACCGGGAGACATGCTGGAGCGGGAGTCTGCCGAGAGAGGAAAGAAAGAGGAGCGGGTCAACCTCACTGTGACAAACCCGGTACACTCCGCCCAAACCTTAGCTCAAGAGCAAAGGGACGGGCAGGATGCGGTAGGCCGGATTTATGCCGAGCTGAGACGACCGGGGAGCGTCACTGAAGGAGAGTTGGCCGAAGGAAGTGTCGAGTTAAAGACACTGTACGAGCGGAAGGAGGCGATGAAGATCCGCCCTGATGGGGTGCTCATCATTACGCTACACCACCCTTCCAGGCCGAAGCAATGTGTAGTCTGCCCACCAAGTAGGAGGACACAGGTCGTCTGGGAGACACACAGGATGATCCACGCAGGGATTCATCGAACAAGACAGCGCATCCTGATGGATTGGTACTGGCCGGGCATTTCCCCCTTGGTCAGGAGACTAATCAAAGACTGTGAGGTATGCCAAGTAGCTAAGAACGGGAAGAAGGCAGAGAACCCTCACAGGCAGCGGATGTATGCTGGTCGACCTTTTCAGAAGCTGGCGATCGACCTAGTCGGCCCCCTGCCATTGACAAAGAGGAAGAACCGTTGGGCGCTGGTCCTCACCGACCACTTCACTCGTTGGCAGGACGCCATAGCGCTGCCAGATGCCACAGCACCCACGGTCGCCGTCGCACTAGACGAAAGAGTGTTCGCTTACTGGGGTCTACCCGAACAGCTACACTCCGACCAAGGGGCACAGTTTGAGTCAGTGCTACTCGAAGAGCTATGCAGCCTGTGGGGCATCAAGAAGACGAGGACCACCCCCTACCACCCGCAAGGGAACGGGATGGTGGAGCGCCAGAATCGGACGCTGGGAGATGCGCTTCGTACCCTGATACTAACGAAAGGACAGGATGAGTGGGACAGTCTGCTGCCGCAAATCATGCGAGCCTGTCGCAGCACCCCCCACTCAGCAACAGGAGAAACACCCAACATGTTGGTGATGGGACGGGAGGTCCGCCTTCCGGACCAACTAACAGGTACGCCTCCTACCCTGGACCCTCGCAATGTTCTGGAGCACACTGCAGAAGTACAAGAGAACCTCCAGAAGGCACACGAATATCTCAGACACCAGCAGCAAGAAATCAGGAGCCAGGACGACGAGGAACCCTCCGTCTTCCAGAAGGGAGAGCTCGTCGTGTTAGAAAATAAGAGAAGAGTAAAGGGCAGCAACCCGAAATTACAACCCCGGTTTGTGGGCCCCTACCAAGTAACAGAGGTGTTCCCGAACCACACGTATAAAGTGGAAAGGAACGGACAGTGGTCGATACAGAATGGGATGAGGCTACGCCACTACAGAACGTGCCAGGAGCCGGTCGGCCGAGCACCTCCCTGTCGGGAGCCAGCTCTCCAGCCCAACATGAAGGGGGCAAGAAGAGGACGACCTCCCAAGGCACGCCAGGCACCAGTTGAACCAATGGAACTGTTACCATTGCCATTGCCGTCACCCCCACGAGACAGGTCCCCACTTGTCAGAGAGCCACCGACACCACCACCCACCCAGGAGCCCAGGAACCTCCTCTCAGGAGGCGGGCCACCCGACACCCCAGTACCTACCCCACCACCTTCACCTACGGTCAGCCGTAGCCCGCCACGAAGGTCGGAGCAAGCAGAAGATAACGACAGTAATGTCGAGAGAAGAAGTATGGAAAGACATGATACCCCACCCCTGGAGGTCATTCAAGGGGCACCCAGCCCCCAGAGACCTCCCCCTCTCGATGAAAGGGAGTGGCCACCTTTGAGCCAAAACCCGACAGTCGCATCACCCTTAGAACGACCACAGCGAGAGAGACAAAAACCAAAGAGACTGGACGATTACCACTGCTACACTACAGTGGGAGAACCACAACCGTCCAAAAGCCCACCCACTGGGACAAGAGAAGGAGGAGCAACTCCACCGCAATGTGTGGCTCCCACCCAAGAAGGTACAGTAGCAGAAGACCCGGCCGAAATCGGTTGGACCATCGTAAAAAGAAGAAGGAAGGAGAAGAGATTACTAGAGAGAGAGACGAATTGTCATCAAGAGGGGCGAGAAAGGAGCAGTGAACAGGAGAATGCAACTTCCCAGAATAACAACCTCGCTACCGGCAAAAGTGAAAATAAAGGAAGGTGGAGGAGCCGCCAACGATCAGCTACCAGCCAGCCACGGAGAAGTTCGCTACCCAATAGAAGTGTAGAACAACCGGACTCGTTTTCAACAACAGTGGCTAGAATGATACAGTTGGCAAAAGAAAAGCTGGACACAGAAGAGAGTAGAGCATTGACACAGAATGGAGGCCCTCGACAGAGAACTGCACGCAGTCACACACGAGGCCGGCCAACTTCTGCTGAGAGCCGAAGATATTAAGAAGGAGCTGATAGAGACTAGAGAGAGACACATTACCGATGCCGCCGACGTTGTTTGATTGGCCACCATCGCCAATGGGGCGGAGTGTGTGAAGGACCGGCGCCATCTTACATTGCACTACACACAATTCTACGTACAGTCTAAGCCGACTACATTATACAGTTCTATGTTTGCATTCTAAAGACAATAACTCTATGTACATTTATATATTCTTACCTTACCATTCAATCGTATATGTTTACCATGTGCTAATCACTCATGCATTTATCCTAGCTACACCCACTGTTTGCTATTAGCCCATTCTAGCCAATCACTCATGCAATTATTCTAGTCACACCTACTGTATTTGTATTGGCACACTCTAGCCAATTGGCTGTGCTAGGTGTGGCTTCTTTTGTCTGTCAATTTTGTATTACATAACTGTTCTTATAAATACTGATGTCATGGTTAATAAAGTCAGAGTCAGCTTGCACACTCTCAGAAGTTTCTTTGTACATACAAATAAACTTCACTGCGCACCATTACTCGAGTAGTAATACATAGGCAGATCAGTCTGAACCTCTGCTGGCCGAACTTAGCTTTGTCTATTTTCGCCTTCAATGTTCGACCTCTGCACAGCACTACAATAAGGCAGCCGAACCTCTGCTGGCCGAACTTAGCTTGTCTAACTTCGCCTTCAATGTTCGACCTCTGCACAGCACTACAATAGGACAGCCGAACCTCTGCTGGCCGAACCTAGTTCAACTAGTTCGCCCTTCAAAGTTCGAACACATTGCATACACAAACAACAGCTAACGCAACCGGCAGCTCACTAGTTACTGAGATGGTCAACCACTACTCTCCAGTATACTAAGTCGACCTGTGGAAGGGTTGTATCGCTAGCGCACTAGACACAGTTGCCATCACAGTTCGGGAGGTTGTGCAGGTAGGCCGAGCTACCAACTCACACCCCCACAGTGAAATCCTGCACAATACATTTAATATTATTATTATATCACTACTTACTACTATTATGATTAACAGTAGTAGTAGTATTATTATTATATTATTATAAAATAATAATTATTATTACAATTTTTATTATTATAATAAATAATAATTATAATAAATAATAATATTATTATTTATTATAATAAATAATTAATAATAGTAATTATTATTATTATAATTATTATTATATTATAATTATTATAATAATTATTATTATTATTATTATTATTCATCATTCATCGCATCCTCCTCCTTTGATGATGATGATAGAATGGTTATGGTATTTTACGACAATACGTAGAGATAAAGGGCGCCTTAAGATAAGTATATGGTTCAACAATTTTAATTGAAAATACGCAAAACCAGCACAGCACCGCTTTTTTATCATCGCCTTGGATAATATTAAGTAGTATCTAATGTGAAAATTGAGCGTTGTAAAAAACTGTATTTCCTTCAGCGGAAATACGTCATAGATAACATAACCCAAAAAACTGCAACAAGTGTATGAATCCAAGTGTTTTCTTAGACAAACTAAAGTTAATACTTGACAAAACCTGTTAGAGACATCATTGTAGCCCGCGATCGTAAAATCCTCAACATTGCGCATGCCTATTTCATTAATTTTCTGTTTTTATGCCTCATAATAATAATAATTTGTAATTGTAAAAACCAATATCAAACCCATCATGACAATGATTATAATACATATTAATGAATTTGAAACTGTAATAGTTTCCCATGACAGCAATATGTATGGTTTTATTCATTTACATGATGATATTAGTAATGATGATAACAAAAAACTTGCTTAGAAACAAAAAGTAATAATCATAATTAATGTATAATAATATATATTATTATTATTTTTTATTAGAAATATAATTTTTATTATTCTTTATTTATATCATTATATAATAATTATTATTTATTTATAAATAGTTTAATTATGATTATTATTATTTTATATATCAAAAAATATTATAATTATTGTTATTATTATTAGTACAATAATAATAATAATAACTATTATTATTATTATTGTTATATAATAATTAATAATAATAATAAGTATAATAATTATAATAAAATAATAATAATTATTGTTTGTTGTTATTATTAATTATAATAATAATTATTGAACTGGTCTGATAACCACCTACCTAGCAACAATACAATGTCCCTTGCACCTCCTCCCTCCCTATAAAATAATATCAAGTTTAACACTTGGCTCCACAGGCTGCTCCAATCTACTGGCCTGGCTGTGGGTGGGTGAGTGAGCGGATTTGAGTGTATAGAGATGGAAGAAAGAAGGTAAGACACTACTTCAAAAGAAAAAAAAGGTAAAAAGGCCACCACTGACTCTTCTTAGCTGACTTTTCTACTCAGTTGTGACCAGACTTGTGCATTATAATAATATAGTAAAAAGTGGCCAGAAAGTCTCACTGACGAAATAAATGCTATCAGCAACAATTTGCCAGTCTATTTGCTCACCTGCCAGTTATATAAAAAACCAAATTATTTTCAAATGCCTGTAAAAATGTTCCTTGAGGCACACTACTAGCTGAATAAGTCTCAGTCGATATTCTCGCTTGTAGAGAGCAAGTTGCAATTCAAATGGTAATCAAATTTTACGGGGTTTAATATCCCCCCCCCACCCCCCCCCCCCCCCCCCCGAATAATTTTGGTTACCATTTCAAAAAAATAAACCACTAGAAGTAGGCCAATCATATTGTGATTTTTAACAATTCCATTATTGTTTATTTTGAAGAAACAGTTTTTCTGCCTTATGGAAAAGCGTGTCTAAATAATTTTTGCACTGTTTTAAACATCGAGTTTGAGCTACAGGTAATCCATCTACAGCTTTTCATGCGGTCTACAAAGTGAAGCAAACCATTCAGCAGTCTGAACCAACGCACAAAAACATTTGGGAAAATGTAAATACTGGTTTAGGTACAACACAAAACACCTTTTCTCGCATGTTGAAGTGTCTTACCTTCCACTCATTCTTCTCATATACTCTCTTTAACTATCTTCCCTCACCACCAGGCCAATAGATTGGAGCCGTTTGTACTTCGTTCCAGCAACATAATAATGTGACAGTGAATCTGATGGGAGCGCTGCATATATTTACTATGTCTCTACCTGATGAAGAATCTATGGCAACTGTTGAAAATAGTAGTTATCAAAGAAAAAGCGACAATCAAAGAAGTGTCACCTCGCATCACATAGTCATGGAGGAAAGCCTTTGCAGCCTCATTGACTGATTGAAACACCAATGTCAAGCCTTCATGAAACTCAAGGCTTCTAACAGTATTTCCTCTTAAAGAGTTTGGTTTCTCAAAACTAAAAATCCAATATTTTCATCATGCTTGGTACAAAGACATATCATAACAAACTAATATTGACTTTTTTGTTATATAATTAACGTATATATTTTTTGGTATATAATCAATGAGTATTTGTTAGTAATTGACTAAAAATCCGTATTCATGAGTTTCCTATATTTCAAACTTGTGTTTGATATATAATTTATTGGGTGCTGGTAAGAAAAATGAAGTAATACCTGGGGTGTTAACACTTATGATCATGACCGTTTATATAACATTACAATAATGAATAATACACATCAATTGTATATTGTTGTTATTATCATACCTGCCATGTCTCCTGATTTGTCATAGACCCACCTAATTTTTATGTACAAATTTTCCCTACTCCTGAAAACTCCTGAAATTCAAATAGCCTTATGAAAACCTCCTGCAAACTTGATTTTACGTTTCGATTGAACAAAAACAAGACTTTGAGATGGTTCACATTACCCTTCTTCATACAGCTTTAGTTTGTTGGATATAATAATTTTCGTTCCGCATCACATATTTAAGTTAAATTTACCTCAGGTATTGACTTTTTGAACAAAAAAAAACAAGCTACTCTACTGACTGCATGTCTACACACTCAGTCCATTTATACCCTCAGACCCAATGGTGACGATGTGAAGCAACTAGTGAAATACACCTCCCTTCTTTTCTCAAGGCAATAAGGCATGTTTGGTTATTATGAGTAGTTCAAGTGTAGATTTATTATTGTTATTTCATGATTATCATTGTATATGCTACGTAATAATAACCTCAAATATTAATATCACTTCTTTGTTGTTATTATTCTCCTGTTAGCTAGAGGTTTAGTAGTAGTAACAGCAGCACTAGTAGTAGTACTAAATTCAGTAAGAGTACTAATAGTAGTAGCAGTACTGGTAGTATTATTGCTAATAGTATTGGTAGTACTAGTAGTACTGATAACGGAGCTAGTAGTTTTTTTGTTAGTTTATTAGATTTGATTAAGAAAATGATGATAGTTATTATTAGTTGTTGTTTATTAATTGAAGATGGGTATTTGTGATTTACTTACCACAACTACTGCCAACTTATGTTGTCACACATATTTTTGCTATTATTATTAATAGTTATTATTATCATTGATACTGCTGTGAATATGGTTTATTATGAATGGTGCGAGACTCAAAGTGTCTGTTTTTTTGTATTTAGTTAGTAGTTGGAAATTATTTGCATAATAAAGGAGACAAATGATACTAAAAAAAAAACCGTGATACATATCAGACTTTACTATACTAAATTCACTCTTATGCATCTGTTTCTTCCATGATGTATGTATGTATGTACGAGCATACTCATGTACATGTACGTACGCATGTACCTATCATAGCATGATGGTAATTATTAATTATCGTCAATTAATGTAATTATTGTTACTATCACTATTATTGTGATCAATAATTTTAATTATTTAAAATGTTAATTGATTAAAAGATTATAAGTTGAAACGTAAGTAGAAACGAACTTAAGCGCATTAAAATTAACCTCTAATGACTTGAATGAATATTAGCTATGTTTTCAACGAAGATTATTCTGACAATTCGGTCAAAATTTGGAATATCATTTCAACGTTTTTTTCCAAGAGTTAGCTAATTCGATGAAAATATAAAATGCTAACGTTCCTAGAACAAACACCATCATCGCATGAAACTGTTTAGTAGTAAATGCTTTGATAATCAACTTTACTTTTATAATTCAATATTTCTGCTCTAAATCACTTGATCAAACAGTGTGACAAACGATACACAACTTGTATATTTAGCTGGGTTACATACCTTGAAATCAAAATGGATTTGTATTCTAATAAAAACTGGTGTTGGTATTTACAAATGATTGCTATATTCTGTTTTGACATTCCGAGCCACAATATCAATAATGTTTTGAGACATGCAATGTGCCAAATTACTTTAAAAAACATGACACGAGTCTGAGAAATGTTTAATAGCATATTATTTGTCGACAGAATTTTTTTTGCATGTTGATTGTCAAACGGAGGGTGTTGCTATGTATTGTATTTCATTGATCGAAATGCCATAGATAGTCATGAAAGGTGTGTTCCGCAAAGTGACGACTCTATTATTTTAGTGTTAATTGATCTTTACTATCTTCGTACATAACCTTTCAAACTTTTGTTAAACAAAGTACATGAAAAAAATAACTTTTCTAATTTACTGACAGTAACTCTTGAAATATAAATTATTTTGACAAATAAATATATGTGTTATAAACACTTGCAGCATTGTTTCTCTTTTCATATTAGTTTCATTTGTAAGTCTTTAGGTGACAGCGATAAAAGAAACACATCACGCGGAAAACATTAAAAGTGAATTTTTTCTCCCTAGGCAGTGTATGATTTATTCTTGGTTTGTGTAACATATGTGCATCGGAAAGTGATTTTGCATTGCTAAGGTTTGAATAAAATAGACTGATCGGAGTAATAAATCAAGTTTCTTAACTGTTGACTGGACGCAAGACTCATGTACGTTAAGCCGTGGCTACACACACCTACGTTTTGTAGGTATGCGGTAAAAACGCGTTTTTTTTCTTGCCAAGCGACGTTTTTTTTACAAAAAGACGCTCAATTTCGTAGACCAACATGTTGGTCTACGAAAACGTTTTTTGCCTGACGCTTCGGTGATTGGACAATTATTATTAAATAACTACTCTCAATTGGATAAAATATAGGGATGAAATTTGACGACTCCAGTGAACTTTTTTATAATTTAACCTTGACCTGGTCATTACTGATTGGCCAACAGTACTTTTATCAAAGAGGTTACTGTTTAATTATAAACAATTATTTATTATTTATAAACTTTAATTATTTATCACAGATAATAAATTATTTATCTAATATTATAAAGAAATATCATGATTAAGTAATTATTATAATTTATATTTATTAAAGTTATTACATTGATTATTTTCAATAATTATGTTCTCTTTGCCTCACTGGACACTCCGTAGCGTTGCGGTGATCAATCATCTGTGTGTGTAGCCACCAGAGCGACGCTACGAAACGTTTTTTTCGTCATATTCCTACAAAACGTAGGTGTGTGTAGCCAAGGCTTTATGCTGTCTGCAGATCCACTCAAGTAGCCAACAATTAACTTTGATTTGGAAAGTTTCCTTTTATTTAAATAACAATTGCAACTGATTAAATTGTTATTTTTTCCAAGGTTTTATTTTTTTTATACTCTAGTGTTTTTTTTTATTCCATGCAACTCCAATTAAATTTAATCTATTAATGTTGGCAATTCGAGCAAGTGTTTTCTTCAGATATGAAATTAATTTATCAGGCAATAATTAATTACTATGATTAAGCTAAAAATTATTATTGAGAGTTTTTATTTCACCTGATCAAATCAATAACATTTATTTGCGTCTGTACTATTGATTGTTATCATATTGTAGATGGCTTACATCTCAGAGAGCTGCATGCGCTATTGTTAGGTGCTTTTTATAATGAATGGACTCACAGTGTCTGTAAGTGCAACTGGTTTCACTTCTGTTTTGTAGTGTATTTTTATAGCGGAATGTAACGGAATATTTGGTTAATTATTTATATGGAATAGGAAATAGCAGAATTGATTAATTACTTCCTGTTCCTAATCTATTGGCTGTCATTGCAGGGAAATCAGTATATAACTTACAGAATGAAACCCTCAGCCATACAAACTGACCAGGCACTACCTTGCCTGAAAAGATTCATCGACAAGAAGTCCAAGTTGTTCCTTTTAGCCCTACTTATTATTGCAACATGCTGTTTCACTGTCATCAGAGTTAACGATTCACCGCATGTGAGTAGTGCTCTCCTAATCACTCATGTTTATTATTATTTCGAAATAGATAGGATACTTCCATGCTTTACTCGCTATTATTGCTATAGACTGCTACCAGTATGTCACATGGCATTACCTGCCCCAGTGAACAAGTTATTCGTTGTTGGTGTTATGAATTTCAACCAAGTGAAAATAAATATTTTTCAATTTTCCATTCTTCAGGCAATTAAAAACTGCTACAAGTAATAAATAACTTGTCCAGGTAATCGATGACCTCTCAATTTCGTTTAATTTTTCTCGGCCGCTTTCTGATGTGGCCCTAGCTCCCACCACATTTCTACAGCAAAGTGTGGCTTAGGTGTAAATATTTATCAATTGCTAGAATGTTAAGTTATATCTTTTGTACAGGTATTTTTTTTGTGAAGATTATTTTGATTATTTGTCATTTTTATCAAGTTTGCCGGACTAATTGCTATTTCCAATCCACTGACTGGCTCAGATAGTAAGCTTTTTCATGTATTTCATTTTTATTTGTTTTAATTGTTGTTTATGATTTTCAACTCTAAACATTTCAATGGCCCACTAGGTAGATTTGATAATTGTTAACACTACTTGATATTGTCTTGAGTGAACCCAAGAGAGATACATGAGAATTTTTCTGTTCATCTCAATTAGCCTTCATCGTTTGATAGCAAGTGGTGTTTTGTCCAAAGTGAAGTTGTGTGCTCTTTATTGAGCTATCTGAAGAGGACACAACTTCTACTAACTGAAGAATAGTCAATTTTTGTAAAATAGTAGCTTAGACGGTTGACTGTGTCAGCACTGATTACACCAATCAGCATTCTGTTGTAGGTGTCAGTGGCTGCTGTCCCTCAACCGACCAGTCCCCATAGCTTTGCACAAGCCTCAAACTATTCTTCACAGTCTCAAATGTTAAAGAAACGTCTGCCACACTTCATCATAATTGGCGTGAAAAAGTCGGGCACCAGAGCTCTGTTGAACTTTCTCAACATGCATCCAGATATAGTGGAGGCTGGCATGGAGGTAACTTTTCTCTAATCTCATAGCACGTTGGGAGGTAGGGGAGGTGGGGGGGGGGGGGGGGTAGCTTTATTGGGGTTTGGAGGAACAAACAACGAGCTAATCAACTGATGAGTTTTTCTCTAAACACTTGTGTGTCACTGCAGCTTGTAGGGAATAAAAGCAAGTGCACATTGTAGGTGCACTTCTTTGATAGAGATGAGAGCTTTGCCAAAGGGCTAGAGTGGTACAGACAGATGATGCCAGAGTCCCTGCCTCATCAGCTGACTGGGGAGAAGTCACCCGGCTATTACAGAGCGCCTGAAGTTCCACAGAGAATTCACGACATGAATAGCTCAATCAAGGTTTGCTCTCTATCTAGTCTGCCTTTGGCCTGTCGTGTACCGGCTTATGATAGAGTTAATTTTGGAGTTTTCCTTCCCTATTGCTTTTTAAATTCTACTCAAGTGTTATGGTTATTGTGTTTAGAAATTATTGCCAATCAAAACTACTCCAGAATGGTGTCAATATTCCTTTCATAGCAATTGAGTTCGTGAAAGCTAATCCACAAAGGGTCCAGCGGTGTCTTGGTAAACTTTGACAGAAAATAATGCAAAGTTTGTTTCTAATAAAAACGACTTAGTGTATGTAGCATTGTTATCTGTACAAAATATATACAGGCATACGCGCATTGCAGTATTGCTGAAAGTCATTTCTTGATAGCCTGTAGCCTTGATATTCTTATCTACATAATGGAAATAGCCTCTGCCACTGTAATAAATAACAGAATAACATTGAAACAAGATGATATTTGGTTAGGCTGCTGAGCAATTTGTGGTAAAATGTCGCTGTAGATAACTGATCTCTGACTGTTTCTATACTCTGACTAACCATTATATGCCGACAGCAGCATCATAAGCCACTGCTTTTAATGATCCATTAGCGATGAAATAATTTTTTTTAAGTTTCTATGCTTGAACAGGTGATAGTATTACCTATGTCTATGTCAGTAATGGAATGGTGTGTAATAGACATTTTAGTATTTGTGATGTAGTTCTAAATTGATCCAAATGTGTATTTACTGTCTATTTTTTTATTTTGAAGTTGTCTCCTTTATTTTTTTTTTCTTGAATAGATAATTCCCCATATGCTGTTCAATGTATAACATTTGGTTCACATTTCTCATGCATATTAACGACTATGACTATAATCTGTACTGTTGTTGTTGCTGCTGTTGTTGTATGAGCTAATATCTCTACTGTTGTTTCGGTTGATATCTGTACTGTGGTTGTTGTACCAGCTAATGTCTGTATTGTTGTTGTTGTTCCAGCTAATATCTGTACTGTTGTTGTTGTACCAGCTGATATCTGTCCTGTGGCTGTTGTTCCAGCTGATCCTGGTGGTTAGGGAACCTGTAGAGCGTTGCATGTCCAACTACGTACAACATGCCAGCAAGAATGAAGGACTCGCTTCCTTTGAGGATCAAGTACTGTTAAGTAACGGTGAAGTCAACGCTAAGTCACCTCATGTCTTCAACTCCAACTATAACCTGTGAGTATGCAGCCAACTTGGGTTTGTGCGGTACGTCACAGTACGGTCTGCCGCCCTACCACGGTATAATACGGGTACTAGCGATATGCCCGTAGGATAGAGGGAGAAAAAGATAAGCGCTTGTAAATCTATAGATCGTACATGGAAATGGAACATCAGTTTTAAACTCAGCTATTGTTTAATGTGTTCTTTTAGATTAAGAAACAATTCTTAAAACAGATAACTCCCAATTTGCAAGGTAATAGATAAAAAATAAAAATGGTAATTTTATAAGCAATTATAGTCGTCTCTTCTCGTATAGTCGTCCCTTTTCGTATTGTCATCCCTTCTCGTAAAGTCCTCCCTTCTTGTATTGTCGTCCCTTCTCGTATAGTCATCCCTTCTCGTATTGTCGTCCCTTCTCGTCTAGTCGTCCCTTCTCGTATTGTCATCCCTTCTCGTAAAGTCCTCCCTTCTTGTATTGCCGTTCCTTCTCGTATAGTCGTCCCTTCTCGTATTGTCGTCCCTTCCCGTATAGTCATCCCTTCTCGTATTGTCGTCCCTTCTCGTCTAGTCGTCCCTTCTCGTATAGTCATCTCTTCTCATTTAGTCGCCCCTTCTCGTAAAGTCCTCCCTTCTTGTATAGTCGTACCTTCTCGTATAGTCATCCCTTCTCGTATAGTCGTACCCTTCTGGTATAGTTGTCCCTTTTCATATTGTCGTCCCTTCTCATATAGTCATCCCTTCTCGTATTGTCGTCCCTTCTCGTATTGTCGTTCCTTCTCGTATAGTCGTCCCTTCTCGTATTGTCTTCCCCTCTCGTATTGTCGTCCCTTCTCGTATAGTCGTCCTTTTTCAGATTGTCGTCTCTTCACGTATAGTCATCCCTTCTCATATTGTTGTCCCTTCTTGTATAGTCGTTCCTTCTCGTACAGTCGTCCCTTCTCGTATAATCGTCCCTTCCGGTATTGTCGTCCCTTTTCGTAGAGTCGTCTTACCATATCCTCTTTCTATTATCCATGACATTTTCGCGGATATAAATCCAGTTAGTTAAGATGAACAAATTAGTCTCACTCGTAATAATTTATCAGTTTCATTCGCGACTTACGAACAATATTAAAATACACCTGTTGATTATCTATTTCCATTCAACGTACTACTTTTTGTTGACCCTCCGGTTTTGAACAAAATAATGATGAGGTTTATTGCCGACCTGATTATTTTTTATTGCGCTTTGTTTGACAAACGGAAGGGGCTAATACTCTGAACTAGTGAACGTTATCACAACATGTTGGTTGTTGCTTGCCTCTAACTCAATGATCTGGAATCGCTAAAAATGCGTAATTGGAAGTACCATGTCTTTATATTTGTTGGTGTATCTGTTTTCTGGTAGATTCATCAACAACTGGCTAGCGCTGTTTCCGTTGAAGCAGCTGAAAGTAGTTGATGGTAACCTGCTAGTGACTCACCCTCACCTGGTTTTGAAAGATCTGCAGGAGTTTCTGAATGTTAGACAATATATTGATGAAAGTATGTAGTAAGATGACTATCTAAATCTTTGTAGAGTTGTTTTCTCATTGTTATGCAGACAACTCTAAATGTTTCAGTGTAATGTACCTGTGGAACGGAATCTGTTTATTGTAGATTTCTTCAAATACGACGCTGAGAAAGGTTTCTATTGCTACTACAACAAGTCAACAGAACCGAAATGTCTCAGCGATACCAAGGGGAGGAAGCATCCACCTATGTCAATGAGAGTCAAACGGAAACTCTATGAATACTTCCAACCTCGTAATACCCTCTTCTTCAATAAGATTGGCAGGAAGTTTGACTGGGAAATTGATTTGTCTGATGCGCGAGTTAACACGACTGCAAACAATTGAAGTTGACTCGTGGGAAATTAAAAATAGTTTAGGAATTACGTCATTTTGAAAGCTAACTTATACGATTCTCTAGAGTTGTCATCTCACCAACACAAATGTCCGCTTGCTCCTCATAAGTTTCTATACAGCTGTGCGATGTTAGTGTTGTTTAAGATGGCACCCTCTTACGAATGCTCACCATGTGAGTCTCGTCCTATTTCTTGCATTTACAATGGTCAGTCCATTAAGAATTACTCAGCTAATTTATACATTACAATATTACGCTATCTACTATGGTGCTGTCTGTTGAGATTCCCTCTCACGTTACCTACGTTTTGTATCCCTCAGTTTGTCATTGTTGGTAACTATTTATGTAACAGGGCCTCCCCCACCTCCCAGATATGCTAGCTACTAATGTGTAGTTGCCTGTTTCTTTTCATAGCAATCTTTATTTACTGCCATTAGCTGCTCTTACTCTACTTGATGTTAATTCTCGTCAAATGTAATGACTCATATCTTTTACTGTTTTGTCTCCATTTTTCCTCTGGCTCTGTGGCTGCATGTTCGTATTAATTCGTGACTTTGTCGCCACATCCAGTGTCAACTGTGTGATACACCCACTCTTGGCTCTGTGGTCACACCCACTCTTGGCTCTGTGGTCACACCTATTGCTGACTCTGTAACCACACCCACTGTTGACTGTAGCCACACCCACTGTTGACTGTGTAGCCACACCCACTCTTGACTGTGTAGTCACACCTTTTGACTATGTAGGCAGGCCTTCCCACTCTTATTGTATGACTACAAGTTGACACATTGTTGTACAGATATATATTTGTTAGACTTGATAGACACGTTCCTATCTACAGACGAGTGTGCAGCTATTGATGCCCTCTGTCTCTATTACTTATCCAAATATGAATGTGACCCTTGTAACCTCTATATATGAGCCAGTTCCTAAGTACATTTCCAACCTGATGGCTTTGCTTGTGCATGACATCGTTTTTGTATTTATTCAGCTTTATGTGTTGATCTGTTTTATACATTTTACTGTACATCATGTACATTATCATATACTACATCATGTACTATGTACATTATATAAACCGCCTACTTTGTATTCAACTGGCAGTATTCGCGTTGATTACATTTTTAGCTGTTCGGGTTTTTGTTGAGATGTTAGTGAATTTTCACAGCAAGTATGTATGTATATTGTTGATTGCTTGCATAATATACTGGACAGTAGTTTGTAGCCTTGTTGTTGGCATTATTTGCATCAGCAGTAGCTGTTGGAACTACTGCAGAAACAATATTATTTATGGATACCAATGCACTACTGTATTTTTCGAGTAGTAATAGCTGTGCTCTTAAAATACTGCCAACATCTATCTGCAGCTGTTCCTTTTCACATCCAAATCATAAGCTTTATATTGTGCCGACAAAAAATAATCAAAAGCAATAGATAAGAGGCAGCATAGAAAAAACAGGCTTGGCTATGCCATAAACTCCTTGAAGGATCAAAAATAACAAAATGTCTGCGAGAACGAGCACATTGTGATTGAGGAGTTCTTTTTGTTCAGTAGTATTATTTCACTAATGTGAAAAAGAACACCATTTTCGTCATCCTGCATTTCCTTGACTGCCTACTCGCTTAGATTTTCTTTCATTCAAATTCTATCTCAGCGTCTTTTTCGTCACCTTTCCTTCGCCAAACCTTTCTATCAAAGATTTCCAATACCACTGGCTTAGATTCTTTGTTAAGCGCGTAAGAGTAGTTCATGTACTGAGTAAACCCAGATCTCTCCAGCGATAGCAGTTACATCTATAAGTAATGGAATCAACTCTACTCTAGGTAGTTGTTGTGTAGTAGTAGATACATGTTGTTGTGTAGTAGTAGATACATGTTGTTGTGTAGTAGTAGATACATGTTGTTGTGTAGTAGTAGATACATGTTATTGTGTAGTAGTAGGTACATGTTGTTGTGTAGTAGTAGATACAGGTTGTTGTGTAGTAGTAGATACATGTTGTTGTGTAGTAGTAGATACATGTTGTTGTGTAGTAGTAGATACATGTTGTTGTGTAGTAGTAGATACATGTTATTGTGTAGTAGTAGGTACATGTTGTTGTGCAGTAGTAGATACAGGTTGTTCTGTAGTAGCAGATACATGTTGTTGTGTAGTAGTAGATACATGTTGTTGTGTAGTAGTAGATACATGTTGTTCTGTAGTAGTAGATACATGTTATTGTGTAGTAGTAGATACAGGTTGTTGTGTAGTAGTAGATATATGTTGTTGTGCAGTAGTAGATACATGTTGTTGTGTAGTAGTAGATACATGTTATTGTGTAGTAGTAGATACAGGTTGTTGTGTAGTAGTAGATACAGGTTGTTGTGTAGTAGTAGATACATGTTGTTGTGTAGTAGTAGATATATGTTGTTGTGTAGTAGTAGATACATGTTGTTGTGTAGTAGTAGATACATGTTGTTGTGTAGTAGTAGATACATGTTGTTGTGTAGTAGTAGATACATGTTGTTGTGTAGTAGCAGATACATGTTGTTGTGTAGTAGTAGGTACAGGTTGTTGTGTAGTAGTAGATACAGGTTGTTGTGTAGTAGTAGGCACATGTTGTTGTGTAGTAGTAGATACATGTTGTTGTGTAGTAGTAGATACATGTTGTTGTGTAGTAGATACATGTTGTTGTGTAGTAGTAGATACAGGTTGTTGTGTAGTAGTAGATACAGGTTGTTGTGTAGTAGTAGATACAGGTTGCTGTGTAGTAGTAGATACAAGTTGTTGTGTAGTAGTAGATACAAGTTGTTGTGTAGTAGTAGATACATGTTGTGTAGTAGTAGATACATGTTGTGTAGTAGTAGATACATGTTGTTGTGTAGTAGTAGATACAAGTTGTTGTGTAGTATTAGATACATGTTGTTGTGTAGTAGTAGGTACATGTTGTTGTGCAGTAGTAGGTACATGTTGTTGTGTAGTTGTAGATACAGGTTGTTGTGTAGTAGTAGGTATATCCATCTCTACTGTACTTGTATCTACAGTACTATCTATAGCGCTGTCGACAGCAGATGTAATGTCTTCCCTCTTGTACAGTTTACTGCTTTGGTAGATGGTACATAGATGGCCTGACAGGCCAACAAACATCGATTGGGCTGCTCAAACTGCAGATCAAATCTCATAGACCTGGAGTAGCCAGTAAAGCAAATGATGTCAACTTGTAATTATACCTTACTATAATGGTTCAAGGCAAAACTCGAACCAATGGCATCAAAATCTTTATTTGGGAACTTCATCCAGTCATACATTCGCATGGCCGTAACTTTAGGGGCGGCTGAGACGGCCTGGCCGTCTGAACTTTTGTAGGAAAAATAATTTTTTTCTTCAATATTTCTTTGCCTGCCTGCAGTGAATGTAGTGTGCAGGCAACTGTGACTGCGTTTATGCCTCACTTTTGGTTAGTAGATGGGGAATTCCCTTTCTTAATTGAGCTATACTATAAACCAACGACATTTACCAAGACGCCAAAGCGAATGATAAATCACCGTCACCCAATTAGAAGTTATCTCTCTTGACCGTGCAGTTAGATGCGCAATGAACTATGAAAAGACAACTTCGATGAGGTAACTAACCTTTATTGTTTTAATAAAGATAGATCAGTAAATAGTGGTAAAATTGATAGGCCAATGGCTAACAGTGACAATAAAAGTCAACACCTTATTTTTGCAACTAATATAACAAAATAAAACAAAAAATTGCATCTACTTGTGATAAAAAGCACATAACATACGTCAGCCAGCGTTTCCAACTATTTAGAAGCACGCTAAAACCACTGAGGTTTGCAAAACAATAGAACCAATAGCTACAAGTTTGACTGTTTAAGCAGTTTACGGCATCGAGACTTTCGAGTTTGGCTAATATTTCTATTGAGTAGTTTGATGGAGTGGTGAAGGGGTATAGTGGTAAACATTTGTATAACACATTTATCCAGAAAACATTGGCAACAGCTAAACCTGGTAAGAGTCGGGCAATCCCTGATGAGGGCCGTGACAATGGACTTTCCAACAAAGGTCAAGTGCAATGCGTTATAAGCAACTTTTTGATATATTGCTTCTGCCTCTGCAAGAAGCTGCACCATGATTTCGCTGGGATGTTTTAAGCCAGTTATACAATTTGCATGCTGTTTAAGGTCAATAAATTGAAGAGATGAGTTTTTGCTGTCAGGGGAACCTTCAACCATTTTCAAACAGTTGGCACAAAATCTCTGCTTTTGGCAATTAATCTTTTGCAGCTTTCTGACAATGTAGCCTCCAATGTATGCTAATACATTGAGCCCTTGATTCTGCACATTTTCTGGAACGTGAACTGACATATTACTATATGTATGATCAGAACTCGAAAACTTTTGCTCTGAAGCATGTTTTACCATACTTGGATTTGTCGATGCTCTGTTTCAACCTCCTCACTCTATGAATTTGCTTGTTAACTTGTCGTTTGAGAGCTCTCTTTCTTGGAGTCATAGTATTAGATGCTAAAGGTACATTAAAGCTAATCATAGAAAACATTTCGTTATATTATGATCATCTCAATAAGTATATGCAAAACAGAACAGGTTACATTGCAACAGAACATAAAATAGCTGCATACAAAGCACATATCTATACGCAGCACATGTAATGTTAAATTACCCATAAACACCATATGCCACATCCAATATGATATTTCAGAGTAGGAATAGTTAAATAGACTGAAAGTCATTAGCCGGTCAGAACTTGGCATAGTAAACAAGTAAAGAAGAGGTAAGCTAGAGCTGAAAATCAAAAATAATTGAAGCATAAACTGCATAAAATTAAATAAGTATACAAATACAATAAACTTAAAGATATGAAGCAAGCGTTAACAATGAGAGGGTGTAGAGAACAGTTGAACAGGTAATATTTATATGCTGAGTAAACTGCAATACAGTCATAGATCAGTCAGCGTCATCCAATAGCCAAAGAGAAGATTGCACAACTCATCATGTCTTTTCACAGAATCAGGTAACGCACAACATGACGAAGCCGAGGGAGCTTAGAGTGTTGAGAGACATGCTGAGCTGAAATATGTGAAACCTTACATTGAGTGCTGGGCATATTTGCAATCGTACTACTCTCAACTGTCTCACAAGAGCTTTCCTAAAGTTATACAAAGTTGCAGAGAATAATTGTTTTTAGCACAACTAAGGACCTAGAGTAGCTACATGAAACATGCAATTGACACAAAATATACTAGCACATAAAAATCTTCAGCATAACCTGTAGGTGATAAATAATATGCACTTAAAAATGAAATGCCCAATTTGTAACAATGTATTCAGGTACCTGCGCTGTAAGTTGACGTTCGCGAGGTTTTTTCCGTTTGCATGCTATTAAAGCAGGGGGATTCGGGATTTTGAACAGGGTTGGTATGGCATTCCAATTTAGCTTGTCTCTGTAGACATTTGCAAACTGGGACTCCTCAAATGCTCAGCACAAAGATACTTAAACAAATACCTATGAGTATCAACATTCATTTACATTTGAAAGCAAATATATTTACTTCATTGAAACCAATATTTAAAAATAGAAGAGCCACATTTTCCATCATCAGAATTCAGTCTATTGCTTATCAAGGCAATGTGTGCCCCTAGAATCACCTCTCCTGGTTTTTATTTGAGTTCACTATCTTATTATAAAGGCAAAAAGAATAATAAAAAATTTTCAACATCGATATACTTTCAACACTTACATCAGACCGGTTCAGCTGAGCAGAAGATCTTCCCATCAAGTGTTCAGTCTTGGCATTAGCCAACCATCTCTTACATCTAAAAATTGTCAAATATATCATAATAAAACCGATGGTTTTGTTTTTTTGACAAGCACACACAAATTCATTAGGCTTTTGTGATGATATATGTAAAATAAAATATATGATTTAATTATTATATTTAAATATTATTAATAATAATAATAAAAAAAATAATCGAAAGTAGTAGTAGTTGAACTTGTTATTACTAGTAGTAGTAGTAGTACTAGTACTAATAGTGGTAGTAGAAGTATTAGTAGTAGTAGTACTACTAGTAGTAGTGGTAGTAGTAGTACTACTACTAGGTACTAATTAGTTAGTTAGTAGTGTTTTTTGTTTTGGCAAAATCAATCATTAATAATTATAATAATCATGTAATCAGAGTCACACCTGGTTTCATCCCTTGGGAAACGAAAAAAGCCCAAGTTAGGGCAACATGACGCATAGTTGTTGCAATTTATTGCACTGCAGAGAATGCTTTTCTTTTTCGATCCAGCCATGTTTTGACGATTAGACTGCAAGCTAACTGCAACAAAGGCGGAGATAATCCCTAATTGAGTGAGGAAAAAACGCACTACTTTGGCGTCTTGGTAAATGTCGTTGTATAAACTATGCAAGCCTATGGCTATGTGCATCCATCCATGCAGTCAGCACTGGGACTACTAAACTGTGCTCATAAAATGTACTTTGTAAAAATGTTTTCCTTACTTGAGCGTGCTTGTTGTTTTTAAGCCAAGTAAATAAAAGTTGTTGATTTTTTCTAAAGACATCAGTAATAATTATAATACTAGTGCTGTCACCCTCCGTCAGTTTTAATCAGATTAAAATTCACTAATATATTTTTTAATCTTCAATTAATGTGATAATTGTTTTTGGGCTAAACAATGTCTACTCCATTCTTCAACATACAGTTAAGTAGGAAGATCACTCTTGTAAGTTAAAAGTATGGGCAGTTATTTTGTCAACGATAGCTAAGTGCGCTTCTGCTGTGATTGTGTTTGAGTGGAATATTGCTACTAGTGTAAGCAGAACAACTTTTTTGAATAAAAACTTTCCCCATAGCATTGTTCACGATTTGTTTTTAGGCAAAGGTTTTCTGTTTGTGCAACCTTACATTATTATGACAGTCTTTTCCCTAAAAATACTGAAGCCAAAATAGTTTACTTATATTTATAAGAACTATGATAATATTATTTCCATAATGAGAGTCATTTTGCATAAAATTAAATAATGTCGTAAAATAATCTTAATCCAAAAAGGTACTTTTTTATCTTTATCTAGAATAAAAGACAGCGCTAAATAAAATGGAACTCATCTTCATCAGTTATTGATGGTCAGCGAGTCAAGTATATTCAGAAGACTAATGTTATTATTTTTGGTGCTTTTCGGTTTTCCATCAGTGTGTTTTTAATAAAGCTGCTCTGTGTTCTTCAGTTAAAAATGTTGTCAGCCTACTTTCCGGCACCTAGTTTGTAAAATTTTCCGCTCGCGCGGGGCATTGCGGGAGGGGGGCTCCCGAGCCCCGCCCCCCTCCCGCACCCTCCCCCCACCCACCCAAGTTGGCCTCCTTAACATTTCTGTCAAAGTTACCCCCCTGCATTGCCTTGCTCAGACAGACAACTCAGACCAAACTTTGCTGTTAACAGAAACTCATGGTCATAAGCCTATTTATATATATCGTAAGTGCTGGCAAATGATCACAGATCAGCGTACAACTTGTTCACATAAACTTGGCACAAGTTATGGTCACAAGAAGTATAATCATTCTCTTGACTGGGAGGTAATAGTGTACAGGAATTTGGGGGGTAGTGGTAGCTGTCACCTGTACAGCGGCCCACTTCCAGTGTGTGCGTAGTAGCAGTATTGCAAGTGCTCCTCAGCGAGCCTCAAGGTCGGCAGACTACTCTGTTTGAACAAGATTTGCAGCGTTGTAAGCCCGAAGACTGTACACAGTGAGGAGTTATCTTAACTACCTTACTTTCCACTGAGTTCTTGCTCGGGCAGAATAGCTACACTGGGTCGAATCGACAGGTTGAACAATCGTTCCAGTATCACACTCCCGAAGGTAGTGTGCAGCGTAAGTCTCGTAGACTGACCACTTTCTACTGCCTATTGCTCTTGCTGTCGATCGACTTGTCCAAGTTGCTGCCAATTAATTATTTCCTAAGTGCTTATGCTTGTTTGCTTGCTTGTGTGTTTGTACTTGTGCTTGCATCTAGTAACTTGTTCTTTATGTCTTGTGTAGAGAGAATCATGAAGAAGTGAGAGTGCCAGGTTAACTCTGATTTATTGCTACACTAACACAAACATATATACACAGTAGGCGGGTATGCCGCAGGCAGCAGTAAAAACAAAACAATAGGTAGCTCCGCCTTGTGGCCTAATTGGCCCATAGACAAAGGAAGGCGGTGAAAACATTAATAATAATAGGGCTGTCTCTATAAACGCTTGGTTGCACAGCAGCACATGGTTGGCAGTACAAGATAAGATAATAATTAGACAAGGTAAAATGTGGATACTGTAATGAGTGAGTAATAAGAGAAAATAGATTGTACATAGAGTTCGGTACTGTTCAGGTCGACTAGGGGTGCGCTGCCTACATTTCCCTACAATAGGATCCTGAAGTCCGCCTTCACTGACCACCAACTATGTATATACTAAATGAATTATAGTTGTTCAATGACACCGATTTATTTATTAGTTTTAATTGTATTATATGTTGTTACTCATGATGTTATTATTAAAGATTATTTTATAATTTTCTAATTAAATTATAACCATTGTTCAATGGGCATTATTATTTTTCTACTATCTTCTTTGTATATCATTTTTGAATCTCGGTTTATAGTAATATAACCATGCTAATATATAAACATTTACAGAAAATATGTATTTATTTAAAACTTTAAATCAACTATCATAATATTGTAATGGATTTCCGGTCTGGTTCCACGGACATCCACTAAGCTGGAGTATTATACCTCTCTCCAAAGGGGACACTGTACTGCTCGACAGTGACAACTGTGCAACCGACTTATCCGGTATAGCAAGAGCCCATGACTCACACAAACAACACAGAGTGGTGCTTGTATAATGGCTGTATTGTCCTAAGACCAAGTCCTAAAGGTTAATTATTCCTCTAGGGTATTTGTGGCAAGACATGAGAATGAATGCAAAGAGTGTATGAAAAGGAGGACAGGAAATAATTAGCATAATTCATATAAGATTAATAGTACAGGAAGTGATTCAGCCAATGCAAAACAAGTAGTTATCCAATTAGATAAGTTAAATAGATTAAATAATAAGGGCGCCAAGAGGCTAAAGGACAGAGTTTTATCTCCATGGTCCAGAAGTCCTACAGGGCTCCCAGGCTATAGCTAGAGTGTGGTCCACTTGTACGGTAATCTGAGGAAGGGTACTTCCGGTTGCTGGCCTTCACTAAGTTCTTCGATAAGTTTGAGGTTCCTCTGCTATGTCGGCCATCTTGTGCCAGCCCACTATAGCTATCCCGAGTTGGTAAGGGGTCAATACCGGCCCGGCACACCATGCCTGCCACCGGCACTGTATGACTTCTCACCTAATCAGCAGTTAACTGAACACTGTAGGCTAAAGTCTAGCGCATTGTTTGCAAAGGGTGGATAGTAAACGACCTGTTTACTATCAACTTCCGCCAAAATCCACCACAATATTTCATTCGAAAAAGTAATTAGAAATAATAATAATTAATAATAATGATTATAATTATAACAACAATAATTTCATTATTTATAACTGTTTGGTGGCAGTCATGTTTACATGAACAGCCTTGACCTAACTGTGGTTTTGAGAAGGAAGGCAAAAAAGTAGTGCGCACTATCGTCCGACATTGTTAGAGAGTTTGTCGAGCTGAACTTTTCTTTGAGCTTCTGCGACAGCGTGTGCCGTCGTACAAGCTGTGCAAATTGTGGGTTTATATTTATCGCATGCGCTCATATGCTGATCTGCGATCACTTGCGAGCACTTACAACATGTATGTGATCCAGGCTTTACTGTGTGACGTCGTCAGCTGTAACCAGAGCAATTCCCAGGTAGAGCATATAGGTAAAACCAGCGGGTAAGTAAAAAAAAAGAATATATACTTCCTGTCGGGTAGAGTACTATAACAGATGTAACTGTTCACTGACACATCAGCTGACCGAAATGGGTAAGACTCTCGCACTGTGTTCAATAAATCATCATTTACACCACTTGTAACTGGATCGTATGGTGAGAAATCTGTGAGTGCCTCAGTCTCCCAGCTAACCACGGCTCTGTTACATTTTGGGTCTCCAACTGGTCCTCGACAGTAAAATAGAAACACAATCTGTACGCATACTAAGATTCTTTTGAAACAAGAATGGATCTTAAATGGTTTAAATATTCATTTTTAGTAATTATTGCTCTTTTCACCCCGCTCTTCAATGCTCGACAATCTAATAAATCTCAAAGTAAGCACCAACCCTAAAACTTGGTCCAATTTATTATTGGTTTATTGTTATTGTATAATTGTTTACATATACCGTTTTTCCACCTCTTCATGATGCCAACAAGCTGTATTAAAAATAATTACCCAAATATTTTGCCACAAACTAATTTTATAAGCCATGGAGGAGACCTGCAAGGATTCAAGTTTTTGGGTTTGAAGTATCCCAGAATGCAAGGCCGAGTTTTAGTGGAAAGAAACACCACAAATGATGAACCAAGTGCAAATACTAAAAGGCACTTTCATATAGATCAACTCTGTCTCGGATTTCAAAATCTGGTTTTTGCTCCTATAGTCAGGGCGAACATTTGGTCTCTAGCACCTCATAAAGACAATTGTGCAACTCACTGCGACATTTTCTAGTAGAAAAGAGAACACCTTTCTAAGTTTTTAAATTACTTGTTTTGGTTAAAGGGCCCTAGAAATTTTTTACGAAAAACTTTGCTAGCCTAGCCTTTACTCAAAACCAAAAGCAGCAAACCACTCAGTACGTAACTGATGGTGAATCCCTACAAACCAAGACCATCATCCAGCCAAGCAGCAAAGAAAGATTTTAAACATTCAAGGCAGCTGAAAGCTCATGTCAAATGATACAGAGAGAGGTTCTCTGCAGCATGAAGATCCTATAAATAAGTTTTTGGAAGTTTTAGTACAATCAAAGATTACCTTGATTTGTCAAGTTTAATTTGCTTTGTTTCGATTTGAAGCATGCTAATATTGTAACTACTAGAATTGTTTCCAATCGAGGATAGAGCTTTGAAGTTCTCGCTAAAGATATGGGGAACTTTACTTGAGTTAGTTTGTACATATCATTTGAAGTTTGATGAGCCTGAGAGTGTGGAAAGGGAGAGACGCTAAACTTGGTAGCAACCTCATGCCAGCAAATTTTTATTCAGTTTGTGATCAATTAAACAGCTTAGGGGAAGAAGCAAATACAAAAAGTTCCAAGTTCGAAGAGATGCAATGCACTAAACTCGCTGCAGAATATTGTTTTGTGAAGTAAAGAGGAGCAAACCTGTTTAGCATGATGGAAAGGACAATTGATCATGTGACAAATATGGAGTATGATAGCATAATTGTTTACTTAATTAGAGATAAATTGGATGTAAGTAGTAACGTATGAGCACATCTCGGGCAAAAATTGTGAAGATTTTTTGAGGATCAAGTAACAGTTATGCCTCAGTCTTTTCCCCTGTCGACACGACTTCTTTTATTACTTTTTA
Source organism: Cryptosula pallasiana (assembly GCA_945261195.1). NCBI lineage: Eukaryota > Metazoa > Bryozoa > Gymnolaemata > Cheilostomatida > Cryptosulidae > Cryptosula > Cryptosula pallasiana. Next base: position 41,995,527 of record OX183137.1, read on the forward strand.
AACCTTTTGTTCCTGGCACCTGCTCCTCTCTATTATTTTTTAGTAATGTAGGAGCAAATCTCTGTCATGGTGTCTAAGGACAAAAAGGTTCTCCTGGCTCCAAGTGCTTTTTTGTTGGCACCAGTTAACATGAGAATCTGAAAGGGAACATTTTCTGTCCACCAGTTTTATTGTTTTAAATTTTGTTTGTAGTTGTAAGATTAACTAAGTATTTATTGTGCAGGGATTGTTTCTAATAGGGTTTGTATGATGATTTAGATTGGGGGGATTGAGTAATGTTTAAAAATGAAGTGTTGCATTATTGTATAACTTTATTATATAAGAAGAAACATCATAGATATGCATTGAACAGTTCTAACAGACTTAATTCAGGTATGCCTGACACTCAGCAGTTGTCAGGGGGACCTTGCGCAGATATAGTGACCATAAAAATCTACTACAATATCCTATTAACTTGGCGTTGCTCCAAGCAGTGGCGAAATGCAATGCAGTGTTTGATATTTACCAGTGAGTAGTAAAAGAGTTGGAAATCTCTGATGGGACAGACTCTACAATTGATTTGGCTATTTTAGGGTAATTAGTATTATGTAGAGGTACATGTGATGGAAGAAGACTTCATCTAGCAATGACTCATCAGCTGATGTGAGACAACACAGATACTCTACAACATTGCCTCCGTTGTAAAATGAAGCTTTGTCTAGCGCTGTCATGTTTGAAAAGTTACCAGTTTCTCACAGAAACTGTTTTAACTTGTTATGTTCAATAGACTCTACCAAAAACTTTGCTGTCTCCTTATTTAAGGCCCGGTGTAATGGAGTAGAACCTTCTCCATCCTTTTGCGGAAGCAGTCAAGTTGATTCAGAGCGGTTGTTAAGCAAAGCTTTTAGCGTTACAGTTTCACCAGGTTTAGAAGCTTCCTAAATCTATAAGTAATTCATTAGCGTTTATAACAATGTCAATTATATTATTCTGCAACGCATCAATGTGGCAGTCAGCAATACTTTTTAAAAGCTGTACAATATATTTTCATAATCAATCTTGTATGGAATCAAGAAGTAAACATACCAAACACCGCTGCATATAATAACCAGCAATAGACTACTGTTGACAATGCCTACAATTGGATGCGTTGGTTATTTCAAACTTTCCCTTATTAAACCCAGACTTAGATCACAGAAAAGCAGGATTTTTGGCTTACACTACTTGAGATAGCTGATATTTGTCCTAGATGGTAAAAACCCATATCCTAAGACCATTGCTAGGCAGATCCTTCCAGTACCCCAAAGAATCAGGGTTTTCAAAAGTATACGATTGGAGTCGCCCTCTGAAAAATCCAAATCAACAATTTGTTGTAGGACATCACTGGTTAAATTTTTCCACTCGACATAAGTAATTGATGACTCATCAATGTCGTCATCAAATAAATTGCTGCCAACATCTGTTATCTCAGAGTCGCTATTTGCAGCATCTGAGTCAATCAAATGATTCTACGAAAAGACAGAACAAGAAGCTGAAACTTGAAAAACTGAAACCAGAAGTAATAGAGAGCCTACACTTGTCAAAAAAATCGATACTTACCGCACCGCTACAATACTAGCAATCGATCAACCGATGAATAGATAGCTGTGAGCGAGAAAGTAGTGAGATAATAAGAGTATTTGCAACCTGTTCATCGAACAAATTACAAAAAATTATAGGTGTTTGTAATTCAATATGTCGCGAATGGAATGACACATTAGTTGAGAACATCATAATTATTCGATGAACTGTTATAGTTTACCGAAAAAATCATAAAGAAGATAACTCCCAATTTTCAAAATAATCAAGAAAAAAATAAAAATTGAACCCTTATAAACTGGAATAGGTTGTGCGGCTTCCCTTCAATTTAGTAAATTTTTGATGGTTGCAATTATTTTGAATTATTTTTTAAGGACATAAAACCGGCCCATGAAAAAGAAAAACATCAAATGTTCAGTGCTCATTTTCATTCGCGACCTACAAACAACACAAATAAATGCTCGTTGATTATTTTTTTATTCAGCGAGCCACTTTTTGTTGACTCACGAGCTCTGAGCAAAATAATTATTTAACGATTAAAATTATTATTTGATTATTTGTATTGCAATTTGTTCGGAGAACAGAAGTCGCAAATACTTTTATTAACTAATGAAATAGCTTACTGATAAAAGTTGCACAAAGCGGTTTAGCTTAGCATTAAGCTCCTCCCACCGAAAATACGCCATTCAGCATGCCATTAGCTACCAATTTAACTTGACTAGTACCGTCATTCAACTAGTGTGTGTCTATATATAGATGTAGCAGCTATCGGATACGCATAAATCAAAATATGAGCCTTTATAGTTTCAACTGTATTATACTTGTACCATCTCCATTGTCAAAAAATCTGTCATCGCTCCACATAAAAACTTTCCCATCAAAGATTACTGGTCAGCATATGCTTGTAAACAGACGATACAATGCATTTGTTTGATTTTGAAAAGGAGAAAAGCATTGACTTTTGCTATATTTTGCTAGATTTTTACAGTAAAAGTGAAATAACTTCTCTGTTTTCCATCCTATACCCACCACTGGTCCCATTATATCCCTAGCTCACAATGCTTTCAAGGCCTTTTGTTTTTCGTTTTATGCCGTAATACTCTGTAATCCTTGCCCAAAGCTCTATAAAGCAAGTTTAAGCTGTTTGTTCATTGAATAATTAGAATTTTTTCTTCCATCACCTACTATAGATGTGTTCATCGAACTCCAAATCCTCCTTATAGCAGACGTTCACTAACCTGTTTTCTACAGGCGTTCCCCTGCAATGGTGTACAAATAACCGAAGCTGTCTCACCCGCAAATGCTCTATGTTCCGATGGCTCTATATTTCATTAGGTCTATGTTCTGGTGGTTTTGGCTCTATGTTCCGGAGAAATCTTTTTCATAGAGCAAGACTATTGTGGAGCATGAGTTATGTTTAAAGAAGATGAAGCTCACAAAGATTGCATTATTTTGATTTTGTTCTTGGTTTAAAAGAACTTTGATGAAAAGTTTTATGATTACCTAAAAAGTAATGAAAACTGTAAATAAAAATAAAATTCATGATAAAATAATTTGGAAATATTTTTTTGTGAATCGTTGCGGCCTTTTTTAATAAGGCTCCACAGTAGCAGTTTTCTATGAAAAATAATTCACCTAAACATAGAGCCAAAGTTACCGGAACATAGACCCACCAAAATATAGAACTACCAGAACATAGAGCTAGACCCGTCTCTCCCCAGGTTAGCCCCAACTTCATCTGCATCTATCTTTACTCAGTTTTGTACCTAAAAGGTTAATTTCTATTTGTCCCACGCTGAAAGATTTCTCGTTGTGACTGCTGCAATTCTACAGCCCAAATGACAAAGAGAAAACCGAGCAGCTGCTCCCTTTGTGGTGGTTGTTTCAAAAGCAGCACTTTCTGATCCAGGAGCGTGTTTATACTGGAGTATAAACAAAAACTAGGAATAATGAAACAGCAAATCAAAGTTTGTACCACCTAACTAAGCATATTTGGGAGAGGGTGTTTGCCACATGGATTTAGAAGAACTAATTAGACTACTGTAAGCATGGGAGTTTGTGCCCGGACTAATAAAAGCCAACATATTAATGCAACTTTGAGTGCTGTAACACACCTGCTTATTTTTTGTGTACTGTAAGATAGAGCTTATTTTTGCTAATTACATTTTTAAGCGTATAAAGTACCATTTCATTTACACATTGTTTGTTTGTCTAATTGATTGTCAATATGTATGGACTAGCATAATTAAAAAGTTGTCCCAAACCTAGGAGCGCGGATTTACATCCAGGCTAGATCTGGGAGAGGTAATGTGAATAACTATGGCACTAGGTCTTAAGAGAATTTTAGTGTTTGAGGCGTTTGTAAGTTATTTATTAGTGGTGAACCATTGTTGTGCCTACTGTAGAGAAAAGTAGCAGAGCTCTCTACAATATATAATAACCAACAGTAGTACCTGCTGTAATCAAACATGTCCACCCGCTTTGTTCCTGCCTTGTCCAACCCCCTCCCAGAATTATTATACGATTTTGAAATCCATTTACTGTTAGCCAGGAGTAAATTTTTCGGCAACTGGAGAAAAGTTCATAACTAACGGGGTTTCAAGCTCTTCAGGCTGACAGCAAAACTAATTTCCCCGTGTGAAAAGCTGTATAAAGAATATGAGTTACCAAAATCAGATACAGATCCTAGGTGGCCATAGGTGAGTGCCTTGAGTTCAGTTGTTCAGCACATAGTTACTTTTACTGTTCAGTTCTTACTTAGAGTATGTTTAGTGAATGTGATGATTAAAACTGTAGTTGAACTTGGCAGCTGTAGCAGCAAAGCCTGGAGCTTGAACCCCATTTAGATATGAGCTGCTGTTTGAAAGTTGCAAAATTTTTTATACCCGACTGACCATAAGTCAGTTTAATGGCAACAGAAATAAATTATATAAGCAGGTATTTTTTCTGTAGGATTTGCTTCATTGTTAAAGAAAATGGAACCAATTTCAAATTATCTACTTTCTAAAGAAGCATCCACCTACTCCAAGCCTTATCGGTGCTGGCTAAGGACTTTACGTTGGGTCACATGCTACCAACACCAGTGGTTGACAGACTGTCTAAGTCTGTACAGCAAGGATAGATATCAGGAGTTGCAGTTTAGAGAGTTGGCAGACAGGCAGAGCACTGTTTGTTAGTTTAACAAGTAGAATGTTGAAAAAGCAGCACAGAAATGTAGCAGCGTTACTGGAGGACACTTTTACATTCTTAGCTGGAATATTGCTGTTTAATCAACTAAATGTATGAGCAAATATTTGTGAAAATCTAGCGGAGAAAAGTAGGAGATATATTAGTAAAATATAAAAGTATAAATGGGTAGGAGTCACACATGAACAAAGTGACTGGTCCCAATACTGAGCCCTCAAGAAACAGTTAATGAATTCAGTGAAATCAGTGACATAGCAAGGTTAAACATAGGCAAGAATCATATAATGTTATTTATGAGATTTGAGAGTGACCACTAAATTGTTTAAATTCAGAGACTATAACCAAAAGCTGAGGACCATAAATTAAGTTTTGACGTTGTTTTGCTTTTATATACAACTTTTTGTTCGTTTGCTGTCTTTCCCAAAACTGGCTGCCTCACTCTTTCTACGGCGTGTGTTTACTGGTAAGATCTCCAATACTACTGGTTTAGTATCCTTGGTAACTACATAGCAGTAGTTCATGTACTGAGTAAACCCAGACTTCTCTCTAGCGATAGCAGTTACATCTATAAGTAATGGAATCAACTCTACTCTAGGTAGTCGTTGTGTAGTAGTAGATACATGTTGTTGTGTAGTAGTAGTAGATACATGTTGTTGTGTAGTAGTAGATACATGTTGTTGTGTAGTAGTAGTAGATACATGTTGTTGTGTAGTAGTAGATATATCCATCTCTGCAGTACTTGTATCTACAAGCGCATCTCGTACTGTTCTATACTCGAAGTTTCTGGCAGCAGGAGCAACAGACTGGTAAATGGTATTAAGATGCTCGGAGAGGCTGGAAAACATCTGGTTAGGCTGCTGATGTTCGAAGTCAAATCTTAAAGACCTAAAGTATTGAGTAATCAGGATAAGAAGTATACAGACCATATTGCAAAGCTTACTTAGGTGCAGTGTTGTTTGGTCTCATTTTTCTTTTTGCAATTTACTGAAAAAAATTACAGCGCTCTAATATGCCTGTTATTGCTAATTTTGATATCTGCGGTAATAGTTGAACAACTGTGGCATTAATTAATCACAACTTATGTTCAAGATCATTCTCCTGATTTCTAAATCACTCTCAGAAAATGAAGGCGTGTAAAACCAGCAAGTAAGTAAACAAAACGAACGTACTTGCTGTCGGGTAGAGTACTATAACATATGTAACAGTTTACTGGTACATCAGCAGACGGAAATGGATGAGACGCTCGCACTGTGTTTAATAAATCGTCATTTACACCACTTTTAACTGGATTGTATGGCAAGAATTCTGTGAGTGCCTCAGTCTCCCAGCTAGCCATGGTTCTGTTACATTTTGGGTCACCAACTGGTCCTCGACAGTAAGATAGAAACAAAATCTGCAAATAAGTAAAAAAAAGAATAAAACTGTTTCCTAGAACATTATATCTATAAATTTTTGCTGTTGAAGGCATGCCAATCTGGAATAATTTAAGCCAGCTACATAGAACTTATAGAAATACACCCGGCAGCAAGAAGAAAATTTATTGCCAAATAGACAACATGGCACTCAACTCAATGCAGATAATAACATCTTTAAAAGTTGGGCCAGTCTATGAATTAAAATTTGAGACACATGGTACCTGAATTGAGGGTTGTAAGTTTGGTTGACAGAACGTATCTACTACTTCCTGTACGGAACAGTATCCTTTACCATCAACACCATAGATGTTACCTTTCAAATCACCATATGATAAGATGGATAGAGCTACCAATGAACCATGTCCAGGGAACCGAGAGAACTCTGAAATTGCTGTGAGCATTTCCTCTGCAGTTTTGTCATACAGACACACCACCTAAACATTTACATTATGAATGTTTAAATATGCTTTATAGACAAGTTATATTTTTAGGTGGCAAACACCCTCCAAAGTGAGCCAATTGTTTGTTTGTCTAAATAATGAGTAGTTGTGTTCCCTCTTAACTAATTTTATTGCCCTGATTTAAGGAAGTTACCCCTTTACAACCAATGAGCCTCACACTGTGAGAGTCGATGGTCTGTAAGCGGACAAGAAAAACACTGGAATGTTCAAAACATCATTCAAAAGATACCTGTGGAAAGCAGGTACCAACTAAAAGCTTTATAGGCCAATTTTTTTTACTTCATACATACCATTTTAATAATTTATAATAAAAAAATAATGGCAATCCTTCATTTTATAGTTTGGCAATTCATAGTGATATAGTTCCAAATTTACAGACCAGTTTTATCAATGTGAATGCATTGTGTTATTGAACTAATACCTGTAACCCTAGTTGTTCCATCACACGGCAAGCATGTCCATGTTCTATCTCCCATTTCTCTCTGCCACTTGTGCTACAGATAATGAGAGCTTTCCCCTTACTAGCACCACTCAACAGTACACTATCATCAGGTGGTTCAGTACTAGATGTCCCATAATGCCTTGCCATTGTAGAGTTTATGTTGATGTACTTGACTATGTCTTGTCTCTTCAAGTATCCCAACAAGTCCTCAATATAACTGAATGACCTGGTCTGTATCTCAGAGAACCTAAAACATCACCAAGTATATTATATAACACTTGTATATTATTGTGTATATACCAAGGGCTCTAACGTAGATGTAACTGGCATAGTAATAAAATGTACTTACAAGTCAGAGGCTGAGTGCACAGTTACTGCAGTGATAATGATAAAGTCTGGTCCAGGGGGAGACAAATATGTAACTTTATCAGAAGTTGTACAGGAAACTACAACTACCTGCAAGTGTATTGTCTATACTTGACAAGTAAATGACCAATACAATCTAAATGCGTTGTTTTAAAACAAAGTCAGAGAGCTGATGTCGGTAATGAAGTTTCATACCTTCAACTCACCATGTCCTTCTGCAACATCAAGACTGTTTACCTTCCTTTGTATCTTTCCATGGGCAAGCTTATCAGCATCAAAAAAATAGATTTTTCTGGTGACCTTTGATTTCTCTGAGATTTCATCCATTTCTATTTCTTCCTATGTTTTCATTCATAATTTCCATACATGTAGTTGTACATTGTATATGCATTTGCGCATTCTTTTATTACAGTATTAACATTGTGTGCAGTTTATAGCAACGTACCCTATAAAAATCACTTATTCATTGCATGTGAAGAAAAAAATAAGGAGTGAAAGAGAAGAGAAGTACTCTGAAGGCTAATGAGAGAGATAGGACAAAATATGGGTGAAAAAGGAGACTTAAATTTATCATAGATAAATAAAAAATTAAACAAAAGAGACAAGAAAAGGATAAAGTGGGGTAGAATGATGAAAAAGGAAACCAGGTAAAGAATAGGAATGAAGATTAAAGAGAGGAGTAACAGGTAGCAAAGAGTGTGAAATGAGTTTAAATGATTGAAAATTGCCAAGGCTAAAAACTAAAGGCAAAGAGGTGGGAAGAAACAATGACTCAGCGGAGAGAAAGAGATGCAGGTGGAAGGAAAAAAGGTAAAGAAGGGAATAACCATGTAAGAAACTAAGAACGATAAGTTACCTTTAGTTTAGGACGCTGCATTGTAGAAGCGATTGCGGGTAACTTGCTGTATGTAGAGATAATTGGCTGGTCCAGCAGCGAATACTCATTCAAGGCGTACTTTATCACCCTAAATAAGTCCTCGTCGTACTTGATGTACTTTTCTGGTGTTGTCAACAAATTAAGTGAAACTCTACCAGGAATTGAAAATACAAATTTTCTGAAGTAGCCGCTACTTTCGGCGTTGCATAAAACTTTTTGCATGTAAAACTCGCTTTGAAACTGTTTTTGCTTACCGATGGTAAGACAATTTGTCTGCTTTTGGTTTTGATCCAACAGTAAAAACCTTCGATGCCAAAGAGGAAACTTGAGAATAAATTGAGCAAATAGCCGTGTAGAGTATCGAGCTACCAAGTAAGTGAAAGGAGTGTTATTGAATATGTCAGCAGCAAACAGGTCTTTTACACTTACACAATCTAGGTAATCTTTTAGCGCATCATATAACTTCTCAGTAACTGGTGATATGCAGATTAAATGAAAGAGATTCTGTTTCTCGTTGTTAGTTTTGAGTAAAACGCACCGGACCCCACCACTGCCAAAAAGTGCATGGACAGTCTGCAGTATGTATTGAAGGACTTCTGTGTTTCCTTGCTCAACCATAAGCATTGCAGCTGTATTCCCTTCATTGTTACTTGAATTAATGTAAGCCAGTTTGTCTTGAGCGGTTTTAATCAGCAAGCAGGCCATTTCTTCTGTGTTAGCTAAATGCAACGCTGTGTCTCCATTATCGTTTATCAGATTTATATACGCCATTTTATCCTGCGCTGTAACGATAAGTAATTCCGCAATTTCCTTTGTATTTGCTGAATGCAGCGCCGTGTTTCCACTGTTGTCTTTGGTGTGAATGTAGTCCAATTTGTCTGGTGTCGTATCAAGAAGCAGCTTCGCAACTTCCACTGCATGAGCTCGATGCAGAGCTGTTCCACCTTCATAGTCTGTAATGCTTAAGAGAGCCTGTTTATCCTGAGTTGTATCAAGAAGCAGCTGTGCTATCTCTCCAGTACTTGCTTCATGTAATGCTGCTCTACTCCATTTATCCTTCTTCTGCAGAAACTCATCAGCACTGGGTAATAACTTCGTGAGTAAGCCGCAGATATATTCAACAACTTCTTCACACCCCACTGAAGCAGCTTCATGCAACGCTGTTTTACCATCTTCATTTACAGTGGACAGAAAACCAATAAGCTGATTCGATGGTATATATTTTACTAGAGTGCCGGCTACCTCTGCTGACCTGCAATGATGTAGAGGTTCATACGAAAGAAGTAGGTGGCCATCTAACAATGACTCATCAGCTGATGCAATACCACACAGATAGTCCACCACATCAACTCTGTTGTGGTAACAGGCGTTATCTAGTGCTGTCATTTTAGAGTAACTACTAGTCATCCACAAGAACTCTCTCAGTTGCTTCAATTCCACAAACTCTACCAGAACTTTTGCTGTGTCTTTATCTGATGCCCAGTGCAATGGAGTTGCTCCTTCCTCGTCTTTTTGCAAAAGTAACTCACTGGAGTTTGAGAATCTGCGGAGAAGTGTTCCCAAGGCCTCAACATCGGCTGTATTGGAGGCTTCAAATATCTAAGAATCACTGTAGCCATTAGTATTAAGTTTAAACTGTTGCAGTAAATACCATTCTGTTAAGGTGTGGCTACACTACACCGATGTTCTGATACCGATGTGCCAATGCAATGGTTCGTAGCTGTGTGCAGGTGGCCACTACACAGACCGAAGTAGCGTGACGATGTACTCGAGCACATCGGTGAGCTGCGACTGAACTAGCCAATCATTTGGCACAAAGTGCGGGTTTTTGCCTGTTTCATTTCCGACAACGAATTGTTTGTTTCCCTGATATAATAATCATCGCAATAATAACAACAATTGAAAAAACAATTTCACTGTGATGTATGGCTGTTTTTGTTCACCATGAAAAAAGTGCTCTCAATATTTTTTTTGGTTCTGTTTATTATTAAACCTTCCAGATATTGTGATTATTCATCATTTATAATATATGATGTAATAAATAATAATGAATTTTATTTTATTGTTGTTGTACTTGTTTTTAATTTTAATTATTATTATATTTATACTCAGTAATGTTGAAATTACCAATTACCACTGTTCTATGAGCCATGTAAAATTAATTCACTGTTCAAACTTTATTATAACATAATAATAGTTCCATCGGAGTTTGCAGTGGATGCTCGTTGTTGACAAAAATGCGTTGTAAATGGTTAAACTTGATGAGCTTGGAAAAATATTTGGTTTCAATCAATCAGAGAACGCCGATGTTTCTCCGGCATTGGCATAGACCAACATGTTGGTTATGCTCACGAACAGGCCCCACAATGTGCCGAAGTGGGCACACCCATCACAAGGCCTTCCGATGCAAAACATCGGCCTGTGTAGCCACCCCTTTATATGTATATAATAGCAGGAAAAAAGTTTTAAGCTTTTTTTTTAAAAAAATGTACTAAATTAGCGCTAATAATAAGTTAGATAGAGATGCTCAATTCATCAGAAGTGCTTCCACTATCAAAACAAAATAGCTCGAATAACAGAATGCTAAAATCTGGAATTGTTATTTTAATTACGTGGATATTAGTGCTACATTGACATAAATTTTATCTTTTTTCTTTAGGGTTCTCGTTAATGAACTTTATTTAACAATAACAAGTTAAATATTATAGGTGTCGGCTCCAATAAACCGGGTAGAAAAAAAGCAATTTAATTCAGTTTTATTCTTTGACTTCTAAATTAGATTATTTTTTTCTTTCCTTTTGATGCTGAACTCATCTAAAGAAGATCTAACTAATTTGTTTACTGCAAAAACTTACTTTTCGGGCATCGGTTCGCAAATTTTTCCAAGACCATGACCAATCAGGGTTTTTATAGTCAATCGATTCATCTGAGCTACTGTCATCAGAGAAGCTCATCTCAAGTAGCTGCTGCTGAACATGACTTGGTAAGTCCGCCCACTCAACACTTATAGCTGACTTGTCCGAGTGGTCATCAGACGAGTCTGTATCAAAGTCTGAGATGTCAGAAATACTATCAGCAGCATCCAGGTCATCGGCATCCAGGTCATCAGCTGCCAGATCCATAATGTTGTATAGACACCTGATTATCCAGAAAGCTTTCTCAGTTCAAACTAAAATAGTGTAATCCTGGCTCAACAAAACAAGATCGTTTGCCTGACTAACCGATTGCAGAGATGTGCCAAGTATTGTAAAAATATTGATATAATTTTTTTTATTTCTAGCTCATGATTTGACCCAAGGTAGCTAGCCTAGAGCCTATTTCAAGTATTTTACTAGGGTTTGATGATGAATAATTTCTGTTATAATCTCTCCACAGATAACTAATATAAAAGATACAAAAATGTTGACTTGTGACTTTCACCAAAACCTGTACTGCACATGACTATAATATAGTTACTAAAACTGCAGTATTTAAATGAGTAAGCTATAATACAATAATCAATAGAAGTGTTGTTTTTTGTAAGGGGCTTCCTTGGCTCCAAGAAGCCTATTTTAAGGTGAGCTGTCTGTTAAAAGCTTTTCAGTGAGTCACCTCAAAAAAACCATTTACAGTTTCAGGGATAGGCTGTAATGTCACAAAACTTTACCCACTCAGGTGAACAGCAATGCAATTATTCTGAACAGCTGGATAGTATAGAGTCTGATGTAAAATTTGTTAGAACTTGCAAGGAGCTTGGCAGAATAATTTTTGGTATAGTAAAATGGGCTAATCAAGAATGAAGTACAGCCGTATCTCAAAACAAAACTCATGAACTAGTTTTATTTGAATACTGATTATTTGGATACTCATTAAAGCCACTTCACCTGTTTGAGACACAGCTTATTGTGCTGTTTACTAAATCTTCAAAATATATTCCAAAGCAGCCAAAACATCTGGACTACTTCAAGAGTGTCAGCTGCTTTTTGAAAACAAAAACATCTGCGTGATGAGCTGCGATACTTTTCCTTAACCTCTCAGCGGTGCAGCAACCATTCCCACCCACTGCAGCAACCATTCCCACCCACTGCAGCAACCATTCCCACCCACTGCAGCAACCACTCCCACCCACTGCAGCAACCACTCCCACCCACTGCAGCAACCATTCCCACCCACTGCAGCAACCATTCCCACCCACTGCAGCAACCATTCCCACCCACTGCAGCAACCATTCCCACCCACTGCAGCAACCATTCCCACCCACTGCAGCAACCATTCCCACCCACTGCAGAAACGAGCCAACGGTTACATGTGTCTGGAGGCTTGAGTAAGATTCCCCTGCACTCTAACGTAACGGAATAATTATCGGAAATTTTTTCTCTAATTTGGTGGAGAGCCCTCTCAACTTTTGTTACAAAAAGAGCACTGATCAATTTCACAATAGTGCCAAAGCACAATAATACAAAAGCACAATAATACAAAAGAAAGACAAGAAGATATCGAACTTGAAAAATGAGAATATGCGTCATATTTAAATTCGTGATTATGAGAAGAAAAATGTGTAGTTCCCTGTGCCTAACAGGTTGATGTGCACCGATTTTTGTTACGTTGATAATTATTTGAGACTGTTGCACAAACATCTATCGTATCATTTAGTTGTAAGGTCAAGATTTCAAATTTCACTTTGCTTTTAAGTCGAAGATGCTTGTGATTTTAACTTTTTTAAAGATTGAAGAAAATGAATGTTAAAATGGGGTAGAGAGGGGCAAGAATAAAGCAAAGATAAAAGATTGGTCGATAACGGAGAAGAGCAGAAGTGAAGTGAGTGGGCGTATTTGGGCTCAACAGTTGTTACTGGTAGTAAATGTAGATAAATATCTTTGGGAAGCAGTCAAATTATCCACTCAATAGATAACGCTTCTTCATGAGGGAGAACTATTACATACTAATTTTCCGATTCCAACAGGGGAGTTCCTGTAAGCGAGATGAGTCGAAAAAATTAAATACGTTAAAAACACTTCATAGAGTGAATTAATTTTGATCCATAACTGCACAAACAAGTTTGCATATTTCATAGAGCCTCCGAGGAGTAACTCATGGCAAAGTGGAAGTGTATTTCATTGTTGGCTAAAATTGATAAGCTAAATTGATAAGATTGTTGGCTAAATTGATTGTATTTCATTGTTGGCTAAAATTGATAAGCCAGGCTTATAGTTGTGAAAAACGATGATTCGAAAAATTTGTGCTACTACTTCTTAGGTGGCTTATTGCCTTATGGCCAAAAGCCGTGCCTTGCTGTGATCCATATCCGAATTGCACACACAGCTAATCACATGTATAACGCTAGCATTGAGGGATGTTCTTCATGTAGCCTTCTTTAGCAGCTACAAACTTCTTCAGCAGCTACAAACTTCTTTAGCAGCTACAACCTTCTTTAGCAGCTACAAACTTCAAAACAATTTAGTTTATTTTTTTATCCAACTGCGAGTAAGTAATTACAAAATTGCATCCTCCTAAATAAATACAAATAAACATTTAATATTCGTTCAACTATATAACTGTTGTGATACTTGTTGGATCCACTCTTCCTCTTGGGAATTGGCCTTGACCTCATTTTCTCTAATAAACAACTTCCAAACGGTGGATGAATTATACTTGAGGGACAACTTGTCATCCCCATAAAAAGTGTACACAACCGTATTGAACACCTCCTCCATCATATGCTGCCTCTTACACTCTTGCAGCAGATATCCATACGTTAATACCCTCCGGGAAAATGCTTGTTCCCTAGAGATGCTCAAGAACTACCATAATGGGTGACAGACTGATGAAATGGTGGTGAAGGCAATCTCAAGCTTTACATACTTGTAGGTACATAATGAGTTGTATTCTCACCTAGAACCATAACCCCAGGAATCGTCTACTAGCCTGTAAACTGCCACTAAGAGAATGTACCAGCGCATTAACTCTTGGCGCTAAAGAGAGAAATGTCTTCCACAAAACAAGAATTTAAAAAAATTCAACAGTGCTGGAACAGTACCAGTAGCAGATGTTGAAGCTGATCCAAGCAAGTGAAGGCAACTGGCCAGTGGGGCAACAGGCTCATTGTTTATTTTCAGTTTGCTTTTTTTGATGATTATGTTGATTGGTGACTATTAAATATGCCTTTGTGTGGCCAATGATTTTCCAGTGTTGTGCGTGTGAAAGATTATTACTTTAAAAATGTTTTGGAACACTTTTGTTTGCTTTAAAATGTAGAAAAAGTGCTATGTATTTACTTATTGCACCTTTCTGGCTCGTATTAGTCAAGTGACTCTGGCTGCAGCAGAGCTTCTCAGTTCAGTGTAGGAGGCTTTTTAGGAAAACATTGAGCTGGAATGGGATGGTGTTAGAGTTCATAAGCAGCTTGGAGAGCTGTGAGCTCAATAAATAAGTAAAACCAGAGGTATCCTTGACCAAACTAGCGTGTTATAATTAAAACACCAAGCATCGGGACATTAGTTAGAGAAGTCATATAGGAAGTCTTGTCAAGGAGAAAAAACTAGGGAAAAATTACTGGTTGTGTCAGTAGAGGCTACAAAAACGCTCTACCTAGCTCTTTGTAAGTAAAAAGTTACACTAGAAGCAAAGGTACACTAGAACTGTAGGCTGCTACAGCAGTCAGCTGCTGCCACCTACCAATGACTCTGTGTAACCTAAAAGTTGATATGAATCCACAAAGCTACAGCCACGTTAAACTTTTTTTCCTTTCGATTTTGATACTGTTATAGAAAATCATGCCCTGAAATCAGTTGTAGCTCTGCTTTCATATCAACCTCCTCTATGCTGCTAAAAGCAATATACGTATTTGCATTATTCACTTTACTTTGTTATGATTAATGTAACCTAATAGCCGGATGAATGCAATGAGTTGTACAAACACCCAACACAAACATTCTAGGACACGACATAGTTGTCCACAAGTACCCGTGTATTTTGTATGTAATACCAATAGTGCATATAACATATATACTATTTCATACAACAAAGTGTTCTAATCTATGTGACAAATACTTTGCTCGTGTTTGCATGGCACTCAATGATCTATTCATTTCACACAAATATGCTTCCTCATAAGTGAGTACTCGAGCGAAGCCACCAGCACTGATCACCTACAGTATCTGCCAGAGCTGGCAACACCACCTGGTAATCTGACCAGCCACAACTATACATTGAGGTTCTACTCAGCTTTCCTGATTGACAGACATTCTCTAAATCTTTGTAAATGTTGGGTATAGATTACATGTTACAATTGATTGACAGACGGATCTGCAAATCTAGATCTATGACAAGAAGATTGTTTTTAAAAAATACTCTTAACTGGTTTAATAATTAAGTGAAAGCTGTGGAACTAATAATGGTAAAAACTACTTATGTAATCAACTCCCTCTGCCACAGATATCTAATTAGCTTCTGCTTGACGTGAACTAAACATCTTTATCAATAATGTAATAAGAGCTATGATAAAGCAGGTACATACCGTCAGGTGGTGGAGGCATAGAAAGCTGGCAGATACTCAGACTCTACTCAACTTTATATCGCAGTAACAATCTATGTGAACTAAATCAATTGCTGGTTCTTGCTTCTACTAAAAAGGGCGAGTAATGAAGCGTCACGATATTTTCACCTGAAAAGATTTGTACAAAGCTCTTTACAACTCTCGAACAAACTATTACTTTGTCTAAGCTCCTCCCACACAACGAATGGATTTTCAAGAGAAGATAACACCATCAATCATTTGTCATGCTTGCCTTTGCATTTTATTCCGTAATCGTGTAAATGCTATTTCTATTTATTGAAAGCTCGCTGCTAAACATCAATCACTAGTAACTTTGCAAGTCCTCACCCATAATTTAATTGACTGCTCAATAAGTTGACCAACTTTTAAAAACCATCAAAAAAAGTAAGAGATCACAGGCCAACACAAGCTTCAAAAGTTTATGTTCATGAGCAACTGTAATAGATTTGCCTCTTCTATTAGCTACACAACGGATTCTCTACCTCTCTCTCTTCCACTCCTTTCTCTCTATCTCCAACGACGTTAACAACTCACGAGTCCTCGACTCAAACGTAGTAGAAATGTGTTTATCAGAATAGATACTTTATTATATTCACAAGCAAAAGGGTACTTATACTTCAACAACTCTACAACAACTGCCTGCCCAAGGCACAGCAGCTCTATTTATAGAGAAAAAGGTACAACTTCATTACCTTATTAGGCACAACGAATCACAATACAGAGTACAAGGCAATTGCCAATGGTAATATATAATACATAATCATAACAATAAACAGTCCAATCATGTAGCAAGCACATGGTGTTTTGCCCTGGGCACTTATTGCCGCTCTTTTTGGTAGCTGGTAACTTTCCAGTCCTTATAAGGGTAGACCATATCCTATCCTGTGATCCTGGGAGAAGGAACGCTCCGATTTCGATTCTGATTGTTGCATCGCGTTCAGGAGACCTCAGGCTATGTGAATCAATGTGATTGGATCCCGGGTCGGGGTCGGGGTCGGGGTAGGTTCGGGGTAGGTTCGGGGTCAGTTCGGGGTAGCTAATTTTGCTATATATAGGGGGATAGTGTTTGGAGACAACTGATATCCACTTTCCAGGGGATTCGGAGAATCTCCGGGCGGGGTAGAGTTCTGGGGGGGGGGGGGATAATGACTTATGACTAAGGTCACCAGGGGTGTAAGGGGGGGGGGGGTTTGTTGGGGGTTAACACTACCTATCACACAAATCTCCCACACAAGATCGCAAAGTGTCAGATGTTGAAATCTTTAAAAGCTTTTCATGTTTTGTGCTGTGACTGACTAGTGTACAAGAGAACTGGGTTTCAATGAGCCAGTTGGTTGCAGAGAAAGCGAGTCAAGTAAGGAATGTATGGTGGCAAAGGGCTTGTTAGATTCCACCTTGGAGGTGTTTTCCTTCCCATACTCCCTAGCTTCATCTCAAAGTGCCTCTATAGCATGAAGAAGAATCGTGTGTTCTCCCCAGTCAATGGCTTCAGCGATATCAAGAAACTGGATGATGAAGTACAATGCTTCCAATGCCAGTAATCTCGGGGATTTGAAGTTTGGAGCCGAGGCTAGCTGATGGGGTCGTTGTAGTATTTCCTGGAGAGTCTCGGCCAGCCTATCAAAGGCTGCTGCCTCTACTGTACCAGCTGGCATCCTCCCTGCACTTCTAGGTCTCTGTGCAAAAATTTTATAACTTTCTGCTCTTTTAGAATGATTTAAAAAATTACTCCTGAGATGTTTTCCCTAGTTGGGGGTGTGTCACTGGGGCGGGGGAGGGGTGAGGGGGGGGGGGGTTGGCGGTGGCAATTGTAACAGGGTTGGGGGTGTCTGTGTCCATATTTGGCTCAGAAAAACTGCAACTGGGCAACAGGGTCAGAAACTGCTCTAGGGAGATGCAGCAGGACTTGCCGTAGGAGCTGTTCCTGGGTTGGTGGTGCTGTAGCAGTAGCAATGCTGTAACTTATAGCTAGTAAGTAACAGTAGTAGTTTGTTAATCGGTAGCTTATGGGTGAGGTAAGTTTGGGCATCGACAGCCTGTCTGATGTCGTATACAAGTGACCTGCGTATTCAATAAATTAATTTTTCAACTGTTCGCTTATTCTTTTTTTCATCAAGCGACGCTACATAGTTGTACTAATCTTACTGGCACTAATAATTACACAGACCTCTGGCTGGCTTTTGTTGTTGCTATTAATTTGTTTCTGTGGAAACCATTGGAACTATTTAATCAATTAAAACATTATCTAGCTCTAGTGACATAACAATTTCTTATTTCTAATTTCTTTTTAACATATCTAGGCATTCATAAAAGAAAAAAGTGCAATAAGATTTGTTAAAAATTTTCACTTGCTTCTTTAATCTTCGAGCTGTAGAGTTTTGAAGTAATATGTTACAATAGTATTCTAAATGGTAAGTAAACATGTTCAACAGTGTACTGGTTAACGTTACAGCGGCCATTGTATTGTAGCGGATTTTTATGTCCTACTACTTTCCGCTAGGCGTTGTCACCGCACAAACTGCCTGTCTGCCATCACAACTAGACAGTCAACCTTTCTAGGCCTGACAATGAACAGTCAACCTCTCCCTAGAGGTGACCCCGTGCCGGGATGGCACAATAAACTGGTTGTAAGAGAGGATTCTACTTTACCAATTGCGGTGAGCCCTTGGCTCGAACATATATCCACGGTGCTTTCGAGTGATATATAACCTTATTCATAGCAGAATACAAGGGCGGCTATCCAATACAAGGCTGTCAGGTAATGCAATGAGATATGAAAAAGCTCTACCTTTTATAGGCAGAGTCACACGAAGTGACAAGAAGTGTTTGGCCTAGTTTGCCAAACACTCCATTCACACATAGAAATTATAATAGTTAGCCAATAATAATAGGTCTAATAATACTGTCCAATCATATATGAGTAAGTATGTTGCAGAGAACTGGTGCCCAGAAGTGAGGGGTGGAGTCTATGGGTATTTTAAGTAATAACAGTTTAGTATTTCTCCTTGTAGTAGTTCCTAGTCTTTTAGAGCCTTTGGTCTAACTTTCTCGACTTCTGAGGATAGTAAGCTCCTGGATATGGGTCCTAGTCTCTCTTGTAAGGCTTGGGCGTATTCGTGTACAGGTATGCACTCAACCAGGGGGGGATGGTAAGTTAGTTGGTTGGGGAGTGGTAACTCCCTCCCCATCATCAGGAAATTGGGTGTTTCACCCGTGGTAGAATAGGGGGTGGCCCGGAAGGCCCTCATTATCAGGGGTAGAATCTGATTCCATTCCTCAGGCCGTCTTTTCAACAGGAGGGAGTGTAGGGCGTCTCCTAATACCCTATTATTACTCTCCACAACTCCGTTGGCTTGGGGGTGATAGGGTGTGGTCCACGTCCTTTTTACCCGCCAGAGGGTGCAGTGCTCGTGCATGAGGCTTGATTCAAACTGGGCGCCCTGATCCGTGTGCATCTGCTCGGGCAGTCCGAAGTAGCAGAACACGTGTTCGTCGAGGGCGGTGGCCACTACGGGGGCGATAGCATCAGGGAGGGGAAGGGCATCTTGCCAACGGATAAAGTGGTCGGTTAGGACGAGTATCCACTTATTTCCTCTATCAGTCTCAGGGAGGGGACCCACCAGGTCTACGGCCAACTTCTGCTAAGGCTGACTGGCATACATTTGTTGCCGAGCTGGGTTGGGTTTTGTGCCGCCGTGCTTAGCCCGCTGACAGGTTTCACAACTGTTAATGGCTCTGCGAACATCCGCCGTCATGCCCGACCAATACCAAGTGAGGCTCACTCTCTTCAGTGTCCGTTGTATGCCTTGGTGGGCCAGGACGTAAGTCTCCCACACTACTTTGCCTCTTAGACTGTGTGGGCACCCGGCACACCAGTGGGTTCAGTTCCGTCCGGCTTGGTGTACTTCCAAGACGCCGTATGGTCGGAGCTGCATGGAGTGCTGCCGTTTTGCTAGCTGGAGTAACTCGTTACTTCCGAGTTCTAGCTGTTGTGGGGGGATAGGGGTATTGTTCCTGACTGCTTCATAGATGATTGCCACCGGGTGGCGGCCAGTCCTCTGAGCATCCATCAGATCTGTGTCGGGAGGTGGGGGGCGAGTGATAGCTACCACTCAGAGAATTGGCGCGGTGGGCTCTGATGGCTTCCTCGATTGTGTGTGGTTGGACGGCCAGTAGGTGACGTTGTAGATAGACGTTACCAATAGTGCTGGCAAAAGTCTCTAACACCATTCGATCGACTCTCCGAGGGGGTAGGTCATCGTATGCCACACGAACTAGCTTTTCCACCTCGTTAGCATGTTGTCGTGTGAGGCCTTGGCAGAATGACGCAGTGCAATTAACTTGGCCTGCGCTTCTTTAGGGGTGAGTTCGAAACAGGCACAGAGAGCAGCAATGATACCTTCTACGTGGGGGGGGGGGGGGGGGCGTCCACACTCTAGTGCCTCTTCCTTCAGTGCCTCTCTGAGGTGCATTAGCGCTGTGGCTTTGCTCCAGTCATTGGCGTCTGCGACCTCGACAAAACGAGTAACAAAATACTCGACGTCTCCTGTTCCGTCATACTTGGGGGCCTTAAAGGGTGTTTGTACTGGCCCTCGGGAAGGTTGCACCAGCATCTGAAGAGCTTCGGTGAGTTGCTCTAGCGCTACTGTAGGTTGCGCTCCAACAGGGTTCCTACCGGCACTCCTAGCTCTTTGGGTGGTCATGTTGGATGCAATGGCAAGCAATGGGGGTGTTGAGTGACTGTTTTGGCAAGAAGAGCTCGTATACAGGGTATCCCGGGTCGGGGTAGCTTCTGGGAGGGGCAGTATACAGAGGGATACTGGCACAGAGTAGCTGCAGGGTAAAGGGGGAAGGCAGTATACAGGGTATACCGGCTCGGTATAGCTTCAGAGTAAGGGGGGGGGAAGGCAGTATACAGGGGATACTGGCTCGGGATAGCTTCTGGAAGGCAGTATACTGGGGATTTGGGCTCGGTATAGCTTCTTGGAAAGGGGGGGGGGGGAGGCAGTATACAGGGGATACAGGCTCGGTATAGCTTCTGGTAAGAGGGGAAGGCAGTATACCGAGGATACGGGCTCGGTATAGCTCCTAGCTCTTTCTCCTGTCTTCTCTCTCTATCTTCCTCTCTCTCCTCTCCATTGTGTCTCTTCGTTCTCAGATCCCACCGCTGCCACCAATGTAGTGTTTTTCCTCTATCACTGTCGACACAACGGCATCCGTATATTATGACTTTAACAACCGGTGAAAAGACCACGACCAGACGAATGATACAAGTGTTTCTAATAATAATAATTTATTAGATACATTCTATTTAGCAATATAGTGTCACTCTTACTCCATCCACAAAACTTCTGCCTTCCTGATCTTCAGCAGTTCCTTTTATAGGAAGATATCAGGAAGGCACGCTCCCTTATTAGGGTGAGCCAATCTTACATAACATTACAGTATACTAGCCAATCATTTCAAACGACAAAAGAACATAAACAAGATTAATCAATCAGAATAGTGTACACATGGCACATCACTCAGTAGGTCCAACGCTCCTCCTTCTTTAGCCCTTGTTCCGTTTGAGTACTCCATCTCTATAGGTTGTGTCAGAAGGTTTCTATGTTTGCCAACAGCTCAGGCTTCTTTTGGGGGTCATTTTTCCCCGTATCACTCGGTGTAGGCAGACATTTATCCCAGGCAGATTCGGGGTAAAGCCGGTATAGCCTGTATATATACTGCGCATACAGGGTGGGTACAGGGTCTAGATGGTTTACTTTTATTTGTAACAACTTCGGGGGTACCTTTAGTCAAGGGGAGGGGTTCTAGCAACACTCTTTTAGGGGTGACAAGGGGTATGGGGTTAGGGGAACTGAGGGGGGAGAGGTTTGGGGTCACTGGTAATTACACAAATCTCCCACACAGGCTCAAGTCATTCATTGAAACATTCATAAAACCATCTCAAACATAATTTTCATTAAACACACTTCCAATTAAAGACCAGAGAAATATAAACAAGTGTTTCAACACCATTTCACCAAATGCTAATGAGTTGTTGATGCATTAGATAGCAATCATGTATCAACGTATCAGTAACAAAATACTTGTAGTTATCTTAATTGCTTGTAGTTACAGCATGGCTTGTGCTTGTGACATTTGATAATACAATTTTGTTTACAATAAAAGCTTTTGCTCATGTGTTATGTCTATTAATGAACGCATAGGCTTGAAGCTATGAGGAAGTGGTTTTTCGCGTTGACATTTGCCCTTCGATTAAGTATTTTGGCAGTGACTCACTCATGCAAAGTGAAATCAGCTAGCTGCTACTACTACAAGTTCAGTATTATCAACTAGTAAGTAAGATGGAGGTAAGTAGATTAAAGAGTAGAACTGGTGGAGTAGACATCATTTCTAACATAACAAGAGGCATTAGTTTAGTAGATACAACTATAGACTCTACTGTATTTTAGAGCCTTGCGATCGTGTTGGCCTTGCTTGTATTTGCCGAGCTATCAGGAAGTCAACATGTTGAGCCACTTGAGCTGTGTGCAAACACAACAGTTATTGTAACACCAGGACTAGGAGGAGTTATACAACATACAACGACCGACCCGCCCAGTAGCTGTATTCTAACACTGACTGGTCTCACAGAGGGTGCTCACATCAGTTTCCCTGGGGTTGATGGGAACTGTGGGATAAATCCGGTATCTCTGATCATTGGAGACAAAAAGTACTGTGTTTTAGAAGAGAAGTCGACTAATGTGATAATCGTAGAGGTAAAAGAAACAAAACTGCTCATATCTACCCACTCTAACTCCAACTTCTCCATAGAGTTCTACACAAACAGTAAGCTTATCAATCTTGTGAATAATGCCAACTTGATATCAAGATATATGTCTATCATTTTCTGATGGGAGAGTTTTGTCTATGTTTTGTTAAATTGTAATAAACTTGGCAAATGCTGGTACCTGTTCATGTTTTAGTTGGCACTTGTGGACAGAATATATCCATTCCAAGTTCAGCCAAGTCTAATCAACTATCTGGAGTTATCGCTAGCAACATTGATCCAACACTGGAAATAAGTGACCCAAATTGTTTCATCCAGATACAACAACTACCAGCTGGTGGTGTATACATGGTGTTTGAGTTCTTGTTTAAGTCTACTACCGATGGACCATGGTACATAAACAACGGGCACAAGAACTTTAGTATAGATGAGCTGGTATCTACTAGAGAACCACAGATAACTTTTCATAAGCTGAATGAAGATGGAAATAGTCGTTACGGATTTCTAATTCGTTACACAAGTAAGTAAGAGATTATACACAGAGAGGTAGAGTCAGTTTATAAACTAAATATTGGGTTGCAAGCAGAAAGGCATGTTAGTAGTTGATAAGGTTGACCGAGGTATATATTAGTGTTTCCTCTGAATTACTGTTCCACCATACCTCATATTTCTGATTCAAACTTAAGCGTAAAGACTTCTTCTTTTTTAGTAGACAGTTAATTTTGCGGTTTATCTGACTAAAAATTAAGTACAATGGCAATAACAGTAAGGTTTTGAAGTGAAGAGATTTTCCATTCATTTTGCATATTAAATAAAGTGAAAACCAGCATGACACAAGTTTAGGTTTTATTCTATTGAAACTAGTTAATGCGCTGTTAACATGTTGTTTATCTGAAGTTTTCTAAAATAATAATTTTTTTCTCCGTTTTCGGCCATGTGGATGGCTATTATTCCATTGGGACATATGCAGACTACTGTTGACATTTATGCATTTATGGGACGTGTGTGACCATTATTTTTTGCATCATTGAGCTTTGGACGACTATAAAGTCCAAATTGATTTTTTCGCCTTTTGACTTCATTTCGCCGTTTAATTGTGAAGTATGATTAACCATTTGTCATTTTAAAATGAGTCTATTTGGCATACACAAGTTTGTCAGGTGTATCCAGTTTTGCCTGGACTTTGAAAGGTAATTTTCAGTGGAAAGTATTTGAATTGCATAATTTTTTTTCTTTTTCTGCACTTTATTTTTTATGTGGTTGCTCCACAATTGTTGAACATAAAGTTGGAAGGGATTTCCCATTCCTAATAAGTTTTTATTCCTTTATAAACAATTATATCTTTTCAAAAATTATTCTTGGTTCAATAGCACATGATGATGTTGACTCAAAAATATGAGGTTGGTTCTGTGAGGTAAATCTGTAAAGAGAGCAGATCCTGCAGAGATGTTATGCTGTTATACATGTGATGTAATGTTTTAGTTCTGTCGTGTGGTGACACACCTAATATAATACATAGCAAACAACCCGATAGTGTCAAGGCTTGGATACCTGGAGATGTTGTAGAATATAAGTGTGATGTTGGCTACAAGCTATCTGTTACACCTGCTACTATTGAATGTCTGTTACATGGTAGACAAGCCTCCTGGAGTAATAGTTCTCATATCTCTTGTCATAGAGGTATGGTTCCTTGTGTGTGGTACTGTGGGACTGTCTGTAACTGTGTGCTGCTTATTGTGTACTGAGGTATTGTGGTACTGTATACTATGTACTATGGTACTATGTACTATGTACTATGGTACTGTATACTATGTACTATGGTACTATGTACTATGTACTATGGTACTGCGTACTATGACTATAACATATTGCAGTAAGCTGTCCAACAAACAACATGACAAACAACACAAACGAAGTCAAATACTACCAAGATAAAATGTACCACAAATGTGAGGATGGGTATGAGACAAGTAGTACCTGTGAATCAAATGGGATTTGGTCTACTCCAGTTTGTGAAGAAACAAGTAAGCTTGCATTATGATCTTTTGTTTTGTAGAGCATTGCGCCATCTACTCTCTCCGCTCTCTGCTATTGCCAACTTGTTCCTCCGCTAAGTTTTTATAATGGTTCACAGTAAGAGATGATTTTGGCTTTACTACTCTGGTTTCCACATTCTTTAAAGGGTTTTTAAAAAAATACTTTTTTTGTGCTTCATTGCATTTTGCAATTTTAAAACAAACGGTAATTGGATAATATTCCAACCAATCAAAAGTTGGTATTTTTACTTGTTGATATATTAACATAACAGTAAGGTTCCTGGAGATAGAGAAAGTTAAAGAATGAGTAAAGATTTTGTTGGCTTGAGAGTATGATAGCTACTATGTAATAGCAGAAAACTGAGAAAAACTACTATTGCTACCGAAACTTCAGACAAAAACCCTTGGCAGCACTGTCATTAGAGGACGTTTATAAATATTCTTGCACTTCCTGTTGAAACTCGTGATGCAGTACCAGGATTATGGATTACAGAATGTAATGGTTGTTGAGCATCGCTGGGTTCAGTCATGCAAGTGCGACCGTTTCTATCGAGTATGTGCACCGTAGTAGCACAACTAAAGTATGTGTGTGCACAAATGTGCAAGAGAACAGTCATAAAAAACCTTTACACCGAAGCCTGAGCCATGGGTTGATTCCCTTAGAATAGGAACTTCCACAGTACTGTGGTTATTATCAATTAATTAATGGCTAATCGTTTCAAAGTCATATGAATGAAAAAAACAATTGGTAGTAATTTTTGGGGTTGTTTTTCATTATTGTAAAGAAAATCAGCCTGCTGTCTAGCTGTTTCAACTGCTTACGGAGAGAAATGGTGGTTCCGTATAGTGGGAGACTTTAGCATTAAAACAGTTATTTCACAATGACTCCTAGTAAAATTACTAGCCAATTTAGACAACTCAACATAAACTCTACTTGGACACTATCTCAAACTCTACCTAAACTTGACCTAGCTTGATTTCACACTTGTCTCAGACTGGATCTCAGACACTACTTATACTCAAACTCAACCAACAATTGAAACTTCTACTAACCAATACCAGATGTAATCACGGTTACCTTCCAGGCACACTAGGTACTAGTTAACTAAACTCTGATTAGTTCAAAAGATACAAAAACGTAGTCAGCTGCATTCACTTATCACTAACTTAAATTTATTCAAGTCCTGTATTTATGGAGTTGGAGTGCAGTTGAAATCTAAGTATCTGATTGGCTTTTCCCAAACAGGTCCACTGTAAACTATTTTTAACTAGTTTCCTAATGCGCCAGATTTGTCGTCTGCTTCTTCGGATATTTTTGAGTACAGCTGCCCTTACTTCCTATAGTTCTAATTCATTTGCTTTGCCTGGGTTGGAGGAGTTGTGTTTTCGAAGGAAAGTAACTTAAAAAGAGTAGTTATGAGTATACACCAATTTTTGAGGGGCAGGAGGCATATTGTAGTGGATCTCAATGGGCCGGTCAAAATGCCACCAACAGAACCTCTCTCCAACAGAACCTCTCTCCAACAGAACCTCTCACCAACAGAACCTCTCTCCAGCAGAGCTTATTTATCAATCAACTCAACAAAGGAGTATCTCAAACTCCACAACTGTTACAGAGCCCACGGCTCAGACTTAATACTTAGTGCTTCAGAGTAATAATCATTTTAATATTTCACAGAGCTCAGTGCAAAATAACAGTGGCAATGTATCATGTTAACTTGGTACAATCACAAGTAGTGTCCTGATACAAAGTGCAATGAATACAGGCAAAACTCTGCCTTTTATGGGCAGAGGCACAGGAACTGATTACCCTAATTACACAGGGTGACAAATAACAGATAACTAAGACCTAAATATGCGAATCAACAAACAGATTATAAATATCAAGTAATCAGATAGGTCAAATAAGATTAAATGGATAAAATGCCCAGAAGTAGGAGGCGGAGCTTTAGAGCAATACTGCTTATTCGTTGTCTGTATTGCAATATCACTTCCTGAGCTGGGTTCTTAGGAGGTATAGCTTGAGGTCTAAGGCTTCTGGTAATTCTGTGAGTAGGTATGTCATGTCTTCAGGCTTCCGTATCCTCTGAGACTATCCTGGGTTCTCAGGCTACGTTGGTTCTTTTCTCCCAGACCCGGTATAGATCGGCTGCAGGGCCGGTAGTGATAGCGCAGGACTGGTAGTGCTAGCTGCAGGCCCGGTAGTGATAGCTGCAGGGCCAGTAGTGATAGCTGTGGGGCCAGTAGTGATACTGCAGGACTGGTAGTGATAGCTGCAGGGCCGGTAGTGATAGCTGCAGGGCCGGTAGTGCTAGCTGCAGGGCCGGTAGTGCTAACTGCAGGGCCGGTAGTGATAGCTGCAGGGCCAGTAGTGATAGGTGCGGGGCCAGTAGTGATAGCTGCAGAGCCGGTAGTGCTAGCTGCAGGGCCAGTAGTGATAGCTGCAGGGCCAGTAGTGATAACTGCAGGGCCAGTAGTGATAGGTGCGGGGCCAGTAGTGATAGCTGCAGGGCCGGTAGTGATAGCTGCAGGGCCAGTAGTGATAGCTGCGGGGCCAGTAGTGATACTGCAGGACTGGTAGTGATAGCTGCAGGGCCGGTAGTGGTAGCTGCAGGGCCGGTAATGATAGCTGCAGGGCCGGTAGTGATAGCTGCAGGGCCGGTAGTGATAGCTGCAGGGCCGGTAGTGATAGCTGCAGGGCCGGTAGTGCTAGCTGCAGGGCCGGTAGTGATAGCTGCAGGGCCGGTAGTGATAGCTGCAGGGCCGGTAGTGATAGCTGCAGGGCCGGTAGTGATAGCTGCAGGGCCGGTAGTGATAGCTGCAGGGACGGTAGTGATGGCTGCAGGGCCGGTAGTGATAGCTGCAGGGCCGGTAGTGATAGATGCAGGGCCGGTAGTGATAGCTGCAGGGGCGGTAGTGATAGCTGCAGGGACGGTAGTGATAGATGCAGGGCCGGTCAGGTGTCTACAGGGCCGGCAGGGTTGCCTACAGGGTACCTGCTTTTTGTAAGGTTTCTGGCAGTGTCAGACTCATGGAAGGCTTGGCTGACACTCTGCAGTTGTCAGGGAGACCATAGCGCACACTTAGTGGTCATAAAAATCCACCATAATTTCTATTTAAGCTATGGAATTGAAACTGGTAAGGTGGGGAGGGGGAATATGGGAGCTTAGACTGTGGGGGCTTATGTATTGCTCGGAAAGAGCATTCTAAATGACTTGAGGGATAACTGGACTGACATAAGGGAATACCTACTATTATACAGAGTAGGCAGGAGAAAAATGGAAAATGGAGTTTTGTTGGGCATTTTCATTAGGTTTTAGGGATTTATTTGTGAAAAGGGGTTGGGCCAAAAGGGGTGGGGTAACAAATAAAAATTAACAAATTAGCATGGCTGGTAAGGCACAGGGTATGCACAGGTGCATAGACAAAAATAGAAAAAATAAAATAAATAAATAATTAATTAATTAATATAATAATATTGGGTGCCCAAGAGATGATAAAAACCGGTCAAAACTGAAGCAAGTATATTTATAGTATATATGTATATATATTTATTTTGGATTGTTTATATACTTTACTGGTGTGGAGTTGATAGCACTGATACATTCAGCTGTTATTGTGTATTTGTTCATTTTACAGTGTCAAATGGTTCTATGCTAATAGCAATAGTATGTGGTGCTGTTGGTGGAATTGTGGCAGTAGGACTAATGGTGGTAGCTTCTATTTGTGTCTTTCGCCATCTCAGGTAAATCATCATTATTATACATTTAGTATTATGAATCATAAAAATCTTTAAAAGAAATTAGAAGTGCTTTAAACAAACCATTGCATCACTTATGTAAATGGATTTAAACCTAAAATAACACTCCTATACTTTTTTGTAGTAATAACGGATGATATCATTAATAGTTCATTGCTTGAAGATGCAATTAGCTGCTTTCCTCATAATCTTATATGTAGTCCATGAATGCATTACTGTTTACTGTAAAAATTTAGGGGCGTTAAAGCATCACCAAACTTTGTTGTAGCACTTATATTTTGGCCAGCAAAACTAAATTTCTAGTTTTAACAGCGGGCAAAATGTTTATTATGAGGGCAAACCGAGCAATACAACAATGAACAACGCTAAAAAATAAGATTATTCGCAACCTGTTTGTCAAAAAATTACAAAAAATAATAGGTGTTCGTTATTCAATACATACCGTATGCAACGGAACATTAGTTTAGAACAACATAAATATTCAATGAAATGTTATAGTTTGCTGAACAGATCCTAAGGAAGATAACTCCCAATTTTCAAAATAATCAAGAAAGTAATAATATTTGAACTGCTATAAACTGCAATAGGTTGTGAAGCTACCCTTCAATTTAGTAAACTTTGAACGTTTGCAATTGTTTTAAATTATTTTTCAAGGATATAAAACTGGTCCATGAAAGTGAAATAAATCAACTCTCTTGTTATTATTTATTTAGGGTGTTTTCGGATACCCCACGGGTAGGGCAGTCATTGAACAGTCGAAGAGAGCTCATCGATGATTTTCGTTTAACGGAATTTGTTTGGGCTTAAACCATAGACATGTTTATTTCAATCAACGTCTATGAAAATTGTATAGCTAAAGCAAGCCCACTTTAGTTTCTTTAGAAACAAAAATTAATTACGATGATGTTATCATCTTATGTATTTTTTATATACGTTATAATGCATTGTCCCGGCTTAGAACGGGAAGAAACGGTGATTAATAAGTTAATAAATTGTTGGTTAGGTGGAGACAAATCTTTGCCCTCAACAACGCTACCTACCTCGCTTGCCACTTCCATCGTTGAGCCCAAATCGCCCATTGCCGCCATGTTGTTTTTTGTCTCCAACGATGGGGTTGCCGAGTGGTCTCGTTTGATTTCATCATTAAGCCCTACGAGTAGGGTATCTGAAAGCACCCTTAGTGTTCAGATTAATTTGTGTCCTACAAACAATGTAACTAAATATTCGTTGATCATTTTATTTATTCAGTGAGCTACTTTTTGTTGACCCACGAGTTCTGAACAAAATGATTATTTATTGATCAACTTTATTGCCGGTCCGATTATTTTTATTGGAATGTGTTCGGCAAACAGAGGTCGTGAATACTCTTAATATGACTGTACCAGATTCTGTGTCACTTACTATTCTTGCTTTGTTTCATTTTAGGGCTCGTAAACAAAGGAAATCAGCTGAGAGCCTACAAAAAAGTGGTAGAAATTTAAATATTATTCACTTATTCATTAAAATCACTTCCTGTAACTAAAGTGCAGTACCTGTCCCCCCCCCCCCCCCACCCAAACCACCCCCCCCCCCCCCCCCGCTTCGACTATCCAATCCGGTTGTCAAGCTTTTGTTGCTAGTCAATTAGTCTTATTGGTTTTGGATACCAATGAATAAATGAGTTTCTTATCCGAACGCATCTAGTTTTAGAAGTATAATTATTTATTGAGTATTTATCTGCTTTTATTCACAAAATACTGGAGATTCATTTGCATATACTATTAAGCCATAACATGACTGGTATTCAACTCTGATCTACACAAAAACTTTCTGTTTTAGGCAGACAGCATTACGGTGACACAGAAATATCAAAATTACATGATGCTAAATCCAGAGGCACTGATTCACAGAGGATTGTGGGAGATGAGTACAGGTTAGTCTAGCGAAGCTGTTTGATAGCTTGTCTACATTAAACGCTATCTGTGCTGTTTCTTTAAAACCATAACAAAACTTTGCTTAAAATTATGTCGGTGATGCTTTAATAGCATCTACAGAACATGTTTTTATACTTGTATGTGATGGTTTGCATTCACATCTAATTTGGGTCCGTTTCCTTTCCACAAGTGTAGAGAAAGTTTGTGTAGCGAGTGAGCTGGTGATACCATTGTTTAGAGATGGCCTTAGATTGAGTTTGCTTCACAGTCTCATGACATTAACGATTCACAGTGTAGCGTTGTATCAGCTAACAATACTATAGTTGTCTTCAGCTGCTCCTTGGCCACACTTGTCCTTGTTATATAACGCTCATCCGTTTATTTGTGTACTAGGCAAGTACTAAAATTGTGCTTGGTAGAACCTGTAGTGGATTCTGGTGTCCATTTGGACACCTTAGAGGTGTTGGCTATTGGTGGATGTGTACGCATAGACAAGGTATAGGGTTATTATATTGTAATGGATTCCGGTCTGTTACCACGGACATCCACTAATCTCGAGTATTGTACCTCTCTCCAGAGGGGACACTGTGCTGAATGACAGTGACAACTGTGCAGGGTAACCGAATTACCCGGTAAGGCAAGAGCCCATGGCTCAGACAAACAATACAGTGTAGTGCTTGTATAAGTGGCTATATTCTCTATGATAGTCCTGAGGGTAATTATTCCTCTAGGGTTGGCAACATGAGAATGAATGGAAGGAGTAAGACAGTGTGCTCTCCTTTTATAGGAGAGCTAACAAGTATACAACATATAACAATCATAGCACAGGAAACAGATTAGCCAATACAATTGATTATATAAATAAGTAGCCAATCAACAATGCAATAGGGTTAAATAGGGGAGGTGCCAAGTGGCTAAGGGCGGAGTCCTATCTCCTTATTGTCCAATCAGTAGACCTGCAAGGCTCCCAGGCTGTATATAGAGTAGGGTCCATGAAGTTGGCAATCCAAGGGTAGGTACTTCCTGTTCTTGACCTTGACTGAGCTCCTACATACTTTTGAAGATCCTCATCTATGTCAGCCATCTTGTGCCGGCCCGGTACAGCTATACCGGGTCGGTAGGGGGTCAATACCGGCCCTGCAGGGGTCACTACCGGCCCTGTACACTATGCCACTGGCACAGTAGGACTTTCCACCCAAACAGCTGTTAACCGAACGCTGTGGGTCAAAGTCTAGCGCATTGTCTCGCAAGGTTCTAGAGTAAACGACCTGTTCACTACTAGTGTGCATCAAAATCTACCACAATATGGTGTTTTAACTCATGTTCATAGATATCCGTTACTTCCTTTACAATATCCTGTTAGGCTGTGTACTACTACCAGTCGATGATGTCACATGTTTCTGTCACAATACTACAAAAAGTTCTAGTGGAATTTACTTTTAAAATAATCCGTTCTTCCTTTAATTGATTCGTTCACTAACATTTATTAATGTACTAGATGTCTCAGTCAGATGCAGTAGGAGTAGATGTCTCAGTCAGCTGCAGTAGGAGTAGATGTCTCAGTCAGCTGCAGTAGGAGTGCATTATTACGCATAATAGTGCAACAGAAATCCATGGTGCAGTTGATAATTATCAGTTTATACGAATAATTATTGAGGTATTTTCATCGGAAACTGCCTGTTGGCCTCAAAATCTAGATTACTGATGTATGATGAAAGAGCGCACCATTCTATGTAGATAATGGTCTGCTTAAGTTGTGGACAAAATATACCAGGAATGCCAGTAAATCAAGCCAAATGTAGCCAAAAATACCTATGATGCATTGCAAATAAGGGCACAGAAATTGCGTAAACATAAACATTGATGACTGAAAAAGCTGAAAATTTATCATTGGGTTTATGGTCCATAGCAAAGTTGTTGTTGTCCTTGGTGTTTATATCTACGTAATCTTGAACACACGGCAACTGTGCACAGAATTTCTCCAGCATGGTAACTCACACAAAGGGCTACATCTGAATTGTAATTAATGTTAGATAAGCTGCTGCCGCTGGCCATCCTGGTAAATTTGATTCGCGATTTAAATGTACCATTGACAAATTACATTGAAATGCCGTTACGGATGACGCTATTTTTAAAACAAAATTTTGCGCGTATCATAAATCTGTTTTACTTTGAACAGCACCGTTGCATTGCACTACACAACCGCTGATGCACACAGATGGGCTGCCGCTGACAGGGAGAAACCCAAAGAAGAAGAAGTTACATTTGTTACTAATGAACTGTATGAGAGCTCTGGTAAGGAAAGAGCAGCCAAACCAGAAGCCAAGCACAACACTGATGGTGGTACCATACCTATGATAGACAATCAGTTATACGGTACTACTAAGTAGTATTTGGCGCTCCGCCAAAAGTATCTCTTGATCGCACAATCATTATTTGAATTCCGATTCGCAAACATTGGTGACAACTTTATAACAGTCAATTATTTTTATTATTAATTGACAAAATCTTTTTTAACACAAAATGAAATCGATTCTACATGTACCTGTTTTGCTGTGTAAAAGCTTTGTTGTGGCTACTAACTGCATACAGAAATGAGAAAACAAACTATATGCATACATAGTTAGGAGTCATCTGCCGATTATAGTTTGCAGAAGAATCGAAATCGTAAACATAATAGCGGTTGCTTCAGGATTAAGCATTCAGTATTCAAAATCAAATTGTCGTGATGAAAAAAAAGGGTCGCATCCATGTTTTGCTGTGTTTGTTTGCATCTTTTATTACCTGTTCACTGTCAGCTACCACCTGCAGAATATAAATACATTTGCAACCTCATGTTATACTATTCATGTGTTTGTGTTAGGCTTTTGGTATCATAACTATCAACTCCTTAGAAGCCTTATGTTGAACAGCTCTCAACCTAGTTCCTTTATTACTAACTGCCAAACCAAATAAAGTATAGACATTTCTAGGAGGAGTAAACACATGCTATTATATAATGTAATCAGTGTTTTTAGTATCACATTTATCGGAGTTGTTAGCACATGTACTTCTCCATCACTTTGAAGGTCAGTGTTGTTGTCTCTCTTGTTGTCTATGCCAGTTTATTACGTATCATGCTTGACATGAATAGCAATTGGTTGCCAGAAAATTTGAAGAGCCCAGACACACTGTTTATTATTATAAATAACTTCATGCTAAACAAACATACCATCTATGAAAATGCCCCATCACTTCATCAGCTAAATCAGTTTATACTGAAGAAAAAAATGCAGAGCAGCAAACGTGAGTCTGGTATTATTCCATAGGATTGTCGTTTGATATCCTGGTTTGAAAATAAGTTTGTTACTGCTAGATCATTGCAGATACAATGCTATTACTGTGTAACTCACTGGCGGTATATTGTAGTGGATTTTTATAGCTCTCACATGTGTGCATATGTCTACCAACTGTGCTGGCACCACTTATATAGCCATTGAATGACCAGAACACCAGTAGTAAGTCATAATGGTAAGATACCGACCCTGCATCTGTACTGTACTGACCCTGTACCGACCCTGTATGAGTCAGTACCGACCCTGTGGAAGCCGTACCGGGCCGGCAGGAAGTGACTCATCATAGCCTGGGACCTGAAAGCACCTGAGAGGAAACAGAGAACCATATCCATGAGATATCTACTCTTATATCTGGCAGAAATTAAGGAACTAAGCTTATAAAGACTGAGATGCTAACCACAGGAACTAGAATTGCCTGTGACTGGCTGGAGAGCCCATGACTCCGCCTACCACTTCGGAGCGCCACTATATTTAATCCCGTATGCCTTATCTCTTTTGTTGATATTTATATCTGTTTGTCTATTCGCTGTATTGCGCCCCACTTCTGTGTCATTGGTCATTTCCCTATGTTACTTCCTGCGCTCTGCCTATAAAAGGCAAAGCTTTTGCCATATCAAATCAGTTTTTATTGGGGCTTGTACTTACTCGTTATGATATATGCTAGTGGGTAAAGTTGAACAGCGCTTGACTCGTACTGGTAAATGCAACTAAACCCTTGTATTTATTATAAACAGCTACATAAGGCTCATCATTGAAACAACAACAGTGACCTAGCCTGTTGTTGGGTGATCACATGATATTATTGTTTGACATGTTATAATTTTTTTGCTCAGGTTGTCTCAACTTTTAAAGATGCTACAGCGATGCAAAGTATCATGTTTTTTCTGCATGACTTGTTTGACATAACGCGATATGTATATATACAAATACAAAATTTATGGCATATTGCTGTAAAAAGTTGAAATTTTTTGCTCGTAAATAATGAAAATATTTTTTTTGCATATTCTCAATGAAAGAGCTTCTACAAAGTACTTGAATGGATATCAAGTTTTTGTCAACCCATATATTGGTTAACCAACGACAATACTAGATATATGGCTCTATAGGTCTTTCATAAGGATACAAGCATACTGGTATGACAAACCTGTTATTGCTGATGGGAAGCCGTTGGTGTCCTACTACTTGATTCTGCGCTGTTACACGTGTGACAACTTGCACACTTTGGTTGATCAATGAATGAAGTATTTATTGTAACAAGGTGTTGTTGGTTTGAGTTGCGAGCCCAACAGAGTTGATAGGCCACCAGTGGTTTATCCAGGTAAACTGTAAGAAGTTATCTCAGCCCAAGGTCCACAATTACCACATGGAGTGAAAACCTGGGTGACCGAGACAAGCCCCCAAAAAATGGCAATTGGTGGATATGTAGTGGACAGCTTAATCCACTGTATTATTATCTGCTGTAGCAGTAAATATCTTTGCAGAGAAGGGTCTGTGGAGGACTGTCTTGTGAATTAAATATATATATATATATATATATATATATATATATATATATATATATATATATATATATATATATATATATATATATATATATATATATGTATACTTACTGACTGGCACTTGATGCATTGACTAGGATAGCGGTAGATAATCAAAGAGAGTATTTCACACATCAAAATACCAATAAAAAAGAAACCCCTGCTTGCGCGTTGCCAGGTGGAAATAAAGCAGAACTAGCTAGTGCATTGTGGTAACACTATCTGATGATTATCTGATGCAATCGCATGACTGGTTCACATGTTGCGTAACTATTGTGGTTGTAAAGTCGTAAACTAGTAGTAAAATGGCAAATGGCAAATGTTGATGAATCTTGCAGGTTAGTATTCCATCAGTTACTGCTAACAGTAAACAAGTGGTTTCCTCAGTCACGTAGCATGAATGTAAGTAAATGAAATAGTAGAGCTGGTAGAGTAGATATCATTCCTGAAAATTAAAAAGTTGTATTTATTATTTAGAAAGTTCTACCTAGGGTCTGTTGTATTTTAGAGCCTTGCGATCGTGTTGGCCTTGCTTGTATTTGCCGAGCTATCAGGAAGTCAACATGTTGAGCCACTTGAGCTGTGTGCAAACACAACAGTTAGTGTAACACCAGGACTAGGAGGAGTTATACAACATACAACGACCGACCCGCCCAGTAGCTGTATTCTAACCCTGACTGGTCTCACAGAGGGTGCTCACATCAGCTTCCCTGGAGTTGATGGGAACCGTGGGATAAATCCGGTATCTCTGATCATCGGAGACAAAAAGTACTGTGTTTTAGGAGAGAAGTCGACTAATGTGATAATTGTAGAGGTACAAGAAACAGAACTACTCATATCTACCCACTCTAACTCCAACTTCTCCATAGAGTTCTACACAAACGGTAAGCTTATCAATCTTGTGAATAATGCCAACTTGATATCAAAATATGTCTATCATTTTGTGATGGGAGAGTTTTGTCTATGTTTTGTTAAATTGTAATAAACTTAGCAAATGCTGGTACTTGATTATGTTTTAGTTGGCACTTGTGGACAGGTTATATCCATTCCAAGTTCAGCCAAGTCTAATCAACTATCTGGAGTTCTCGCTAGCAACATTGATCCAACACTGGAAATCAGGGACTTGGATTGTTTCATTAAGATACAACAACTACCAACTGGTAGTGTATACATGGTGTTTGAGTTCTTGTTTAAATCTCTTAACAATCGACTATGGTACATAAACAATGGGCACAAGAACTTTACTATAGATGAGCTGGTATCTACTAGAGAACAACACATAACCTTTCATAGCCTAAATGAAGATGAGCGTCGGTATGGATTTGTCATTCGTTACACAAGTAAGTAAGAGATCATACACAGAGATGTAGAGTAAGTTTATAAACTAAATATTGGGTTGTAAGTAGAAAGGCATGTTAGTGGTCGATAAGGTTGACTGAGGTATATATTAGTGTTTCCTCTAAGTCACTGTTCCACCTTACATCATATTTCTGATTCAAACTTGGGTGTCCAGACTTCCTTTTTAGTTGTTTTAGCAGTCAGAGTACATGCTATGGTTTATGTAATTGATATTTGGTGTCTATGGCAAAGACAATAACGGAGTTTGTTAAATTTGAAGTTTCGAAATGGAGAGATTTACCATTTCTAACAGGCTTTAACCGCTAAATTGAATGAAAACCATCCACAAGTTCAGAAATATATAGATCTACTTGCAAGTGTCAATATGTTGGTAATATATTTTTTTTGACATGATATTAAGTTATAATTTTTTTGTCTCAATTTTTAGCTACTTGGGCAGCTATTACGCCATTGGGATACATGTTAATGTAATTGTTAGTGGAAAGAGTTTGAAATTGGAAGACAGGAAATTTAAAACTTTGCTTCTTTTTTTTCCTTTTCATTTAATCTACATGCAATATTTGTTTTTATGATATTTTAAATCTTTTTCCCCTGACTAAAAACTTTTTTTCTTTTATTTT
This sequence comes from Cryptosula pallasiana, assembly GCA_945261195.1. Taxonomy (NCBI): domain Eukaryota; kingdom Metazoa; phylum Bryozoa; class Gymnolaemata; order Cheilostomatida; family Cryptosulidae; genus Cryptosula; species Cryptosula pallasiana. Next base: position 42,032,701 of record OX183137.1, read on the forward strand.
CATTCTCTTTATTATATACTTTGTGCTGAAGTTCCCAATTGGAAGAATGCCAAGTATGGTGGTGGGTAGGGAAAGAATTACAGTTGGATAGTATGTCTGGTCTGTGTTGAGGTTAACACCAAAAAGGACAGGTTTTTAATGCTGGGAAATGTTGAAGGAGTATGAGCTGGGAAATAACTATTGCCATGTTGTTCTCTAAGGGGTTTAATTTGGAGTTGTTGTCCCTTATGATAAAATAAAACCGAGGCAATAAGCTTGTGCATTATCTTACAGCAGCCTTGTTGTTGCCTACTTTGTGATGGGTAAAAACGGAGTTTTAGCAAACTTAGGGTACTTTCGGCTAATATGCCATGACTGTTGTCTGAATGCGACAATTGGATGACATCGAAGCCAATTGGATTAATTTCTGGATGCATTACTGCAATGCGATGAAGCGTTTGGCTGCTATCGTAATATTGAGATTTGTGTCCTCCTGTTTTAAGCCGTTTAGTCCGTGATGAGCCTAATGTCTCTTGATAAATACATTACTATTGCCAGCGACATATCAATGAAAGTTTATGCTATCTGTCCATGTATCATTAATGTACTTACAACGATTACAACTTTCATTGCAGAGATGTAATAATATTGTAGCAAGATGAATAAACATTGTCAGTTGTGAAACAGTTTTGACTAATACGCTCGTTAACTGACTAAAGTTAATTAGAGTGGGGAAATAACTCTCAATAATTGTCACTGCAACTGCAAAACGCTAAAGCCTCTCGCATCCTCATATTTACGAAAGTTGACCACTTATATTGGACTATCCACTGGCTTGCCGAATATGCCTCATATCCACCTCACGCATACCGTCGTATCCAAAGATGGAATAATATGCCTCATATCCACCTCAAGCATACCGTCGTATCCAAAGATGGAATAGCTAACTGAAAGCACTCTTGCTATTTTTTTGTTAAGTTCAACAGGATCTTCTTTCCACGCTATATTTGTCAAGCCCATTCCTTTGGTTGTGGTTTCGCTAGGAGTTATACATGTTATGTAATGTTTTAGTTCTGTCGTGTGGTGACACACCTAATATAATACATAGCAAACAACCCGATAGTGTCAAGGCTTGGATACCTGGAGATGTTGTAGAATATAAGTGTGAGGTTGGCTACCAGCTATCTGTTACTCCTGCTACTATTGAGTGTCTGTTACATGGTAGAAAAGCCTCCTGGAGTAATTAATAGTTCTCATATCTCTTGTCATAGAGGTATGGTTCCTTTTGTGTGGTACTGTGGGACTGTCTGTAACTGTGTGCTGCTTATTGTGTACTGAAGTATTGTGGTACTGTATACTATGTACTATGGTACTATGTACTATGGTACTGTGTACTGTGTACTATTGCACTGTATAATATGTACTATGGTACTGTGTACTATGTACTATTGTACTATGTACTATGACTGTAACATATATTGTAGTAAGCTGTCCAACAAACAACATGACAAACAACACAAACAAAGTCAAATACTACCAAGATAAAATGTACCACAAAGGTGAAAATGGGTATGAGAAAAACATTAAATGTGAATCAAATGGAGTTTGGTCTTCTCCAGATTGTGATGGAGCAGGTAAGCTTACCTGTGATTGTTCGCCATGTCAATGTATTCTACAAGCAGTACTGTAGTGGATCTTACCAGTCAGCGTAAGTGACCATTACATTGCGAGGTCCCCCTGATGCCTATAGACATCAGGCATGCCTCCTATAAGCAATTAACAAGTCCGGTATTAATTGCAAGTAACCTATTTGCTTATACAAGCAATAGAACCATTATTAAACCTTACCGGCACAAGGTAATTATTACCCCAGCCCTGGGTAGCTATCCCGGGGCCGGCATCAAGATAGCTTCCATAGCCTGAGAAAGGAAACATAGCCTAAGGACTTCTAAGACTCGTATCCAGGTGATTACCATCCTCGGAAGTCAAATAACCAAGATTCAAGGCATTAAAAGACTGTAAATCCTAGGAGAGAAGAATGCACAGCTACTATTGGCTGGAATGCCCATAGACTCCGCCCCTTACTTCTGGGCACCAGTTCCTTTTAATATACTTATTCATGTATCATTGACTAGTGTTTTAACCTATCATGTGATTGGTGAAATCTTATATTTCTTATGTGTGATTGGACTGCTTGGCAAACTAGGCCAAACACTTCCTGTCACTTCCTGTAAACCTGTATATAAAAGGCAGAGCTTTCTACAGTTCATTGCAGTTCATTACATGTCGTTGTTGTGTTGCTACCTTTTATTTTGGATAAGAATAAATGCTTAGACTACTCGAAAGCACTGAGTGTATGTCTGTATGTCGTTACAGCTGTTAAAGTCGAAGGTACTCCTTTGCAACTAGCAGTAAGTACCATCCCGGCACAGGGTCACCTCTAGGGAGAGGCTGGCTGTTCATTGTCAGGCCTTGAGAGGCTGACTGTCTTGTTGCGCCAGCAGACAGCCGTTTGCCCGGTGACAACATTAGTGGAGAAGTGGCGGACTGCTAAAATCTGCTGCAGTACAGCTTTTGTAAAAACATTGATTATTTCAATGTTTGCTTTGATTTTTGACTTGCTTGCTAGTGCACTTTTTGAAAATAACCTCCACAGTAAATTTTCTAGTACTGATTTACAAAGTTATTAATGTGAATTTGTACATTTTACAGTATCAGATGATTCTATGCTAACAGCAATAGTATGTGTTACTGTTGGTGGAATTGTGGCAGTAGGACTAATGGTGGTAGCTTCCATTTGTATCTTTCGCCATTCCAGGTACCAGTTATAAGCACACTTTAGTGCACTCATATTGCATTCATTGAGAAAGAGTAATCATCCTGTGTGACGTTTTATTACAAGAATCGATTTATGTTATTTCAGTAAAAGAAAACACAGAAGAGCCAAGAATGTGCAGAGAACTGGTAAGCCATCCTTTTACTATTTTCTTTAAAGAATACATTTGCTTCAACTTAAACAGACCGTGATTTTTCTTTTATAACAGCTTAGAACTGCAAAGCTTTGGTTTTACTGTTTGACCAACTGTTTCCCACCTCAAAGTTACACCCTTGTTCTCTTATAACATCCCCTCGCAATCCCAGTACATCGTCTCAGCCCATACAACCTCTCCAAGCCCCACCAGTCTCTTAATGCTCTTTGTGGACGTCATCTATGATATTAATGAGAGTTGTCTGCCCGGGTTAGTATCCGGATTTAGAGTTGCCTCCCTTTAGTTGTAACAAGTAACTCTCTTTCTGATACAAGCATTATATGCCCTGGTCTTTAGCTAGCAATTTGTATCCTGTGCCATTTTTTCTAATCTTCCGGGACCTCAAACTATCATCAACAATTAAGAATTTGCACTATAGCCCAAGAGACTACGAAGAGCTCCTATTTAACAGCTATGCCTCCTTGCTTGTGTTTACCGTCCTAAAACCACTAGTACCCATACATAGACTATCTACTCCTTTGACGTTCCAACCTTCCCTCTGTGATCCTCCGTACACAGCCCCGGCCAGCAAAAAAAAAACAATGTAAGAGACTTCATGCTTGTTTGTATTGAAATTGAAGAGTTGTCTTCTATTGGCTGGAGAAGAACGATTAATCTAATAGCTAGTAATAAACAGCACGGATGATACGCATAATTAGAAAATGTTTTAAATCGGCACAAACAAGCTGACATATGCATACTTATTAATGCTATAATGCCTTTTGATTGGACTACATGAGTTGGTTTATTCGCATTTTTACGATTAAGTATGAATAATAGGCGTTTTCGGCAAAGTTCGTGCAAAAGAACTGTGCGAATTTTCAAGTGTTCTCGAAACTGGCAAAACGCGTCCTGTGCATAAAAACAAATGTATCGAGTTGTCTTCTCTTACAACACTTATACGTAGTACAGGCTAAAAATTGAAAAAATAATGATAATAAAATAATATTTATCATTAACAACATAATAAATAAATAGTTCTACTAAAACGATGGAAACAAATAAATAATTACTCTTAGCACTGCTAATATATTGATACTGTAACTCAAAGATATTCGCCATAAGAAATTATTATAATTATTATGGCCTTGCATCAACGATTGTTGCTTGCACGATGACGACTCATTGTTTTTGTTGCTGTATCCAAAATTGAAATATTGATTGCCATAAAACAGCTCGGTTTTTAATTGCCAAGCATAATTACAGATAAGACAACTCCTGAGTTTCAAACTAGCATTGTTTCTTGCTATCACTTTTCCTTCGAACTTCTTGCGAAACCACAGCATGAAGAAACCCTATTTTGCACCGGCTGAAACAAGAGAAATTTGCCCATTTGTTACAATCATACCTTCGTGCAAACTTAGCCGAAAACGCCTAATGAATAATGTTGGGCAGTCGTTGTTACATTCTCTTCGAGTATTATAAACCTAATAAACTTATAAACTGATAGCTTATCTATAATCACTCAATTACAACTTGTGTAGTTTATATCTGGTTGCCAGGAAGTTTGTGGCTGAGCTACAAGTTCCGGGGAAGCGTTTACAGAATTTTTTTTCATTTGGTCATATTTAGGTATTTAACTTAAAATACTAAAAGTCTTGGTGGTTCATCTACAAATCAAGGCGTTAAGAGCTGCTGAGCATCACCACAAAGTATTTATATGATGCGTCAGCAACCAAAAATGGTAGATAATGAAATTTCTGAGTGTCTTATATCCTAGAAAAATGAAAGTGAAAGTGTTTGAAATATTACAAGAGACTTTTCAAGTTTGATTAGCCATTTTTCCTTATACTTTCACTTGGTAGGGAGATCTGCTCATATATTACTACTCTTATACTTTCACAATGTATTTAGTTCTTCACTCTAATACCAACAGAACCAGGTGATTGTTCATCCGCTACGTATGAAGTGGACTCAGCCGACAGGCATTTGTATCAGAACACAAGCCAAAGAGGTTCTATATGTAAAGATGGAGAAGACAACCTTTCACTTGAATGTGAACTCTACGAGCCAGTCAATGGACAAGTTGAGCCCCATATGTATGAGACGATGGTGAAGGTGAGTTATATTATTGGACGACGAGGCTATGTTGAACACCTGCGTATGTTATAGGTATGACTACACTGTCTAGGTATGACTACACTGTCTAGGTATGACTACACTGTCTAGGTCTGAATACACTGTCTAGGTATGCCTACACTGTCTAGGTATGACTACACTGTCTAGGTATGACTACACTGTCTAGGTATATCTACACTGTCTAGGTATGACTACACTATCTAGGTATGACTACACTGTCTAGGTATGCCTACACTGTCTAGGTATATTTACACTGTCTAGGTATGACTACACTATCTAGGTATGACTACACTGTCTAGGTATGCCTACACTGTCTAGGTGTATCTACACTGTCTAGGTATGACTACACTGTCTAGGTATGACTACACTGTCTAGGTATGACTACACTGTCTAGGTATGTCTACACTGTCTAGGTATATCTACACTGTCTAGGTATATCTACACTGTCTAGGTCTGAATACACTGTCTAGGTATGCCTACACTGTCTAGGTATGTCTACACTGTGTAGGTATATCTACAATGTCTAGGTATGACTACACTGTCTAGGTATGACTATACTGTCCAGGTATGAGTACACTGTCTAGGTATGTCTACACTGTCTAGGTATGTCTACACTGTCTAGGTATATCTACACTGTCTAGGTATGGCTACGCTGTCTATGTATATCTACATTGTCTAGGTATATCTACTCTGTCTATGTATATCTACACTGTCTAGGTATGACTACACTGTCTAGGTATGACTACACTGTCAAGGTATGACTACACTGTCTAGGTATATCTACACTGTCTAGGTATGTCTACACTGTCTAGGTATGACTACACTGTCTATGTATGTTTACACTGTCTAGGTATGTCTACACTGTTTAGGTATGACTACACTGTCTAGGTATGACTACACTGTCTAGGTATGTCTACACTGTCTAGGTATGACTACACTGTCTAGGTATGTCTACACTGTCTAGGTATGTCTACACTGTCTAGGTATATCTTCACTGTCTAGGTATATCTACACTGTCTATGTATATCTACACTGTCTAGGTATATCTACACTGTCTAGGTATATCTACACTGTCTATGTATATCTACACTGTCTAGGTATATCTACACTGTCTAGGTATGATTACACTTTCTAGGTATATCTACACTGTCTAGGTATATCTTCACTGTCTAGGTATGACTACACTGTCTAGGTATGACTATACTGTCTAGGTATGACTACGCTGTCTATGTGTTACTACGCTGTCTAGGTATGACTACACTGTCTAGGTATATCTACACTCTATTCAAGACTACACTGTCTAGGTATATCTACAATGTCTAGGTATGACTACACTGTCTAGGTATGACTACACTGTCTAGGTATGTCTACATTGTCTAGGTATGACTACACTGTCTAGGTATATCTACACTGTCTAGGTATGACTACACTGTCTAGGTATGTCTACACTGTCTAGGTATGTCTACATTAACTAGGTATGACTACACTGTCTAGGTATGTCTACACTGTCTAGGTATGACTACACTGTCTAGGTATGACTACACTGTCTAGGTATGTCTACATTGTCTAGGTATGACTACACTGTCTAGGTATGTCTACACTGTCTAGGTATGTCTACACTGTCTAGGTATGACTACACTGTCTAGGTATGTCTACACTGTCTAGGTATGTCTACATTGTCTAGGTATGACTACGCTGTCTAGGTATGACTACATTGTCTAGGTATATCTATACAGTCTAGGTATATCTACACTGTCTAGGCATATCTACAATGTCTAGGTATATCTACACTGTCTAGGCATATCTACAATGTCTAGGTATATCTACACTGTCTAGGTATGTCTACACTGTCTAGGTATGTCTATATTGTCTAGTTATATCTACACTCTATTCAAGACTGCATTGTTTAGGTATGTCACTATCTGTTGGGTTGAAAACTGTCACATTTTTTCTCTTATGACATGAGAATTCTTTTGATCTTTTTATTTTTCTAGAATTAATAGATTCCATAACATTCCGCTACATACATACAGACCTGTCATCAATGATTGCCACAGACACTTCCTGCCGTGCTTGTAAAACCTGCTTCCTACAAAGGATAGAGTGGCAAAAATGGATTACTTTGAAAACTGATGCTACCAAATAAACCCACTTTATATGAGTTTACTGTGTTTTTTTTGTCAGATTGCTACATACATACAGTCCTGTCATCAATGATTGCTACATACACTTCCTGCAGTGCTTGTAAAACCTGCTTCCTACAAAGGATAGAGTGGCAAAAATGGATTACTTTGAAAACTGATGCTACCAAATAAACCCACTTTATATGAGTTTACTGTGTTTTTTTTGTCAGATTGCTACATTCACTACTGCTAAAACGCTCTCTTATATAATGATACTTGGACCGTTTAGTGCATTATTTAGTTTAAGAAACTTACAAGTTTAATACATAACTTCAGTAATAGCAGATTTCAATTTATAAGTAATTACAAATGCAACTTATTTTCATAAAATAATGCAATACACAGTAATAAAACTGGAGAACATGTAATTCTACTAACTGTTGTCACAAAACGCCACAACAATAATGATCTTTCTCTCTTCCTATCATACGCAGTTCTATGGTACGTTTATTGTCTGTTGCTTCATTTACATATTTTTCAAAAGAAATCGTGTCATCTCTTTGAGTTGACATGCAGATTAACTATGTTTCAAACTCCTACATCACCGAGGGTATAAATCTCATGCTGTTTGGGTGCCTCCATACAAGTGCATATAAATAACAGTTCAATGCATTACAAGTTCATGTAACTATCCTTGCTGCTACTTCAAAGGCATATTAGTTTATTATTAGCTAGTTGGTCAAGGTCACATAAGCTATGTTGTGGTTTGAAGACTCAAAGCTCTGATATACATTTTTTACTGCAACAGATTACTTATCACACCTGATATTCCATGGACACATTTATATAGAATACCAGGTTTATTCTACAAGTAAAGATAAACCAGTCTGTAGCATAATCTGTAGCAAACTGTACCACGTACACATTAGTTTTTTCTTGTATCTTACTCCTTTCTCACCATTGTCAACACTAATGAACTACAGGTTATTTTAATTTCCATCACGGTAATTATCCTCCTTCTGTGAATGAGTACTGCCTAAGTTGTTTGTGTTGGATTATTTGGCTAAGGGTTTGAGGAAAAAAAAAAATCAGTCACATCACACATATGGTGAACCGTCCAACTATCAAAACTTTTGCTATGATAATTAACTACAAGGCCCTGCACTAATAACTAGCTAAAAAAGTTTGTGCAAGCGCTACAGAAGGAAGTGCGAATAATGAACGTGAGTCTCTTTTATTCTATAGCACTTTTTTGGTATTTTGGTCCGTTATTGCTAGGTCATTCCAGACACAATGCTGTCACTGCTATCATATTGGTGAAGTATGCAGTTGCTGCCTTGAACAAATGCATAACTACATGTATCAAGCCTTGCTCTATGAAATAATTGCAATAGCAATATCTCGCAAGCCATAAAAGCAATTTTGTTGTTAACAGTTTGAGAATCTATAATATTTTATTATGAGTGAAGTTGAATAGTAGTTAGTATGTACTGTAAATAGTAGTTAGTATGTTCTGTAAACTGAGTTGTAAATGCAACTAAACACTTATGATGATATACCGATAATGAAATAGCTGAGTTACCCTACAGCCTGCTCTGAGGTATTCACCTGACATTGTTGCTTGATGTACTGAAGTGGATATTGATGGCTTCCAGTTCTGCACACTCTGCGCAGACAATGTAAAGTAAATCATACAACTGACACATTGTATGACGGAAGTATTTAATATAAAAAGCAACATAAGGTTATACTTGCATCAAGTAGCGCACAGTTAGACCTACCCCGGGACTGTGGTGGGGTCCAGCGCGTAACCTTTGATATTATTGTACGATAATTGCGCCATATTAGAAATATCTAGTCAAGGGCATTTACAGTTCCACATTAAGACCCCAATAGAGTATTAGCACAGAGGCTCTGTTATGCGTAACAAGCCAGGGCACACTGCTTAAGCAACTCATTTGGTATTTCGGTTAGTAAACTCGCCTCACAACTACATGTGCTGTGGTGAAACTTGGTGGCCCACTAGGCCTGTCTACATCCCTGTACCCACTTTATGCTCTACACTTCTTCCACCCTCTCCATGTCCCTTATACATTCCAGGAATCTCAACCATTCGGATTTTATCCGAATTGCCCGGATTTTGGGAGTGTCAAATTTCACTAGGATGGATTTGTCATATTGTTCTTTGTTACCCGGATTTACTAGTATAATTACCCTATAATTAATACCTCCTTTACTTTCATACAATTGCTACTATATATTTCATTTGTTCCAGTAATCTAGTCTCAACTACAACCCTAACAAAACAAATAAATGAACAATTTTTTAAGTTGTGTCAATACAACAACAACGCTACAACTACTAGTGCCTCACTTTCACTACAAAATCATGTAGACATCTAACACAATGCTCTGATCAAGTCATGATTAAAGACAAAAGACATCAATGAAATCCGAATGAGTCAATATCTCTCCTTTCTTCACTTTTAGTAGGAGATCTCATGTCAGCAGATATTGGCTTTACACTACTTCTGCCCAATAGCCCGCTACAATGTTTATTGTGCTTGCTTTAGGAAACTTGGGTTATTGATGACTCACCACGTGGCTCCAGCTTGCATACAACACTATAAGGAACCAATTAAAAGCAGTTTAAAAAGAAGATAACTACTAGTTTGAGCAACGGTCTCAAATCACGTAGTGCAATGTAGATGGTTGATGTGGATGATAAAGAGCTGATAAAAAATGTAAAAAGGCCACAACAGCATATAACCAAAGAAAAACAAAAGAAGCACATTATACACAGTTATTCATAAACATAGTGCTGGTCGAACATTTTAATTTAATCACTCTTCATTCATTTTTTTTGTGACTCCAAGCATTTCTCATACTTTATCTTTTGTTGACTCCGTTTGCAATACATCCATTTTGATTGTCTAGTGTTTCATTAACCTTTGGCCGCCCGGGCGGGACCCCATAGGGGGGGGGGGGGCTTACAGCGCCCCCAACCCCCCCGCTGATATTGCTAGGCGCTGCGCGCCTCGGGCGCTTCGTGCCTCAGTTGCTTCGCGCCCTCAATGACGCCGCACGAACTCAACCAGGATTTTTCAAAGTTATAGGTTGAGATCCCTGCATTCTTACCCGCAGAGAAATGGCCAGGCCCATCTCTTCTCCTCTTTCCAGGACTGTTCGAGTCATTTATACCTTCAATAAGTAGTGCCCTGTATACCCCTTCCCTATGTCTCCCTCACCCTAGCCCATTGAAACCTACACAGCCTCAACCCCCACCCCTTCCCTATGCCTCCTTGGACAGATAGATGCACTGAAAAGAAAGGGTGGGAAAGCAGAGCCATGTAGACACAGTAGGAGGAGCTCTAACGATAGTTATTGGTGTGATTTGCTACCAAAGACAAATCAAAAGTCAGTAGTTGTAGTTTTCCTGTAATTTAAGAAATAGAGCCCCATGCACTGCAGCTCGCAGTAGATTGCTAGCTTTGCTAGAGTAATGTTATATACCATATTTTAGTATCATAAGTCTTATTAAAGATTGATTACCTTTTACTATACATTAGTTTGTCTGGCCAGTGACCTGGTTATGTCTGGTATTTGGTTGGTAAAGTTGTGAGAAGTTCTGTATAGGTCAAGCAGATGTCGAGTTAGATACGGTGAGGTAGTGGTAAAACATTCTTAACCATAATTATATTTCAAACATATAGTTGGAGAAGATGCTGCTATAGGGTCAGTGCGGGAGGTATGCTAAATAGCCCTCTCAATAGTTGAGAGGGGGGTCAAAGTGGGCTTTCAAAATTGTAAACTCAAAGCAAGTGAGAAAAAATCTTACTGCCTTTTTTTGCCACAAAAAACTTAGCTATATTAGCAGGAAAAAAGCATACAAATTATAATTAGCTGTAACACTCCACAGACACTATGCTAAGAAAGTTTTCCTGATATGATCCAGTCTCACATTTCATCACCAGTGATCACAAACCTATTGCACAGCAGAAGATTACCCCATTTTATGTTTAGCAACCTGCAATGTGTATTAATTTTTCGCCAGTCAAAACTATACTGATTACTGGAAAGCCTGGAAATAGTCATTGCCAGCGATGGCACCAAGGAGGAGATTTCTTTTAACCATAACTCAGCCATGGACAGTCATGGGAGCACTACACCACTGGTTAGATAGAATGTCTTCTAGTACAGTAGATGGTAGCTGGAAGAGACATTGAGATACCAACACCAACACCAGCAATGTCAGAGTGGGAGCAGTGCTCTCCCAGTTTCAAAATGAAGGAAAGTGGCTACCCAACAAGCAAATAACATCCAGGGGACATTTCACAACATTGTCTTTATGAAACATTGGCACAAAACGTTTTCCGAATATTGTTGCAACGTTTTGAGATAACGTTTCAGGAAAATGTTTTGCGAAAATGTTTTCCAGACGTTTAGAAAATGTTATTCAAAATGTTTGCCCGGACATTACAACAACATTGTGACAAAATGCTTATATAACATTTGGAAAAATGTTAAGAGAATGTTACTAAGCTAATGTTCTTTTAAAACGTTTAAAAAATGTCCAGACAACATTTGTGCAAACGTTAGTTTGTAACGTTACAGGAATGTTTCACTTGGATGTTATTTCAACATCGTGATGTAACATTCAAATAATGTTACTTTTGAACATTGTTCTAACATTTTAGCAAATTTTATCGGGAGGTTATCACCTGACATTTTTCTTCAAACCTTTTTACAACATTAAGATAATGTTTTCCCAAATGTTACTTCAGCACATTGTGACAATGTTATTGACTAATGTTTAGCAAACGTTTGTTCACAACCTTTGTTTAACATTTTTTAAAAACATTACAGCAATGTTTCTACTAATGTGCTGGGAACGTTTTGCAGCCAACATTACGGTCAAACATTTGTGTAATGTTGAGATAACATTTGTTCAAACGTCATTTCAAAACATTGTAACTATGTTACTATGTAATGTTCAGCAAATGTTTGTTTTTGACATTTGTTTAACATTGTTTAAAAACATTACAATAATGTTTTCACCAATATTCTGTGATCGTTTTCGGCCAACATTGCTTTTAATCCTTTTTATAACATTAACATAATGTTTTCCCAAATGTTACTTCAGCATATTGTCACAATGTTATTGGGCAATGTTTAGCAAACATTTGTTTACAACCTTTATTTAACATTTTTTTAAACACATTACGACAATGTTTTTACTAATGTGCCGGGAAGGTTTTGCAGCCAACATTGCTGTCAAACATTTGTGCAATGTTGAGATAACATTTGCTCAAACGTCATTTCAAAACATTGTAACTATGTTACTATGTAATGTTCAGCAAATGTTTGTTTTTGACATTTGTTTAACATTGTTTAAAAACATTACAATAATGTTTTCACCAATACTCTGTGATCGTTTTCAGCCAACATTGCTTTTAATCCTTTTTATAACATTAACATAATGTTTTCCCAAATGTTACTTCAGCACATTGTCACAATGTTATTGGGCAACGTTTAGCAAACATTTGTTTACAACCTTTATTTAACATTCTTTAAACACATTACAACAATGTTTTTACTAATGTGCCGGGAAGGTTTTGCAGCCAACATTGCTGTCAAACATTTGTGCAATGTTGAGATAACATTTGCTCAAGTGTCATTTCAGAACATTGTAACTATGTTACTGTGTAATGTTCAGCAAATGTTTGTTTTTGACATTTGTTTAACATTGCTTAAAAACATTACAATAATGTTTTCACCAATATTCTGTGATCGTTTTCGGCCAACATTGCTTTTAATCCTTTTTATGACATTAACATAATGTTTTCCCAAATGTTACTTCAGCACATTGTCACAATGTTATTGGGCAATGTTTAGCAAACATTTGTTTACAACCTTTATTTAACATTTTTTAAACACATTACAACAATGTTTTTACTAATGTGCCGGGAAGGTTTTGCAGCCAACATTGCTGTCAAACATTTGTGCAATGTTGAGATAGCGTTTGCTCAAGTGTCATTTCAGAACATTGTAACTATGTTACGATGTAATATTTAGCAAACGTTTGTTTTCAACTGCTATTTAACATCGTTTAAAAACGTTAAAATTATGTTTTTAAAAATGTTCTGAAATAGTTTTCAGCCAATATTGGTTTCAAAAATTTATAGAATGTTCAAATAACATTTGCGTGAACTTTATTTTAGAACATTATTACTATGTTCTTATGTAATGTTTAGCAAACATTTGTTTTCAACCTTTATTCAACATCATTGGAAAACATTACAATAATGTTTTTAAAAATGTTCTGGGAATGTTTTCAGCCAATATTGTTTTCAAACGTTTATAGAATGTTGAAGTAATGTTTGCTCAAATGCCATTTTATAATATTGTAACTATGTTACTATGTAATGTTTAGCAGACGCCTGTTTCAATGATTATTTAACATCGTTCGAAAATACTACAGTAATGCTCTTAAAAATGTACTGCGAACGTTTTTCATCCAACATTATTTTCAAACGCTTGTGGAAAGTTGAAATAATGTTTGCCCTAATAGTACCCCAGAACATTGTAAAATGGTTGTGAGGCTCCTTGTAGGACAAAATTTTGGATAAAATTGTAGTATAAAGCATTTGTTTATTTTTATGGAGTGAAGTTGTTTCTGACCATGTTTTTTTGATGAACTTTTTATGCTACTTTGTGACACAATACTAAAAGTACTGAACACACAGAGGTTGTTACTTGTCAGTTACCTCAAAAGCATTTTCTGGCGAACTTGTGATCATGTTTCAGGGTAGCAAAGGGCTTATGCTCCTATTGCTGAACATTTTTTGTGAATGTTTTTTTTTTCAAAATCTTGAATAACTTTTTGACTAAGGTCAAGCGTTGATGAATTCCTGAACAAAAGAACCTTTTTTGTCTACATTAAAACTAGACAATGATCACTTTATATCAGGCTATTGCTTTGCAAAAAAAAGTTTGTGTGAGATTTGAACAGTTTTGTTTACCATATTTTCCATCATTTAAATAGTGTTGTATCCAAAAGAAAATCAGATAGTTGCAGGGAACCACATAATGCGTATGTATGCACCAAAGCTTGATTGCTGAAATTTACTAATCTATTTGCTAGCAAAAATTCCTACTTTGACAAAGAAAGTAATGGGGACACAACTTCTCTGAATTGCTGAGCTATATCATGTGCTGAGTGAAATATTCACCAAGTTCTAATTTGCAACATGGTAAAAAAAACTATACCACTAAGTAGCTTCAGCCAAGTGGTTAAACTCCGCAATGTGATTCAAGTTTGTACATTAGGCATTAATACAATTGTTTCTTCTGTGTATCAGATTTTATTTATTTTAGGCCCACTATTTTGTTAGAGGTGAAGAAATCATTAGGTCAACAAGGCAAAGCGAGGTAAAAACTATTGGCTGGAACAACATATGTTTAAGTGCAATAACTAGCTTTACAGAAATAACTCTTTTTGCAGAGCTCATGTACTTTTTGATTGCATGTTCAGTAATTGGTTATTGCAACATAATTAGCCGAAACTTTTATTCTCTCAACTTTATTTTAAAGCTATTTTTATTCAGTGGATAATAACAGTATTTTATAAACAAAAACAGTTGATACTCTCCATGTTAAAGCAACTGGTTGATCTTCATTCAACTTCATTGAAAGTTCACTGTCAAACCAGAGGGTAGAATGATCGCGTGCAGATAACTCCTGCATTGCTTACCAGCCATTTGATTTTTCTTTGGTTCAAATGTCAAGAAACGCAATGTTGTTGAAATTAAGCATGGAGTTGCAGATACAGAGAAAAAAATAACATCTGCATGTACAATTGGTAATTTTGATACTCATTTTAGTTAAATATGTTTCTATGGCAAACGTTCTTGGAAATAGTTGGCCCATAGTAAGACTTCATAATGTTTGAGCTTTATCAAAATTTAGAGGCATTAAACCTTTAGCCTCAAAATCATTGATTCTTCTAACTTTTTAAAATCCCTATCATAGTCTCAAAATGAAAGCAATTGATTTTTTGCTGAAACTGTATTTCATTATGCTTTTTGCGTAAAAACCATCTCATAAAAAGTATAGTGTCGGAATATACAACTAGTTTGACATGTTGGTGACTTCCAATGTGTTTAAACTATTGAGCAACGTGTCTTCAAATTTAATGGTACAATCAAGTTGAACTGGCAGTTATTTATTTTTTCATCTTTAATTCAAGTTTTTTTTTATGTGAAGCCTTGAATAACAATTATTTGGTAGCAGTATATTGAAGCCTGTTGATATTGACTTTTTTGTAGTCATATTGCCCAATAAGAGAAATATTAGCATGGTGCTGAACAAACAAAATGATTTTTTTTTGTTTTCATTGCCATCAAAATCTCACAGAAAATATCTGATAAGTGTCTGCAAAGTCTGTGTTATATAATCATGTAATCCTTCTGATCTCCCACTATAAACCTCATTAGTAGAGCATTCAGAAACAATAGCAAAGTAGCTTTGGTTATGAAGCTCTTTGAACGGACGTGAAGGTGTTTCATTGTTAGGCAAAGCCTTTGAAAATAAAACAATTATCGTAGATATCAGGGCGAATTACTGTACAAGGAAAATTTCTAGGCCAACAAATTGTTAGAAGCAACCTTAACCAATAAGTTTCACATTTCAAGTCAATTATGCTACCCTCTTTTTCAACATCGATTAATTTCAGTTTTTATAGACTGTTTCCAAATGCATTATTTGGGGCAGCACCTCTCTATCACGACTTTACTGATTACCCACTTTCCATTGTGCAGTTAACAAGGTTGCTCTGTTTGCTTTCAAACAAACATGAAGAAAAAAACTGTTTCAAAAAATATTTACTGCACAAATATAGGTATGAAAATCACTTTGCAAAGTTTAGTGTATGTACCAATGCAGCGCTATTGATCGGAGTTTTTTATCTATCGCCTTAATTAAAAAAAATTTTGTTTTAGTACTTTTTGCAGCTACACTGAAGAAAAGTTAACTGAAATGATAACTACTGGTTTAGCCGTGGCAACTTGTCATTTTGTTGGATGCTTTAGAATCTTGTAAATGCAGTAATCTTTTGTAAAGTGGTGCCTAGAGATAAAAATCTTTTGATCAGTAGTTTAAGCTAGTTACATAACCAATGTAAAGTTTATGAGCTTGACCTAGAACTAGATTATGGTACAAAAACCTATTTCAAAAATGGCTCATGACAAAAATGGGTGCAAATCCTCTAATAGTTATCAATTTGTGAGCGATGTGCTGCTGTAATTGACCTTTCCAAGTGTGGTTAGCGTTTGTTTTACAGCTGTTAGATTTTTTCGCAGTCACAATCAAGGTAAAGAATCAAAATAGTTTGAATGCGCTAGATCTATAAACTGCAAGAAGGGAGAGGTGAGAGTAGCTTTCTGGGTAGAAAATTCAGAAGCTCTCTTTTTACTTGTGGATACCATGCACTTGTCTTGTTCGTCAATTAATTAGAAAAAATCACTAGCCCCAAGGTATAGGCCTACAAGCATTTCTTAGCTCTGTGGTGCTCTGTTTTGTGGCATTATAAGCATTTCAGGTTAATGGACCTGTTTTATAACTTGATGGGTAACCCTCACATGCTTTCTTGTTTTGAATAATAATTTTGATCCTTGTATTTAACTAAAAACATTTCATTGATATTAACCCAGAGTTATTGAATTGACGGTTTTTTGGTGCTTTTGATTACTTCGTTGATTACCTGTCAATTTTCAGTTTTGTTCTACTTACAACAATTATCTGGCTTTAACCCACGAAAGTTTTTAGGTTTCACAGGCTGTTATCATTACCTAACAAAAACAGATTAGGAGTTTGTTGCTCAATAAGCATTTCCATCTGTCTTGTGTGCCAAAAGTGACACTACGGACATAAAGCTTTCATCATTTTTTTTCCTTATTTTCAGCTTCGATGTTTCAAAACTGTCAATTAATGAGTCTCCGAATACTGTTGCATAACTAGCTTGAGCTGTTGATTTTTTAATATTATTTTTTCCAATCACATGTTAAGACCATATGGTAGTTAGAATAGAAATTTTTTTGTGGGAGCGAGTCTCTGCACTTTCGGTAAATATTTCTGCAAGCTTTTTGTGCTCGAATTGGTGCTATCCAAAAGTAAAGAAAATCTTTCGTTGTAATATTTAATCAGAGAACAGTGTACTGTAAGTTCTATCACATCTCATAGATGGTATAAAAGGAGTTACTACAAACATCTGTTGTGTAATAGCAAAAAGATTAATCTATCTCTATCTCACTTTAAACCATATCAAAGCAGTGGGAATAAGAGCATATTCAATTTGTTTATAAGAGAGAGATTAACAGAAGTGAGGCAATTTGATGGTGCTGTAAAACTGTCTGAACATTCAATCCAGAAACAGGTACTAAAATAAAGCAATTCGTTGGAAAAGGCTTTAAACTCTCTTAATTATAAAAAAACAACTGTTCATGAAACGCTTTTTTTTTCAATTTTTTTCAATGCCGAACTATCAGCCGTATTTTTACCTGTTGTCTTTTTATCAAAATCAAATGCTGCTAAATTGAAACCCAATCAAAATCAAAGCGTGTAAGGTAACTTGAGAGTTGATTAAGGTGTTCTGCAAACTGACAATGTAGTTCGATAAGTTCTACCACGTTTCATCTGAGGCAATTACTTGTACACTGATTACAAAAAATTAAAAAGCTATGAATAAAAACTTGAAATAGTTACAAAATAAGATATTACTTTTATCAGCACCACATCGCAATGAATAATATAAAAAGTTAGTTTGCAGATCAGTTTGTTTTTGCGACTCAGCTATTTTATGTAAAAATAATGAAGCTGCTTAGTAGGTATTAATAATCTCCTGACTTTCTGTAAATGCTGTTAAATAATGATTTTTAACAGAAAAAAACACTCTGGATGAAAAAAATGGTGGCACAGCTACTGCATAATTTCTGTTTTCTTGCTTTAGTATTAAACTCTCAGAAAACATCTACATGCATCTAACTAACCACATTTAGTGTCGTATGTTCAAGCAGATGCAGGATTACATAATCGACAATAAGTCCTTTATGTGCTAAATAGATAATTGACCAATGGGTTCTAGCAGATGTGAAACATCATTTCAAGTACATATTCGGTGTGTTGACAAGTTATGAGAGCTTCAGACTGATAATATACATTGCAACAGGCATTGTATTTGCTTTCTTCCAAAAGTTTTTGTTACAGGCTGCATTGATTTTGAGACAAAAACAAACCAAAATCATTATTTTTTTTCTTAAAATGTTGGATCTTATTTGTATCTTTGAATGCTTTGGGACATGGTATTTTTGAAAGAAATTTAGTTTTAATTTCACTGACAGCTTAGGTAAGCTAAATTTAATATAGACTATTGCAGTCTATTCCGTTTATTGGTCTGTTATTGGTATCTGAGAAAAAACCTGCCGCTAAATTCAGTTTTTGGCAAGTGGCTTTAAATCTAAATAGATTAGCACAGCTGTCAACAATGATCAAAGAGGAAAATTAGGAATGTAAGCTATTGCCTCCATAGGAAACCAGTGGAATCCCAAGTGTTGGGTTTCTGAGATATAACAAACATAGATGGTGTTCGCATAATGTGAAAAAAAGTTTAGCTTTGTGGTATGTGGTTTTTGTTATTTTTTGTTCTTGACATGCTGGAAATAGCAAAAAAGCATAAATTGTAATTAAAAGAATATTGTATTATAGTCAAGCATATTTGCTTGACTGTAAAGCGAGATTATTTTGATGTAAAGTACATGGGCATAGCCCAAAGTTAGTAGAGATGAAGCACCACAATATTGTGGTACTTCATCTCTACTAACTCTCTGCTCTGTTCATATACTTTGCATGAAGCTGGTTTCAAGCTAGATTATTTAAAATTAAGCTATTAACATTGAAAAACTTTTTCTGTTTTGCAGTGGGCAACAGAAGATATTGGTACATAAAATATTTTTTGCTAATATGCAATGGAGATTTCATCTACTTGCAAGCCAGACAGCAGTTGGAGAAGAAAATGAGTTCAGAAGCTTGCTTGGCATCCTTTGTCAACCTTTGCCACATATGAAACTGCTTTGTGGTTAGCTTATTGTAAAGCATTATGTAACTCTTGCCTGCGCGCAGTGGGGAAGTAGTGCATAGCAACCCGGTTCAAACCATATTTACTTTGGTTCCCTCGTTCACATAGCAACAAATGATTGCTGAAGTCACTACTGTATTGTCCATGTTTTCCGCTTAATTATGTTTTTTCCCATAAACCAAGTCATTATTGACATGCATTCTGATTTTAATGTTTAAAAGGCACAATTTTGAGTGTATATAATGGTTTGGGCAATATCTAACTCTTAGTTTTTGAAAATGCAACAATGGAATTCACTTAAAACTTAAAAGTGGCAAGACTATTTCAACAGTGCAGCAAAATGCGACAATTGCATCCTTGGCATTGGTGGATGAATTATTTGCTTACTTCACTCCCTATAGCATAGCAAGGGTACAAAACGGTTATGTAATATTCCACAACATTCTTTGTGTTGAACAAATACAATAATTTGAACTGTCAGGATACTCACAGGCAGGTGCGGTCAGTAGGTCAGTACTTGTTCACTTTTTTATTTCAGTTTCAATAAGTAATAGCAAGCATATTATTGAAATGCTGATGCATGAATAAAGCAATGTAAAATATAATATCCCTTCACAAAATAAGATACTTTGCTTTGCAGACTTTAGCACAAAAATACTCGGGACTCAAAGTTTCTCTCCAGCATTACCGGAATGTGATAATACCGACCATTTGGGATTCTGAATACACTTTACTGACTCATTAGATACATTGGTTACCGGGCTTATTTTTAATTTTTTTTATAACAACAGAAAAATGTTATATTCCATACGCCGAGTTTTTGTTTTTCAAGCCATGAAGTCTTATAATGACAAGTTTTCTATTCCATGGAGCACGAAAGAAATGAGTCATTTGATTAGCTTCTATAAGGTGGTTTTAGTTATTCATTATGTTGAAAAATTTCAAAATCACTTAATTAAACACAGTTAACTAGCCATCTCAGCCGGAAAATTTCCAAATATGTTGATAAGGATAAAATATATGAGTTTCCATTCTGTTGACTGTAGTGGGATATAATGACTCACACTTAAAGCTAGGGAATTACATAACGAGCCCTAAGCCTGGAGCTGAGAACAAAACATTTATAGCGCTTACCAGCCACAGCTACTAAACAATGAAGTAGTTGTGGCTGAGAGTTTTAGTTAGTTGTTAGTGGCATTGCAGTAAACTTGGCTGCCACATCTTGCTGCGATTTGTGTTAAGTGGAATGGCTCAACCATATTATTGCTAGAATGTGGAAAAGTAACCATTAACATGATATTTTACTTGATCATAAATAAAGCTGAGTTTGAAGGGACTATAAAGCTATCTTCAGGTAAACAGAAGGTGTAGAGTCAACTAAAGACAGGTTAGTTGCAAATATTGAAAAATCATCTTGCGGCAATTGCATGTTAAAAGTCGCAACTAAACATTGCTAGAGAAACCAGAAGAAACATTGTCCGGTCCAGTTTTGGTCACTTCTAGCCCTGTAGATAGTTTCACTTTATTGTGCACTGCTTTTGTAACAATTGTAAGAGCAGTAATTTTCTTTGTATGTCATCATTTTTGCTCACAAATTCTCGTATAAACTAGTGGTTAGAGCTGAAATAGTGGTCATATACTTTTTTTGACAAAATTCTCCTGTAGATTGGTTGCCTCCGAGAAATGTATCTGAAACAAATTTTCCCACTATTATTTGCAATCATGTTGTCTATTTTGTATTACGTTTGTTTACACCCTGAAAACTTGAAAATATCTAGCAACTTTCCATGTATAAAATGTGTGTCATGACATTTTTGTGAATTGTCTGCAACACTGTGAATTACATATTATATTCGAAACAAACTTGGCCTATGTTGTCTTGCAGTCCAAAACTCTCCTTTTCGTAGACATTCTAAAAGCAACAATACTTGCCAAGTGACAAAAGACAACCTGTGAGGAAAACAACGCATACTTGGAAAAGGTAAACTACTGAGGATAATAACTTATGAACAAACACAAAGCATCACTTTGGTCCCAGCTTCTTTTGTATAATGGAAATGCGCAATGCAAGACAATTTCCAATACTTTCAGTCTTTTTTAATAAAACCAGACATGGAAGAGATATGTGCTCATGCAGTCAAAAAACTAAATTATTGTAAAGAAGAAGTTTTGGATGCATTCGGTCTGTTGTTGACTAAGTTTTTTAGAACATTGTTTAAAAGACCTAAGCGGTTTTCTATGGAAAAGTGGAGGATTTAAAAATTTTGCTGAGTTCAATTTTCATTCTGGAAAACCAAATTGTCAATAAATTTATGTTTGAGGGAATGAAAGTTGAGTATCATTGCAATAGGTGCGTCAAACTATCATCTCCTGTACCAAAATATTATCATATATATATGTTATAAACTCTTGATTGTTTGGCCACTCCGGTTTCAAATTGTTAGTTCTCAATTTTCTAGCAGATAGTCATTCACAAACAGTCACTATTGCTTATGAGTTTTGTTGTACTAGCTGAATTAAATGCCGTTTATTCTTGTTTACTCTGCGAGCTTTGAATAAAAGAGTTGCACTGTTTCACTCTGCCTTTGTTTGTAGTCAGCCTGTATGGAAGCCTGCTGATGCAAACATTGAAGCACTCATGGACATGGGTAATCTTATCAATGCTCGCTAGTGTCACAAGCATTTTACAAATTTATGTTGAAATTGGCATTTGGAAAAAGAAATGAAAATAGTTTTGCGTTATCATGATTTTTAAGCATTTATATGCACAAGATGCAAAAAATGGAATGGGGTATTTATAGTCCTGCACGGTAATTCAATAATAATCGATATTACCGACAGCAGTATTTTCGGTAACAGCGGTTGTTGTTTTGACAAATCAGCGGTATTAACCGAATATCCGGTAAAATACGAAAATATCGGCACCGATTACATTTGAATATTCGGTAACTACGTCTGCGGTATACCGCGTAACTACCAAAAACGTAACTATTCTCTTTTGCAGACCCCTCCACTTCCTCTATCAAGTAAGTGAACATTCTTCATCAAAATATATACGCCAAGCAATGATGTGGTGGTTATGATTGACAGTGATGATTGCAATGATTGTACCCTGTCGTCACGTTCATAGGTATTAAAGTGCAGTGCTCGTTTATATATATTCATCTTCAGTTCATGTATTGAATTGCGGTACTGATAGAGATAATAATAGAATAGATAGTGAAGACATTATTATTAATTAATTATTTATTATTATATTTATTTGATTATTGTTATATTATTATTTATTTATTAATTTTTATAATAATAATGAATATTATTTTTATTCTTATTATAATAATCGTAATATTGTTACTCTATTAGATGATAACCATCATCATCTACTATTATTATTATTGTTATTATTATTATAATAATAATAATAATTATTAATTATTAATAATAATATTAATTAATTAATAATAATTAATTAATGAACAGTAGTAGTAATAGTAATAATTAAATAATAATTGCAATTAAATAAATTGTTATTATCATTTGTTTATTAACATGATTTATTTAATTACTTTGACCACCACACTCGTCAATGATAAATAAATAATAATTAGTTTGATATCAAATACTCATACTGCTACAATAATAAAAGGACAATTCTTCTATGACTTATTATTGTACTGAACAACTTAAAATGAATGAGAAAGAAATTATAATAATTATTATTATAAATAATTAGGTGGAATAATTTTATTACATATTATTAATTAATAGGAATGAATGATGATGATTGATTATTATTTGTTAGCAACTTCCCAAAACCAAATAATAATGCAGCATTTGTTTCATATTATATAGATACTCTAGAGCAACTTCAGGATTTCAGCCCAACTCTTGATGGCATGCTAACCAAAAAGCTCTAAGTTCCAAGCAAGCCGCTGACTCTGCATCATGATCGGACTAGTAAAAAGGCAAGTCTTGATAAAACATCTGCACAAATTATTGCCACTTCTTTCGTATGTGGTAATAGGTTATTCACCCTTCCTATATGTTTTTAGTTACAGTTTAATCTACAACATCACTGTGAAGCGGACGAAGATTTGCTCATGTGGCGGAAAACTATGCTCATCAACTTCCACTCCTGTCGCAGCTGGCTAGAAAAGTATTATGCACATGTGCAACATCGGTGTTGTCAGAGCGGCTCATTGGCCTAGCTGGCAATAACTTTGAGTATCCAAAAAACTAATTCCTTTGCGACCCGTCATGACCAATATGTTGTTCACTTCAGCATTTGATTCAAAGGCTTAGTAGTGACTACTAATGTTTGCTGTTTGGTATGTCACCCAATAATATTTGCGTGTTCTCTTTGAGTGTGTGAATATATGTATATACATATATTGTTTCTGTTGTCATTCTTGCGCATATGTACATATCACATCTGTAGCATTTATTATATTACCATGTTTTTTGGGTGTTATCTCATTACTGTCTTTTTATCATAATACAATACTCTTATTTGCACGTTCCGTTCTAGTATATTCAGTTTTTTTAAGCTCTTTTGTTGCGCACATATACACATCTGGTTGTTTGATGACATTTATTTTATCATCATGGTGCTTGTGTGTCATTATGATTTTTGTTATTTTTACTTGCAATACATTGTACAATATTCATGGGTGCAGGGGTTACAGGGAACACAAAGTAGGTGTGTACTATAGATTAAAAACAAAAGCTAACAATTCTGACTTTTGCAAATAAGCTGAGATTCGTGGTCCTTTTGTGGCTGCATTAATAAGACAGCCACTTATTTGGAGTCGCCCTCTCTCAGTAAATTCGGTATACCGGTAGTTTTTCTGAGTTGTTTCCCCTCGGTATATTGAACAAACTGGTGCTAGAACGTCTGTGAGAACTGGTCGGTAAAATCGGTATGTGACATTTGATTATACAAAATACCGAATAGTAGTGCTTTGTCAATACCGTGCAGCCCTAGGTATTTATAACAAGGACAAAAGATTTTAATTTCAAAAACTTCAAATTTTTTGTTAGTAGCAATAAAACCAATACTATCTTTAAATTTTTTGTGTGCTAAAACTGACGCATTTTAGTTAACGTTATGGATTTGTTTCGAACTTTTTTTGTAGTTTATATTTTGTGAATTGAAGTGAATTATATTCTAGACCATAGTTTGACCAACTGAAGAGCATTTATCAATTTATAAAGTTCAATTTCTTGGATTTCGCTTCTCAATTTAAGTGTGTTGGCTTTTAAGAATCAAAGCGAACCCTACATCTCACTTTTTGTGTTAATCGTACTTGAATGCACATCAACTAAGCTTTCAATTTTTGTAGTTAGAAAAAATCAAGTATTAAAGTTTTATTTTTATTCTATAATGTTTTGGGCTTCAGTTGCGCAAAATTTCACTTCATGGTTTTTACATACGAGCTTGAAATATAAAATGCAATTTTTTTCACATTTTTTTCATAGTAAACATGAGTGCGGGGACCACTACCGCAAGTAACGCATCGAACACTATTGATGGCATTATTCCTATGATGACATGAAAGAGAAGGTATGTTACTTTTTGATCTTACAATGAATAAAAAAAGTTTTCACTCAATTTTAGTTTTCACTCAATTGGTTTTTCTTAGCTGTAACGATTAAGGGCATTAGCGTGCTCTTTTTTACTTCCTTTTTTTCATGAATCAAAGTAATGCTAGGTTCCGAGTTCTAGCAGGAAATTTGGTAAAATTTATATTCAATAAAAGGCTATACCTAAATGGGTGGCTACATACACATACGTTTTGTCAGTATGCGATGAAAACGTGCTTTTTCTCTGCCTGACGCTCTGGTGACTGGACAATTATTATCAAAAAAACCATTCTCGATTGAATAAAATGTAGAGACGAAATTTGACGACTCCAATGAACTTTTTTTTATAATTCAACATTGACTTGGTCATTACTGCTTAGCCAACAGACCATTTGTTACTTCTATCAAAGAGGTTATCTTTTTTTTATAAACAACTAATTATTATTTCTAGGCGTTATATATTTATTACAGATAATAAATTCTTTATTTATTATTACGAACAAATATCATAATTGTTTAATAATTATAACTTATATTTATGATAGTTTTCATAATGTCTTCATAGCCTCACTGGACACTCCGCAGCGTTTCGGTGATCAATCATCTGTGTGTGTAGCAACCAGAGCAACGCTACGAAACGTATTTCCGTTATATTCCTACAAAACGTGGGTGTGTGTAGCCACGGCTTTAGCAGTAGCTATAATAAGGGGTATTTATAAGAAGAGGACAATTCCAGTACGGGACACTTTTGTTTCGAAAGTGACACGAATGGTTATTTTTTGACTGCAGGATTAAACTTGACACATTTGGTCTTTCATTTAATGTCCAGTAAATCAGAATTTACATGTAGGCCTAAATTGTTCTCCATTCTCTACATCGCTGCTTTCTGCACCATCCCAGGAGCTTTTATTACGTGAAAATTTTAAATTATGTAACTCTGCTTTGTATTTTCTTGCAAGAAGATCTCTTCATTTTAGGACGGAAGAATTCAGGGACCACTTACTCTTTGTGTACAAAATTTGTGCTTTCAACCAATTGCAGAGGCTCTTCTTAAATTTATTGAAATGTTTAAAAATAAATTTCCCAGTAAACTCTGAAGACTAAGGGTAAAAATGACGTAAAAATGAGGCGAAACAAAACTGAATAGTGTGCTACGAGCCGGTTGTCAAGACATTCATAACTATTTTAAAACTTTTGCGAAATTTTATCACTTAGAGTGAAAGCTTGTTTTTTTATTCTTGATAGGTCTATGAAGTGCTACGAGAACATGCGTTATCATTAATACAGTGAATTGCGCTTTGTACGTAAACTATGGCAAAACTGGGGTTTTTGTTGCAAAGTTATCCCCCCTAATTTGAGTACGTACAACTACCCAGAGCAGATGCTGGCTCCAAATGTGTAAGACATTACAAATGCATAAGAAACTCCTAGAAAAGTGATAGGCAAGTTTTTGTGGTCTTAGAAAAGTTTTAGGACACCGTTGCTGAAAAAAAGTGAGCATTAAATCTTGCAGCAAAAACAAGTTGATTCTTTTCTTGGTACCGCAACTTTCTGTGCTTGTTTTTACGATTCATGCACGCTTTCGGGTTGGTTTTTATTGAATTATTTAGCTTATGTAGAATGTAATTTTAATTTATTTTTATTTGAGTTGCACCATATAACTGCTACAGCAAGTATCAGCTGGTGAATAAAGGCCACAAAACCACATAATCCCATCAATATGTAAAAAAATATTGTTTGATCTCCTTTACCAATCTAAAACAGCTAATGCACACTTTGTTCTTCAGGACGTGTTCATTGTGCTTTGTGTCAACTAACTCCAGAGATGACTAATGGTGGTAGAGGCAACCGGATCTGGTGTAAAAACTTTAGCATTTTAAGTTTTTATACAGCGAACGATGGGCTGTTTTTCGTAAATTCAACCCTCTAGGAACAAACTTGAGAAATGTACAACTAATTATTTTCTAAGTTCTGCATCTTCAATCAAACTGGTGACAGATTATGAAATAATAATTAGTGTTTGACAAGTTTTTGTAAAGAAAATACGGCAAATGTGATCAGTTGTTCTAATTCTCATACACAGACTGATTTCATTGTCAGCTGATAATGTTGAAGTCTTGCTAAGACTGCTTCAAGTAACAAAGTTTCTCAAACTCACTTTATAACAGTTACTACGAAAACTGCTAGAGCAGCAAGAGTGAGTAAACTCTTTGATTTCTTGGTTGGTGCACAGCCAAACTTTCACTGCCGCTTTATGGAGAGTATTTTACCATTATTTTCGAATGCTAAAAGTGGTGTGTGCAAAAGCTGATGCCAAAATCACACAATTACGTAAATTGCAAATAATATCTACAGCTAGTTGTTCCGCAGAGCATGGTTTGATAGTAGTTTTACCCACTTTAAACGGCAAACTGAAAACAACCATTTTCATACTCTGACAATTTTAATTTTTGCTCTGTGCAACTCGAGCCATTGTAACTACTTTCTTTTAATTTTATGCATTTATACTAATTGTCTTGCAGAGAGGAGTGAAAGGATTTATGAGTGAGTACAAAGCACACTATGCCAGGATGTGTGCGTATCAGAACAGACCTGACTTACTAGTGCAATAGCATGGCAATACCTCCTGCATTTTCTGAAGTTAAATTGTGAGTTGCTCACCAGTGTTATTTGTTAGCATACCGTCACACATGCTCATCCATAAACCTGTTACAAACACTAGCATACATTATGCACAAGATTGAGATAAACCTGACCATGCAGTGTAAGTGATGCATAGACAAATATCAATCAGCAAATGGAAATTTGTTTCATTCTGACACGTATGCTGCTTGTTTCAGGGTAATGATGCAATTGTTGCAGCTACTATATATTTCTTTACGACGAAATGGGAAGCTGGATTGCGAGTGACTGTGGCTATTTCTGATCACCAATCCTCAGAAAACTGTAAGCTTGCTTGATCTTAGTCATTACAATTTTTTTATTGTCTCAGTTTGATCTTGAGAGCATATGATTTACTTATTGCAGGTCCTTGAATTGTTTGCTAGGTAAAAGAAGCTGATTTTTTTTATACATGTACAATAGCTGCTCCTAAGGCATCTGGCTGCTTTAACTCTGGAGTTGTCATCTATTGACAGTATTTTGCAGATCTGATGCAGAATAGTATCACTTCGACTTTGGTTTATTTGGTTAAAAAAGTGAATGACCGATAATTGTGTGTAGCAGTCAAGTTTTCACAGCAGACAAATTTTACCTTATTTGCAACCTATCTCCTTTAAGAAAAAATAGCAAATATTCTTAATTGAAAGCAAATCAATAAGCGTATTCGCGACCTTAGTTCGCCGAGCACATTTCAATAAAAATAATCAGACCGGCAACAAATTTAATCAAAAAATAAAAGTTTTGTTCGGAACTCGTGGGTCAACAAAAATTGGCTCATTGAACAAAGAAAAAATCAGCAAGTATTTATTTATTTTGTTTGTAGGGCGCGAATAAAACTGAGCACTAAATAAATAAGTATGAGCAAGTTGATTTTTTTCGGTTTCATAGACCGGTTTTAGATCCTTGAAAAATAATTCCAAATAATTGCAAGCTATGCAAATTTACTAAAGCAAAGGGCAGCTTAACAAACTAATACAGTTTATAGCAGTTCAAATTGTATTACTTTCTCGATTATTTTGAAAATTGGGAGTTATCTTCCTTATGATTTGTTCGGTATACTATAAAATTTCATTGAATATTATGTTGTTCTAAAACTAATGGTCCGTTGCATATGCAACACAGTGAATTACGAACACCTATTATTTTTTGTCTTTTGTTCGACGAACAGGTTGCGAATACTCTAATTGTTGTTAGAAACCCTTTCAGTCGAAATTCTGTAGCTTAGAACATATAGTGTATTACAAACACAGCTATGGCAATGTTCATGGTGATAGTCTGCCTAACACACTTGTTCTTTCTTTTTGAAGGCTACCAACCTGAATTTCCATCGACTCAATCAAAGTTTTATTTTTCTTAAAATGATGATTTTTAATATCACCTGATCACCAGTTAGTTTGCAATAATTTGAAAATTTTGGGTTTTTGGTAATTTAGAAATTTGATAGGCCTGTGCTTGATAGCTAAGGTGTTATGTGTAGCCTTTTGTAATATCTGATATTTACATATTGATGTCCAAAAGAAATTGATATTGAAATATTCCAAGTCTATTCAGTTGCTATAGACAGTAAGATAGTAATAGAACGTAGAGGAAAGTATTTGCTTGTCACTTCTGAGTGATTTTTTCTTTTGTGTCTCCACAAACATTACTTGATCTCTACGTATTCCCCTGTTTCAGAAGAGAAGAACAGCAACTAGATGTTTTGTCCAATGTCAATTATACTCAGCAGAAAGGCAAGCACTCTGGTAAGTGTTTGCTCCTTTGTGTTGCTACAAATAATAGGGTAGTGTGTGCGTGGTGCACTTATTTGATTTGGTTACAGCTGTATGAATACATTGGTTCCACCTCTTATAAGAAGGTACCCATAGATAAGTTTGATTATACCTCTCTAGTTTACTGATGAACCATTGGTCACATTTTCCAGTTCACTTGAAACTACAACAACGCGACTTTGTCTGTTCAAATTAATATAGAGCAAGAGAAAGCAATTCCGCTATTTTAGTCTGTTTCTTTTGATATGGTGACAAACTCTTTATTGAAAATGATAACTCCTTTATTTTGACGTTTTTTACTTCAACAAAAAACCATATATTTTATTCCATGAACAGTTATTTTTAGGTTGTCTTTCTTACAATAGGTTATTACACTCTTTAATGGTAATAATTTGAGCATTTGTGAACAATAATGATAAATTGTTTTTTGTATTGAACAAAACTTTTAATGTTTTTGGTGCTAATGAATATGACAACTGCCTGCACTTATTTTGTAGCTCCTCTGGCTCAAACTCTTAGAAATCTGCAGCTCCGTTAATGTAGATCAGCATGTGGCATTGCATCTAAAACTTCGGACGAAGTTCAAGAGGTACGTTCATTCTAAGGTAAATTGATTTACTTTAAATGGATGGCACGATGGTTCTTATATCTTCATTTATTTTCAAAACTCTCACAAACAATACGGATCAAATTTTGTCAATTTATTACTGTTTAGATTTTAAGTAGACAACTCCAAAATATTGTGAGCCAACATCTTGGAATTTCAAGTTCAAATTGTTGAAGGATTTTTAGCTTTGTATAACATTGAATTAACGATCATCATATGGAAGTCAAATTAATTAGAAGTAACTTAATTTGTCTTCTTTCCGGCAAGCAGTGAGTGGGTGCAATCAAATAAATAGATACAACAGCATTTGCAAGAACTCAGGTTCCCAATACGAAACTGTATCTATCTTTTCTTAAATGTAATGTCGAGTTGAAAAATTATAAGATCTTACATTTTGGAATTATTTAATTGAGTAGAACTTGGTTTCATTTGCTATAATCGGTCAACTGTTGAAAAATTGTGAAAGCCTCATTTTACGTTCATAGTGATCACCGTTGTAAAAATGGTGGCCGGGGAGTTTACAGTGAAACCCGCATAAATCGATACCGGGGAAATCAATAAACTTGTTTTATTCAAGCCCCAGTTTGAAGTCCCGACATTTAGCAAGTCGATACTGTCATCTCTAGGTTGATGAATAATTTTTTTTCAACTTCAAGACTAGTTTGACTCTATGACCAGCTTTTCACCAGAGCTCCGTGAAAAGAGTTAAATAAAGCATGTAGTTTGGAATCGAAATTAGTTCTGTTGAATAAACAAGCAGAAATTTTGTTAATGGCATGTTAATGGCATTTTTCTAGATGGCACGTTATCAAAATTATATAATCAGAGAGTTATCTCCTTTTGTGAATGACAATTCTTTTGATTGCCTTTCCAACCGTGCCTGAGCAACTTCAGCTCGTGGGTTTTTTATTCCTGAACTTTCTTCAATTTGGAATGCAACAAAGACCATATGCAATATCTCAACAATCACCCATGGTTGATAAAAAGTTAGAGCAGTCTAAACATGTTTGTTCAGATAGATAAAAAAACAGTTGATCAATGAGTTAGTATTTGTTATTGGAAATTTTTTTGGAATGATTGTTGTCATTTACTGATCAAACATTAACCGATGATGTTGATTTTAAAAATTAAACCATACAAATTTATTCATTTTTATTAGTCATTTATTATTTGGCTCGCATCAAAATAATATTAAACTACTAATTTACAAATACCTATCCGAAATAATGAGCAAATATGCAGTTCTCATTGCTATTAAAATTGATTCACAATGTGAAATAAATCTATGAAATTCATAAGACTATTACATTGTTAGTTGCAATATAACGTTTTTCGGTCGGTTTTAATTGAATTATTTAGGTTACATAGAATGTGACAGTAGTTTTTTATTTAGAGCTGTAGCATTGTAACTACTACAGCAAGTATTAACTGTTGAATAAAGGCCCCAACACCACATAATGCTATCAATGTGTAAAAAAATATTGTTTCATCTGCTGTATCAATCTGAAAAAAATTTATACACATTTTGCATTTTAGGAGATGTTTATTGTGCTTTGTGTCAACTAACTCCAGAGATGACTCATGGTGGTAGAGTCAACCAGAAATGGTGTAAAAAGTTAGGCATTTAAGTTTTCACACAGCAAACAATGGGCTGTTTTTGGTTAGTTCAAGGCTCTAGGAATAAACTTGAGAAAAGTGCGACTGTAAATAATTTGTACGTTCTGTATCTTCAATCAAATTGGTAACGAATTATGAAATGATAATTAAGTCTTTGGCAAGCTTATGTAAATCAAATGCGTCAAATGGGATTAGTTATTTTAATTTTCATACAGAAACTGGTTTCATTGTCAGCTGATAACTTTGAATTACTGATAAGACTACTCCAAATAACAAGTGTTCACAATCTTGACCATTATGCGAAAAAAATTGACAAAAGTTTATCTGACTCATTTTTATAACAGTTACTACGAAAACAGCTAAAACAGCAAGAGGGAGTTGACTCTTTGAGTTCTTGGTGCACAGCCAAACTCTTACTTCCGTTTTATGGAAAGTATTTTACCATTATTTTCTCATGTTAAAAGTGGTGTGCGCAACAGCTGATGCCTAAAATCAGACAATTACGTAAATTGCAAATAATATCTACAGCTAGTTCTTCCACAGAGCATGGTTTTGATAATCATTTTACCCCCCTATACGGCAAACTGAATACAAATTTTTCCATAATCTCACCAACTTTAATTTTTGCTCTGTGCAATTCACGCCATTGTTACTCTTTTTGTTGTTGTAATTTTGCGCATTTATACTATTGTCTTGCAGAGAGGAGTGAAAAGATTTATGAGTGATTAAAAAGCACACTATGCCAGGATGTGCGCATGTTAGAACAGACATGACTTACTGGTGCAATAACACGGCAATATCTCCTGCATTTTCTGAAGTCAAATTGTGAGTTGCTTGCTCAGTGTCATTTGTTAGCATATCGTCTCACATGCTCATCCATAAACATGTAAAAAACACTACCATACATTATGTATAAGTATGAGATAAACCTGACCATGCAATGTAATTGATGCATAGATAAATATCAGCAAATGGAGTTATTTCATGCTGACACTATGCAACTTGTTTCAGGGTAATGATGCAAGTGATGCAGCTACCATCAATTTCTTGTTGACTGAATGGGAAGCTGGATTGTGAGTGACGGTGGCTATTTCTGATCACCAACCTGATGAAAATTGTAAGTTTGTTTGATTTTAGTCCTTAGCATTTTTTTCATTGTCTCAGTTTGATCTTAAGTGCATGTGGTTTATTGGTTGCAAATCCGTGAATTGTTTGCAAGGTAGAAGAAGCTGATTTTCTTTCATAATATGAGCTCCTAAGGTTTCCGGCTGCTGGCTCTGGAGTTCTCATCTATTGACGGTATTTCTCGCATCTAGTGCAAAATAATATCACTTTGAGTTTGGTTTAATTCGTTAAAAAATTGAATCAAAGATAATTGTGTGTAGCAGTCAAGTTTTCACATCAGACAGAGTTTACCTTATTTTTTACCCATCTCCTTTAAGAAAAACTAGCAAATGTTATAAATTGTTAAAAAAGGTTTTTCGTCAAAAATCTGTAGCTTAGAACATATGGTGTGCTACAACTGCAGCTATGGCAATTTTCATGGTAATAATCTGCATAAACACACTTATTCAGTCTTTTAGATGGCTTCGTACCTGACTGTCTATTGATTTCAAGCGGAGTTTTATTCTTCGTAAAATGATTATTTTTAATATCACTTGATCACTAGTTATTAGGCAATAATTTGGAAATTTTGGGTTTTTTGATTATTTGAAAATATGATAGTTATGTGCCTGATACCTAAAGTGTTATGTGTAGCTTATTGTGATATTTGATAATCACATATTGATGTCAAAAAGAAATTGGTTATAAAATATTCCAAGTCTATTCAGTCGCTATAGACAGTAAGATAGTAATAGAACGGAGAAGAAATCATTTGCTTGGCACCTCTGAGGGAAATTTTTCTTTTGTTTCTCCAAGATTATTACTTGATCTCTAAATATTCCCCTGTTTCAGGAGATAGTCATTCTGGCGTTATGCAGAGAAGAACTGTGACTAGAGGAAGTCCTTTGACCAGGAGAAATGTTTTTTCCAATGTGCATTATATCCAGCAGAAAGGCAGGCACTATGGTAAGTTTTTTTTCTGTATAGCTACCAAGAATAGGGTAGTGCGTGCAGAGTGCACTTATTTGGTTACAGCTTCATGATCACATTTGTTTCAACTCTGATAAGAAAGTTATCTATCGATTATTTTGATTGTACCTCTCTAGTTTGCTGATTAATTCTTGCCACATTTTCCAGTTCAGTTGGAACCACAACAACACGACTTGGTCTGCTCAAAGTAATATAACGCATGAGAATGCAACTCCGCTTTTCTAGCATGTTTCTTTTGAAATTGTGACAAAACCTTTATTGAAGATGACAATTTTTTTATTTGGTTGTTTTATACTTCAACAAAAACCATATATTTTGTTCCATGGACAGTTATATTTAGGCTGTATCTTATACGACTAGATTATGCACTTTGTAAAGGTAATTATTAGAACAGTTTTTTCATAATCTACTCGTTTGTCTTCAACACTAGCCATAACTGTTTTTTGGTGTTAAACAAACTTTTCAAATTTGTTTTTGGTATTGATGGATATTACAATTCTTTGCTCTTATTTTGTAGCTGCTCTGGCTCAAATGAAAAGGAACCTGCTTCTCCGTTAATATTAGGTGTAGCTCATTTACAGGCTCTAGTCAGCATGTGGCATTGCGTCCAAAACTTCTGGACAAGCTTAAAGAGGTAAGTTCAGTCTAGGGTAAATTGATCTGCTTTAAATGGATGGCACTATGGTTCTTACATTTTTGTTTATTTTTTAAACTCTCACAAACAAAAAAACCAAAGTTTGTATACTTGTCACTGTTTAGATTTTGAGTAGACAACTCCAAAATGTTGTAAGTCAAAACTTTGGATTTGCAAATTCAAATTGTTAAAGGATTTTTAGCTTTTTATAATATTGAAGTAACAATCATCCTACGGAAGCGAAGTTAACTATAAGTAAATTCATTTGTCTTCTTTCCGGCAAGCAGTGAGTGGGTGCAATCAAATAGATAGATACAACAACATTTGCAACAACTCATGTTCCCAATAGGAAATTTTATCTGTCTTTTCTTAAATGTAATGTCGAGTTGAAAAATTATAAGATCTCTTATTTTGGAGTTACTTTGCTACGATTAGTCAACTGTTGAATATTGTGAGGGCATCAATTTATGTTCATAGTGATCACCATTGTAAAAATGGTGCGGGTGAGTTTACAGTGAAACCCCCATAAATGAACAATGGAAAAATCAATAAACTTATTTTATTCATACCCCAGTTTAAAGGCCCTATCATTGACATTTTGAAAAGTGCTTCAAAAAGTCGATATTGTTATCTCTAGGTGAACCAATAATCTTTTTTCAACTTCATGACTAATTTGACTCCACAACTCCATGGCTAGCTTTTCATGGAAGCTCTGTGAAAATTCTTAAAGAAAGCATGTTGTTTGGAATCGGAATTTGTTCTGTTGGATTGATTAGCAGAAATTTTGTCAATCGTAAACCTAGATCGCATGCTATCAAAAATATATTATCAAGTAGTTATCTCCTCTTGTGAATGACAGAATTTTTTTAAATGTATTTAAAACAGCACATGAGCAACTTCCACTCATGCGTTTGCATTAATAAATTTTTTTAATTTTTTGAATGTAACAAAAAACCGAAAGTAATATTTCAACCACTTTTGATAAAAACTGAACGGTTTTTAAACATGTTTGTTCAGCTAGATAAAAAAAAAAACCTGTTGATTGAGTTAGTGTTTATTATTGGATAGCTATTTTAATGATCATTGTCATTTACTGATGAAACATTAAACCAATGATAATGATTTTAAAATTTAAACCAAGCCAACTTAGTTATTTTTATTACAGTGATTTATTATTTTGGTTAGCATCACAATAACAACAAATTACCACTTTACTAATAATTATGCTTGATTAATGAGAAAACTTGAAGTTGTCATTGTTATTAAAATTTATTCACAATGTGAGTCAATGAAAAAAATGTATGAAATCCATCGTATTATTATATTGTTCGTTGCAAAATAACTTATTATTACTATTGTATTTATATTTATAGCCTCCAAAAGCAAATTTGAGCAGTTCAATACCATCCTTAATTAAATGGTTTCTTTTTGGCTCTTCAACATCAATTTATGCCGGTTTCACTGTATTTATTCATCCAATTATTTTATTTTACCTTTATTACAAAATTCATGGCTTGGAGAAAGTTTTTGTCATAATGGGAATGCTCCATGATTGAAAAACATAACAACTATGATATAACTGTCTAGTAATAGTTCTAATAACTTTTTTATAATTATTGAGAGATTTTGTTAAAAAAATTTGATTCATTTCAACTTTGGTTGTAATTTTATTATTTTTCTGGATATCTTGGATAACTTTAAACTTTTTTATGTCAAAATAGTTTGCGAAGATAAGTTTTTTAGATGTTTCAGACTTTCCGCTGTTTTAGGAGTATGCACAAATTTTTGAAGTTTTCGAACTATCTACATATGCTTGTAATTGACGTAGATTCATGATGAATTTTGATACTAACCACACGGCTTCAAAAAAGCTACTTTTTATAGTTTGCAAGTTTTGCATCAGTGAAAATTAGTTTGATTTTAGAAAGCAATGCTTAAACATCATACGAAAATTTGTTTTTCAGGAGTAGAATATTACAAACGTTTCTTGGCTATCGATGACAAAAACTGGTTGAACCTTTTGCATTTTTATCTCTGTCAAATGGAGATTTCTTCGTCTATGGCATGAAAGACTTCATTCTTAATGATAGGCAGGTTACTTTGTTACACACTAGAGCAATTGAAATACAATAAATTTTTCAAGGACCATGACAGATGCTCTGTAGTCAGTGGCTTCAATTCTGTACTATATAACAAAATGACTGAATTTTTTATGAAGCTTCAACTTCCAAACTAAAATCGAAAAACTTTGTTGATCATTTAGTGATTTTCACTTATTCACAAGGAAATGTATAGTGTTCAAGATTTAATTAAAAATGTTTTTGAGAAAAAACACCGTAACAATTATGACTCTCACAACATTTCTTTCCAATCTCATGGTGTTATGAAAGTTCAACTGATCTTATTGCTTAATCAATTTCAAAGCCGAAAGTTAATACTATAATGATAAATATGCTTGGGTTGTTATACTTTTACCCAAAAAGTTGGTCCTGTTACGGCCCGTGTACACAATAACTACTTTGCACAAAATGAGAGGAAGTGCTGATTCAGAAAATAAACTACAAAAAGATTGAAACTCATTGCAATCTCCTTTTTTCAATTACGCATATCATCCCATATTGCTGATATGTGGAAAGCCCGAGTTCTATGTAAGCTAGCTGAATCTTTTAAAACTCATTTAAAGCTTTATACAACTTGATGAGTCATCTGGAGAAAAAATTGCACGTTGTTCAGCATTGATTGCGCCAAAAGTGATAATTTTGATGTTGAGTGATGGTTTATGACAACTTTTACATCACTGAAGTTTTTGTCTTTCTGTGTTAAATAGTCTTTTCCGTGATCAGCTTCCTTACGCAACGAGACAATTGCTTTTGACCCATTATTTAGTTGCCAGAGCTGTAAAAGTACTATTTAATAGATAGAATATATCTATTACTGATAATTACTTGGATTTGTACAGCTAAGTTTGTATCATTACAAATAGATATTCATAAATAAAGGTCGCAGATGCGAACATCTTCAACACCCTAACAATTAAAATTATTCTGAACAAATAAAAAACTCCCGATTAATTTGAAGAATTCAAATTTTTTTTATAGGTTTGGAATGTCGTGAGTTTTTTCAACCTTGCTTGTTAGAATCACCTCCGAAGAATCAATTCAAAACTGATCAGCCGATTTCTTGATTTGAAATTAGAAGTTGTTTGCCCCTGTATTTCTCTCAGATGAGGAGAAAACTCTCAGTTTTATGAAAAGAAAGTTCTAGGAATGACTTTCAGCCCTGATTTTACAATAGCTTCAAGTATATGAGAACTTGTGTATTATTCACTCACACAAAATGTTTAAATATTTTGGTCTCCGTCAATAAAATTAGCTAGCATCCGATGCAACATTTTCATCCCAGTTGATGATGAATTAAATTTGGTAAACCAATGACGATGAAATTTTTTTTGGTTCCAACATTCCTGAAGCTCAGTAAAAGATTTTATGAAGTAAATTGCTAATTGATGAAGTGTTTTGTGTTTATTTTTACTCAAATTGTACATTTGTCTATTGCAGGTTCGAACTCGGGTGGCTTTTTTGATGCTGCTTCCAATTCCAATTACAATTTTGAGTAATAAATTTAATCAAAAAATATTCATTTTGTTCGGAACTTGTGGGTCCACAAAAAGCAGCTCACTGAATTAAAAAAAAATCAGCAAGTATTTTTTTATATTGTTCGTAGGTCACGAATGAAACAGAACGGTTAATAAATTAAAAAGAGCAAGTTGATTTTTTTCATTTTCATAAACTTGTTGTATATCCTTGAAAAATAATTCAAAATAATGGCAAGCTTTGCAAATTTACTAAAGCAAGGGGCAGCTTGACAAACTAATCCAGTTTATAGCATTCAAAATTTTATTACTTTCTCGATTATTTTGAAAATTGAGAGTTATCTTCTTTATGATTTGTTCGGTAAACTATTACATTTCAATGAATATTATGTTGTTCTTAAACTAATGTTCCGTTGCATACGCGACATAGTGAATTATGAACACATATTATTTTTTGTGTTTGGTTCGACAAATAGGTCGCGAATACTCTTATTGTCATTAAAAAACCTGTTAGTTGAAAGTCTGTAGCTCAGAACATATAGTGTATTACAAACACCGCTCTGGTACTTTTCATGGTGATAATCTGCATAACACACTTATTCAATCTTTTTGATGGCTACCAACCTGGATGTCTATTGACTCAAGTAAAGTTTTAGTTTTCTCAAAATGGTGATTTTTAATATCACTTGATCACCAGTTATTAAGCAATAACTTGGAAATTTTGGGTTACTGGTTATTTGGAAATTTGATAGGCATGTGCCTGATAAATAAGGTGTTCTGTGTAGCCCAATTGTGATCTTAATATTCACATATTGATGTCCAAAAGAAATTGATATTGAAATATTCCAAGTCTATTCAGTTGCTATAGACAATAAGATAATAATAGAACGTAAAGGAAAGCATTTGCTTGTCACTTCAGAGGGAGTTTTTCTTTTGTTTTCTCCACAAATATTACTTGATCTCTACATATTCCCCTGTTTCAGGAGATAGTCCTTCTGGTGTTATGAAGAGAAAAACAGCAACTAGATGTTTTGACCAATGTCAATTATACTCAGCAGAAAGGCAGGCACTCTGGTAAGTGTTTTTTCCTTTGTCTTGCTACAGAGAATAGGGTAGTGTGTGCGTCGTGCACTGATTTGGTTACAGCTTCATGATCACATTCTTTTCACCTCTTATAAGAAGGTACCCATAAATAAGTTTGAATATACCTCTCTATTTTACCGATAAACCATTGTCACATTTTCCAGTTCAGTTGGAACCACAACAACACAACTTGGTCTGTTCAAATTAATGTAGAGCAAGAGAATGCAATTCCGTTATTCTACTCTGTTTCTTTTGATATAGTGACAAACCTTTTATTGAACATGATAATTCTTTTATTTTGATGTTTTGTACTTCAACAAAAACCATATATTTTTTTCAATGAACAGCTATTTTTAGGTTGTATTTCTTACAATAGGATAATACACTCTGCAATGGTAATAATTGGAGGATTTGTCTTCAACAATGGGGATAAACTTTTTTTGTTTTAAACAAAACTTTTAATGTTTTTGGTGCTAATGAATATGACAAATATCTTCATTTATTTACAAACTCTCAAAAACAATACAGATCAAATTTGGCAAATTTATTACTGTTTAGATCTTAGGTAGACAACTCCAAAATATTGCCAGCCAAAATCTTGGAAATTCAAGTTCAAGTTGTTGAAGGATTTTTAGCTTTGTATAATATTGAAGTAACAATCATCATCCGGTAAGCGGTGAGTGGGTGCAATCAAATAAATAGATTTAACAGCATTTGCAAGAACTCAAGTTCCCAATACGAAAATGTATCTTTCTTTTCTTAAATGTAATGTCGAGTTGAAAACTTATAAGATC
Source organism: Cryptosula pallasiana (assembly GCA_945261195.1). Lineage (NCBI taxonomy): Eukaryota > Metazoa > Bryozoa > Gymnolaemata > Cheilostomatida > Cryptosulidae > Cryptosula > Cryptosula pallasiana. The sequence goes on from OX183137.1 coordinate 42,072,474, forward strand.
TTACATTTTGGAGTTATTTAATTGAGTAGAGCTCGCTTCCATTTTCTATAATCAGTTAACTGTTGAAAAATTGTGAATGCATCAATTTATGTTCCTAGTGATCACCGTTGTAAAATGGTGGCTGGGGAGTTTCCAGTGAAACCCGCATAAATCGATACCTGGGAAATCAAGAAACTTATTTTATTCATGCCCCAGTTTGAAGTCCCGACATTTACTAAGTCAATACTATCATCTCTAGGTTCACCAATAATTTTTTTTAACTTCATGACAAGTTTGACTTCATAACCAGTTTTTCACGGGAGCTTTGTGAAAAGCCTTAAATACAGCGTGTGGTTTGGAATCGAAATTAGTTCTGCTCAATTGACAAGCAGAAATTTCGTTAATTCTAAATCTAGATGGCATGTTATCGAAATTGTATAATCAGAGAGTTATCTCCCCTTGTGAATGACAGAAATTTTGTATATGCATTTCCAACCATGCCTGAGCAACTCGTGAGTTTTTTATTCCTGAATTTTCTTCAATTTGGAATATAACAAAGACCAAATGCAATATCTCATGGTTGATAAAAATTTAAAGCTGTCTAAACATATTTTTTCAGATAGACGAAAATACAGTTGATCAATGAGTTAGTATTTATTTTTAGAAATTTTTTTGAATGATCGTTGTCATTCACTGATGAAGCATGAAACCAATGATGATAATTTTAAAAACTAAACCAAGCAAACTTATTACTTTTTATTAGTCATTTATTATTTGGTTAGCATCCAAATAATAATAGATTACCAATAATTTTTTTTATCATGGGATTGCTTCATGATTGAATAACGTGAAAACAATAAAAGAGTCTGTCTAGTAAAATTTTTTAATAATTTTTTTGTATTCATCGCGAGGCTTTTAAAAAAAATTGACCAACTTCAGTTCTTGCTTTAATTTCATATTTTTTTTGGAAATCCTAGATATTTTTAAACTTTCTTATGTCAAAAGAGTTCGCGAAGACAATTTGTTCATGTTTCAGACTATCCGCTGTTTTTAATGTGTGCGCACACTTTTAAACTAATCGAACTGTCTACATATGCTGGTAATTGACTTCGATTCATGTTGATTTTTTATACTAAGCACACTGCTTCAAAATAGATGATTTTTACAGTTTGCAAGTTTTGCATGAGTAAAAATTAGTTTGATTTTAAAAAGCAGCGCTTAAACATCATTTCAAATATTTTGTTTCCAGAAGTTGAATATTATAAGCATTTCTTGGCTACCAATGACCAAAACTGGTTAAACCTCTTGCATGTATATCTTCGTCAAATGGAGATTTTTTGTCTATGACACAAAAAAAGTGATTTTTGATGATAGACACCTAACTTGTTACACACTCGAGCACATGAAATACAATAACTTTTCTTGGACCATGAATAATGCTTTGCTGTCAGTAGCTTTATCTCAGTACTATATATTGAAATGACTGAGTTTTTTTATTAAGTTTCCAGTTCCAAACTATTATCTAAAAAATTGTTGATCATTTAGTGATTTTCACTCATTCTCAAGGAAATATATGGTACTCGAGATTTAATTAAGAAATGTTCTTGTCAAAAAAACACCGTCACAATTATGACTCCGGAAACATTTCTTTCCAATCTCTGAGTATTATCAGAAAATTATACTGATCTTATTGTTTAATCAATTTCCAAGTTGAAAGTCATTACTGTAATGATGAGTATGCTTAGGTTGTTGCACTTTCAATCAAAAACCTTGCTCAGGTTACGGCCAGTGTACACATTAACTACTCTGCACAAAATGAGAGAAGTGCTGATTTGCCATTACACTTATCATCCCACAATGCTGATATATGGAAACCCAAGTTCTATGTAATTTAGCCGAATATTCAAACACTCATTTTAAAGCTTGTATACATTTTGATTAGTCATTTGGGAAAAAATTACACTTGGGTCACTGATTGTGCCAAAAGTGATAATCTTGATGTTTGACATTACTAGGAATTATGTCTTCCTGTGTTAAATAGTCTTTTCCATGATCAGCTTCCTCACGCGATGAGACAATTTCTTTTGGCTAATTATTTAGTTGCAAGAGCTGTAAAAGTACTATTTATAGATAGAATATATCAATTAATGATAGTTACTTGGATTTTTTGAACCAAATTTGAATCATTACAAAATGATATTGAAGATAAAGATCGCAAATGTGAAAATACTCAACCTAAAGCAATAACAAATATTTTGAACAAATAAAAGAGTAATTTTTTTATCAGAGTTGAAATCAAAATTATCGGACAAAAGTAATTTGAAAAAATTGAATTTTTTTTACTAAGTTTGAAAAGTCGTGAGTTTTCTCAACCCTGCTTGTTAGCCTTCAATCACCTCCTACGAATCAATTTAAACATGATCAGTTGATTTTTTCACTTGAGATTAGAAGTTGCTTACTCCTGTATTTTTTCAGTTCGGGAGAAAACTCCCAGTTTTTTGAAAACAAAGAACTAGGGATGACTTTCAGCGCTGGTTTTGCAATGGCTTCAAGTATATTCGAACATGTGTATTATTCACTCACACAAAATGTTTAAATTTTTTTGTTTCTAACTATAAAAGTAGCCAACATCTCCACTTTTGATGATGAATTAACTTTGCAAGCCAATGATGAGTTTTTTCTTTGTGTTAACGCTCCTGAAGCTCAATACAAGATTTCATAAAGGACACAGTTAACTAATGAAATGTTTTGTATTTAATTTAACTCATTTTGTACATTTGTCTATTGCAGGTTCAAACTCTGGTTGCTTCATTGGTGCTGCTTCGAATTCATCCCAGCTGACGACATTTGAGTTCAACTTTCTCTTAGGTTGCTTTATGAGTATTATTCTTATGTTTGCATGAAAAATAACGTGCTCTATGATGTATTGTAGAGATTTTATGACTAAATTGGCGCAACATGTTTATGTGAATGGCTATTAATTATCTTAAAACAAAATTGGTGAAATCTGTTTCAGGAGTCTTTTCGATAAATGTCTTAAAGATATTGGTGTAGCATGTTTAATGAACGTTGTGTAAACTTTTTATACCTACATTAATGTAACATTTTCAGCAAATGTTTTCTAAGCATTTTATCACGACATTGGTGTAACTTCTTTAATGAATGTTTTGTAAAAAGTCTATTACAACATTGCTGTGACATGTCTAATGAATGACTTGTAAAAATTTTGTAGCGAAATCGGTGTAATATTTTTAATGAACATTGTGTACACGTTTTATATCGACATTGCTGTAACCTCTTTAATGAACGTTTTGTAAACAATCTATAACAACGTTGTTGTGGCATGTCTAATGGATGTTTTGCAAACAGTTTATAACGACATTGGTGTAACATGTGTAATGAACATTTTGTAAACGTTTTATACCGACATTAATGTAACATTTTCAGCAAATGTTCTGTAAACATTTTATCACGACATTGACGTAACATGTTCAATAAATGTTTTGTGGACATTTTGAGATGACGAATAGTGAAAACATTCAAAAAACATTCATAGGATGTTTTGCGAGGACAATGGGTGTAACATTGCAACAACATTGAAAGAAGTGTACAAAAAGTCATGAAATAAACATTTGCATACAATGTCCAGAGGACATTAATTGACATCCAGGCAACGTCGATGCAACATTATTATACATCATTGCCTCAGCATTGTGCGAATGTTTGTGGGTAACGTTGGGAGTAACATTGGATTAATGTTTGAGGGTGTCTGCAGAAATTTGTGAAATAAATGTTCTGCGCACAATGTTTAGGGAATATTGATGGACATCTAGGCAACACGAATACAACATTTTGAATTATCATTACATAAACATTGTATAAATGTTTGTCCACAACATTGGGAAAAACGTTTAAATAACGTTCGAGGGTGTCTACAGAAAGTAGTGAAGTAAACGTGCTGCGCACAATGTTTAGGGAATGTTGATGGACATCCAGGCAATATTAATACAACATTTTGAGTTATAATTACATAAACCTTGTACGAATGTTTGTCCACAACATTGGGAATAACGTTTAAGTAACGTTCAAGGGTGTCTACAGAAAGTAGTGAAGTAAACGTTCTGCGCAAAACGTTCAGGGGATCTTCACCGACATCCAGACAACGTTTGTACAACATTCACTTGCTTGTTGGGTACTATCCTATTATAGTATGGCCCTACGTTCCCAAGAACTGATTTATGTGTAGCAAGATAGGAGCTATTGGCTGTGGTAAAAGTTGTTAAACACTTCTGTTCCTACCTGTATGGACTGCATTTCCAGCTGAGAACTGTTCATGCTCCCTACAATAGATCTGCAAAAAGAAGGAGCCATACAGCCAGGTGGCACAGTGGCTAAAGATGTCATCAGAGTTGCAGGATGTTATCGAACATAGGAGCTGCCAGTAGTAATATATGAGCAGATCTCCCTACCAAGTGTTTTTTTGTGGATCTGATCTTGGAGTGGGGCAATGGGTTATGGCGTTGAATGAATTCGCCGAGTTTATATTGTATTTTATTTGAGGGGCATTTGAATGGCATTTGAGTGGCATTTAAGTGGCATTTGAGTTTTGATTATTTTTTTACTTGATTTGAACTTATATGACATATAGATTTTGAATGTATGGCATTCAAGTTTTGATAATTTTTTTACATAACTATATACATACTTGAGAGAAAGAAAGAGATAGAAGAGAGAGAGGGAGGAGAGAGGGAGAGAGAGAGGAGAGAGAGATTTTTTAGTTTTCTATACATTCATGTATATATGGTTAATTATGTACGTATTTATGGGTATATTTATATCTACATAGAGAGAGGAGATATATCTACATTGAATAAATATTTTGATCAAAAATGAAACATTATATGATTATATACCTGATTACATAATAAGTAGGGAAAATCTTCCTATATAATATAGCTAGAGTCAGTAAATACTAAGTTATACAAAGCAATACAACTTGTAATGACAATCAATGCATTCATACATACATACATACATACATACATACATATGGTATCTTGAGAGAGAAAGAGAGAGAGGAGAGAGAAATCTTTTAGTTTTCTAGCAATTAATGTATATATGGTCAATTATGTGCATATTTATGGGTATATTTATATCTACATAGAGAGAGAGAAGAGAGGAGATATATCTAAATTGAATTAATACATTGATTAAAAATGAATCATTATATGATTATATACATTTATTACATAATAAGTAAGGAAAATCTCCCCATATAATATAGCTAGAGTCAGTAAATACTAAGTAATACAAAGCACTACAACTTGTAATAAATACAAAGTAGTAACAGTTAATGCATAGTTTGTTCCTTTACAATGATGTCTTTGATGTAGTGATGTTATATCTTAGGAAGGAAGACTTCTGTTCTATGTGCTTTTAATTTCGTAATGAACTAAAATAAAAAAGTTATGCATTAGTATAGAATGATTAAGCGAAAATGTAAAATAATTACATGAATTTGAATTATAGTTCTAGTTACATTGGATAGTTTACATTATTAGAAAAGGGAAATAACTCACCAAGTTACATTGTTCAACTTGTTCTTTCTTGAGCATTATTTTCACCAAGTGTTTTTGATTCTCTTTCATCTATCTAAAACAATTACCATGAAAATGTATATATTCAGCATTTTGTTGTAAAAAAATACACTAATTACATCAAAAAAGTCCTTTTTTCACCTAGAAAATGTATATGTTCAGCATTTTTGTTGTAAAAAAATACACTATTTACACCAAAAAAGTCCTTTTTTTCCCTGAAAAATGTATATATTCAGCATTTTGTTGTAAAAAATACACTAATTTCACCAAAAAAGTCCTTTTTTCACTTGTAAAATGTATATATTCAGCATTTTGTTTAATTTATGGTAAAAATTAGTAAAACTCACCTATAGTGATATGATAGCCTTGAGTTATAGATTAGCTTCTTGAGCTCTTGTTCTGGACAGTTTTCTTTTTCAGCATCATCGAAGTAGAATCCATGTAGTTTGAGTCTTCATTGGTTTGGTATCATCTAAGCAGGAGAGAAAGTAATGTTGTGTAACATTGAGTCTTCATTGGTTTGCTATCATCTTATCTTCAAAATCCATGTTATTTGAGTCTTCATTGGTTTGCCATCATCTAAGTAGGTGGTAGATCTTGAAAGGAATTTTTGCTGTGTTGGAGAAGTATGCTGTCTTCAAAACTCATGTAGTTTGAGTCTTCATTGGTTTGGTATCATCTAAGTAGGTGGTAGATCTTGAAAGGAATTCTTGCTGTGTTGGAGAAGTATGCTGTCTTCAAAATTCATGTAGTTTGAGTCTTCATTGGTTTGATATGATCTAAGTAGGTGGTAGATCTTGAAAGGAATTCTTGTGAAAGGAATTTTTGCTGTGTTGGAGAAGTATGCTGTCTTCAAAATTCATGTAGTTTGAGTCTTCATTGGTTTGATATGATCTAAGTAGGTGGTAGATCTTGAAAGGAATTCTTGCTGTGTTGGAGAAGTGTGCTGTCTTCAAAATTGATGTAGTTTGAGTCTTTATTGGTTTGGCATCATCTAAGTAGGTGGTAGATCTTGAAAGGAATTCTTGATGTGTTGGAGAAGTATGCTGTCTTCAAAACTCATGTAGTTTGAGTCTTCATTGGTTTGGTATCATCTAAGTAGGTGGTAGATCTTGAAAGGAATTCTTGCTGTGTTGGAGAAGTATGCTGTCTTCAAAATTCATGTAGTTTGAGTCTTCATTGGTTTTCAAAACTCATGTAGTTTGAGTCTTCATTGGTTTGGTATCATCTAAGTAGGTGGTAGATCTTGAAAGGAATTCTTGCTGTGTTGGAGAAGTATGCTGTCTTCAAAATCCATGTAGTTTGAGTCTTCATTGGTTTGATATGATCTAAGTAGGTGGTAGATCTTGAAAGGAATTCTTGCTGTGTTGGAGAAGTGTGCTGTCTTCAAAATTGATGTAGTTTGAGTCTTCATTGGTTTGGCATCATCTAAGTAGGTGGTAGATCTTAAAAGGAATTCTTGCTGTGTTGGAGAAGTATGCTGTCTTCAAAATTCATGTAGTTTGAGTCTTCATTGGTTTGATATGATCTAAGTAGGTGGTAGATCTTGAAAGGAATTCTTGCTGTGTTGGAGAAGTATGCTGTCTTCAAAATTGATGTAGTTTGAGTCTTCATTGGTTTGGCATCATCTAAGTAGGTGGTAGATCTTGAAAGGAATTCTTGCTGTGTTGGAGAAGTGTGCTGTCTTCAAAATTGATGTAGTTTGAGTCTTCATTGGTTTGGCATCATCTAAGTAGGTGGTAGATCTTGAAAGGAATTCTTGCTGTGTTGGAGAAGTATGCTGTCTTCAAAACTCATGTAGTTTGAGTCTTCATTGGTTTGGTATCATCTAAGTAGGTGGTAGATCTTGAAAGGAATTCTTGCTGTGTTGGAGAAGTATGCTGTCTTCAAAATTCATGTAGTTTGAGTCTTCATTGGTTTTCAAAACTCATGTAGTTTGAGTCTTCATTGGTTTGGTATCATCTAAGTAGGTGGTAGATCTTGAAAGGAATTCTTGCTGTGTTGGAGAAGTATGCTGTCTTCAAAATTCATGTAGTTTGAGTCTTCATTGGTTTGATATGATCTAAGTAGGTGGTACATCTTGAAAGGAATTCTTGCTGTGTTGGAGAAGTGTGCTGTCTGCAAAATTGATGTAGTTTGAGTCTTCATTGGTTTGGCATCATCTAAGTAGGTGGTAGATCTTGAAAGGAATTCTTGTTGTGTTGGAGAAGTATGCTGTCTTCAAAATTCATGTAGTTTGAGTCTTCATTGGTTTTCAAAACTCATGTAGTTTGAGTCTTCATTGGTTTGGTATCATCTAAATAGGTGGTAGAACTTGAAAGGAATTCTTGCTGTGTTGGAGAAGTATGCTGTCTTCAAAATTCATGTAGTTTGAGTCATCATTGGTTTTCAAAACTCATGTAGTTTGAGTCTTCATTGGTTTGGTATCATCTAAGTAGGTGGTAGATCTTGAAAGGAATTCTTGCTGTGTTGGAGAAGTATGCTGTCTTCAAAATTCATGTAGTTTGAGTCTTCATTGGTTTTCAAAACTCATGTAGTTTGAGTCTTCATTGGTTTGGTATCATCTAAGTAGGTGGTAGATCTTGAAAGAAATTCTTGCTGTGTTGGAGAAGTGTGCTGTTGGTAGATCTTAACCAGATGTTGTATAGTCTTTGCTACTGATGCATTTCGTCTCAAACAAGAGTCCAAAGTACACATTGTGTCTACAAAATACAAAAAGTTGATTGTTACAATTGATTCATTTATTTTCATTGTCTTTATATACAGCGTTTTGTCTCAAACTAGCATAAAATTTAAAAATAAATAATTAGAGCTTTCTACTAGTGTTAAATAATTATTGATATTGATTAGTTTTTACCTTATCACCGCTTAGAGCCAGATGATTTAATTAACTAAAGACAAATAATTATTTTAGCATCTCTTACCTTGATGGTCTCCTAGTAGCTGTAGTAGATGATGCTTCTCCGCTTGCTGTTGAAGAACTGGATGCTTTCTGTGTGAAAACAGTGGCTCTTAAATAGCTAAGGTTGCACTGATAAAACCCTATGAATCAGCATTTTCTCCAATGCTTTCGCGGGAATATAAACTGTTTTTTCGCGTGAATAAAAAACAGTGTTTTCGCGGGAATAAATAATTTATTTTCACGCGAATGGAAACCGTTGCTTTCGCGGGAATACAAATTTTATTTTCACACAAATACAAACCAATGTTTTCGCGGGAATAAATAATTTATTTTCAGGCGAATACAAACCGTTGCTTTCGCGGGAATAAATAATTTATTTTCACACGAATACAAACCGTTGCTTTCGCGGGAATAAATAATTTATTTTCAGGCGAATACAAACCGTTGCTTTCGCGGGAATAAACATTTTATGTTCAGACGAAAACAAACCGTTGCTTTCGCGGGAATAAACATTTTATTTTCAGGCAAATACAAACCGTTGCTTTCGCGGGAATAAATAATTTATTTTCAGGCGAATACAAACCAATGTTTTCGCGGGAATAAATAATTTATTTTCACACGGATGGAAACCCTTGCTTTCGCGGGAATAGAAATTTTATTTTCCCGCGAATACAAACCAAAGCTTTCGCGGGAATCAATACTTTATTTTCACGCGAATGGAAACCGTTGCTTTCGCGGGAATCAATACTTTATTTTCACGCGAATGGAAACCGTTGCTTTCGCGGGAATAAATATTTTATTTTCACGCGAATACAAACCAATGTTTTCGCGGGAATAAATAATTTATTTTCACACGGATAGAAACCGTTGCTTTCGCGGGAATAAATGATTTATTTTCACACGAATGGAAACCGTTGCTTTCGCGGGAATAAACATTTTATTTTCAGGCGAATACAAACCGTTGCTTTCGCGGGAATAAATAATTTATTTTCAGGCGAATACAAACCGTTGCTTTCGCGGGAATAAACATTTTATGTTCAGACAAAAACAAACCGTTGCTTTCGCGGGAATAAACATTTTATTTTCAGGCAAATACAAACCGTTGCTTTCGCGGGAATAAATAATTTATTTTCAGGCGAATACAAACCAATGTTTTCGCGGGAATAAATAATTTATTTTCACACGGATGGAAACCCTTGCTTTCGCGGGAATAGAAATTTTATTTTCCCGCGAATACAAACCAAAGCTTTCGCGGGAATCAATACTTTATTTTCACGCGAATGGAAACCGTTGCTTTCGCGGGAATCAATACTTTATTTTCACGCGAATGGAAACCGTTGCTTTCGCGGGAATAAATATTTTATTTTCACGCGAATACAAACCAATGTTTTCGCGGGAATAAATAATTTATTTTCACACGGATAGAAACCGTTGCTTTCGCGGGAATAGAAATTTTATTTTCCCGCGAATACAAACCAAAGCTTTCGCGGGAATCAATACTTCATTTTCACGCGAATGGAAACCGTTGCTTTCGCGGGAATAAACATTTTATTTTCAGGCGAATACAAACCGTTGCTTTCGCGGGAATAAATAATTTATTTTCAGGCGAATACAAACCGTTGCTTTCGCGGGAATAAATAATTTATTTTCACACGAATGGAAACCGTTGCTTTCGCGGGAATAAACATTTTATTTTCAGGCGAATACAAACCGTTGCTTTCGCGGGAATAAATAATTTATTTTCACACGAATAGAAACCGTTGCTTTCGCGGGAATAAATAATTTATTTTCACACGGATAGAAACCGTTGCTTTCGCGGGAATAGAAATTTTATTTTCCCGCGAATACAAACCAAAGCTTTCGCGGGAATCAATACTTCATTTTCACGCGAATGGAAACCGTTGCTTTCGCGGGAATAAACATTTTATTTTCAGGCGAATACAAACCGTTGCTTTCGCGGGAATAAATAATTTATTTTCAGGCGAATACAAACCGTTGCTTTCGCGGGAATAAATAATTTATTTTCACACGAATAGAAACCGTTGCTTTCGCGGGAATAAATAATTTATTTTCACGCGAATGGAAACCGTTGCTTTCGCGGGAATAAACAGTTTTTATTCCCGCGAAAGCATTGGAAAAAATGCTGATTCATAGGGTTTAATCAGTGCAACTTTAGCTATTTAAGAGCCACTGTTTTCACATAGAAAGCATCCAGTTCTTCAACAGCAAGCGGAGAAGCATCATCTACTACAGCTACTAGGAGAGCATCAAGGTAAGAAACGCTAAAACAATTATTTGTCTTTAGTTAATTAAATCATCTGGCTCTAAGTGGTGATAAGGTAAAAAACAATCAATAATAATTTAACACCAGTAGAAAGCTCTAATTATTTATTTTTAAAATAAATAATAAAAACTTGTGAAAAATGAACTGGTAACATTACGTTGACTGAAATAATGCCTAAAACGTCTCACATAAATTTTGGTCTGACCAAAAATGGACTGAAAACCTTTACCTTTAGAGCGAGTACAAAATTATCGTAACTTGCTATAGCGAATATTCTAAGAAATATTTTGTTTTTTCCGTTGCTAACTTGACGTAAATATTTGTAACGGATGTCACATGATCTCAATCGGTTTTTGCCAACTGAATCACTTAGTTACTCGTAAACATTTGATACTCGCTTGATCTTTTGGTTGATAACAGCAATGTCCCAATTTGGTTTATCGTAAATATTTCAAAAACGGATATCGCGTGATTTCTGTTAGTTTTTTCTACTGAATCGCTTAGTTACTCGTAAACATTTGAAAATCGCTTGACTTTTTCGTTGATAAAACCTGTCGCAAGTATCTATTAACAAATATTACCGTGATTTCGATCAGTTTTCCTTACTAGATTACTTAGTTACTCATCAACATTTCATAATCGCTTTCATTAATAGTCGTTGCAAAGCAATGTTGTATTTGAAAAATATTACTACGATTCCAATCAATTTCCTTACTGAATTACTTAATTACTCGCAGGTATTTCATAATTTCTTTCACTAATATTTACAAAGTAATATTGTAAATATATAATGCAGTAGATGCTAAATTGACACAAATTTCATTTATATGATTCTAAAACTTAACTAATGTAGTTTTTTACCAGAAATAATAATAGTTTTTGTATTATGATTAAATAATAATAAATAGCTCACATTTTTTAAAATATTTCTTATTTTTTGTCTTTTTAGATTGGATAGTTAAGATGGCAATTTTTGTATTTTGTAGACATGATGCCTACTTTGGACTCTTGTTTGAGACAAAACGCAGCAGCAGTAAAGACTATAAAACATCTGGATCAGATCCAGTTGAAGTAATTGCAGATAACTAAAGGAATAACATGTACTACAGCATACAGAGTGAACAAGGTGTGTGTAGATTATTACTCAGTCTCATTACACTACTATTACTAAGAATTATTGTAGGTGTTGGATAAAGGATTAAGCAGTAATGTATTAGCAAGCATTAGCAATAAACATAGACTTTTCAACAATGACATTAACCAAAAAAAATAGTATAACAAAGTCATGTTTGAGCTAATAAGTTGTTGCTAAGATGTTTGAATTAACAACTAGGTAGCTAAAATAAGTTTTTCATGAGGATCTCCTGACAGTTGTGATTCCTTGAGTGGTGAGCAGACTTTTAAATCTACTGTAGTTATCTTTTGTTGATCTTATTGAGTCTTTATCAGTTAGTACATCATGCAACAAATTCTTTGATAGCTTAGCGCTAAGCCATCTTCCCTTGAGTTTTATCCTGTCAGTATCCAGATCGTATTTTCCAGAATCTCTCAATTGATACAATATTTTTACACCTAACGCTTGATTGTCTTTACTAGCTGTCATGTCGGATACTTTCTTTTTAAACTCTTCTAATTGTTGCATCATTCTCTCCGAATCTCTATTGCTATCATCGTCAATTGTGTTTCTATCAAACGATGATGGTGAGAGCTTTGGTGTTTTAGCAGAGCTCCAGCTCTTTGGTTGCTTGTACTCTCCCCTAATCTTTCCAACATCACTCCGATAGGTTTTTGTGCTTTGAACATTTTCATTTGTCTTTTTGCGCTCAAGCAACTCGTTTTTGATTCCCATTACTATTTCATTCGTTTCAACCAAAATATTTTGGATTTTCTCGATATCTCTCACCATTTTGTCTTTTGTCGGGTTGTCATACAATGATGACGCAAACTTGTCTTGGTCGGTTGATTTAGCCCCACTGATCTTTTCCATCAAACTATGATACTCCTCTTCTGGTATAGCAAAATAACGTTTATCATATTTTAAAGGCGGAAGATTCATTTTGTATTGATATTAAAACCTGTGCAATCAGGATGATTATAGGGTCTAAAAAAAGCTACCTCTCCCAATCTGCATTAAAATTTGTTGTTTGTCAGCAATCAGTGTTTGTACCTCCTTGAAGCGCTACTACCTAATAAACTGAGTTGTGTACTGATTAGTTATTTGTAGCTCTTTTTGAAGCCTCCTCTCTCCTCTACCAAATACTCCTCTCTCCTCTCTTGCAGTTATTTCCCAAATACTGTAAATTTTAACCATCTAGAGGACTAATTTGGTGATTTTCCAACATATTTTATAGCATTCAATATAGTTATTATGTCATAAATGTATATTATTCAATCTAGATATAAATATATCCATAAATATGTACATAATTATCCTTATATACATGGTTGTATAAAAAACTAAAAAATCTCTCTCTCCTCTCTTCTCTCTCCTCCGTACATAGCTATAAAATGTTAATATGGACATGAATTTGGACATGCGCATGTACATAAATATGAACATAGGTATGTACATAAATGGACATGAATATGGACATGTACATAAATGGACATGAATATGGACATGAATATGGACATGAATATGGACATGAATATGGACATGAATATGGACATGAATATGGACATGAATATGGACATGTACCTATTCATGTCCATTTATGCACATGTACATGAATATGGACATATGCGTATTTACTGACTCTAGCTATATTATATAGGAAGATTTTCCCTACTTATTATGTAATAAATGTATATAATCATACAATGATTCATTTTTGATCAATATATTTATTCAATGTAGATAGATCTCCTCTCTCCTCTCTCTATGTAGATATAAATATACCCACTCTCCTCTCTCCTCTCTCTATGTAGATATAAATATACCCATAAATATGTACATAATTAACCATATATACATGAATGTATAGAAAACTAAAAAATCTCTCTCCTCTCTCTTTCTCTCAAGATACCATATGTATGTATGTATGCATTGATTGTCATTACAAGTTGTAGTGCTTTGTATTACTTGGTATTTACTGACTCTAGCTATATTATATAGGAAGATTTTCCCTACTTATTATGTAATCAATGTATATAATCTTATAATGTTTCATTTTTGATCAATATATTTATTCAATGTAGATAAAACTCCTCTCTCTCTCTCTTCTCTCTCCTCTCTCTCAAGATGCCATATGAGTTCGAATTATGTAAAAAAATTATCAAAACTTAAATGCCATACATTCAAAATCTATCTGCCATATGAGTTCAAATTAAGTAAAAAAATAATCAAAACTCAAATGCCACTTAAATGCCACTCGAATGCCACTCAAGTACCCCTCAAATGAAATACAATATAAACTCGGCGAATTCATCCAACGTCGTGACCCATTGCCTCAACCCCAAGGTCTAATCCACAAAAAAACACTTGGTAGGGAGATCTGCTCATATATTACTACTGCTGCCCCAAACACGGGAATACCGATAGGTTGAGCTGTTCTTTCCCTCCGTACTGTAAACAGCGTGATCATAATAAACAGTGAGACGATGGTCCCACTGGAAGAGAACTAAAGGCTGAGGTAGATAAAGACCCCACCACCAAAACCCCCCGGACCACCTCATCACTCAGATGGACCCTCTACTTTCCCGTTCTCCCTGTTATTGGATTGGTGAAAACTTGCAATGACTTGGTCTCAGTCCATAGAACAGGCAACCATGCAGTGGCCATTCTTTATGAGTTCATAACCTCCCAACACTCTCCACCAAGAAACTCACACAGGGCTGGGTAGCTGGGAGATGAAAAGACCCGCCCAATGTCAACAGACTACGGGGTTGAGAAAAGATGGAGTTCTAGAGATTCAGGTATCTTCAAATACTACGAAGACAAAGTGGTGCATTTTGGGTCCCTTTCTTTGTATTTAACAAAGGCGTACCATATTATATGTTTCCCAAGTATTCATCATTTCTACGATATTTTAGTGCCAAAGCTCTATTGCAATTGAACAAAACAAATAAGCACTCAATCTATTCTTCATCACATAGCTTTAAAAGAAAATTGTATGGTTTGATCAATGATAGAGAGCAGTCAAACTTATTTGAACGGTATTACAATGATAGCTAGTGGAGAGTTTATCTCATCAACATTACTTATCAATATCACAGCCATCGCCATAGATGGGGGTCATTAGATCACTACAGGATCATTAGTTCCTGCAAAGGAGCTTAGCTGTTTAGAATCATAAAACCAATTGCAATAGAGGAGTAGCTCCCTCTATGACCCTATTTCATATATACATCATGTACTCTAAAGACTATAATTTAAACCCGTTGACCCACCGTTACCAGCCACTCATGTTCTAACTGGCCCATGATTATCAAGTTTGACCATTTACAACTCATTTCCGCTAGAATTTTTTATCAATGACAAGCATCTACTACAAATTCCCAAGGAATGCTTATGTTATAGAATTTGAACATCCATCTCTTTGCACCAAAAAACTTTCGTTATAATGCAGTGGCTGCCAAAAACAATTCAGTCCAGTGAATTTATTTTACATGACCCATAAAATAGGGATAATAGAAAATTTTAACATTACTGAGTATAATTAATAGTTGTAATAATAATTAAAATTATTATGAAGTACAATAATAAAATAAGTGATGAATAATTACAATATCCTGAAGATTTACTGATAAATAAAACCAAAAGAATTATTAAAAGTAATAATCTTTTTGGTGAACAAAAAACAACCATACATCACAGTGAAATTGTTTTTCAATTATTGTTATTATTCTAATTATATCAGGGAAACAAATAATTCATTGTCGGAAATGAAACCGGCAAAAACCAGCATTTTGTGCCGTATGATTGGCAAGTTCAATCGCAGCTCACCGATGTGCTCCAGTACAACGTCACGCTATATTGGCCTGTGTAGCCACCTGCACATTGTCACGATCCATCGTATAGGCACACCGGCATCAAAACATGGGGAAGTGCAGCCATGCTTTTATTCCTACATAAAAAGGTCCCTCTGATAGTCTACGGGCATCAGTGAAATGTAATTGAGTGATCCATCGAGACCGGTATTGATTTCAGTTACACTAAAAACTAAAACAGCAATAAAATAGATATATATTGCAATACCGGCCCTGTACAAGTCTAAGTAGTAATATATGAGCAGATCTCCCTACCAAGTGTTTTTTTGTGGGGTTAAAATCTGGGGTTATGCAATGGGTTACGGCGTTGGATGGATTCGCCGAGTTTATATTGTATTTTATTTCAGGGGTACTTGAGTGGCATTTGAGTGGCATTTAAGTGGCATTTGAGTTTTGATTATTTTTTTACTTAATTTGAACTTATATGGCATCTAAATTTTGAATGTATGGCATTTAGGTTATGATAATTTTTTACATAACTGTATACATAATTATAACTCATAGGGTATCTAGATTTTGAATGTAAGGCATTTAAGGTTTGATAATTTTCTGTAATTCCGACTCATATGATATCTTGAGAGAGAGGAGATATATCTACATTGAATAAATACAGTGATTAAAAATGAAACAATATGTGAATATATACATTTATTGTGTAATAAGTAGGGAAAATCTCTCCATATAATATAGCTAGAGTCAGTAAATACTAAGTAATAACAATTAATACATAGTCTTTTTTTACAATGATGTCTTTGATGTAGTGATGTTATATCTTAAGAAGGGAGACTTCTGTTTTATGTGCTTTTGAATTCGTAATGAACTAAAATAAAAAGTTATGTATTAGTATAGAATGTTTAAACAAAAATTTAAAATAATTACATGAATTTGAATTATAGCTTTAATTACATTGGATAGTTTACATTATATAGAAAAGGGAAATAGCTCACCTAGTCACATTGTCCAACTTGTTTTTTGAATTAGAGACTATCCATCGCTAAAACAAAAAATTATTTGAGGTAAAAATAACTACAACTACATCTAAATTGAGTTGAAGTATTATTTACAATGATTAGAGAAAAACTCTCACCGAGTTTTATCATGTATCTCATCATTTTTTTTCAGCAACATATCCTGTCTCAAAATCATCAAAGTCTTCACGTAGAAAATCTTCAAGTTCATCATCATCATCAATTTCTAATATTGTTTTGTTGTGCTTTGCTTGATCACAATATTGTTTCCAATACATTCGACTGAGACTGTATGGAGAGCAAAATGAAAGATCGTATTCTGTCTTAAATTTTCCGTGGGTTGTTTTTCCTCTGTAGATCATCACACCTGGAGTATATCGGTTAGCTTCTGAAGCATATTTGTCTGGTATGGCAAGCGTCTTCAACAGCGTTTCTCCACATTGTTCAATGCTATAACGGATACAAATTACATTCGACTGCCCTCCTTTAAATCGATGAGGAACGAATCTATCAACAATATCTTGGTAAGGAAAAATAGCGCCGGGTTGAAAACTATTGAGGGTGTTGATGTTCAAGAAGCGTTTGAGCTGACCTTTAGTCAATGTACTAAAATATAGTGATTCCTCTTCAGCTTTCTTTTTGCTTAGAGGATGTCTGGTAACACGTCTGACATCATACCAAAGAACGCTTTTATTTTTTGGTTTTCCCTTTCTACCCAAATATACAACGTTAAACGGAGGGGGGTAATTATCACAGTTGAAGTTTTTAGCTATTTCAATTGGACAGAGGAGTATTTTGGGTTCGAGTTCATTTATATCTGAAGGATCATGGTAGTGTACTTGAGAATATCTACACTTCTCCTTACTTGATGGATGTATCACACCAGTCACTCGCATAATGCTTGGGATAGGAAGATCTTCAAATGTTTTGCAAATCGGAACTTTTGGTGAGTCAATCACTTGAGAACCTTTAGACTTTTCTAATTCCCTAGCTCTCCTTTCGTTGAGACATTCAACTGTTAAATGAGTTATAGCTGCACTCTCCATTGTTTGCTTATCAACGGAAGTAGTTTGTTTTCTCACTATTTGTTTTCGTTTCCTTCCTATTCGCTTTTTTGGAGCAGTTTTCCTTCTCTTAGGAGTTGTTTTGCCGTTTTTCATTTTATTTTCTGTTGGATATGGATCTGTGCTAAGGAGCTCTTCAGAAAGAGCATCCATAACATTCTAAAAATAAAAGGGTAATATTTGCATGAGTGGCTAAGAGTGTATTTATTACTTAGAGTGTCTTATATATATATATATGTATTTATGCCAAAAGCAGTTAAGATCATAGAGTTATGGTAGATTGAGAATGTGCTTGTTAAACTATTGAGATGTGGAGACAGACAACAAAGGAGGCATTCAAATATATATATATATATGTATTTACTTAATATCATACTGCTTTTAACATCTCAATTGGTAAGAAATAAAATATAATAGTTTGAACAAAATATTGTAAAATAATAAAAAACAACTAAAAATTTTTCATAAATATGTATGAAACGCTTCTAACATTAGTTCTAAAATACCTACAGAAGAGGATAGAGCTTTATCTATTTGGACATAATTATAAATATGCTTTCTGAATTTATAAAAAGTTTTTTTGTTCCACGTCATGTTATATAATTTTTTGAAAACTATTTGATTCCAAGCACTTCTTTCAATTTCTTTTAAAAAATTATTAATATTAACGTCTTCCACCATTGACAAAACGATTTCGAAACCGTTTTTTATAATGTCATCAAAACGTTCTGTAGATATATCATGTTTCTTACAACACATCCCCATACTCATCATGTGTTGAGTTATACAGAATATTATAACTTGAAATGTCAAACGTTCTACAGCTTTTTCTTCAACAACATCATTATTTATCACATAGTTATGATACATTTCTGGAAGGAAGTCCTTTAAGTAGATTGGATTTGTTGTTGTATTGTTCTAAAATACAAGTGATAATTAGATAACTAAAATAATTAAAGGTTTTCAACAGGTGTTAAATAGTATTTTTTATTAATTCTTACCTTTTCATCAGGCTGAGATTCCGACTTTAGATACAATGGTTGACTTCCTACATCTTGAGTATTCATTCTGAAAAACAGAAAAACTTGGTTCAATTCTATATAATCAATTTAAAGATAAATATGTCATAAAGCCTTCAGATAGTTGTGTTAGCTAGCGGAAATAGATGAATTTAAGTTTTACCTTTATGAAGAGAGAACTCTTAGTAGTTGCAATGGAAGATGTAGTAGATAGATGTTACTCCTTTGCTCACTGTTGTTGAACTGGATGCTCTCTGTCTGAAACCGTTGTCTCTTATATAGGTAAATGTGTGAAAATAAATGTTTTATTCCCGCGAAAGCATTGGTTTCTATTCGCGTGAAAATAATGTTTTTATTCCCGCGAAAGCATTGGTTTGTATTCGCGTGAAAATAAATTTTTTATTCCCGCGAAAGCAACGGTTTCCATTCGCGTGAAAATAAATTATTTATTCCCGCGAAAGCATTGGTTTGTATTCGCGTGAAAATAAAATGTTTATTCCCGCGAAAGCATTGGTTTGTATTCGTGTGAAAATAAATTGTTCATTCCCGCGAAAGCAACAGTTTCCATTCGTGTGAAAATAAAATGTTTATTCCCGCGAAAGCATTGGTTTGTATTCGCGTGAAAATAAATTATTCATTCCCGCGAAAGCAACAGTTTCCATTCGCGTGAAAACAAACTGTTTATTCCCGCGAAAGCATTGGTTTGTATTTGCGTGAAAATAAATTATTCATTCCCGCGAAAGCAACAGTTTCCATTCGCGTGAAAATAAAAAGTTTATTCCCGCAAAAGCAATGGTTTGTATACGCATGAAAATAAAATGTTTATTCCCGCGAAAGCATTGGTTGGTATTCGCGTGAAAATAAATTGTTTATTCCCGCGAAAGCATTGGTTTGTATTCGCGTGAAAATAAATTATTCATTCCCGCGAAAGCAATCGTTTCCATTCGCGTGAAAATAAATTTTTTATTCCCGCGAAAGCAACAGTTTCCATTCGCGTGAAAATAAAATGTTTATTCCCGCGAAAGCAACAGTTTCCATTCGCGTGAAAATAAAAAGTTTATTCCCTCGAAAGCAATGGTTTGTATACGCATGAAAATAAAATGTTTATTCCCGCGAAAGCATTGGCTGGTATTCGCGTGAAAATAAAATGTTTATTCCCGCAAAAACATTGGTTTGTATTCGCGTGAAAATAAATTATTTATTCCCGCGAAAGCAACGGTTTGTATACGTATGAAAAAAAAATCTTTATTCCCGCGAAAGCATTGGTTGGTATTCGCGTGAAAATAAAATGTTTATTCCCGCAAAAGCATTGGTTTGTATTCGCGTGAAAATAAATTATTCATTCCCGCGAAAGCAATCGTTTCCATTCGCGTGAAAATAAATTTTTGATTCCCGCGAAAGCAACAGTTTCCATTCGCGTGAAAATAAAAAGTTTATTCCCGCGAAAGCAATGGTTTGTATTCGCGTGAAAATAAATTATTTATTCCCGCGAAAGCATTGGTGTTCTCCTGTAAAAACAATGTTTCATTAATTTAACCTTATGATAAATGGCATGATTTTAGCTATATAAGAAGCACTGTTTTTACACAGAAAGCAGTCACTTCGACATTAGCAACTGAAGGAGTAAGATCTACTACAACATCATCTACTACAACTGCTAAAAGGACTTTTCTGTTTGGAGGTAAGTCAACTTGAATGAGTATAAATTTAATTTTTATCGATTTAGATACTAACAGCGCTATGATATTGAGTAAATATATATATATATATATATATATATGTATATATATCTTCAAATTGGTTTGAAAAAGAAATCAAAAAATCATAACATGGATTTTTACTTTATCTTTTAGAATGTCGACACAAGTCAATACAAAACAACTGAAGAATAAAGAACCAAAACCTTCACAAGATAAGAAGGTGATTGATGACAATGTACTTCTTCAACGCACTACGATTCCCTTTCAAAGCGCCAGTCTGAATACTCTGGCAACTCTCATCATCAAAAGCGCCTCTCTGTTAAGTACTCTATCTCCAGCTTCCAGAAGAAACATTGAAAACATAGTCAAAGTTGAAGATTTACCAACACCTACAGTTATGCAGCTGTTAACCGTTGAGCTCCATGATGAAACGAACTGCATCATCATCGACAACTATAAAAAGGATGGAAAGGTAGTTAGAGTGAAGAGCACTATTCCATTAGCAGCAGGATTACTTGTCAATGAAGCTTCGCAAATAAGACCACTGGTTTTGATCTACATGGGTGTTGAAAAGACTGGAAAAGCAATTTTTCGTGCTGCTACAGAAACAGGAACTACTTTGAGGTGTAAGAATGCGTTTGATGTATTACCAGAAAAAAGTATGCGAAAAATCAATGCTTATTTCGAAGTAGCTAATCTTCAGGATTTCCCAACAGATAGTGTCATATGTTTCCAAAACCCTGAAGTTATAACAAAATCTGACAGGCGATGGAATGGAAATGAAGAGACTCTTCTAGTTCAATACAGAAGTGTTGTAGATGAAGAATTACTGATCGGAGATATGCGCATTCCTCATCAAATAGTTTCTGCTGTGACATCGGAGAGATTTGGAGTGATTCTGTTCAAGCGTCTGAGTCGAAACGCAGACAATTCAATTTTCTACAACATCAGTGTACTCCAGCTCATCAAGCCTTCGTCCAAGCCTCGGAACTGACTGATAATCCAAAATCTGAGGATTTTCTCAACCACTTCGATGATGCTGAAAAAGAAAACTGTGGAGAACAAACTCTCGAGAAGCTAATCTATAACTCAAGGGATTCATATCACTATAGGTAAGTTTTAGTAATTTTTACCATAAGTTTAAGAAAGTTGATTTGTGAAAATTTTGTGTATTCTTACAATAAAAACCACTTAAAATGATAAATTTGTGAACATTTTTGTAAAACATTTTTAAGTTTTATATATATATATATTTCGAATTAAAAAAGGATTTTGTTGTGTCATCAATGTATTTTTTTACATAAAAGTTGGAAAAATAACAAAAAGTGATAATTATTTTACAAAAATGTCCAATTTTTCACATAAATGATCAACTCATAAACATTTTTTGTAAAACATTTTTTAAATTATATATATTTCGGATTAAAAAAAGGACTTTTTTTGTGTAATCAGTGTATTTTTTTACATAAAAGTTTTAAAAAATAACAAAAGGTTATAATTATTTTACAAAAAATGTTTAGTTTTTCACATAAATGATCAATTCATAAACATTTTTTGTAAAACATTTTTAAATTATATTTATTTCGGATTAAAAAAAGGACTTTTTTGTGTAATCAGTGTATTTTTTTTACATTAAAGTTTAAAAAATAACAAAAGGTTATAATTATTTTACAAAAATGTTTAGTTTTTCACATAAATGATCAATTGATAAACATTTTTTGTAAAACATTTTTAAATTTTATATATTTCAGATTAAAAAAAGGTTTTTTTTTGTGTAATCAGTGTATTTTTTTAGCTAGAAGTTGAAAAAAAATCACAAAAGGTTATAACTATTTTACAAAAATGCTTAATTTCTCACGTAAATAACACGTTTTATCACATAAATGGATTATTCATGAGTGTTTGTTGTAAAACATTTTTAAAATTATATATATATATTTATATTTATACATTCCGAATCCGGATGAAAAAAAGGACTTTTTCGTGTGTAATCAGTGTATTTCTTTTACATAGAAGTTGAAAAAATAACAAAAGTTTATAATTATTTTACAATAATTTTAATCATGCTATACTAATACATCACTTTTTATTTTAGTCCATTATATCGTAAAAAGAAAACAGAGTAAAGAACTTTCCCTAAAAAATAATGAGCTGAATGATGTAACTCAGTGAGTTATTTTCCTGTTATATATAATGTAAACTATGTAATGTAGCTAAGAGTAAAATTTAAATTCGGTAAAATTTATTTATATAATGAATAACCTTTGTATTTTAGTCAATTATTGGATCACAAAGAATACGGAATACAAGAATTCCTCTCTGGACCTAATAATATGTCAGAAGAACATCAAAGAAGATATTGTTCAAGAAAAGCGCTTTGTAACCATTGATATCGTAAGCTATAGTAGTTTGTATTACAGAAAATTTACTATAAAACAGTTTTATGAATGTAAAAACTAGATATGGTATTTTCTATTACAATTATTTACTTGTAAATTTTATTCATCTAGAGAGGTAATTTGGTGATTTTTTGACAGTTTTTAAAAAGTTAAAAGTACAAAAAAATTAAAAAATATCGAAAACTGTATATTTCAATGATTATTTTTTAAAAAATTCAAAAAAAACATAAAAAATTTAAAAGGATTGTGTAGGATAAAATTCTCACTTAAAAAATTATTGAAAATTGAATGAAATAAAAGAATATTTTCCCAAATATCAAAGTTTTGTAAATATAAGTAGTAATATATGAGCAGATCTCCCTACCAAGTGTTTTTTTGTGGATTAGACCTTGGGGTTGAGGCAATGGGTCGCGATGTTGGATGAATTCGCCGAGTTTATATTGTATTTTACTTGAGGGGTACTTGAGTGGCATTTGAATGGCATTTAAGTGGCATTTGAGTTTTGATTATTTTTTTACTTAATTTGAACTCATATGGCAGCTAGATTTTGAATGTATGGCATTCAAGTTTTGATAATTATTTTACATAACTCAAACTCATATGATATTTTGAGAGAGAGAGAGAGAGAGAGGAGAGAAGAATGAGGAGATATAACTACATTGAATCAATATATGATTATATACATTTATTACATAATAAGTAGGAAAATATTCTTGTATAATATAGCTAGAGTTAGTAAATACTAAGTAGTACAGAGCACTACAACTTGTAATGACAATCATGAATCAATATGTGATTATATACATTTATTACATAATAAGTAGGAAAATATTCTTGTATAATATAGCTAGAGTTAGTAAATACTAAGTAGTACAGAGCACTACAACTTGTAATGACAATCAATATATAGTATTTTTCTTTACAATGTAGTCATACAGAGCACTACAACTTGTAATGACAATCAATGCATAGTCTTTGGAGAGAGGGGAGAGGAGAGATGAGAGAGGAGAGAAGAGAGAGGAGAGAGAGGAGAGAGATTTTTTAGTTTTTTATACATTTATGTATATATGGATAATTATGTACATATTTATGGATATATTTACATTTACATTGAATAATATACATTTATTACATAATAAGTATATTAAATGCTATAAAATATGTTGGAAAATCACCAAATTAGACCTCTAGATGGTTAAAATCTACAGTATTTGGGAAATAACTGCAAGAGAGGAGAGAGGAGTATTTGGTAGAGGAGAGAGTATGTTGAGAGAGAGGAGAGATAAAAAGAGGAGAGAGGAGAGAGGAGAGAGGAGATATATCTACATTGAATAAATACAGTGATTAAAAATGAAACAATATGTGAATATATACATTTATTGTGTAATAAGTAGGGAAAATCTCATACAATATAGCTAGAGTCAGTAAATATTAAATAATACAAACTTAGGAAGGAAGACTTCTGTTCTATGTACTTTTGATTCCATAATGAACTAAAATAAAAAGTTATGTATTAGTATAGAATGGTTAAACAGAAATTTAAAACAACTACAAACTCTTACTAAATAGTACTTTTTTATTAATTATTACCTTATCATCAAAAATTGACTGTTAATCGGATGTTTTTGTAGCTTGTCGTGTCTTACGTTGTTGAGTCCTTACCCTTCTAGCTTGTCTTTGAGCGGACTGTCGCTGCATGTTTCTTCTTTTTAGAGCAAGTTCTTTACGAGCACACTCGATAGAAATTGGTGTGTTTACCTGTTCTAGTTGATATTGTCGTTGTTGTAATACATAATGTAATCTCTGAATGTCTGATGTAACATCATTCCCTAAGAGCTTTAATGTTAGAAAAGATTCAGTTCGAAAACTATTTAGCTGCTCTATCAAGTCTTTCTGTATGAATTTACAATTGTTTGAGATAATTCGCACTCTCTCTTCAATTTTTTTATTGCATATGTTTTGTAGAAGTATCAAGTCCTCTTGAGTCAAAGATTTAGGCTGAGTTTCTGATTCTGTGTTGTTAACTATTTCCATTTTTTTGTCATTGAATCTGAAAAAAACAAAAAAACAGATGATTAATTTTGTTCAGTTGTTTTAGTATAATAAATAATATATGAGTAAAAACTGTAATTTATTAAGTTTTTACCTTGATGCTCTTCTAATAGCTGTAGTAGATGTTGCTTCTCTGTTAGCCGTTGTAGAACTGGATGCTTTCTGTGTGAAAACGATGGCTCTTATATAGCTAAAGTTGTACTGATTAAACCCTATGAACACCATCTCGTGTCAATCTCTATGAATCAACATTTGTTCACGCGAAGGAAAGTCAATGCTTTCGCGGGAATAAATAAATAATTTTCACGCGAATACAAACCGTTGCTTTCGCGGGAATAAACAATTTATTTTCACGCGAATAGAAACCAATGCTTTCGCGGGAATAAATAATTTATTTTCACGCGAATAGAAACCAATTCTTTCGCGGGAATAAATAATTTATTTTCACACGAATAGAAACCAATGCTTTCGCGGGAATAAATGATTTTATTTCCCGCGGATGAAAGTCAATGTTGTCGCGGGAATAAATACTTTATTTTCACGCGAATACAAACCGTTGCTTTCGCGGGAATAAATAATTTATTTTCACACGAATAGAAACCAATGCTTTTGCGGGAATAAATGATTTTATTTCCCGCGGATGAAAGTCAATGTTGTCGCGGGAATAAATACTTTATTTTCACGCGAATACAAACCGTTGCTTTCGCGGGAGTAATTGGTTTCTATTCGCGTGGAAATAAATTATTTATTCCCGCGAAAGCAACGGTTTGTATTCGCGTGAAAATAAAGTATTTATTCCCGCGACAACATTGACTTTCATCCGCGGGAAATAAAATCATTTATTCCCGCGAAAGCATTGGTTTCTATTCGCGTGAAAATAAATTATTTATTCCCGCGAAAGCATTGGTTTCTATTCGCGTGAAAATAAAATATTTATTCCCGCGAAAGCAACGGTTTCCATTCGCGGGAAATTAAATCATTTATTCCCGCGAAGGCAACAGTTTGCATTCGTGTGAAAATAAAGTATTTATTCCCGCGAAAGAATTGGTTTCTATTCGCGTGAAAATAAATTATTTATTCCCGCGAAAGCATTGGTTTCTATTCGCGTGAAAATAAATTATTTATTCCCGCGAAAGCAACGGTTTCCATTCGCGTGAAAATAGCTTATTTATTCCCGCGAAAGCATTGGTTTGTATTCGCGTGAAAATAATTCATTTATTCCCGCGAAAGCATTGACTTTCCTTCGCGTGAACAAATGTTGATTCATAGAGATTGACACGAGATGGTGTTCATAGGGTTTAATCAGTACAACTTTAGCTATATAAGCGCCATCGTTTTCACACAGAAAGCATCCAGTTCTACAGCGACTAACAGAGGAGCAACATCTACTACAGCTATTAGGAGAGCAACAAGGTAAGAAGCTCTAAAATAATTATTTGTTTTTAATTAATTGAAACATCTAGGTTTTTGAATCTTAGTTTTTAAAAACAATCTTTTAATAAAACACTAATTTCAGTATATTTACATCATTAAACTAAGTTCTTTTACTTTTTGCAGGTATGATGACATCACACTCCAAAGCACTTCCTAAGCTCCATATTGAACCAACCACAGCTACCAACAACACTAACGCTATTTCCACTACAACCATCATTTCCACCACCAACGGCATTCACATTGATGATAGAAGATCCAATCCTAACACCTTTAATGATACATCTTCTCGCTCAAACACCAATGCTCATGCTGATATAGCAATGAACCATCATGTAGTTTCAGCTGCCTCTCCTTTGAGTCCCACACCGGACTACACATATCTGCATGAGAACAGTGAAGTCAAACGAACGGAGGATATCAAAAAACCGACAGTGACATTATCTCAAGCTTCAATTTCCTTTTTATTCAGCAACAGCAAGAATAATACCGTAAACAAACTTAGAGAGTTTGAATTGCTCGAGATGGGTGGAATAATGACAGGAGCTATACAGAAAGGAATGTTGGAAATCGGAAATTTTGTGAGTTTGTTGGATTTACCAATTCCTACGATATTGGAGGTTTTCGATGTTAATTACGTTGAAGATTATGGTATATTGGACTATGAATATGTTTTAAAAAACAATCATCGAATTCGAGTCAAGTCACTGATTGACAAAGAACTTACGATGGAGCTACAGGAACTTGATCCCGGCTCTTCACAAATCCTAGTGTACATGGGAAAGCTAGAAGAAAATCAACCCGATCTACGTATTGTAGGAGATAATCATCATCAAGGGCTAAAACAACGAGTTATAGCCAAAATCTTGAGAAAAAAATCATTGAAACAGTTGCAAGCATACTTTGATATCATCACTTTCGATAATATTCCTGTCAACACTCTTCTGACATTCACTAGACTTTCAGTTTGGAAAAATTTGAAGTCGAAGCAGCGAAAACGAAAACAAGATACATCGCCTTTACGTATCACTCACACTGTCACTTACAGATACATGATGAATGACGGATCTTTGATGACTGGGAAGATTGTTGTCCCTCCTGAGAACGTTTTGAAGATCAAAAATCATGAATGTGGTATGATCCACTATAAAAGTACGATGACAACTGAAAGCGACACAAAGAAACACATTCTCACGATTCTGAGTGTTGAAGAAGCTTTGATGCTTCTATCTACTTCAAGTGAAAAAGAAGGAATAGCTTTCAGACTTTCTCTATTTGATGATGCTGAGCTAATGAAAAGTTATGATGATGATGTTGCTGCTGATGATGCTGCTGATGATGATGATGATGATGATGATGATGATGACGATGATAACATTGATGCTTATACTGATGAAGAAGATGATAATATGACGGATGATGACTCTAAGAACAAAAAATTTGAGGAAAAAGATGAAGTTGTCGACAATGATAGTGAGAAAAGCAATGAAGATAACAATCACATTTCAAGCGAAGCTAGCAGGATTTCAATATCGGAAATTTAATTAAGGTATGTTAATCTTCACTAGTAATAAGTAACTACTAATAGCCGTATTTTTCACCATAGTATAATGTAGTTGTTATAACGACATCTATGTATGCTTTTAGATAGAATACGTGTACAAGTGAATGACCGTCGACTCGCCAAAATCTATCAGCAACAACTCATGAACATTAAATCACATATTATTTGTATTGTGCAATAATTTGTATATATTTAGTGTAATAAAGTATTTTATTCATATTTAACATTAGTAATTTAGCCAATTTGTAAAACTTTCGGGGTTACAACTCTAAAATGTTACAAAATTTCAATGTTCCGACACAAAAATAAATATTTCAAGTTATCGTCTCATTTTTCAAAAATGTTAAGACAACTCCCATTTATAATTTCTAAACTTCGTTTTTGAAAAAATATGTAAAAGTTGTCGGCACATTGTGTCAAAATGGTAAGACAATTCCGCTTTTTACACAAAAAATTGTGAAAAATGTTTTATAATTTGTTTGAGAAACCAAAACAGTAGAAGACTTTTTACAACCACAAGCATTATACTTTAGGTTTTACAGTTTTGTGAATTGGGTGTTGATAGTTTGTCACGATATGACATAATAATTAAGTAATTATAGTCTTTTTCATAACAATGCTATAGATTCAGTAATACAGATGTGAAATTTACTGTTTCATCACTTGAATGCAGTATGAAAGTAGTTGATGTAATATTTATTTTGTAATATTATGCAAAGTAATACAGTAAGAATGAAGCGCATGGAGTTCTCAACCACAAAACAAATAAAAATAATGCATTAGGTAAACTAATGACAGAACAATTTTACATGAAGTGTATACATATGAATAAAGTATTCATAAAAACACAGACTATTGTCTGTATATATAATATATATAGAGAGTATTTATAAAAAAACATCCTATTAACTATATATTTTGTGGTAAGAAATTGTAAAATAGGATAGTTGCATAAAGTCTATGGTAAACTAATGACAGAACATTTTTTACATGAAATGTATTCATAAAAACACAGACTATTGTCTGTATATATAATATATATATATATAGAGAGTATTTATAAAAAAACATCCTATTCACTATATATTTTGTGGTAAGAAATTATAAAATAGGGTAGTTGCATAAGACCTATTCCAGAGCCATGATAATATTAAAAAATATAGTGAAATAAAAATTTTAAAACTCACCTAAGAGTGCAGTTAGTACAAGAACTTCTTCTTGAGAAAAGTCTGAGTTTTTCTGCATTTTTTGTCTAATAGACGCTAATTTCAATTTAACACAATCATTAAAACCCTTTTTTTTCAGTCCATCTTTTATATTCAAAATTAATTTAAGTGAAGTTAAATCAATTTTCTTATCATCAATCTTTTGGCTTTCTTTTAAATCTACTTGGGTTTGAGGTTTAACTGTTATAGTGTGCAGGATTTCACTGTGTGAGTTGGTAGCTCGGCCTACCTGCACAACTTCCCGAACTGAGTTGGCAACTGTGTCTATTGCTGAGCAATACAGCCCTCCCACAGGTCGACTAGTATCCTTGGGAATGGTGTGTAACCATTCCTATTTTACTAGTCTAACTGCCGGCTGCGTTAGCTTGTTTCAATGTGCAAGGCAGAGGTCGAACTTTGAAGGCGAACTAGGCAAGCTAGGTTCGGCCAGCAGAGGTTCGAACTGTTCTGCTGAGTGCAAGTCAGTGACCGAACTTTGAAGGCGAACTAGTCAGAGCTAGGTTCGGCCAGCAGAGGTTCAGGCTGATCTGCTTATATATTACTACTTGAGTAATAGAGCATTCGGTGTACGAGCATGTACTAGCGCTGTGAAGTTATTATTGCTAAAGAACAAAGAAACTTCTGAGAGTGGGGCAAGCTGACTCTGATTTATTGCTGCCTTAACACGGCTATTTATATAAAAGATTACATAACAATAATTTGGTAAACAAGACATGACAAAAGAATATTATAAGACACGCCTGTTAAGAAAGGCTAGACAAATAGAAATTGAGTGTACATAAAATAGGCTGGCTTCGCAGCTACGGCTGGGTGCATCCACATGTGTTACATATAAGATTGCATGCAAGGTGACTGAGTAAAATAAATATATAGTGTGCATAGAGTGAATAGTCATTGAGTGCATGCATAGAGTGTCATACTGGTTAAATATGGCCGCCGTCCGTCACAATAGTATTATATTCTAAAACACTGGTTTTTGGACTGCACTGTGAACTAGCAACAGAAATTAAGTCATTATTACTTTCTTCAGTTTCTGAAAGATCAGAATCTGAAGATATAAGTGCTCTCATTTTTTTACACTGGATTTTAATCAAAAGTTTTCGATCTTCAGCAGCAGGTTTTTTAGCTATCGCCAACCATTTACTCCCTAATTCAAAATCTAAAACAATGTTTTCAGAAAAATAACCTTCTATTGGATAGAGATACACTAACGCAAAATTTTTCGGAAAAGTAATATCCATAAGTAATTCAGAATATTTTCTATTAATAAATAAAACAAAATTATTGTAACTAGCAATATCAACAATAAAAAACATTTTAGTTTTTAAAATACAACTATGTTGCTGAAGATCTCTCAAAGTTGTATGCGATTTTCCACATAAACAATAATAAATAAACAAGTGAGCACAAAAATGTCTTGAAAGAACTCGGCCAGGCTCATGCAATCCCCCTAATTTAAACTTCTTACCACAAAATATACAAGAGACGTTGTTTTTGTTTCCTTTCCGTGCTTCACTCAACATCTTTGTCCCATATGCTATCAATAACAATGAGAGCACTGAAAGGAAATACCTAGGGCTTTTGTTATCAATATCTACAAACAAAATAAACAAATTCTCATCATATATAGATAACTTTCTTAAGCATGGTATATGTATATATATATATATATATATAAAGATAATGCATGTCACTTACACTTAAAACACTCTCTATCTTCTTTTATATTTCCGTCTAGAAGACTTACTTCTTTATATTCCCTTAATTGAGGATTCTCTGCTTGAACTAAAATAGAAAATACGAATGTAGTTATGCTATTTTTTTGAAAAAATTCGAAAAATTTTTTATAAATTGAATGAGTATGTAGTAAGTAATATTTTCGTCATACTTACATTCAAATGTGTTGCGTTTATAGTACAGGAAGTTTTCGTTCTTCCCAACACATTGTTTACTTCCTATGAATCGTGAAGATGTTTTTTCTACAAAAAAATAACATAGTAAATGTAAAGTCATTATTATTGTACCTACAGACAAATTTACATTTTTCATAAAACAGAAAAACTTACTCATAGCAATATGCGTGCTAGCTTTGCTCTTTTCCGTCTTCTCTTCATCATCTTTAAAACACTCCTCCAACCACCTTAGTGTTTCATCATCGGTAGAACTTAATAAAACAATAAATCAAGATTGTAATTATTTAAAAACTCTATATAATACAGTTGAATAATAAAGTTTCAATAATATACTTACATAGCACTGAAATCTATTTCATCAATATTCAACTCTAGCTCATCATCTGAGGTTGTAGACCTACAAGTAATATATATATATACATTTGTATAAGTTTATAAATGTAACTGCAACAAAATTGTAAAAGATAGTATAATATAACTTACTCATTTCTTGTAGGGATATTGCTGGCCATTTTTTGTAGTTTTGTGTTCTAATACTATACTTGAAATATTGTACTTAGTGCAAATGAAAACTGATCCTGCTTAGTATAAAAATACTTTCTCTTATATACAAAACATTGAAGTCATTTATCAAGATTAATTCGTAGACTGATTTTCATACAAAACCAAAACATTGAAGTCATTTATCAAGACTAATTTGTAGACTGATTTTCTGATCATTACTATGATAACTGATATTGTTTTTAAAAAAGTGGAAGTCAATTAAAAAAGTTGGTTAAAAAATAGGAAGATAGAGATTAGATAGATTAATAAGCTTGAGTCATACATACACCCTTGTAAACTTTCTTTCCACCTAACTAAAATTCTTTGAATGTAAAGCATTGGATAAACAAATTTTACAATCCCTAGATTGATACTCTTTTAAGATACATCTAGCTAGAACCAGACTTACATTTCATTTTGAATGACAACTCGCTTCCTCCAAACATATTTTTATAGCAAAAATATAATGTGTGATTAACTAGTTCAATTGCAGTTCATCACATATAGACACATCAACAGCAAAACATTGATGATGTAGTGTAGTTCCGTCTTTATATCATCAGACAGTAAATTAAAATGTGAGAGCTTAAATTATAGTTTACAACATCAAGTATGAGTTAGGAATGTAATAAACACTTTAAAGTTATCTGATAGCATTTAAATATGTATATGTAACATATAATTCTTGTTTTATTAGACAAAACAGCTTCCTAAAAATAGAAAATACACCATGTATGTTGATATATTGTTTGTATTTCACACAAAAAACAATGAGTTATTTTTAAGAAAAGTAACAGTCTAACTAACAAAAAAGTGGATAAAGTCATGCTTTGTTCATGTTTTTTAGACGATATCGGAGATAACTAGAATTAGAGATACACCACAAATCCGTTTTGGTGGAAGTCTGTAGCTGTCTTAACTAATATGTAATCAAAAAATAAAAAAACAAGAGATAAATGCAATCAAGTTCTCTTCCTTTTTAGGTTAAATTAATGACTTTTCTCGAGCGGCTTTATAACACATAACATTATAAAGATCAAAACATATAGGATTAGGCGAGAGATGATGATTAACGGCTTTTCTGGAATGAGTTTATTAGTGAAGTGACACTTGCGTTGTATTATAATTAATTACTTTTTAAAACTTGTGAAAATGAACTGGTAACATTACGTCGACTGAAATAATACCTAAAACGTCTCGCATAAATTTTGATCTAACCGAAAATGGACTGAAAACCTTTAGGGTGAGTACAAAATTATCGTAACTCGCTATAACGGATATTGTAAGAAATATTTTATTTTCTCGTTGCTAACTTGACGTAAAATATTTTGTAACGGATGACACGTGATCTCGATCGATTTTTGCTAACTGATCACTTAGTTACTCGTAAACATTTGATACTCGCTTGATTTTTTTGATAACAGCAATATCCCAATTATGCTTATCGTAAATATTTCAAAAACGGATATTGCGTGTTTCAGTTGGTTTTTCCTACTAAATCGCTTAGTTACTCGTAAACATTTGAAAATTGTTTGATTTTTTCGCTGATAAAACATGTTGCAAGTATCTTTTACCAAATATTACCGTGATTTTCAATCAGTTTTCCTTACTAGATTACTTAATTACTCACCAACGTCCATAATTGTTTTTATTAATCATTGTTGCAAAGCAATGCTGTATTTAAATAATATTACTACGTTTCCAACCAATTTCCTTACTGAATTACTTAATTACTCGCCAGTATTTCATAATTTCTTTCACTAATAATTACAAATAATATTGTAAATAAATAATTTACCAGGAATATTTATGCTCAAGTCTCCTCTCTCTCTCCTCTAAACACTCTCTCTAGATATATACAAACACAGTTATTTTTATACGTAAACTCAATCTCGAATGCTGATAATATATGGTCTCAAGCGGATAAATGAAGTTAAAGTACTTTACATTACACAAAATTTACTGTAAATTTTAATCATCTAGAGGACTAATGGTATCCTCTCTCTCCTTTCTCTCAAGATATCTCCTCTCTTTCTCTCTATTTCTCTCTCTCTCCTTTAACCTCTCTCCTCTCTCCCTCTCTAGATGTATACAAATTCAATTATTCTTATATGTAAAATCGATCTCGAATGCTGATGATATGTAGTCTCAAGTGAATAAATGAAGTTAAAGTACTTTGTATTACACAAAATTTACTGTAAATTTTAATCATCTAGAGGGCTAATGCTACCCTTTCTCCTCTCTCCTCTTTCCCTCTCTCCTCTCTCTCAAGATATCATATGAGTCAAAATTACCAAATACTGTAGATTTTAACCATCTAGAGATCTAATTTGGCAATTTTCCAACATATATACCCTATGAGTTAGAATTATATATATAATTATGTAAAAAAAATATCAAAACTTGAATGCCATACATTCAAAATCTAGCTGCCATATGAGTTCAAATTAAGTAAAAAAATAATCAAAACTCAAATGCCACTTAAATGCCATTCAAATGCCACTCAAATGCCTCTCAAGTAAAATACAATATAAACTCGGCGAATTCATCCAACGTCGTAACCCATTGCCTCAACCCCAAGACCAGAACCACAAAAAAACACTTGGTAGGGAGATCTGCTCATATATTACTACTAATATAAAGTGAAAATCTCTATATATATTGTTTTTAAAATAATATCGAAAACTATATATTTCAATGATTATTTTTTAAAAAAAGGAAAAAAAAGAAAAAAAGCCATATAATAAAACCTTGTTGTGAAACATAAAATATTTAAAAGGAAGGTGTAGGATAAAATCCTCACTCAAAAAATTATTGAAAATTGAATGGAATAAAAGAATATAAAGTGAAAATCTATATATATATATTTATTTTTTTAAAAAAATATCGAAAACTATATATTATAATGATTATTTTTTTTAAAAAGTTGAAAAACAAAAAACTTTGTAATAAAACCCTGTTTTAAAACATAAAAAATTAAAAAGGATGCTGTAGGATAAAACCTTCGCTCAAAAAATTAATGAAAATTGAATGGAATGAAAGAATATTTTACCAAATACTGCATTTTTCTTGTAAATATATTGAAAATTGAATGGAATAAAAGAATATTTTACCAAAATACCACATTTTTCTTGTAAATATATAGTAAACATTTCTAAAATATTGTTGGTGAAATTTACTGGAAAATGGTTTCAAGTGTGTCAAAGACTAAATATGATGTTTTCATTGAAATGTTTATTTTCCATTTCTAAAATATTGTTGGTGAAATTTACTGGAAAATGGTTTCAAGTGTGTCAAAGACTAAATATGATGTTTTCATTGAAATGTTTATTTTCAAAAGATCCAAATAATAACATTGAATCAATTAGTTAAAATTAACAGTCAAATTCTTTTTTTATCAAGTAGGCTTAATGTTTCTATTGTGATTAATTCTCAAATATTGTAAACTTGAACTATCTAGAGGAGTAATTTGTCGATTTTGATGTGTTTTTTTCTTTTAAAAAAATTATCATGTAATACCACATACTTCAGTTCTAATTCGTTTTGAACAATTTCATGGGAGACAAAGAATAAAAAAATTACATTGATTTAGTTTTTAGAATTAAAGTTGCTATCGAAAATGTTTTGTTCTTGAATGAGTAAATCCATAACCTCCTCATCATCATGGCGGAAGTTTTCTGATGATTGCATTTTGAAAAACAATTTTTTTTTCTTTTAAAAAAATTATTACGTAATACCACATACTTCAGTTCTAATTCGTTTTTAGAATTGAAGTCGCCATCGAAAATGGTTTGTTCTTGAATGGGTAAATCCATAGCCTCCTCCTCATCATGACAGAAGCTTTCTGATGATTGCATTTTGAAAAACAAATTACATTGTTTTAGTTTTCAGAGTTGAAATTGTCATCGAAAATGGTTTGTTCTTGAATGGGAAAATCCATAGCCTTCTCATCATCATGTCTAAGTTTTCTACCCCAATATCTCCAACCTCTCAGAGATAGAGATTGTTCTGTTTAAAAAAATAATGGAAATTGTATATATAAATGATTGTTTTTGAAAAAATGGTGAATTTTTGAAAAAAATTCAAAAGGAAAATGCAGGATAAAACCCTCACTCAAGAAACTAATTTTGTATGATAGGTTGCTTACCTAATAATAAGAAAATAATGAATAATTTATATTTAAGCAATTATTGAAAAAATTAATGAAAATTGAATAGAATAAAGGAAATATTTTACCAAATAGCCTGTTTTTTTTGTAAAGATATACAAACAGATAAAATTTAACCATTTAAAGGATGATTTCTTTTTTTGCAAAAAAAAATAATGATGATTTAATGAAATGAAAGAATATTTTACCAAATACCTTGTTTTTTTGTAAATTTGTACAATTAGTCGAAATTTAACCATTTATAGGATGATTTTTTTTTGTAAAAAATTAATGAAAATTGAATAAAATGAAAAAATATTTCACCAAAATACCTCTTTTTTGTAGATGTAAACAAATAGATGAATATCTAACTTAATCCATTTTTTTCCATTTGGGATCATGTTTTGAAGGTTTTCAAGATAGTTTTAGTAAAAGCTTATGCATTGATTGTCATTACAAGTTGTAGTGTTTGGTATTATTTAATATTTACTGACTCTAGCTACATT
Organism: Cryptosula pallasiana; assembly: GCA_945261195.1. Classification (NCBI taxonomy): domain Eukaryota; kingdom Metazoa; phylum Bryozoa; class Gymnolaemata; order Cheilostomatida; family Cryptosulidae; genus Cryptosula; species Cryptosula pallasiana. The sequence goes on from OX183137.1 coordinate 42,108,760, forward strand.
ATATGAAATTTTCCCTACTTATTACACAATAAATGTATATATTCACATATTGTTTCATTTTTAATCACTGTATTTATTCAATGTAGATATATCTTCTCTCTCTCCTCTCTCAAGATATCATATGAGTCGAATTACAAAAAATTATCAAAACTTAAATACCATACATTCAAAATCTAGATGCTCTATGAGTTAAAGTTATGTATATAATTATGTAAAAAATTATCAAAACTTGAATGCCATACATTCAAAATCTATAAGTTCAAATTAAGTAAAAAATAATCAAAACTCAAATGCCACTTAATTGCCACTCAAATGCCACTCAAATACCCCTCAAATAAAATACAATATAAACTCGGCGAATTCATCCAACGACGTAACTCATTGCATAACCCCCAAGATCAAATCCACAAAAAAACACTTGGTAGGGAGATCTGCTCATATATTACTACTAGTCTATACTGGCCCTGTATGATTCTATACCGGCCATGCATCACTCTATACTGGCCATGGGTAGATATCCCAGGCCATCAGCAAGATGACAAACATAGCTTGAGAGATCCAACCTAGCCTAGGAGTAACCAGAGCCTGTATCATATGTCACGATTCCCGGAACAAAGGCCGACAAAGGCCAGGATCTCCAGAGAAAGGAAAAAGCCACCTAGAGACAGTTGTTACTAGCTGGGAGATTACTGACTCCGCCCCTTACTGCTGGACACCAGATTTCTCAAATTAATTACGTTACATCTTATTAGTTACTAGTAGTAATATATGAGCAGATCTCCCTACCAAGTGTTTTTTTGTGGATTAGACCTTGGGGTTGAGGCAATGGGTTACGACGTTGGATGAATTCGCCGAGTTTATATTGTATTTTACTTGAGGGGTACTTGAGTGGCGTTTGAATGGTATTTAAGTGGCATTTGAGTTTTGATTATTTTTTTACTTAATTTGAACTCATATGGCAGCTAGATTTTGAATGTATGGCATTCAAGTTTTGATAATTATTTTACATAACTCAAACTCATATGATATTTTGAGAGAGAGGAGAGAAGAATGAGGAGATATAACTACATTGAATCAATATATGATTATACACATTTATTACATAATAAGTAGGAAAATATTCTTGTATAATATAGCTAGAGTTAGTAAATACTAAGTAGTACAGAGCACTACAACTTGTAATGACAATCATGAATCAATATGTGATTATATACATTTATTACATAATAAGTAGGAAAATATTCTTGTATAATATAGCTAGAGTTAGTAAATACTAAGTAGTACAGAGCACTACAACTTGTAATGACAAACAATATATAGTATTTTTTTTACAATCTAGTCATACAGAGCACTACAACTTGTAATGACAATCAATGCATAGTCTTTGGAGAGAGGGGAGAGGAGAGATGAGAGAGGAGAGAAGAGAGAGGAGAGAGAGGAGAGAGATTTTTTTTAGTTTTTTATACATTTATGTATATATGGATAATTATGTACATATTTATGGATATATTTACATTTACATTGAATAATATACATTTATTACATAATAAGTATATTAAATGCTATAAAATATGTTGGAAAATCACCAAATTAGACCTCTAGATGGTTAAAATCTACAGTATTTGGGAAATAACTGCAAGAGAGGAGAGAAGAGTATTTGGTAGAGGAGAGAGTATGTTGAGAAAGAGGAGAGATAAAAAGAGGAGAGAGGAGAGAGGAGATATATCTACATTGAATAAATACAGTGATTAAAAATGAAACAATATGTGAATATATACATTTATTGTGTAATAAGTAGGGAAAATCTCATACAATATAGCTAGAGTCAGTAAATATTAAATAATACAAACTTAGGAAGGAAGACTTCTGTTCTATGTACTTTTGATTCCATAATGAACTAAAATAAAAAGTTATGTAATAGTATAGAATGGTTAAACAGAAATTTAAAACAACTACAAACTCTTACTAAATAGTACTTTTTTATTAATTATTACCTTGTCATCAAAAATTGACTGTTAATCAGATGTTTTTGTAGCTTTTCGTGTCTTACGTTGTTGAGTCCTTACCCTTCTAGCTTGTCTTTGAGCGGACTGTCGCTGCATGTTTCTTCTTTTTAGACCAAGTTCTTTACGAGCACACTCGATAGAAATTGGTGTGTTTACCTGTTGTAGTTGAATTATAAATATGCTTTCTGAATTTATAAAAAGTTTTTTTGTTCCATGTCATGTTGTATAATTTTTTGAAAACTACACAGCACTAAGAAGGAAGGTCATGAGTTGAGTAACCATATGACATGAGTGCATTCATTACATATAAAATTGTATGCCCTGGGTTTTAAGAAGTAACTTATACCATCAAATGATAGTTTTCGGGATGTCCGGATGGATAAAGCTTTTCTCTACACGAAGACCAATTTTTTTTTTTTTCAATTTAAAAATTTTGACAAATATTGCTGAAAAAAGAGCCATTTTCCTCAAAAAACATGGCTTTAATGCCCTGGGTTTTTCTTCTCTTCTATTTGTGCTAGAGTAGCAGAATAAACTACATTTAGTCGCCAACATACATTTGCATTGATACGACATCAAAATTGTACCATACTCATTGTAATATTCTCACAAAGAGCATGTTTATACACTGATTAGTGTTGAATAGCGCTAGTGCAATTCAATGGGAGAAATATTTTCACTGTTTGTAATACGCGCCACCAATGCTTTGCCTGAGTGAACACGTATGAGCTTCTCTCATAGTATGTATGGCAATTGTGTAACAGCACTACTAAATACCAATACAAAAGACTACATAGCATATGTAATCTTTGACCAAAGGTTGACAACATTTCCTCAGCTAATATGCCCTTTGATTCATATTACTATTTGTCCCTCAGAGAGAGAGAGCGCACTATTATTATTTTGTTCCTGTGACTGCAATCAATATGGTAAACTACCACAAAACAAACGTTTTTCTATAACTAATGTTACTGTATAGGCATAAAATATTAACTGGCTTATATTTGTTGATTCCGCAAGTAGTGTTTAATTTGATGGTTTTAAATATGATGAATTTATTGTTAGCCAATATTAAATCTGTTAAGCATTATTTCCCACATCAGCTATTAGGGTTAGAGGTAAAGAACTCAACAACTACGTATTTCTGATCAAATTATTCCAGCAAATCTTGGGTCATACAAGTTCCTGTTTCTAGAGTTTCAAAGTTTTACAGTGAAAGTAATAGGATTTTGTTATCTGGTCTTCAACGGAAATTCTCTGTTTTTATATAGTGGCAATATTGGACCCACCAAACTGTGGATCATTAGTATACCGATGAATATTTAGTGCCTTGTGGGTAATAAATTATCAGAGGGGTCATTAATTTACATGAATTAAAGTTTGCTGGTTTAAAGTTTGGCTCCGTGCAAACTTGCCAAAATTATTGCTATAAAGTTAACACAGGCAAATGAAGTTAACACCAGCAATCGTTTGTGATCATTGTTAAAATGTCCATCCCACACTAGATTTGAACCCAAAACCTTTGGGAGCAAGCGCAACACTCTACCACCACACTACATTGCACTGTGTCATCCAGTGCATTTCACTAATGTATTTAACCCCAAGCGCGTTACTGTTGTTGGCTTACTCATCAGGAAGCCACGCATGAGTGAACAGATGAATGCTGTAATAGCTGTAATTCCATACACCTTATCACTCTCCGCTTTCATCACTGCTGCCTTGCTATCAGCAGTTTGCTTGTGGTTACACAAGTATGTGACTACTAGTACTAGCACTGCTGCCTTGCTATCAGCAGTTTGCTTGTGGTTACACAAGTATGTGACTACTAGTACTAGCACTGCTGCCTTGCTATCAGCAGTTTGCTTGTGGTTACACAAGTATGTGACTACTAGTACTAGCACTGCTGCCTTGCTATCAGCAGTTTGCTTGTGGTTACACAAGTATGTGACTACTAGTACTAGCACTAGTACTTCGCCTTCTCCCACTAGTACAACTATCAGCTACCACTGGCAGCTGCTTCGTGAAGAACTGCCGCAACCTCAACTACTGTTTATGTATCTGTGAGACTGCCTTAAAGCGAGACCTACAGTTTTAGTGTTCGTTCGTCTATTCAAACGGTAAGTAGTAATAAGATACTATCGATCACATCGTGACCGTCATCGTTATTTATTCAATGATAATAATAATTCACCACTACTCATAATTGAATCTGATTGAGTAGAATAGTATTAATAATCATGATGCTGCCCCTACCCCCACCCTACCATCATTAATACTTGTAATTACCAGCAAGTCCTCTGGTTGTTAGTTAGTTTTTTCCTCCTTCATATTTTTTTCAACAGCGATATTTGTTTATTATCAGCATCACAGTAGTAATAATAATAAGAATTAGTAGCAAGATGAATACCAAAAATGCAAGAAGTAATCATAACTGACTGTAATTAACAACTAATCCTGTGGTTTTTAGTGAGTTGTTGCTCTTCCTCTTTAGTATTATTTTTAATTTTGATATTCAGCATAATAATGCTGATAATAATAATAGCAAAGAGAATACAAAAAATATCAATAAATAATAATCCTAATTAATGCCTATATAACTACTCTTATTTTATTGTTTTTATTGTTTCTACATTTGTTGCTGTTATTATCGTTTGTTTTTTATGAACTTGGTAATAACTCGGTAGCACATCATCCTGAGAGTTGTCAGGATTATTAGTTAAGACTACTGAACTGCTTGAGGTTGTTGGCTGACAAAGATAGCTCATTAATTGTCAATCAATGTTGAACTGTAGATATGGTGATGATTGTTAACTATTAGTGTTTCAACCATTATTATTAATAATAATGGTATTTATTATAATTATTGGCCACGTTGTATATTGCAAACCCCTGTGGCTACTTCTATCATAGTATTAGCAACAGCAGACAGTTTTCATAGTAGCCATAAAGTATTAGCCCATATTAGCCTACAATGTTGGTTCAAGTAATTTTACTGTGCACCTCATATAATCAGATAAATAATAAAAGAAATGTAAGTTTTCTCAGTGATGATTTTGGCAAGTGTCTACAAGTATTTGTCTGCTCACTGCCTGCAAGACATTCGCAAAAGAGCAATTGTTAAAAAATAATTGTGTCTGGCTGGCATCCGCCATCCATCCGTAGAGCTAAAAGTGGACAAGTTATACATGTGCAGATGGCCACAGATGTGTTTGCCATGTGTAAGAATTATTTCTGTATCTTTGCTATGGGTTACCTTAGGCTGTTTACCTGCTACTCATTCACTGCAAAATGCTAGAAATAATTGCATCTAGCTGGCAAATATAAAATGTTCCCCCTGGTCAATAAGCATCTGACTTTCTATATTGTTGCAAACGGAAAAGTTACACATGTATAGTTAGAATTCACTGCTGCTAGCAGCTCTTGGACACATACAACTGTATCTGCCTTGCATATCTATACAGTTGCCAATCCAATATACTATCAATAATAGATAAAATGGTGACAAGTCTTGTCAATTTGGTCTGCTACAATATGTTTCATATTGCACAATGTATTTATTCATTACTGTTTTGCATATATAAAAAGACAGCACAAAACAGCTGCTGGTAATAAAAAAATGTGAATATGATTATTATTTGCTACGATCTTCTTTTGTAGATGTTGACAGTTTGGTTTTTCATTTTCTTGTGCTGCTTATCCATTTTCTTAGTGACACGGCAAGGAAGTGTCGTTGAGTATTTTCATTTCTAATCCCCTCGTGTCTTGTGTGATCTCGAGGTAAAATTGTGATTGCTTATCATAAACTAATAAACAACAGGCTAGATTGCTTCTAAATGGATCCCTGAGGTCTTTCCATTTTTTTTATAATTCCTTTTTTTTGACCGCTGACCCTAGGTTAGCCGGTCGTCCTGCAAGTACCAATTCATTCAATATTATACTATTGGGGATTGAAGATTATTCATTTGGCCCAATAATGAATATTCTAATTATTATAACTACTGATATTGTTACTCCTAATAGAGATAGTTATTCTCAATAACACTCATAATGCTGAAAATTGAGTCAGTCAGCAATGTAGCTTAAATAGTCATTTATGCTACTTTGCATTAGTACAAGGAATTTTTTAACTCTATTTGAACAAAAATGCATTATTTTTTTGTCGTTTTTGTCTTTTGTAGAAAAAAACTCAATAAATAGTGGCTTGGACCAGCTAAAATAGCATGCTATATGGCACAATGATTGCTTATTCTATCAAAACCATAGATTGGATAGTAAGTGTTGTTAATTTTGTATAGGATGTATGTTTCAACCAATTCTTTTATTACATTCACCAGTCTTCACTCTCAGACCCAATAACTACTATCAGAATGTTTATCATTATCATTAGTTATGTGTTTTTGTTTTATAGAAAACAAAAACGGTTTTCATTGACACCAGTACTAGCAGCTGTAGCAGAACTTTGTGACGGTTTTCCCTTTCACCCCTTTGTTATAAGGTAGGTACAAAACAAAACAAAAAACTTCGTATTTCTTTTACTAAAATGCACAGAAAAGCAGTTGGTTGTCTTCCCATTGGAGTTGCAACTTCCTAAAAAGATGATAACTGGAAAGAGGTTTCAAAGTTGTGCTCTCTATTTGAGGAAAATTAGTACACAACTTCCATTTTTGATAGTATATTTGCAGCAAAAGTGATAGACTACAAGAGTAGATAATTTCTGGCAAAGTATTAGATTTATTGAAAATCTGAGTATTTTAAAAAGACAGACATTGCATTTAGTGCCACACTTCTAGCAGAAAATTTGTGACTTTGTTTTGTTAGTACGTACAAGAATGTTCACTCGATAATAATATGCTCTTAACTTAGGAGCTGCAATTTTATTTACTTTCACTTTCAACGCATGGCAAACTACACAGTGCTTGCTTTATTAGTTCCTTGTATGCATTGATATCTTGTTTCTCTCTTGCCCCTCAACTTTCTTGTATTGAGGTAAAGAACCAAAACCTATCAATTTTGTTGGATTTCCAGCAACATCTTTTGCAAACATTAAACTGACATTTATTTGTAGGAAGAGTCCAAAATTATTTTTTGTTGACCTAACATGTCAAACTTGAAGGAACTTAGCTCGGCTCATTCTGTCACTTGCCAATCCCTCACCTTTATTTCCCTGAAGTAATGCAGGTTTTTGTACAGTTTTAGATGCTGATAGGTACTGTTGATTGTGAGGCTTCGAATTGGTCACAAATAGCTCCTGGTATATTTGCAACATGAAATGTAAGTACTATTTTATTAACGTATCGATATACGTACTATGTGAGGTTTTTATTGTGCAATAGACTTTTATAAAACTAGCAGAAGTATTGTCAACTCATTTCCTTTCCACAAAAGTCCATTCTGTGTAACGGTGTTGATTGGTAGTCCAAGGACTTTGCAACCTTGAAAGAAACTTACAGGTGCTTTATGCTCAAAAAGAACTCCACAATATGCCTGAACAATCTTTTTTTATGTAAATGTACGACTCCATCTATATACAACTAGGTACATGCATTACCCTGTTTATCGTTTCCTATGGCACGTAGACTGCAATGTCTATGTAGTTTTATGTTTATGTACTGTTGTCCGTGTACTTATATGTGTATGTACTACTTATTTTTTTTACTCCATTGTCTACATACTACATGTAATTCTATGCCTATGCCCTACTACATATATGCCATTCTGTGTCTATGTACTACTGTGTCCATGTAGCCTACTACTTTGTCTATGTACTACTACGTCTATGTGCTACTACGTCTTGTACTACTACGTCTATGCACTAGTATGTCTATGCGCTACTATGTCTTCATACAAGTATGTCTATGTACTACTATGTCCATGCACTACAGTGTCTATGCACTACTACGTCTTGCACTACTATGTCTTGTACTACTACGTCTTGCACTACTACGTCTATGTACTAGTATGCCTATGCACTACTGTGTTTATTTATGTACTGCTAATTTCTAGGCAATTTCTAATTTCTATTTATATATATGTATATATATATATATATATATATATATATATATATATATATATATATATATATATATATATATATATATATATATATATATATATATATATATATATACTGAGGTAACTATACTGTATTGCTATAACTATTTCCATTAGTATTCATGCAAGATCGAGGGTAGGGTTAACTGTCTCGAGTATTGTAGTATATATTTGGTATCTGGGGTAGCTAATATATGAATGCTAAACTGGTATTTGGTTGTGTGAACTTTTTTGTGGTAGTATTAGTACATAGTTTTCCTTGTAAACTTTTTGATCTAAATATTTGACAATATGTCTCGGTATCATAGTCAAGAAGTTTACTCTGCTTACTATGTTGTTTAGATAAAGTTTGATTGTCAAGTGCTGGTCTAGTTTGTTTGTTGTTGGTGCCTTGTAATCTTTTTTAATTTTTGTTGATGTTTTCGACTTCCTGTTTGTTGTGTATAGCATGAAGAAATAATGCTGGTTACTTCGTTTAGTTTGTCAGTTTAGTAAAATTGGCAAAATTTATTGATTGTGTACTGATGTATGAATATGGCTATTACACAAGTATGTACCATAGGCTCTGTTAGTTTGTGCAATATAGGTAAACTCTTGCATGTATGTCAATTTAGCCAATAATATGCATGGAGCTACTATAGTAGATATTTTTCTCCCATGGATTTCACTGTTTGTATTCTGCGCTGAACAGTCGCTTCTTTTATTTCAACCACCAGACAAAACATATAAACAAATGATTAGCTTGAAGCTGGTCATATGAAATGCTTTTGGTTGTAAATTTCTTTGACCACCGGTTCAGTGAGTCGATTTAGTGAGCCGTACATAAACGTAATGTGTCGAAACCAACTGCTCATTTGTATCAGTTTGATAAATTGTCAAGCATAACTAGTGTGATGTTGTTCTTACAGTGCACTGGCTGTCTTGGACACTACAATGCGGTGATAAGTCTGACCGACTGCTATCAACAACAAAAGCCCATTAAATGGCAATCAACAACATACTGGAACGAAATATATATGCTGCCAGTATTACTTCAATGATGCCGCTGTAGCTTAGAGTACACTATCAATACACGGCTAAACGATTGCTGCTTTTTTGTGTACAACTGATAGCATATGAGCTGCTGATGGATATAATATCAGCTTATGGTATCCATTCTTTCATGTCCACAGTATATTGCCCTTGCTGCTGCTGTACTGGGTTTTAGTTGTTATTTTATTACACCTCCAACTCATTTCTAATTCTGATAGGGCAGGTATATGCTGTACGCAGGCATTTCAGAAATGTGCAACTCAATACTACATGTACTCCACTAGCCTTTGTTGTGTTCATTGTTTGTTATACGGGACAGTTTATATTCATCTAGCGCTATTGAACATAATCCAGCTTTTTAGTTATTGGTCATATATACAACATTGACGTTTTATTGTATGTAGAAATATGGACTCCAAAATATAAGCCAATGTAGATTTTATGCATTTGTTTTTATGTTCTTTGCAAAAGACTCTACAAGGTTGCTACTTGAGCTCAAAAAAACATCAGTGGGGAAACATGTTATCATCATAGGCATAGCTTTTCATTTGTTTGTCTTACAACAACAATAGACATCAACATTAACATGATTTGCAATAGACAATTTTTAATGCTTCTATGTGGCAGAGATGTGCAACACAGATTCATTCCTCATACTGTCTTAAAAACTAATACATGTATGTATGTGCATATATACTTGTCAAGACTTGCAGGCAAGCATCATACAGCGTGTCTAGTACTACTAGTAGTAATTATAATCACAGCAACAGTTCATTCCTTTAGAGCTATAGAGTGCATCCAATCGCTCCACAGCATGCGATGAAATTATATATTGACCATTACATAAACCCGCAGTCGCACATTGTACTGCTTGGTGTAATGGTAGAGCGCAGGTATTGATTATGATTTGACTGCGTAATGTCACAGGATCGAGTCCCAGCCGCGGAGTTGGTTTACTGAAAATACATTTACTAAAAATGTTTCTAACAAAGTGCCGCTTGCCTTCTTAGTCTTGTGTATTTGATTCCAAGCACTTCTTTCAATTTCTTTTAAAAAATCATTAATATTAACGACTTCCACCATTGACAAAACGATTTCGAAACCGTTTTTTATAATGTCATCAAAACGTTCTGTAGATATATCACGTTTCTTACAACACATCCCCATACTCATCATGTGTTGAGTTATACAGAATATTATAACTTGAAATGTCAAACGTTCTACAGCTTTTTTTTCAACAACATCATTATTTATCACATAGTTATGATATATTTCTGGAAGGAAGTCCTTTAAGTAGATTGGATTTGTTGTTGCGTTGTTCTAAAATACAAGCGATAATTAGATAACTAAAATAATTAAAGGTGTTCAACAGGTGTTAAATAGTATTTTTTATTAATTCTTACCTTTTCATCAGGCTGAGATTCTGACTTTAGATACAATGGTTGACTTTCTACGACTTGAGTATTCATTCTGAAAAAAACAGAAAAAATTGATTCAATTCTTTATAACCAATTTAAAGATAGATATGTCATAAAGCCTTCAGATAGTTGCGTTAGCTAGCGGAAATATTTGAGTTTAAGTTTTACCTTTATGAAGAGAGAACTCTTAGTAGTTGCAATGGAAGATGTAGTAGATAGATGTTGCTCCTTTGCTCACTGTTGTTGAACTGGATGCTTTCTGTCTGAAACCGTTGTCTCTTATATAGGTGAATGTGTGAAAATAAATCTTTCATTCCCGCGAAAGCATTGGTTTGTATTCGCGTGAAAAGAAATTGTTTATTCCCGCGAAAGCAATGGGTTCCATTCGCGTGGAAATAAATTATTTATTCCCGCGAAAGCATTGGTTTTTATTTGCCTGAAAAAAAAATGTTTATTCCCGCGAAAGCAACAGTTTCCATTCGCGTGAAAATAAAGTATTCATTCCCGCGAAAGCAACAGTTTCCATTCACGTGAAAATAAAATGTTTATTCCCGCGAAAGCATTGGTTTGTATTCGCGTGAAAATAAAGTATTCATTCCCGCGAAAGCAACAGTTTCCATTCGCGTGAAAATTAAATGTTTATTCCCGCGAAAGCATTGGTTTGTATTCGCGTGAAAATAAAGTATTCATTCCCGCGAAAACAACAGTTTCCATTCGCGTGAAAATAAAATGTTTATTCCCGCGAAAGCATTGGTTTGTATTCGCGTGAAAATAAAGTATTCATTCCCGCGAAAGCAACAGTTTCCATTCGCGTGAAAATAAAATGTTTATTCCCGCGAAAGCATTGGTTTGTATTCGCGTGAAAATAAAGTATTCATTCCCGCGAAAGCAACAGTTTCCATTCGCGTGAAAATAAAATGTTTATTCCCGCGAAAGCATTGGTTTGTATTCGCGTGAAAATAAAGTATTCATTCCCGCGAAAGCAACAGTTTCCATTCGTGTGAAAATTAAATGTTTATTCCCGCGAAAGCATTGGTTTGTATCCGCGTGAAAATAAAGTATTCATTCCCGCGAAAGAAACAGTTTCCATTCGCGTGAAAATTAAATGTTTATTCCCGCGAAAGCATTGGTTTGTATTCGCGTGAAAATAAAGTATTCATTCCCGCGAAAGCAACAGTTTCCATTCGCGTGAAAATAAAATGTTTATTCCCGCGAAAGCATTGGTTTGTATTCGCGTGAAAATAAAGTATTCATTCCCGCGAAAGCAACAGTTTCCATTCGTGTGAAAATTAAATGTTTATTCCCGCGAAAGCATTGGTTTGTATCCGCGTGAAAATGAAGTATTCATTCCCGCGAAAGCAACAGTTTCCATTCGCGTGAAAATAAAATGTTTATTCCCGCGAAAGCATTGGTTTGTATTCGCGTGAAAATAAAGTATTCATTCCCGCGAAAGCAACAGTTTCCATTCGCGTGAAAATTAAATGTTTATTCCCGCGAAGGCATTGGTTTGTATTCGCGTGAAAATAAAGTATTCATTCCCGCGAAAGCAACAGTTTCCATTCGCGTGAAAATTAAATGTTTATTCCCGCGAAAGCATTGGTTTGTATTCGCGTGAAAATAAAGTATTCATTCCCGCGAAAGCAACAGTTTCCATTCGCGTGAAAATAAAATGTTTATTCCCGCGAAAGCATTGGTTTGTATTCGCGTGAAAATAAATTATTTATTCCCGCGAAAGCATTGGTGTTCTTCCGTAGAAACAATGTTTCATTAATTTAACCTTATGATAAATGGCATGATTTCAGCTATATAAGAAGCACTGTTTTTACACAGAAAGCAGTCACTTCGACATTAGCAACTGAAGGAGCAAGATCTACTACAACATCATCTACTACAACTGCTAGAAGGACTTTTCTGTTTGGAGGTAAGTCAACTTGATTGAGTATAAATTTAATTTTTATCGATTTAGATACTAACAGTGGTATGATATTGAGTAAATATATATATATATGTATATATATCTTCAAATTGGTTTGAAAAAGAAATCATAACATGGATTTTTACTTTATCTTTTAGAATGTCGACACAAGTCATATCAAAACAACTGAAGAATAAAGAACCAAAACCTTCACAAGATAAGGTGATTGATGACAATGTACTTCTTCAACGCACTATGATCCCCTTTCAAAGCGCCAGTCTGAATACTCTGGCAACTCTCATCATCAAAAGCGCCTCTCTGTTAAGTACTCTATCTCCAGCTTCCAGAAGAAACATTGAAAACATAGTCAAAGTTGAAGATTTACCAATACCTACAGTTATGCAGGTGTTAACCGTTGAGCTCCATGATGAAACGAACTGCACCATCATATACAACTATAAAAAGGATGGAAAGGTAGTTAGAGTGAAGAGCACTATTCCATTAGCGGCGGGATTACTTGTCAATGAAGCTTCGCAAATAAGACCACTGGTTTTGATCTACATGGGTGTTGAAAAGACTGGAAAAGCAATTTTTCGTGCTGCTACAGAAACAGGAACTACTTTGAGGTGTAAGAATGTGTTTGATGTATTACCAGAAAAAAGTATGCGACAAATCAATGCTTATTTCGAGGTAGCTAATCTTCAGGATTTCCCAACAGATAGTGTCATATGTTTCCAAAACCCTGAAGTTATAACAAAGTCTGACAGGCGATGGAATGGAAATGAAGAGACTCTTCTAGTTCAATACAGAAGTGTTGTAGATGAAGAATTACTGATCGGAGATATGCGCATTCCTCATCAAATAGCTTCTGCTGTGACATCGGAGAGATTTGGAGTGATTTTGTTCAAGGGTCTGAGTCGAAACGCAGACAATTCAATTTTCTACAACGTCAGTGTACTCGCAGCTCATCAAGCCTTCGTCCAAGCCTCGGAACTGGCTGATAATCCAAAATCTGAGGATTTTCTCAACCACTTCGATGATGCTGAAAAAGAAGGTTGTGGAGAACAAACTCTCGAGAAGCTAATCTATAACTCAAGGGATTCATATCACTATAGGTAAGTTTTATTAATTTTTACCATAATTTTAAAAAGTTGATTTGTGAAAATTTTGTGTATTCTTACAATGAAAAACCCCTTAAAATGATAAATTTGTGAACATTTTTGTAAAAAATTTTTAAGTTATATATATATATTTCGAATTAAAAAAGGATTTTGTTGTGTCATCAGTGTTTTTTTTTACATAAAAGTTGGAAAAATAACAAAAGGCGATAATTATTTTACAAAAATGTTCAATTTTTCACATAAATGATCAACTCATAACCTTTTTTTGTAAAACATTTTTAAATTATATATATTTCGGATTAAAAAAAGGACTTTTTTGTGTAATCAGTGTATTTTTTTTTACATAAAAGTTTAAAAAATAACAAAAGGTTATAATTATTTTGCAAAAATGTTTAGTTTTTCACATAAATGATCAATTCATAAACATTTTTTGTAAAACATTTTTAAATTATAGCTATTTCGGATTAAAAAAGGATTTTTTTGTGCAATCAGTGTATTTTTTTTACATAAAAGTTTAAAAAAATAACAAAAGGGTATAATTATTTTACAAAAATGTTTAGTTTTTCACATAAATGATCAATTCATAAACATTTTTTGTAAAACATGTTTAAATTATATCTATTTCGGATTAAAAAAAGGACTTTTTGTGCAATCAGTGTATTTTTTTACATAAAAGTTTAAAAAATAACAAAAAGGTTATAATTATTTTACAAAAATGTTTAGTTTTTCACATAAATGATCAATTCATATACATTTTTTTGTAAAACATTTTTAAATTATATATATTTTGGATTAAAAAAAAGGGTTTTTTGTGTAATCAGTGTATTTTTTTTAGCTAGAAGTTGAAAAAAAATCACACCAAATGAAAAAAAAGGACTTTTTCGTGTGTAATCAGTGTATTTCTTTTACATAGAAGTTGAAAAAATAACGAAAGTTTATATTTATTTTACATTAATTTTAATCATACTATACTAATACATCATTTTTTATTTTAGTCCATTTTATCGTAAAAAGAAAACAGAGTAAAGAACTTTCCCTAAGAAATATTGAGCTGAATGATGTAACTCAGTGAGTTATTTTCCTGTTATATATAAAATGTAAACTATCTAATGTAGCTAAGAGTAAAATTTAAATTCGGTAAAATTTATTTATATAATGAATAACTTTTGTATTTTAGTCAATTATTGGATCACAGAGAATACGGAATACAAGAGTTCCTCCCCGGGTCTAATAATATACCAGAAGAATATCAAGAAAGATATTGTTCAAGAAAAGCACTTTGTAACCATTGATATCGTAAGCTATAGTAGTTTGTATTACAGAAAATTTACTATAAAACAGTTTTATGAATGTAAAAACTAGATATGGTATTTTCTATTACAATTATTTACTTGTAAATTTTATTCATCTAGAGAGGTAATTTGGTGATTTTTTGACAGTTTTTAAAAAAGTTAAAAAGTACAAAAAAAATCAAAAAATATCGAAAACTGTATATTTCAATGATTATTTTTTAAAAAGTAAATTTTATTCATCTAGAGAGGTAATTTGGTGATTTTTTGACAGTTTTTAAAAAAGTTAAAAAGTACAAAAAAATCAAAAAATATCGAAAACTATATATTTCAATGATTATTTTTTAAAAAGTTCAAAAAAATGTAATAAAGCTCTGTTTTGAAACATGAAAAATTTAAAAGGATTGTGTAGGATAAAATTCTCACTCAAAAAATTATTGAAAATTGAATGAAATGAAAAAAAAATTTTCCCAAATACCATGAAAAACTCTATATATATATACATTGTTTTTAAAATAATATCGAAAACTATTTATTTCAATGATTATTTTTTAAAAAAATAAAAAAATTTAAAAGGAAGGTGTAGGATAAAATCCTCACTCAAAAAATTATTGAAAATTGAATGGAATAAAAGAATATAAAGTGAAAATCGCTATATATATTTATTTTTTTAAAAAAATATCGAAAACTATATATTATAATGATTATTTTTTTAAAAAGTTGAAAAAAACAAAAAAATTTGTAATAAAACCCTGTTTTAAAACATAAAAAATTAAAAAGGAATGTAATAAAAGAATATTTTACCAAAATACCTCATTTTTTTTTGTAAATATCTAGTAAAAATTTCTGAAATATTGTTGGTAAAATTTACTGGAAAATGGTTTCAAGTGTGTCAAAGACTAAATATGATGTTTTCATTGAAATGTTTATTTTCAAAAGATCCAAATAATAACATTGAATCAATTAGTTAAATTTAACAGTCAAATTCTTTTTATCAAGTAGGCTTAATGTTTCTATTGTGATTAATTCTCAAATATTGTAAACTTGAACTATCTAGAGGAGTAATTTGTCGATTTTGATGTGTTTTTTTTTAAAAAAATTATCATGTAATACCACATACTTCAGTTCTAATTCGTTTTGAACAATTTCATGGGAGACAAAGAATAAAAAAGTTACATTGATTTAGTTTTTAGAATTAAAGTTGCTATCAAAAATGGATTGTTCTTCTTTAAAAAAAATGATTACGTAATACTACATGCTTCAGTTCTAATTCGTTTTTAGAATTGAAGTCACCATCGAAAATGGTTTGTTCTTGAATGGGTAAATCCATAGCCTCCTCCTCCTCATCATGACAAAAGCTTTCTGATGATTGCATTTTGAAAAACAAATTGCATTGTTTTAGTTTTCCGAATTGAAATTGCCATCGAAAATGGTTTGTTCTTAAACGGGAAAATCCATAGCCTTCTCATCATCATGTCTAAGTTTTCTACCCCAATATCTCCAACCTCTCAGAGATAGGAATTGTTCTGTTTAAAAAATAATGGAAATTGTATATATAAATGATTGTTTTTGAAAAAAATGGTAAATTTTTGAAAAAAATTCAAAAGGAAAATGCAGGATAAAACCCTCACTCAAGAAACTAATTTTGTATGATAGGTTGCTCACCTAATAATAAGAAAATAATGAATGATTTATATTTAAACAATTATTGAAAGAATTAATGAAAATTGAATAGAATAAAGGAAATATTTTACCAAATAGTCTGTTTTTTTGTAAAGATATACAAACAGATAAAATTTAACCATTTAAAGGATGATTTCTTTTTTTGCAAAAAAATAATGAAGATTTAATGAAATGAAAGAATATTTTACCAAATACCTTGTTTTTTGTAAATTTATACAATTAGAATAAGAAAATAGTGAATAATGTATATTTAAGCAATTATTGAAAAAATTAATGAAAATTGAATAGAGTAAAGGAAATATTTTACCAAATACCCTGTTTTTTGTAAAGATATACAAACAGATAAAATTTAACCATTTAAAGGGTGATTTCTTTTTTGCAAAAAAAATAATGAACATTTAATGAAATGAAAGAACATTTTACCAAATACCCTGTTTTTTTGTAAATTTGTACAATTAGATGAAATTTAACCATTTAGAGGATGATTTGTTTTTGTAAAAAATTAATGAAAATTGAATAAATCGAAAAAATATTTCACCAAATACCTCTTTTTTGTAGATGTAAACAAATAGATGAATATCTAACTTTATCCATTTTTTTTCCATTTGGGATCATGTTTTGAAGGTTTTCAAGATAGTTTTTAGTAAAAGCTTATGCATTGATTGTCATTACAAGTTGTAGTGTTTGGTATTATTTAATATTTACTGACTCTAGCTATATTATATGAAATTTTCCCTACTTATTGCACAATAAATGTATATATTCACATATTGTTTCATTTTTAATTACTGTATTTATTCAATGTAGATATAATGAGTCGAATTACAAAAAAATATCAAAACTTAAATGCCATACATTCAAAATCTAGATGCTCTATGAGTTAAAGTTATGTATATAATTATGTACAAGATTATCAAAACTTGAATGCCATACATTCAAAATTTAAAAGTTCAAATTAAGTAAAAAAATAATCAAAACTCGAATGCCACTTAAATGCCATTCAAATGCCACTCAAGTACCCCTCAAATGAAATACAATATAAACTCGGCGAATTCATCCAACGCCGTAACCCATTGTCTCAACTCCAAGATCAAATCCACAAAAAAACACTTGGTAGGGAGATCTGCTCATATATTACTACTGTTACTATTTATAAACAATGTGCTTATTTGTCCATTTTATTGATGTTGCATGTAATTGGAGTACTTGGGTAGCTAGGCCAAGTACTTTCGTCATTTCTTGTAACTTGGCCTATAAAAAGCTGAGTCTTTGCATTTAAAATTACACTCTCGTACTTGCATTGATGCCAGTAATTGTTTTGAAATAGAATAAATGTATACTACTCGAAAGCACCGAGTTGCCGAGAGCTCACCATAATTGTAAAGTAGAGTTCACTTCTTTGCAGTGGCTTGAAATGCCATC
Source organism: Cryptosula pallasiana (assembly GCA_945261195.1). NCBI lineage: Eukaryota > Metazoa > Bryozoa > Gymnolaemata > Cheilostomatida > Cryptosulidae > Cryptosula > Cryptosula pallasiana. The sequence continues at coordinate 42,126,700 of OX183137.1, forward strand.
CAAGCACAGGATCACCTTTGGGAGAGGTTGATCGTTAGCTGTTAGGCCTTGGAAGGCTGACTGTATTGTTGAACTGGCAGACAGCAGTTCGTCTGGTGCAAACTGTTAATTGGATAAGTAGTGGGTCAATAAAACCTGAAGCACCACTTATACAGGTATATGCCTAGTACTGGGTACAATAGACTATGCGATTGCCGCAATGTATGCCCGCAATATATGCCCACAATACACGCACATAAATATACATATAAATGCCCGCTTGCTAGTCATAAGAGAACAGCTAACTTCTCTGATTGCGTGACTGGACTATAGGGCTGGTTATAAAAGCCTCTGACTAATTTAATCAAATCAACACAACCTAATATTAAATAGTGTGTGAAGAGGCGCTTAATGTGTTCATTATTGTAAAACATTGAGGAAGTCGTATAGCCAGAAGCCTATCTTCGGCCTATGCGCTTGGTCATTATTTTAGTGATTCATTTAGTCATTCCCTTAGTTGCCACTAACACTAACCAAGTGGTGTCTTCAGCCAAGTAGTATGAAGGTAAGTAGTATGAAGGTAAGTAGCATGAAGGTAAGTAGCATGAAGGTAAGTAGCATGAAGGTAAGTAGTATGAAGGTAAGTAGCATGAAGGTAAGTAGCATGAAGGTAAGTAGCATGAAGGTAAGTAGTATGAAGGTAAGTAGTATGAAGGTAAGTAGCATGAAGGTAAGTAGTATGAAGGTAAGTAGTATGAAGGTAAGTAGTATGAAGGTAAGTAGCATGAAGGTAAGTAGCATGAAGGTAAGTAGCATGAAGGTAAGTAGTATGAAGGTAAGTAGTATGAAGGTAAGTAGCATGAAGGTAAGTAGCATGAAGGTAAGTAGTATGAAGGTAAATAGCATGAAGGTAAGTAGCATGAAGGTAAGTAGCATGAAGGTAAGTAGCATGAAGGTAAGTAGTATGAAGGTAAGTAGTATGAAGGTAAGTAGTATGAAGGTAAGTAGTATGAAGGTAAGTAGCATGAAGGTAAGTAGCATGAAGGTAAGTAGCATGAAGGTAAGTAGTTTGAAGGTAAGTAGTATGAAGGTAAGTAGTATGAAGGTAAGTAGTATGAAGGTAAGTAGCATGAAGGTAAGTAGCATGAAGGTAAGTAGTATGAAGGTAAGTAGCATGAAGGTAAGTAGTATGAAGGTAAGTAGCATGAAGGTAAGTAGCATGAAGGTAAGTAGATAAAGCAATTTGGATTAATAGGGCCAACATCGTCTTTTTTATTGCAGAAAATTTCATCAGAATGATTAAAGTTACTAGCTACTACATTGTAAACTTGTATCTGCATCTGCATAATGTGATATTTTAGAGCTGTGCAATCGTGTTGGCTGAGCTTGTATTTGCCGAGCTATCAGGAAGTCAACATGTTGAGCCACTTGAGCTGTGTGCAAACACAACAGTTAGTGTAGCACCAGGACTAGGAGGAGTTATACAACATACAACGACCGAACCGCCCAGTAGCTGTATTCTAGCACTGACTGGTCTCACAGAGGGTGCTCACATCAGCTTCCCTGGAATTGATCGCACTAGCACTGATGGAAACTGTAGGATAAATCCGACATCTCTAATCATTGGAGACAAAGAGTACTGTGTTTTAGAAGAGAAGTCGATTAATGTGATAATCGTAGAGGTAAAAGAAACAAAACTGCTCATATCTACCCACTCTAACTCCAACTTCTCCATAGAGTTCTACACAAACAGTAAGCTTATCAATCTTGTGAATAATGCCAACTTGATATCAAAATATATGTCTATCACTTTCTGATGGGAGAGTTTTGTCTATGTTTTGTTAAATTGTAATAAACTTAGCAAATGCTGGTACTTGATTATGTTTTAGTTGGCACTTGTGGACAGGTTATATCCATTCCAAGTTCAGCCAAGTCTAATCAACTATCTGGAGTTATCGCTAGCAACATTGATCCAACACTGGAAATTGATGACTTTGACTGTTTCATTAAGATACAACAACTACCAGCTGGTAGTGTATACATGGTGTTTGAGTTCTTGTTTAAGTCTACTGCCTATGGACCATGGTACATAAACAACGGGCATAAGAACTTTAGTATAGATGAGCTGGTATCTACTAGAGAACCACAGATAACTTTTCATAAGCTGAATGAAGACGGAAATAGTCGGTATGGATTTGTCATTCGTTACACAAGTAAGTAAGAGATTATACACAGAGATGTAGAGTCAGTTTATAAACTAAATATTGGGTTGTAAGTAGAAAGGCATGTTAGCAGTTGATAAGGTTGACTGATATATATTAGTGTTTCCTCTAAGTCACTGTTCCACCTTACCTCATATTTCTGATTCAAATGTGGGTGTTCAGACTTCCTTCTTTTTCTTTCAGTAGACAGTTAATACTACGATTCATGCCATTGAGAATTGGTGACAATGCCAATATATATAAGTTACATTGACAATATCTTTATTCTAACTTTAACTTCCCTTGAACTTAAATATAGGGATTTCTCACTCCTAACCAGCTTTTACATTATTTTTAGAGAATAATCTCATCTTTTTTTGTAAATCACCCGCGATAATGACGATTTTAACTCCCAAATATGGGGCTGTTTTTGTGAGGTAAATTTGTCAAGAGAACAGATTCTGCAGAAATGATTATGCAGATGACACCCTGTTATACATGTTATGTAATGTTTTAGTTCTGTCGTGTGGTGACACACCTAATATAACACATAGCAAACAACCCGATAGTGTCAAGGCTTGGATACCAGGAGATGTTGTAGAATATAAGTGTGAGGTTGGCTACAAGCTATCTGTTACTCCTGCTACTATTGAGTGTCTGTTACATGGTAGACAAGCCTCCTGGAGTAATAGTTCTCATATCTCTTGTCATAGAGGTATGGTTTCTTTTGTGTGGTACTGTGGGACTGTCTGTAACTGTGTGCTGTTTATTGTGTACTGAAGTATTGTGGTACTGTATACTATGTACTATGGTACTATGTACTATGGTACTGTGTACTATGTACTATGTACTATGGTACTGTATACCGTATACTATGGTACTGTGTACTATGTACTATTGCACTGTGGTACTATGTACTATGGTACTGTGTACTATGGTACTGTGTACTGTGTACTATGGTACTATGTACTATGGTACTGTGTACTATGGTACTGTGTACTATGTACTATGGTACTGTATACTATGTACTATGGTACTATGTACTATGGTACTGTATACTATGTACTATGGTACTATGTACTATGGTACTGTGTACTATGTACTATGGTACTGTATACTATGTACTATGGTACTGTGTACTGTGTACTATTGTACTATGGTACTGTGTACTGTGTACTATGGTACTGTGTACTATGGTACTGTGTACTATCTACTATGACTGTAACATATATTGTAGTAAGCTGTCCAACAAACAACATGACAAACAACACAAGTGAAGTCAAATATTACCAAGATAAAATGTACCACAAATGTGAGAATGGGTATGAGACAAGTATTACCTGTGAATCAAATGGGATTTGGTCTACTCCAGATTGTGAAGAAACGGATAAGCTTGCATGTAATTATTTGTTTTAGATGGCATTGTACAATGTGCTTCGAAATTGGCATCTGTATTATTCTCTATTGAGCTCCACCATTGTTATTTTAAACTTGCATTAATTTGAAATATAAAGTTTTTGTTGCTAGTCTGTATAGTCTGTGCAAATGCACTCAATAAGAGAGGCAATAGCACAGACTTATGCAGCTTTTAATGCGTACCTGTACCTTCAGCAGCATCAAATGACTCTATGCCAGCAGCAATAGTATGTGGTACTGTTGGTGGAACTGTGGCAGTAGGATTAATGGTGGTAGCTTCTATTTGTGTCTTTCGCCATTTCAGGTACCAATTATTAGCATATTTTAGTATATTCGTACTCATAATATGCAAAAATTATTTGTCATGTGGGACATTTTATTATAAGCATCGTTTTATGTTGTTTTAGCAGCGGAACATGCAGAACAGCCAAGAATGTGCAGATAAATGGTAAACCTTCCTTTTAGCATTTCCGTTAGATTACACAATTGCTTCAACTTAAACAGACCATAATTTTCCTTCTACTACAGCAGAGTAAAACTGACAAGTATCAGTGCAGTGGTTTGACCTATTGACCCCTTTCTCCCACCTCCGGTTTAAATCTCCGTCTGCCCTCCCAGCTCTTACAACCTTTCCCAACTCCCACGAGTACCTTGAAGCTTTCTGTAGATCTCAGCTGTAAGGTTAATGAGAGTTGCATGCATTTTGTAATACCTAGGTTTGGAGTTATTCTCCCAATTCTACTATCCATGCTACATGCACCTGGTCCTCAGAAAGCTTTTACGTAATGCCTGTTTGTCGGACCTATCCTGATCACGAAAGTTACAAAAAAATAAGAATCTTGACTATAGGCAGATAAACAAAGACGATATCCTCTGTGACAGCTACCCTTCCCCTTCTTGTATTCATCGTACTAAAACTGCCGGCACCCACAATGTATTATCTACTTTGTAGATACCCAAACTTTCCCTCCGTGCTCCTCTGTCCACAGCCCCTTGCAGAGCAGAGCAAAACTGTACTTAATAGAAATTGGCTTGATTTATCGAAGTATTTCCTATTTGCGAGAGTGGCAAAAATCTCGGGTTATTGATAAGACTTATAGATGATACACATACTACAAGGAGTTTTGAATTGACAAGTTCAAGCTAACACTTAAGTCTCCCAGCATATAACTTTGTCCTATTGTTGTTTTAATGCTCACTAATTTGAAAATTAGTGAGTAAGTTAGTGGGTCAGTTCGGACTTCACTAATTCTTTGAGAAACGTAGCGATGGACTATTAGACCGATGGAATTCCTTGCATAGCTATCACTATATCCTATCACCTTGCACCACAGCAACACAAAAAACTGTTTGCCCTAATTACTGACATCTGAATAAACTTCCGTATTATTAGGTGAGAGAAGATTAATACCTGAATCTGACAAGAGTAGTACCCGTGAGTTGCTTGACCTTGTATTTTAAAAACCGATCAGACAAAAATCAATTATTGAGAAATTTCAGCACTATTAGCAACATTGTTAATAAGTTTGTTACAGAAACTGGAAAATGCACGCTCTCGAAAAGGCCAGTCCCCTGATTGCAAAACTGCATTTATGTTAGTGTTAGACGTAGCTTTACCAGTTGCTGCTACTCCACTGCTGTGAGCTATAAAAACAGCTGGAATGTTAACGTCTTTTTAAAAAAGTGATAACCATCTACTAACAGTTTGCAAAGTTACTGTGCAGTGTAGCTTCCGAAATTTAATGACAGTTCTTGTGCTCAACTCATGGTTTGCTTTCTTAGAAATTTAAACCAGTGTACACAGTAAAGGAAAAATACTAAAATTACCATCAAAAAATCTAGAAATACCAACGATGGTGTCTCTTCCTGGCTTAAGTGGTCGATTGATCCAAATGATCATTATGTAACAAGACCAAGCAGTGAGAGCCTGCACCCTCCATCTTTAGGGTAATGTCAGAGGTAAAACACATTTGATGGTAAATTCACTAAGCGAACAAGTTCCAATATTCATACCTTTGAGGTGATTGAAAACTATTTTTTTGTCCATCACAAATGAAGTAGATTAACCATAGATTTAAATATATTTTCCTTTACAACGCCTAGGGCTCATAATAGATGGCACTAGTTCACACGTCTATGTAACCTGTAAGCTCACACAAAGGCCAAACAGGATATAACAATCAATGAGAATAAGCCGAGTATTTATAGATTAGAATAAATAAGTAAATGAAGTGTCCAACAAGCTAGCCCATTGTAGGGCTGTAAGAGCTGCTGGGCATCACCACAAGCATTTACATGATGTGTCAGCAACAATGAAAATATATAATAAAACTTTCAGTTATCTGACATCTTGTATGAATTAAAGTGTTTGAAGTTTTAAAGTTGGATTTGTTGTATAGCCTGATATTTTAGCTAGCAGGTTAGTTCTGTATTCTAATATCAACAGAACAGGTTGATGGTTCATCTGCCACTTATGAGGCAGCAGTCAACCTAGGAGACACACACTTGTATCAAAGCGTACTTCAACGGGATTCTGTACGTAAAGGTGGAAGAGATAACGTTTCACTTGAAACTCAACTCTATGAGCCAGTCAACGGACAAAGTGACGCCCACGTATATGACAAGATTGTGAAGGTGCGTTATATCATTGAATAATATGACACCTGCGTACGTTATATGTATGACCACACTGTCTAGGTATATCTACACTGTATAGGTATGAATACACTGTCTAGGTAGGACTACGCTGTCTAGGTATGACTACACAGTCTAGGTATATCTACATTGTCTAGGTATATCTACACTGTCTAGGTATATCTACACTGTCTAGGTATGACTACACTGTCTAGGTATGACTACACTGTCTAGGTATATCTACACTGTCTAGGTATATCTACATTGTCTAGGTATATCTACACTGTCTAGGTATATCTACACTGTCTAGGTATGACTACATTGTCTAGGTATATCTACACTCTCTAGTTATATCTACACTGTCTAGATAAGACTACACTGTCTAGGTATGACTACACTGTCTAGGTATGGCTACACTGTCTAGGTATGACTACACTGTCTAGGTATGACTACACTGTCTAGGTATATCTACACTGTCTAGGTATATCTACAATGTCTAGGTATATCTACACTGTCTAGGTATGACTACAATGTCTAGGTATGACTACACTGTCTAGGTATGACTACACTGTCTAGGTAAATCTACACTGTCTAGGTATATCTACATTGTCTAGTTATATCTACACTATCTAGGTATGACTACACTGTCCAGGTATGACTACACTTTCTAGGTATGTCTACACTGTCTAGGTATGACTACACTGTCTAGGTATGACTACGCTGTCTAGGTATGTCTACACTAAGTATGCCTACACTGTCTATGTGTTGCTACGCTGTCTAGGTATGACTACACTGTCTAGGTATGACTACACTGTCTAGGTATGATTACACTGTCTAGGTATGACTACACTGTCTAGGTATGTCTACACTGTCTAGGTATGACTACACTGTCTAGGTATGACTACACTGTCTAGGTATGTCTACACTGTCTAGGTATGACTACACTGTCTAGGTATGACTACACTGTCTAGGTATATCTACACTGTCTAGGTATGTCTACACTGTCTAGGTATATCTACACTGTCTAGGTATGTCTACACTGTCTAGGTATGTCTATATTGTCTAGTTATATCTACACTCTATTCAAGACTGCATTGTTTAGGTATGTCACTATCTGTTGGGTTGGAAACTGTCACATCTTTTCTCTTATGACATGAGAATTCTTTTGATCTTTTTATTTTTCTAGAATTATTAGATTCCATAACATTCCGCTACATACATACAGACCTGTCATCAATGATTGCCACAGACACTTCCTGCAGTGCTTGTAAAACCTGCTTCCTACAAAGGATAGAGTGGCAAAAATGGATTACTTTGAAAACTGATGCTACCAAATAAACCCGCCTCGAACAGATTACTTGGTTTTTGATAAGATATATATATTCACTACTGCTAAAACGCTCTCATATATATTGAAGCTTGGACTGTTTAGTGAATTATTTAGTTTAGGAAAGTTACAAGTTTAATACATAACCTCAGTAATAGCAGACTTCAATTTATATGTACGTAATTACAAATGCACCTTATTTTCATTAAATAATACAATACACAGTAATAAAACTGGAGAACATGTAATCCTATTAACTGTTGTCACAAAACGCAAACAACAATAATGACCTTTCTCTCTTCCTATCATACGCAGTTCTATGGTACGTTTATTGTCTGTTGCTTCTTTTATATATTTTCAAAAGAAATCGTGTCATCTCTTTGAGTTGACATGCAGATTAACTATGTTTCAAACTCCTACATCACCGAGGGTGTAAATCTCATACTGTTTGGGTGCCTCCATAAAAGTGCATATAAAATAACGGTTCATCAATGCATTACAAGTCCATGTAACCATCCTTGCTGCTACTTCAAAGGCATATTAGTTTATTATTAGCTAGTTGGTCAAGGTCACATAAGCTATGTTGTGGTTTGAAGACTCAAAGCTTGGATATACATTTTTTACTGCACAGATTACAAATCACACCTGATATTCCATGGCCACATTTATATAGAATACCAGGTTTATTCTACTAGTAAAGATAAACCAGTCTATGGCATATCCCGTAGCAAAATGTACCATGTACACATCAGTTTTTTCTTGGATCTTACTCCTTTCTCACCATTGTCAACATTAATGAACTACAGGTTATTTTAATTTCCATCACGGTAATTGTCCTCTCTCTACAAAAGAAGTACTGCCTGAGTTGTTTGTGTTGGGTTATTTGGCTAAGGGTTTGAGGAAAAAAACAAATCAGTCACATCACACATATGGTGAGCCGTCTAACTATCAAAACTTCTGCTACGATAATTAACTACAAGGCCCAGCACTAATAACCAGTTAAAACAGTTTGTACAAGCGCTACAGAAGGAAGTGCGAACAATGAACGTGAGTCTCTTTTATTCTATAGCACTTTTTTGGTATTTTGGTCTGTTATTGCTAGGTCATTCCAGACACAATGCTGTCACTGCTATCATATTGGTGAAGTATGCAGTTGCTGCCTTGAACAAATGCATAACTACATGTATCAAGCCTTGCTCAATGAAATAATTGCAATAGCAATATCTCGCAAGCCATAAAAGCAATTTTGTTGTTAACAGTTTGAGAATCTATAATATTTTACTATGAGTGAAGTTGAATAGTAGTTAGTATGTACTGTAACTAGTAGTTAGTATGTTCTATAAACTGAGTTGTAAATGCAACTAAACACTTATGATGATATACCGATAATGAAATAGCTGAGTTACCCTACAGCCTGCTCTGAGGTATTCACCTGACATTGTTGCTTGATGTACTGAAGTGGATATTGATGGCTTCCAGTTCTGCACACTCTGCGCAGACAATGTAAAGTAAATCATACAACTGACACATTGTATGACGGAAGTATTTAATATAAAAAGCAACATAAGGTTATACTTGCATCAAGTAGCGCACAGTTAGACCTACCCCGGGACTGTGGTGGGGTCCAGCGCGTAACCTTTGATATTATTGTACGATAATTGCGCCATATTAGAAATATCTAGTCAAGGGCATTTACAGTTCCACATTAAGACCCCAATAGAGTATTATCACAGAAGCTCTGTTATGCGTAACAAACCAGGGCACACTGCTTAAGCAACTCATTTGGTATTTCGGTTAGTAAACTCGCCTCACAACTACATGTGCTGTGGTGAAACTTGGTGGCCCACTAGCCTTGTCTACATCCCTGTACCCACTTTATGCTCTACACTTCTTCCACCCTCTCCATGTCCCGTATACATTCCAAGAATCTCAACAGTAGTAATATATGAGCAGATCTCCCTACCAAGTGTTTTTTTGTGGATCTGGTCTTGGGGGTTATGCAATGAGTTACGACGTTGGGTGAATTCGCCGAGTTTATATTGTATTTCATTTGAGAGGTATTTGAGTGGCATTTGAGTGGCATTTAAGTGGCATTTGAGTTTTGATTATTTTTTTACTTGATTTGAACTCATATGGCAGCTAGATTTTGAATGTATGGCATTTAAGTTTTGATACTTTTTTCACATAATTTGAACTCATATGGCATCTTGAGAGAGAGGAGAGAGAAGACAGAGAGGAGAGTGGATATATTTATATCTACATAGAGAGAGGAGATATATCTACATTGAATAAATATATTCATCAAAAATGAAAATGATATGATTATATACCTGATTACATAATAAGTAGGGAAAATCTTCCTATATAATATAGCTAGAGTCAGTAAATACTAAGTTATACAAAGCAATACAACTTGTAATGACAATCAATGCATTCATACATACATATGGTATCTTGAGAGAGAGAAAGAGAGAGAGGAGAGAGATCTTTTAGTTTTCTAGCAATTAATGTATATATGGTCAATTATGTACATATTTATGGGTATATTTATATCTACATAGAGAGAGAAGAGAGGAGATATATCTAAATTGAATAAATACATTGATTAAAAATGAATCATTATATGATTATATACATTTATTACATAATAAGTAAGGAAAATCTCCCCACATAATATAGCTAGAGTCAGTAAATACTACGTAATACAAAGCACTACAACTTGTAATAAATACAAAGTAATAACAGTTAATGCATAGTTTGTTCCTTTATAATGATGTCTTTGATGTAGTGATGTTACATCTTAGGAAGGAAGACTTCTGTTCTATGTGCTTTTAATTTCGTAATGAACTAAAATAAAAAAATTATGTATTAGTATAGAATGATTAAGCAAAAATGTAAAATAATTACATGAATTTGAATTATAGTTCTAGTTACATTGGATAGTTTACATTATTAGAAAAGGGAAATAACTCACCAAGTTACATTGTTCAACTTGTTCTTTCTTGAGCATTATTTTCACCAAGTGCTTTTGATTCTCTTTCATCTATCTAAAACAAAACAAAAAATACTTGCTTTATAAATATGTTGTAAAAAAATACACTAATTACACCAAAAAAGTGCTTTTTTTTTACCTGAAAAAATGTATATGTTCAACATTTTGTTGTAAAAACTACGCTAATTACACCCAAAAAGTCCTTTTCTTTACCATGAAAATGTATATATTCAGCATTTTGTTGTAAAAAATACACTAATTACATCAAAAAAGTCCTTTTTTCACCTAGAAAATGTATATATTCAGCATTTTGTTTAATTTATGGTAAAAATTAGTAAAACTCACCTATAGTGATATGATTGCCTTGAGTTATAGATTAGCTTTTTGAACTCTTGTTCTGGACAGTTTTTTTTCAGCATCATCGAAATATAATATAAGTAATTTTTAGAGTCTTCATTGGTTTGGTATCATCTAAGTAGGTGATAGATCTTGAAAGAAATTCTTGCTGTGTTGGAGAAGTGTGCTGTCTTCAGAATCCATGTAGTTTGAGTCTTCATTGATTTGGTATCATCTAAGTAAGTCGTAGATCTTAAAAGGAATTCTTGCTGTGTTGGAGAAGTAGATTGTCTTCAAAATTCATGTAGTTTGAGTCTTCATTGGTTTGGTATCATCTAAGTAGGTGGTAGATCTTGAAAGAAATTCTTGCTGTGTTGGAGAAGTGTGCTGTCTTCATCTTCATCGGTTTGGTATCATCTAAGTAGGTGGTAGATCTTGAAATGAATTTTTGCTGTGTTGGGGAAGTATGCTGTCTTCAAAATCTATGTAGTTTGAGTCTTCATTGGTTTGGTATCATCTAAGTAGGTGGTAGATCTTGAAAGGAATTCTTGCTGTGTTGTAGACTGTCTTCAAAATTCATGTAGTTTGAGTCTTCATTGGTTTGGTATCATTTAAGTAGGTGGTAGATCTTGAAATGAATTTTTGCTGTGTTGGAGAAGTATGCTGTCTTCAAAATTCATGTAGTTTGAGTCTTCATTGGTTTGGTATCATCTAAGTAGGTGGTAGAGCTTGAAAGGAATTCTTTCTGTGTTGGAGAAGTATGCTGTCTTCAGAATCCATGTAGTTTGAGTCTTCATTGATTTGGTGTCATCTAAGTAAGTCGTAGATCTTGAAAGGAATTTTTGCTGTGTTGGAGAAGTCGACTGTCTTCAAAATTGATGTAGTTTGAGTCTTCATTGGTTTGGTATCATCTAAGTAGGTGGTAGATCTTGAAATGAATTCTTGCTGTGTTGGAGAACTAAGTAGGTGATAGATCTTGAAAGAAATTCTTGCTGTGTTGGAGAAGTGTGCTGTCTTCAGAATCCATGTAGTTTGAGTCTTCATTGATTTGGTATCATCTAAGTAAGTCGTAGATCTTGAAAGGAATTCTTGCTGTGTTGGAGAAGTAGACTGTCTTCAAAATTCATGTAGTTTGAGTCTTCATTGGTTTGGTATCATTTAAGTAGGTGGTAGATCTTGAAATGAATTTTTGCTGTGTTGGAGAAGTATGCTGTCTTCAAAATTCATGTAGTTTGAGTCTTCATTGGTTTGGTATCATCTAAGTAGGTGGTAGATCTTGAAATGAATTCTTGCTGTGTTGGAGAAGTGCGCTGTCTTCAAAATCGATGTAGTTTGAGTCTTCATTGATTTGGTATCATCTAATTAAGTCGTAGATCTTGAAAGGAATTCTTGCTGTGTTTGAGAAGTATGCTGTCTTCAAAATTCATGTAGTTCGAGTCTTCATTGGTTTGGTATCAATTAAGTAGGTGGTAGATTTTGAAATGAATTTTTGCTGTGTTGGAGAAGTATGCTGTCTTCAAAATTCATGTAGTTTGAGTCTTCATTGGTTTGGTATCATCTAAGTAGGTGGTAGATCTTGAAAGGAATTCTTTCTGTGTTGGAGAAGTATGCTGTCTTCAAAATTCATGTAGTTTGAGTCTTCATTGGTTTGGTATCATCTAAGTAGGTGGTAGATCTTGAAATGAATTCTTGCTGTGTTGGAGAAGTGCGCTGTCTTCAAAATCGATGTAGTTTGAGTCTTTATTGATTTGGTATCATCTAATTAAGTCGTAGATCTTGAAAGGAATTCTTGCTGTGTTGGAGAAGTATGCTGTCTTCAAAATTCATGTAGTTTGAGTCTTCATTGGTTTGGTATCATTTAAGTAGGTGGTAGATCTTGAAATGAATTTTTGCTGTGTTGGAGAAGTATGCTGTCTTCAAAATTCATGTAGTTTGAGTCTTCATTGGTTTGGTATCATCTAAGTAGGTGGTAGATCTTGTGTAGTAGATGATGCTTCTCCGCTTGCTATTGAAGAACTGGATGCTTTCTGTGTGAAAACAGTGGCTCTTAAATAGCTAAAGTCGCACTGATTAAACCTTATGAATCAGCATTTTTTCCAATGCTTTCGCGGGAATAAAAACTGTTTGTTCCCGCGAAAGCAAGGGTTTCCATTCGCGTGAAAATAAATTATTTATTCCCGCGAAAGCAACGGTTTCTATTCGCGTGAAAATAAACTATTTATTCCCGCGAAAGCAACAGTTTCTATTCGCGTGAAAATAAACTATTTATTCCCGCGAAAGCAACAGTTTCCATTCGCGTGAAAATAAATTATTTATTCCCGCGAAAGCAACAGTTTCTATTCGCGTGAAAATAAACTATTTACTCCCGCGAAAGCAACAGTTTCTATTCGCGTGAAAATAAATTATTTATTCCCGCGAAAGCAACGGTTTCCATTCGCGTGAAAATAATTTATTTTTTCCCGCGAAAGCAACAGTTTCTATTCGCGTGAAAATAAACTATTTATTCCCGCGAAAGCAACAGTTTCCATTCGCGTGAAAATAAATTATTTATTCCCGCGAAAGCAACAGTTTCTATTCGCGTGAAAATAAACTATTTACTCCCGCGAAAGCAACAGTTTCTATTCGCGTGAAAATAAATTATTTATTCCCGCGAAAGCAACGGTTTCCATTCGCGTGAAAATAATTTATTTTTTCCCGCGAAAGCAACAGTTTCTATTCGCGTGAAAATAAACTATTTATTCCCGCGAAAGCAACAGTTTCCATTCGCGTGAAAATAAATTATTTATTCCTGCGAAAGCAACGGTTTCCATTCGCGTGAAAATAAATTATTTATTCCCGCGAAAGCATTGGTTTGTATTCGCGTGAAAATAAAATTTTTATTCCCGCGAAAGCAACGGTTTCCATTCGCGTGAAAATAAAGTATTTATTCCTGCGAATGGAAACCGTTGCTTTCGCGGGAATAAACAGTTTTTGTTCCCGCGAAAGCATTGGAAAAAATGCTGATTCATAGGGTTTAATCAGTGCAACTTTAGCTATTTAAGAGCCACTGTTTTCACACAGAAAGCATCCAGTTCTTCAACAGCAAGCGGAGAAGCATCATCTACTACAGCTACTAGGAGACCATCCAGCATCAAGGTAAGAAATGCTAAAATAATTATTTGTCTTTAGTTAATTAAATCATCTAGCTCTAAGTGGTGATAAGGTAAAAAATAATCAATAATTATTTAACACTAGTAGAAAGCTCTAATTATTTATTTTTAAAATAAATAGTAAATAATTATTTAACACTATAATAATTTCAGTATATTCACATCATTAAAAAACTAAGTTCTTTTACCATTTTGCAGGTATGATGACATCACACTCCAAAGCACTTCTTAAGCTCCATATTGAACCAACTACAACTACCAACAACATCGACACTATCTCCACTACAACCACCAATTCCACCACCAACGGCATTCACATTGATGATAGAAGACCCAATCCTAACACCTTTAATGATACATCTTCCTGCTCAAACATCAACACTCCTGCTGCTATAGCAATGAAACACCATGTAAGCAACCAGCATCGAGGTAAGAAGTGCTAAAATAATTATTTGTCTATAGTCAATTAAATCATCTAGTTCTTTGGAACTAGCTTTTTATTATTATTTTATTATTTAGATCACTACAACCACTAAGAGGACTCTAAGTAGAGTTAAGGTAAAAAATAATAAATAATTATTTAACACTAGTAAAAGGCTCTAATTATTTATTTTTACAATGAATGATAACTGTTTTATGTTGATAATGAAGTAAAATAATACAATATTGAAAGTTTTAATCATTTTTTGGTTGTAAAGTTCAAAATCGACCTGTAGTTCAAGGCATCATTTAATAAGCTAACCTATTTTTTCTCTCGGACATACGACAATTCTGTCTAGCAATGTTAAAATACTGCGATCTTGAGAGGAAACAGGGTAGGTTCTATGAGCATAAAATTATCTAGGAGAGATACTTCTATGGTCAAGAGAACGACTCCATATCGTAATAGGAGGATAACTCCATAGTGCAACTAGTTGAGTTCTTCAACTAGTGTTAAATAATTATTTATTATTTCTTACCTTAATACAAAAAGTCTCCTAGTAGTTGTAGTAGATGTTGATCCTTCAGTCACTGTTGTTGAAGTGGATGCTTTCTGTGTAAAAACGGTGCTCCTTATATAGCTAGGTTGTACGAGGTACTAGGTACCGATTGACACGAGTTGATTTCAATGAAAAGCCTTTATAATATATAAGCAGGAAAATTCACGCGAAAACTAAAAAAATAAAAAATATTCTTCGCGGGAGTTTTCCGTCTTATATGTTATAAAGGCTGTACGCAAAAAAACTCACGCGAAAACCGAAACTCAATAAAAACTTCTTCGCGGGAGTTTTCCTTCTTATGTGTTATAACAGCTTGATGCAAAAACTCACGCGAAAACAAAAAGAATAAAAAAAACTTCTTCGCGGGAGTTTTCCTTCTATGTACTATAAAGGCCTTACGCGGAAAACTTACGGTAAAAAAAATTGCGTGAACTTTCTGCATAAAGCCTTCATAACATAAAAGAAGGAAAACTCCCGCGAAAGAATTGTTTTCTATTTCCCGTTTTCGCGTGAGTTTTCCGTGTAAAGCCTTTATAGTATATAGAAGGAAAACTCCCGCGAAGAGAATTTTTTGACTGTTTCACTTTTCGCGTGAGTTTTCCGTGTAAAACCTTTATGACTTATAAGAAGGAAAACTCCCGCGAAGAATTTTGTTTTTAGTTTCGGTTTTCGCGTGAGTTTTTGCGTAAAGCCTTTATAACATATAAGACGGAAAACTCCCGCGAAGAATGTTTTTTATTTTTTTTAGTTTTCGCGTGAGTTTTCTGCGTAAAGACCTGCTTATATATCATAAAGGCTTTTCATTGGAATCAACTCGTGTCAATCGGTACCTAGTACCTAGTACAACCTAGTACAACCTAGCTATATAAGAAGCACCGCTTTTCCACAGAAAGCATCCACTTCAACAACAGTGACTGAAGGATCAACATCTACTACAACTACTAGGAGATTTTCTGTATTAAGGTGAGAAATAATAAATAATTATTCAACACTGGTTGAAAAACTCAACTAGTTGCACTCTGGAGTTATCCTCCTATTACGATATGGCCTGACCATAGAAGTATCTCTCCTAAATAATTTCATGCTCATAGAACCTATCCTGTTTCCGCTCAAGATCGCAGTCTTTTGGCATTGATTGACAGAATTGTCGTAGGTCTGAGAGAAAAAATAGGTTAGCCTTAAATGACATCTTGAACGACAGGTTGATTTTGAACTTTACAGCCAAAAAACGATTACAACTTTCATTATTGTATTGTTTTACTTCATTATCAGCATAAAACAGTTATTATTCATTGTATTTAATATGAAAAATAATTTTTACTGATGATGATTATTATTATTATTCTTATTATTGTTAATATTATTGTGATTTCATTTGGTTTTCATTGTTACTTTATTGAATTTTGTTCGTCTTGTGATCTAAATAATAAAATAATAATAAATATTTATTTACCACTAGTTGAAAAACTCACCTACTTGCACTATGGAGAAAATAGCCTCCTACAACCAAATCCGTTTGTGTTACAAACCCTGTCTTTGGATATTGATAAATCGAACCTCAACTAGAATTCACTCCTAGGTAATTTATCTTTACTAGATAATTTTATGCTAATAGTATCTAAGTTATTTCTTTGTAAGATCACAGACTTTGACATTAACAAAATTGTGTGTTTGTCCGAGCACTAGTAAAGTACCTGACTCTAATTATTTATTATTAACAAAATAATAAGTAATTAATATTTAATGCTAGTTGAACCTAGATATAAATTTATCTCTACTAGATAGTTTCATACTCACACAAACTGTTTCTTCGCTACTTTATGTATATGTAGATAAAGCCAATGAAAATAAATGAATCAATTGTAACAATCAATTTTTTTGTATTTTGTAGACACAATGCCTACTTTGGACTCTTGTTTGAGACAAAACGCAGTAGCAGCAAAGACTATAAAACATCTGGATAAGATCCAATTGAAGTAACTGCAGATAACTAAAGGAAAAACATGTGCTACAGCATACAGAGTGAACAAGGTGTGTGTAGATTATTACTCAGTCTCATTACACTACTATTACTAAGAATTATTGTAGGTGTTGGATAAAAGATTGAGCAGTAATTTTAATAAATTCTAACCATTGTAAATAATACTTCAACTCAAATAAAATTAAGGAAAATTGAATGGAATAAAAGAATATTTCACCAAATACCCCAGTTTTCTTGTGGATATATACAAATAGATGAATATCTAGCTTCATCTATTTTTTTCATTTGAGTGCGATTATTTCCCCTCCTCTCTCCTCTTTTCCTCTCTTCTTTCTCTCAAGATACCATATGAGTTCGAATTATGTAAAAAACTATCAATACTTAAATGCCATACATTCATAATGTTTTTTATTGTAGTTATTTCCCAAATACTGTAAATTTTAACCATTTAAAGGTCTAATTTGACGATTTTCCAAGATATTTTATAGTATTCAATATACTTATTATGTAAATAACTAAAAGAAATATTTACGCTCAAGCCTCCTCTCTCTCCTCTCTCCTCTCTCCTCAACCAAATACTCCTCTCTCCTCTCTTGCAGTTATTTCCCAAATACTGTAAATTTTAACCATCTAGAGGACTAACTTGGTGATTTTCCAACATATTTTATAGCATTCAATATAGTTATTATGTCATAAATGTATATTATTCAATCTAGATATAAATATATCCATAAATATGTACATAATTATCCATATATACATGGTTGTATAAAAAACTAAAAAATCTCTCTCTCTCTCTCCTCTCTTCTCTCTCCTCTGTACATAGCTATAAAATGTTAATATGGACATGAATTTGGACATGCACATGTACATAAATATGAACATAGGTATGTACGTAAATGGACATGAATATGGACATGTACATAAATGGACATGAATATGGACATGAATATGGACATGAATATGGACATGAATATGGACATGAATATGGACATGTACCTATTCATGTCCATTTATGCACATGTACATGAATATGGACATGTGCGTATTTACTGACTCTAGCTATATTATATAGGAAGATTTTCCCTACTTATTATGTAATAAATGTATATAATCATACAATGATTCATTTTTGATCAATATATTTATTCAATGTAGATATATCTCTCTCCTCTCTCTATGTAGATATAAATATACCCATAAATATGTACATAATTAACCATATATACATGAATGTATAGAAACAAAAAATCTCTCTCCTCTCTCTCTCCTCTCTCTCTTTCTTTCTCTCAAGATACCATATGTATGTATGTATGCATTGATTGTCATTACGAGTTGTGGTGCTTTGTATTACTTAGTATTTACTGACTCTAGCTATATTATATAGGAAGATTTTACCTACTTATTATGTAATCAGGTATATAATCATATAATGTTTCATTTTTGATCAATATAGTTATTCAATGTAGATATATCTCCTCTCTCTCTATGTAGATATAAATATACCCATAAATATGTACATAATTAACCATATATATATATATATGAATGTACAGAAAACTAAAGAATCTCTCTCTCCCTCTCTCCTCTCTCTCCCTCTCTCCTCTATCTCTTTCTTTCTCTCAAGATACCATATGTATGTATGTATTGATTGTTTGTTACAAGTTGTAGTGCTTTGTATTACTTAGTATTTACTGACTCTAGCTATATTATATAGGAAGATTTTCCCTACTTATTATGTAATCAATGTATATAATCTTATAATGTTTCATTTTTGATCAATATATTTATTCAATGTAGATAAAACTCCTCTCTCCTCTCTCTCTTCTTTCTCCTCTCTCTCAAGATGCCATATGAGTTCGAATTATGTAAAAAAATTATCAAAACTTAAATGCCATACATTCAAAATCTAGCTGCCATATGAGTTCAAATTAAGTAAAAAAATAATCAAAACTCAAATGCCACTTAAATGGCACTCAAATGCCACTCAAATGTCTCTCAAATGAAATACAATATAAACTCGGCGAATCCATCCAACGCCGTAACTCATTGCATAACCCCCAAGGTCTAATCCACAAAAAAACACTTGGTAGGGAGATCTGCTCATATATTACTACTCTCAACCATTCGGATTTTATCCGAATTGCCCGGATTTTGGGAGTGTCAAATTTCACTAGGATGGGTTTGTCATATTGTTCTTTGTTACCCGGATTTACTAGTATAACTACCCTATAATTAATACCTCCTTTACTTTCATACAATTGCTACTATATATTTCATTTGTTCCAGTAATCTAGTCTCAACTACAACCCTAACAAAACAAATAAATGAACAATTTTTTAAGTTGTTTCAATACAACAACAACGCTACAACTACTAGTGCCTCACTTTCACTACAAAATCATGTAGACATCTAACACAATGCTCTGATCAAGTCATGATTAAAGACAAAAGACATCAATGACATCCGAATGAGTTAATATCTCTCCTTTCTTCACTTTTAGTAGGAGATCTCATGTCAGCAGATATTGGCTTTACACTACTTCTGCTCAATAGCCCGCTACAATGTTTATTGTGTTTGCTTTAGGAAACTTGGGTTATTGATGACTCACCACGTGGCTCTAGCTTGCATACAACACTATAAGGAACCAATTAAAAGCAGCTTAAAAAGAAGATAACTACTAGTTTGAGCAACGGTCTCAAATCACGTAGCGCAATGTATATGGTTGATGTGGATGATAAAGAGCTGATAAAAAATGTAAAAAGGCCACAACAGCATATAACCAAAGAAAAACAAAAGAAGCACATTATACACAGTTATTCATAAACAAAGTGCTGGTCGAACATTTTAATTTAATCACTCTTCATTCATTTTTTTTGTGACTCCAAGCATTTATCATACTTTATCTTTTGTTGACTCCGTTTGCAATACATCCATTTTGATTGTCTAGTGTTTCATTAACCTTTGGCCGCCCGGGCGGGACCCCATAGGGGGGGGGGGGCTTACAGCGCCCCCAACCCCCCAACCCCCCCGTGCCTCAGTTGCTTCGCGCCCTCAATGACGCCGCACGAACTCAACCAGGATTTTTCAAAGTTATAGGTTGAGATCCCTGCATTCTTACCCGCAGAGAAATGGCCAGGCCCATCTCTTCTCCTCTTTCCAGGACTGTTCGAGTCATTTATACCTTCAATAAGTAGTGCCCTGTATACCCCTTCCCTATGTCTCCCTCACCCTAGCCCATTGAAACCTACACAGCCTCAACCCCCACCCCTTCCCTATGCCTCCTTGGACAGATAGATGCACTGAAAAGAAAGGGTGGGAAAGCAGAGCCATGTAGACACAGTAGGAGGAGCTCTAACGATAGTTATTGGTGTGATTTGCTACCAAAGACAAATCAAAAGTCAGTAGTTGTAGTTTTCCTGTAATTTAAGAAATAGAGCCCCATGCACTGCAGCTCGCAGTAGATTGCTAGCTTTGCTAGAGTAATGTTATATACCATATTTTAGTATCATAAGTCTTATTAAAGATTGATTACCTTTTACTATACATTAGTTTGTCTGGCCAGTGACCTGGTTATGTCTGGTATTTGGTTGGTAAAGTTGTGAGAAGTTCTGTATAGGTCAAGCAGATGTCGAGTTAGATACGGTGAGGTAGTGGTAAAACATTCTTAACCATAATTATATTTCAAACATATAGTTGGAGAAGATGCTGCTATAGGGTCAGTGCGGGAGGTATGCTAAATAGCCCTCTCAATAGTTGAGAGGGGGGTCAAAGTGGGCTTTCAAAATTGTAAACTCAAAGCAAGTGAGAAAAAATCTTACTGCCTTTTTTTGCCACAAAAAACTTAGCTATATTAGCAGGAAAAAAGCATACAAATTATAATTAGCTGTAACACTCCACAGACACTATGCTAAGAAAGTTTTCCTGATGTGATCCAGTCTCACATTTCATCACCAGTGATCACAAACCTATTGCACAGCAGAAGATTACCCCATTTTATGTTTAGCAACCTGCAATGTGTATTAATTTTTCGCCAGTCAAAACTATACTGATTACTGGAAAGCCTGGAAATAGTCATTGCCAGCGATGGCACCAAGGAGGAGATTTCTTTTAACCATAACTCAGCCATGGACAGTCATGGGAGCACTACACCACTGGTTAGATAGAATGTCTTCTAGTACAGTAGATGGTAGCTGGAAGAGACATTGAGATACCAACACCAACACCAGCAATGTCAGAGTGGGAGCAGTGCTCTCCCAGTTTCAAAATGAAGGAAAGTGGCTACTATCCTATTATAGTATGGCCCTACGTTCCCAAGAACTGATTTATGTGTAGCAAGATAGGAGCTATTGGCTGTGGTAAAAGTTGTTAAACACTTCTGTTCCTACCTGTATGGACTGCATTTCCAGCTGAGAACTGTTCATGCTCCCTACAATAGATCTGCAAAAAGAAGGAGCCATACAGCCAGGTGGCACAGTGGCTAAAGATGTCATCAGAGTTGCAGGATGTTATCGAACATAGGAGCTGCCCCAAACACGGGAATACCGATAGGTTGAGCTGTTCTTTCCCTCCGTACTGTAAACAGCGTGATCATAATAAACAGTGAGACGATGGTCCCACTGGAAGAGAACTAAAGGCTGAGGTAGATAAAGACCCCACCACCAAAACCCCCCGGACCACCTCATCACTCAGATGGACCCTCTACTTTCCCGTTCTCCCTGTTATTGGATTGGTGAAAACTTGCAATGACTTGGTCTCAGTCCATAGAACAGGCAACCATGCAGTGGCCATTCTTTATGAGTTCATAACCTCCCAACACTCTCCACCAAGAAACTCACACAGGGCTGGGTAGCTGGGAGATGAAAAGACCCGCCCAATGTCAACAGACTACGGGGTTGAGAAAAGATGGAGTTCTAGAGATTCAGGCATCTTCAAATACTACGAAGACAAAGTGGTGCATTTTGGGTCCCTTTCTTTGTATTTAACAAAGGCGTACCATATTATATGTTTCCCAAGTATTCATCATTTCTACGATATTTTAGTGCCAAAGCTCTATTGCAATTGAACAAAACAAATAAGCACTCAATCTATTCTTCATCACATAGCTTTAAAAGAAAATTGTATGGTTTGATCAATGATAGAGAGCAGTCAAACTTATTTGAACGGTATTACAATGATAGCTAGTGGAGAGTTTATCTCATCAACATTACTTATCAATATCACAGCCATCGCCATAGATGGGGGTCATTAGATCACTACAGGATCATTAGTTCCTGCAAAGGAGCTTAGCTGTTTAGAATCATAAAACCAATTGCAATAGAGGAGTAGCTCCCTCTATGACCCTATTTCATATATACATCATGTACTCTAAAGACTATAATTTAAACCCGTTGACCCACCGTTACCAGCCACTCATGTTCTAACTGGCCCATGATTATCAAGTTTAACCATTTACAACACATTTCCGCTAAAATTGTTTTATCAATGACAAGCATCTACTATAAATTCCCAAGGAATGCTTATGTTATAGAATTTGAACATCCATCTCTTTGCACCAAAAAACTTTCGTTATAATGCAGTGGCTGCCAAAAAAAATTCAGTCCAGTGAATTTATTTTACATGACCCATAAAATAGGGATAATAGAAAATTTTAACATTACTGAGTATAATTAATAGTTGTAATAATAATTAAAATTATTATGAAGTACAATAATAAAATAAATGATGAATAATTACAATATCCTGAAGATTTACTGATAAATAAAACCAACAGAATTATTAAAAGTAATAATCTTTTTGGTGAACAAAAAACAACCATACATCACAGTGAAATTGTTTTTCAATTATTGTTATTATTCTAATTATATCAGGGAAACAAATAATTCATTGTCGGAAATGAAACCGGCAAAAACCAGCACTTTGTGCCGTATGATTGGCAAGTTCAATCGCAGCTCACCGATGTGCTCCAGTACATCGTCACGCTATATTGGCCTGTGTAGCCACCTGCACATTGTCACGATCCATCGTATAGGCACACCGGCATCAAAACATGGGGAAGTGCAGCCATGCTTTTATTCCTACATAAAAAGGTCCCTCTGATAGTCTACGGGCATCAGTGAAGTGTAATTGAGTGATCCATCGAGACCGGTATTGATTTCAGTTACACTAAAAACTAAAACAGCAATAAAATAGATATATATTGCGATACCGGCCCTGTACAAGTCTATACTGGCCCTGTATGATTCTATACCGGCCATGCATCACTCTATACTGGCCATGGGTAGATATCCCAGGCCATCAGCAAGATGACCAACATAGCTTGAGAGATCCAACCTAGCCTAGGAGTAACCAGAGCCTGTATCATATGTCACGATTCCCGGAACAAAGGCCGACAAAGGCCAGGCTCTCCAGAGAAAGGAAAAAGCCACCTAGAGACAGTTGTTACTAGCTGGGAGATTACTGACTCCGCCCCTTACTGCTGGACACCAGATTTCTTAAATTAATTACGTTACATCTTATTAGTTACTATTTATAAACAATGTGCTTATTTGTCCATTTTATTGATGTTGCATGTAATTGGAGTACTTGGGTAGCTAGGCCAAGTACTTTTGTCATTTCTTGTAACTTGGCCTATAAAAAGCTGAGTCTTTGCATTTAAAATTACACTCTCGTACTTGCATTGATGCCAGTAATTGTTTTGAAATAGAATAAATGTATACTACTCGAAAGGACCGAGTTGCCGAGGGCTCACCATAGTTGTAAAGTAGAGTTCGCTTCTTTGCAGTGGCTTGAAATGCCATCCCAGCACAGGATCACCTCTGGGAGAGGTTGATCGTTAGCTGTTAGGCCTTGGAAGGCTGACTGTATTGTTGAACTGGCAGACAGCAGTTCGTCTGGTGACAACTGTTAATTGGATAAGTAGTGGGTCAATAAAACCTGAAGCACCACTTATACAGGTATATGCCTAGTACTGGGTACAATAGACTATACGATTGCCGCAATGTATGCCCGCAATATATGCCCACAATACACGCACATAAATATACATATAAATGCCCGCTTGCCAGTCATAAGAGAACAGCTAACTTCTCTGATTGCGTGACTGGACTATAGGGCTGGTTATAAAAGCCTCTGACTAATTTAATCAAATCAACACAACCTAATATTTAATAGTGTGTGAACAGGCGCTTAATGTGTTCATTATTGTAAAACATTGAGGAAGTCGTATAGCCAGAAGCCTATCTTCGGCCTATGCGCTTGGTCATTCCTTTAGTGATTCATTTAGTCATTCCCTTAGTTGCTACTAACACTAACCAAGTGGTGTCTTCAGCCAAGTAGTATGAAGGTAAGTAGTATGAAGGTAAGTAGCATGAAGGTAAGTAGCATGAAGGTAAGTAGCATGAAGGTAAGTAGTATGAAGGTAAGTAGCATGAAGGTAAGTAGCATGAAGGTAAGTAGCATGAAGGTAAGTAGCATGAAGGTAAGTAGTATGAAGGTAAGTAGTATGAAGGTAAGTAGTATGAAGGTAAGTAGCATGAAGGTAAGTAGTATGAAGGTAAGTAGCATGAAGGTAAGTAGCATGAAGGTAAGTAGTATGAAGGTAAGTAGCATGAAGGTAAGTAGCATGAAGGTAAGTAGCATGAAGGTAAGTAGCATGAAGGTAAGTAGCATGAAGGTAAGTAGTATGAAGGTAAGTAGCATGAAGGTAAGTAGCATGAAGGTAAGTAGCATGAAGGTAAGTAGCATGAAGGTAAGTAGTATGAAGGTAAGTAGTATGAAGGTAAGTAGCATGAAGGTAAGTAGCATGAAGGTAAGTAGTATGAAGGTAAGTAGCATGAAGGTAAGTAGCATGAAGGTAAGTAGCATGAAGGTAAGTAGCATGAAGGTAAGTAGCATGAAGGTAAGTAGTATGAAGGTAAGTAGCATGAAGGTAAGTAGCATGAAGGTAAGTAGCATGAAGGTAAGTAGTATGAAGGTAAGTAGCATGAAGGTAAGTAGCATGAAGGTAAGTAGTATGAAGGTAAGTAGCATGAAGGTAAGTAGCATGAAGGTAAGTAGCATGAAGGTAAGTAGTATGAAGGTAAGTAGCATGAAGGTAAGTAGCATGAAGGTAAGTAGTATGAAGGTAAGTAGCATGAAGGTAAGTAGCATGAAGGTAAGTAGTATGAAGGTAAGTAGTATGAAGGTAAGTAGTATGAAGGTAAGTAGTATGAAGGTAAGTAGTATGAAGGTAAGTAGTATGAAGGTAAGTAGTATGAAGGTAAGTAGTATGAAGGTAAGTAGTATGAAGGTAAGTAGATAAAGCAATTTGGATTAATAGGGCCAACATCGTCTTTTTTATTGCAGAAAATTTCATCAGAATGATTAAAGTTACTAGCTATTACATTGTAAACTTGTGTCTGCATCTGCATAATGTGATATTTTAGAGCTGTGCAATCGTGTTGGCTGTGCTTGTATTTGCCGAGCTATCAGGAAGTCAACATGTTGAGCCACTTGAGCTGTGTGCAAACACAACAGTTAGTGTAGCACCAGGACTAGGAGGAGTTATACAACATACAACGACCGAACCGCCCAGTAGCTGTATTCTAGCACTGACTGGTCTCACAGAGGGTGCTCACATCAGCTTCCCTGGAATTGATTGCACTAGCACTGATGAAAACTGTAGGATAAATCCGACATCTCTAATCATTGGAGACAAAGAGTACTGTGTTTTAGAAGAGAAGTCGACTAATGTGATAATCGTAGAGGTAAAAGAAACAAAGCTGCTCATATCTACCCACTCTAACTCCAACTTCTCCATAGAGTTCTACACAAACAGTAAGCTTATCAATCTTGTGAATAATGCCAACTTGATATCAAGATATATGTCTATCATTTTCTGATGGGAGAGTTTTGTCTATGTTTTGTTAAATTGTAATAAACTTGGCAAATGCTGGTACCTGTTCATGTTTTAGTTGGCACTTGTGGACAGAATATATCCATTCCAAGTTCAGCCAAGTCTAATCAACTATCTGGAGTTATCGCTAGCAACATTGATCCAACAAGGGAAATAAGTAACCCAAATTGTTTCATCCAGATACAACAACTACCAGCTGGTGGTGTATACATGGTGTTTGAGTTCTTGTTTATGTCTACTACCGTTGGACCATGGTACATAAACAATGGATGTAAGAACTTTAGTATAGATGAGCTGGTATCTACTAGAGAACCACAGATAACTTTTCATAAGCTGAATGAAGACGGAAATAGTCGTTACGGATTTGTAATTCGTTACACAAGTAAGTAAGAGATTATACACAGAGATGTAGAGTCAGTTTATAAACTAAATATTAGGTTGTAAGTAGAAAGGCATGTTAGTAGTTGATAAGGTTGACTGAGGTATATATTGGTGTTTCCTCTAAGTCACTGTTCCACCATACTTCATATTTCTGATTCAAACTTAACCGTCCAGACTTCTTCTTTTTTAGTAGACAGTTGATATTGCGGTTTATCTGACTAAAGATTGATTACAATGGCAATAACAGTAAGGTTTTGAAATGAAGAGATTTTCCATTCAGTTTGCATATTAAATAAAGTGAAAACCAGCATGACACAAGTTTAGGTTTTATTCTATTGAAACTAGTTAATGCGCTGTTAACATATTGTTTATCTGAAGTTTTCTAAAATAATATTTTTTTTTTCCGTTTTCTGCCATGTGAATGGCTATTATTCCATTGGGACATATGCAGACTACTGTTGACATTTATGCATTTATGGGAGTTGTGTGACCATTATTTTTTGCATCATTGAGCTTTGGACGACTATAAAGTCCAAATTGATTTTTTGCCTTTTGACTTCATTTCGCCGTTTAATTGTGAAGTATGATTAACCATTTGTCTTTTTAAAATGAGTCTATTTGTCAGGTGTATCCAGTTTTGCCTGGACTTTGAAAGGTAATTTTCAGTGGAAAGTATTTGAATTGCATAATTTTTTTTCTTTTTCTGCACTTTATTTTTTATGTAGTTGCTCCACAATTGTTGAACATAAAGTTGGAAGGGATTTCCCATTCCTAATAAGTTTTTATTCCTTTATAAGCAATTATATTTTTTCAAAAATTACTCTTGGTTCAATAGCACATGATGATGTTGACTCCAAAATATGAGGTTGGTTCTGTGAGGTAAATCTGTAAAGAGAGCAGATCCTGCAGAGATGTTATGCTGTTATACTTATACATGTTATGTAATGTTTTAGTTCTGTCGTGTGGTGACACACCTAATATAATACATAGCAAACAACCCGATAGTGTCAAGGCTTGGATACCTGGAGATGTTGTAGAATATACGTGTGAGGTTGGCCACAAGCTATCTGTTACTCCTGCTACTATTGAGTGTCTGTTATATGGTAGACAAGCCTCCTGGAGTAATAGTTCTCATATCTCTTGTCATAGAGGTATGGTTCCTTTTGTGTGGTACTGTGGGACTGTCTGTAACTGTGTGCTGCTTATTGTGTACTGAGGTATTGTGGTACTGTATACTATGTACTATGGTACTATGGTACTGTGTACTATGTACTATGGTACTATGTACTATGGTACTATGTACTATTGTACTATGTACTATGGTACTGTGTATTATGTACTATTGTACTATGTACTATTGTACTGTGTACTATGGTACAGTGTACTATGTACTATGGTACTGGGTACTATGTACTATGGTATTGTGTACTATGTAATATGGTACTGTATACTATGTACTATGGTACTGTGTACTATGTACTATGGTACTGTGTACTATGGTACTGTGTACTGTGTACTATGGTACTATGTACTATGGTACTGTGTACTATGTACTATGGTACTGTATACTATGTACTATGGTACTGTGTACTGTGTACTGTTGTACTATGGTGCTGTGTACTGTGTACTATGGTACTGTGTACTATTGTACTATGTACTATGGTACTGTGTACTATGTACTATTGTACTGTGTACTATTGCACTGTGTAATATGTACTATGTACTATGGTACTGTATACTATGTACTATGGTACTGTGTACTATGTACTATGTACTATGTACTATGGTACTATGGTACTATGTAGTATGTAGTATGTACTATGGCACTGTGTACTATCTACTATGACTGTAACATATATTGTAGTAAGCTGTCCAACAAACAACATGACAAACAACACAAGTGAAGTCAAATACTACCAAGATAAAATGTACCACAAATGTGAGGATGGGTCTGAGACAAGTATCACCTGTGAATCAAATGGGATTTGGTCTACTCCAAAGTGTAAAGAAACGGATAAGCTTGCATGTAATTATTTGTTTTAGATGGCATTGTACAATGTGCTTCGAAATTGGCATCTGTATTATTCTCTATTGAGCTCCACCATTGTTATTTTAAACTTGCATTAATTTGAAATATAAAGTTTTTGTTGCTAGTCTGTATAGTCTGTGCAAATGCACTCAATAAGAGAGGCAATAGCACAGATTTATGCAGCTTGTAATGCGTACCTGTACCTTTAGCAGCATCAGATGATTCTATGCTAACAGCAATAGTATGTGGTACTGTTGGTGGAACTGTGGCAGTAGGATTAATGGTGGTAGTTTCTATTTGTGTCTTTCGCCATTTCAGGTACCAATTATTAGCATATTTTAGTATATTCGTACTCATAATATGCAAAAATTATTTGTCATGTGGGACATTTTATTATAAGCGTCGTTTTATGTTGTTTTAGTAGCGGAACACGCAGAACAGCCAAGAATGTGCAGATAAATGGTAAACCTTCCTTTTAGCATTTCCGTTAGATTACACAATTGCTTCAACTTAGACTGACCATAATTTTCCTTCTACTACAGCAGAGTAAAACTGACAAGTATCAGTGCAGTGGTTTGACCTATTGACCCCTTTCTCCCACCTCCGGTTTAAACCTCCGTCTGCCCTCTCAGCTCTTACAACCTTTCCCAACTCCCACGAGTACCTTGAAGCTTTCTGTAGATCTCAGCTGTAAGGTTAATGAGAGTTGCACGCATTTTGTAATACCTAGGTTTGGAGTTATTCTCCCATTTCTACTATCCATGCTACATGCACCTGGTCCTCAGAAAGCTTTTACGTAATGCCTGTTTGTCAGACCTATCCTGATCACGAAAGTTACAAAAAAATAAGAATCTTGACTATAGGCAGATAAACAAAGACGATATCCTCTGGGACAGCTACCCTTCCCCTTCTTGTATTCATCGTACTAAAACTGCCGGCACCCACAATGTATTATCTACTTTGTAGATACCCAAACTTTCCCTCCGTGCTCCTCTGTCCACAGCCCCTTGCAGAGCAGAGCAAAACTGTACTTAATAGAAATTGGCTTGATTTATCGAAGTATTTCCTATTTGCGAGAGTGGCAAAAATCTCGGGGTTATTAATAAGACTTATAGATGATACACATACTACAAGGAGTTTTGAATTGACAAGTTCAAGCTAACACTTGAGTCTCCCAGCATATAACTTTGTCCTATTGTTGTTTTAATGCTCACTACTTTGAAAATTAGTGAGTAAGTTAGTGGGTCAGTTCGGACTTCACTAATTCTTTGAGAAACGTAGCGATGGACTATTAGACCGATGGAATTCCTTGCATAGCTATCACTATATCCTATCACCTTGCACCACAGCAACACAAAAAACTGTTTGCCCTAATTACTGACATCTGAATAAACTTCCGTATTATTAGGTGAGAGAAGATTAATACCTGAATCTGACAAGAGTAGTACCCGTGAGTTGCTTGACCTTGTATTTTAAAAACCAATCAGACAAAAATCAATTATTGAGAAATTTCAGCACTATTAGCAACATTGTTAATAAGTTTGTTACAGAAACTGGAAAATGCACGCTCTCGAAAAGGCCAGTCCCCTGATTGCAAAACTGCATTTATGTTAGTGTTAGACGTAGTTTTACCAGTTGCTGCTACTCCACTGCTGTGAGCTATAAAAGCAGCTGGAATGTTAACGTCTTTTTAAAAAAGTGATAACCATCTACTAACAGTTTGCAAAGTTACTGTGCAGTGTAGCTTCCGAAATTTAATGACAGTTCTTGTGCTCAACTCATGGTTTGCTTTCTTAGAAATTTAAACCAGTGTACACAGTAAAGGAAAAATACTAAAATTACCATCAAAAAATCTAGAAATACCAACGATGGTGTCTCTTCCTGGCTTAAGTGGTCGATTGATCCAAATGATCATTATGTAACAAGACCAGGCAGTGAGAGCCTGCACCCTCCATCTTTAGGGTAATGTCAGAGGTAAAACACATTTGATGGTAAATTCACTAAGCGAACAAGTTCCAATATTCATACCTTTGAGGTGATTGAAAACTATTTTTTTGTCCATCACAAATGAAGTAGATTAACCATAGATTTAAATATATTTTCCTTTACAACAACTAGGGCTCATAATAGATGGCACTAGTTCACACGTCTATGTAACCTGTAAGCTCACACAAAGGCCAAACAGGATATAACAATCAATGAGAATAAGCCGAGTATTTATAGATTAGAATAAATAAGTAAATGAAGTGTCCAACAAGCTAGCCCATTGTAGGGCTGTAAGAGCTGCTGGGCATCACCACAAGCATTTACATGATGTGTCAGCAACAATGAAAATATATAATAAAACTTTCAGTTATCTGACATCTTGTATGAATGAAAGTGTTTGAAGTTTTAAAGTTGGATTTGTTGTATAGCCTGATATTTTAGCTAGCAGGTTAGTTCTGTATTCTAATATCAACAGAACAGGTTGATGGTTCATCTGCCACTTATGAGGCAGCAGTCAACCTAGGAGACACACACTTGTATCAAAGCGTACTTCAACGGGATTCTGTACGTAAAGGTGGAAGAGATAACGTTTCACTTGAAACTCAACTCTATGAGCCAGTCAACGGACAAAGTGACGCCCACGTATATGACAAGATTGTGAAGGTGCGTTATATCATTGAATAATATGACACCTGCGTACGTTATATGTATGACCACACTGTCTAGGTATATCTACACTGTATAGGTATGAATACACTGTCTAGGTGTATCTGCACTGTCTAGGTATGACTGCACTGTCTAGGTATATCTACATTGTCTAGGTATATCTACATTGTCTAGGTATATCTACACTGTCTAGGTATATCTACACTGTCTAGGTATGACTACACTGTCTAGGTATGACTACACTGTCTAGGTATATCTACATTGTCTAGGTATATCTACACTGTCTAGGTATATCTACACTGTCTAGGTATGACTACACTGTCTAGGTATATCTACACTGTCTAGGTATGACTACATTGTCTAGGTATATCTACACTCTCTAGTTATATCTACACTGTCTAGATAAGACTACACTGTCTAGGTATGACTACACTGTCTAGGTATGACTACACTGTCTAGGTATGGCTACACTGTCTAGGTATGACTACACTGTCTAGGTATGACTACACTGTCTAGGTATATCTACACTGTCTAGGTATGACTACATTGTCTAGGTATATCTACACTCTCTAGTTATATCTACACTGTCTAGATAAGACTACACTGTCTAGGTATGACTACACTGTCTAGGTATGACTACACTGTCTAGGTATGACTACACTGTCTAGGTATATCTACACTGTCTAGGTATATCTACACTGTATAGGTATGAATACACTGTCTAGGTGTATCTGCACTGTCTAGGTATGACTACATTGTCTAGGTATATCTGCACTGTCTAGGGATGACTACATTGTCTAGGTATGACTACGCTGTCTAGTTATATCTACACTGTCTAGGTATATCTACACTGTCTAGGTATGACTACGCTGTCTAGTTATATCTACACTGTCTAGGTATATCTACACTGTATAGGTATGAATACACTGTCTAGGTGTATCTGCACTGTCTAGGTATGACAACACTGTCAAGGTATATCTACACTGTCTAGGTATATCTACACTGTCTAGGTATGACTACGCTGTCTAGGTATGACTACGCTGTCTATGTGTTGCTACGCTGTCTAGGTATGACTACACTCTCTAGGTATATCTACACTGTCTAGGTATGACTACACTGTCTAGGTATGACTACACTGTCTAGGTATATCTACACTGTCTAGGTATATCTACACTGCTAGGTATGAATACACTGTCTAGGTATATCTACACTGTCTAGGTATATCTACACTGTCTAGGTATATCTACACTGTTTAGGTATGTTGCCATCTGTCTCGTTGCAAACTATCACATTTTTTGTTTGTTATTTAGACGAGATTGCTTTTAATACTTTTTTCTTTACTTTAGAATCAATAGGTTCCATAGCATTCTGCTATATACAGTTTTGTCATCAATAATTGCCAGAGACACCTTCTGCAGTACATGTAAAGCACTGGTAATATAAACAAACCTGCTTCCTACAAAGGATAGAGTGGCAAAAATGGATTACTTTGAAAACTGATGCTACCAAATAAACCCGCTTCGAACAGATTACTTGGTTTTTGATAAGATATATATATTGACCCCTGCTAAAACGCTCGCATATATATTGAAGCTTGGACTGTTTAGTGAATTATTTAGTTTAGGAAAGTTACAAGTTTAATACATAACCTCAGTAATAGCAGACTTCAATTTATATGTACGTAACTACAAATGCAACTTATTTTCATTAAATAATACAATACACAGTAATAAAACTGGAGAACATGTAATTCTACTAACTGTTGTCACAAAACTCAAACAACAATAATGACCTTTCTCTCTTCCTATCATACGCAGTTCTATGGTACGTTTATTGTCTGTTGCTTCATTTATATATTTTTAAAAGAAATAGTGTCATCTCTTTGAGTTGACATGCAGATTAACTATGTTTCAAACTCCTACATCACCGAGGGTATAAATCTCATACTGTTTGGGTGCCTCCATACAAGTGCATATAAATAACGGTTCAATGCATTACAAGTCCATGTAACTATCCTTGCTGCTACTTCAAAGGCGTATTAGTTTATTATTAGCTAGTTGGTCAAGGTTAGAGAAGCTATGTTGTGGTTTGAAGACTCAAAGCTCTGATATGCATTTTCTACTGCACAGAGTACATATCACACCTGATATTCCATGGCCACATTTATATAGAATACCATGTTTATTCTACTAGTAAAGATAAACCAGTCTGTGGCATTTCCCGTAGCAAAATGTACCACATGCATATTAGTTTTTTCTTGGGTGTTACTCCTTTCTCACCATTGTCAACATTAATGAACTGCAGGTTATTTTAATTTCCATCACGGTAATTGTCCTCTCTCTACAAAAGAAGTACTTCCTGAGTTGTTTGTGCTGGATTATTTGGCGAAGTGTTTGATGAAAGAAATTAATCAGTCACATTACATGTGTGGTGAATCATTCAACTGTCAACAGTTTTGTTATGATAACAGTTACAATGCCCAGTACTAACTACTAGTTGAAACAGTTTGTACAAGTGCTGCAGAAGGAAGTGCACAGCAGCAAATGTGAGTATTGTATGATTCCATAAATTTATTGTTTGATATCCTGGTTTGATAATAAGCTTGTTACCGTTAGGTCATTCCAGATACAATGCTGTTACTGTGTAACTCACTGGTGGTGTATGCAGTTGTAGTCGTGAACACGCCCTAAACTACCTTGGATCAGCAACAATTGATTTACTTTTACCTGTTATGCATTGACTATTTTTTTTGCCATAACAGCCTGACTCCCTAAAGGATTACCTGCTCTCTCTCCAAACCTTTCATTTAACCTTTAACAACTTACATTAAGTTTAATAGAAAGCCGATATCAACCATGTATGATGGTATTATTGAGCTGGCTGCTTTTGCAATCTCTGACTGACTGCGAATATTTGAAAATTAATTGCTACAATACTAGGTTTATGTCAGAAATATTGCAAGTAGGCCTGTGCTTGCTGACATTGACTATATACCCATGGTTCGAATTCATTCAAGATGAATGGATAACTCCTCTATTTGGGTAATGGGAATAATGACTCCATACAAGTTGGTTCCTATTAGTTTGAATTAGTTTGATCAAAACCAGCAACCCATATTCATTATGTTCCCAGTGTTTGGGTTTGTACTAGTCCAACTTTGGTTCATGTTGATAAGCCTTCATTCTGGTCTACTTTTGCTAAATGTTCCTTTGGTGATTTGAGTTAAAGTTTTATGCATGAGTTGTCCCTTCCTGTCAGTGAGTAGCAAGTCTAATGATTTTAGCCTTGGTAACATCCTAGCAAGGATTGGTGATGCTTACAGGGCAGACTAGTAATAATACCAAGTAAATGAATAACAATAAAAACAATATCTAACTATAATTATAGATGATTATCAATATATAATTATAACTGTAATATATAATAATCAATTAATCATAACAATTACAATTTAGTTTGCCCACCTATTAAGGTAGCTATGATTCTCTGAACTTAACCATCAATACCTCTGAAACTGCCATTTTCTTGAACAAATAATGAAAACATTATAATTTCGTTGTCGTTAAGTTTTTAAGGAGCCATTAAATAAATGTAAAAACTTAATTTAAAACATGAACAAAAAACAGCACGCCTTGTAAGTAATTTGAAGACAAAGTGATAGTTTAATGTCTCCTCCACAAAAGAGCTGCTCAAACGAGTGCGCATTCATCAACTTGAATAAAACCCATTATGCTAATAAATTCTCAAGCCATACCAATAGAGTTGTGGAAACAAACGGAACTAATACACGCAAACACGAACCAACACGTACTTTGGTGCCAACATTTAACAGTTGTGATTGATTATTTGCATCTTTTATCTGTCTATATTTTGGTGGTGTGATGTATGAAAGTTTTTGGCTGCGGCTGAATGCCAGTAACGTAACGCTGCACAACGACCACAAGACTGTGTTATTCAAAAACTAAACTAAATTGTTTGGTGAAAAGTTTGAAATGACACTTTCCTGCAAGCTGGTTATACCAAAACGTGGCACTACAATGTGTTTGCGAATATTTCATCTATAGACATTATTGAAGTTTCGTTTTGGTGTTGGATCCAAAATAATTGTGAGTGAATCATTACAAAACTGCACAGCTGTGTCAGTTTTGTGAAACGGAAATTTGTAGGTTTTAGAATGCTTATTATACCGTGAAAGTCTTTGCTGCATCTTCACTTTGCACAGTTACTCTTGTATAATGCACTGAAGAAGTAGAGACTGTAGTGGCCAGTCCGGTTTTACAGCAACCTCTTCAGTTTACTTCCCTGACAAATTACTGATAGGCTGAAAGCATTTCCTTTTGAATTCACAGCCCCCATCTGCTCCAGAATCCTATCTCAAACTAGCACCACTAGAAATCTACCTCAGACTACTGTCCAAGCTCTGATTTTCTGTCAAATCTCTCAGTAACAGCCAAAACAAGCAATACTTACGTTAAAATTCAAATAGTTTACTATTTGCGCAAGTTACTAAAGTATAAGTAATCCACAACATGTCTAAGCAGCTACTGCCAGGTGGCACATTGGCTATGCTTACTGCTAATAAGGCAATGACTAATCATAACCTAATATTCAAGTGATGTAATTGATCAAAATGTAGGCAGCTTTGTACAAACAATCACACAAGGTAATAATTGAATAGTCGGCTGGATCAGGCCTGGCCTTTTTGGGAAATGTGATTGAATTCCATATATAAACTAATTGATCTATGAACTTGCAACTTGAGCCCCATGCAGCTGCCTTCAATGATAGCATGAGTGGAAAATCTGGGACATTCCTACCTTACTGAGACAACTTTGACCCTGGGTCACATACTGGCATATATACTGTTTGTGCCAACTGAGATCAACATTAGTCTTCTCCAGGTCACCTAGAGGTCACCTAAAGGTCAGCTAGAATAATCAGAACAAATATTTTTAAAAGCTCACTGGATCAACTTCAACATTTGCATCAGAGAAGTCTGGAGATAGGTATCTAATGATGACGAAGGGCAGGGTATCTAAATGCAGCCTGCTGGCAAGTTTTGCACAATAAGCTTTAGCAGTCAAACATTGATGCAGGCGAAAGCAACAATACGATATCATGGCTAGCTTCATGGCAGAAAGGGGCAATGCTTCTCGGCTTTCTCGCACACAACTTTTTATTATCAGTTCCTTCTGAGGTCATTACACCACATCCAAATGCTTTCTTGTATAGTGGTAGAGACTCTTGAAACACATTTTTGAGAGATTTCCTTTTTACCCTCTCATCCAACGCATACACATAATTTCTCAGACGTAAGACCCCACTTTTAAAAGCACACACTTAATTAGAGCTATGTATAATGGCTGTGGTGCCTGTTGTCACATACACTATATCGTGTTCCCTTTCCGTCTCTTTCTACTCTCTCGCTACTGTGTCTCCCTTTCCAATAACAACAGCTTTGTGTGGCTTCTTCTTTTTGACTTCCTCTACTTCCTTCGGCTCCCGATCTATACCTCACCATCCCCTTCCTTCTTTGCCTCTTCAGCTCCGAACCCTCTCACCCATTTACCCATACTCCCAAAAAACTGCATGTACCTTTATGCCCTTGCGGCATGAGCCTGTTTTTCGTACCCAGAGCCAGAGTCTGGCAAGAAATAGCATGGCACGCGAGCCTGACTGGCAACTGAAACAACGGATGCAGCGTTCGATTGAGCTAATATGAGCAGGATTAATATTTTGTGTATTCCGCATGGTTTCCTGTTTCTGATAATCTTTATCATGTGTATTCTTTATTATAACCAATTCTTTATTGCTAATTTTATAATTATTGTTCAAGTAATTCTCAAATCATTATTATTATTGCACATACGATTTATTATCATTTATAACTTTTATGTCTTCTAATTAATTATTTATAACTTTTTTACCTAAAATGATAAATATGTTAATAATTGGATGCCAACATTAGTTTCAGATAAACACTAATGATCATATAATGATTGTAATATGTGCCACTATATTACAAATATATATGATCTTTGTACAAAAGCGGAAAATCGATATAACCTTATATAATGGAATCGCTGTGAGTTAATAAACCAATCACAACACGACTGACAGGATGAAAAATCGATCATGTTTGCTCTGCTTTATCTTGAGCTGGATGCACCATCCTGAGTGAAGAACCCATGAATACAGGTGAGTTCCTGGTTTCTGTGACGGGGTCATTAAGAGTGCAACAATGGAAGCTAGTGCCATCACAAAATATAGCTACTGCCAGACAATGCACTCAATTTACGAATCTAGTTGAGTGTATGACCAATAGGCTTACAAAAAACACCAAGTAAGCTATTGTCAACCTGTACTTGTTTTGTCAGAGAACATGTGACAGAACAGCCAACTCCAAATTCGATGCAACATATCCAATATCAGATATAAGGCATTTTCGGATCAAGAACGTCCATGCCTTGAAAAAATTGGCACGGGAAAGCGCTTCCGAATGCAATTTTGACGTTCGTTCCTGGCATAATTTCTATGCATGAACGTTCAAAATCAAAAGTTCACTTCATCGGAGTTATCTTCTTCTTTTTTTCTAGTGTCGCAGTGAATAGTAAAAGACGCATCCTGCTGAGGTGACAGCTTTTTGGTTATATATTATAAAAAAGTAAATAATAATTTTGATAATTATTACCAGTTACTTATGTGTTTTACTAATTACTATTTTTCATTTTTAACAATGTTTATTATCAGTTGGTTGGTGATGTTTGGCTATTTGAACAATTGTTTTTTTTACTAACTAAGTATAATAA
The DNA here is from genome assembly GCA_945261195.1 of Cryptosula pallasiana. Classification (NCBI taxonomy): domain Eukaryota; kingdom Metazoa; phylum Bryozoa; class Gymnolaemata; order Cheilostomatida; family Cryptosulidae; genus Cryptosula; species Cryptosula pallasiana. Next base: position 42,164,462 of record OX183137.1, read on the forward strand.
AATAATTAAAAAAAACTATAAGAACTTATAATAATATTAATGATGATATCATTTGAATAACAGTAATATTAATAATGATTATCATACATTTTTTTTATATTATAATTATTTATTACAATTTTATTTTAATTCACCATCCTCAGTAAAATGTGTCCAAAAATAATTTCAACATCAACATGCTTCAAGACTTGTTATTATTTATTTTATTATTATGGTTAGAAATGAAACTTGAGGCCTCATCACTTTTGTCTTGTTATTGTAACTAACGTAAAAGGGCTCATTATTTGCAAAAATATTTATTATAGGAGAACTCTACGCATTCGGATCAAGAACGTCATAGGGTGGACGACCCCCTGAACGGTAAAACCACCGTTCAGCATAGAGTTCCAAAAAACAGGTTTTGTACTCGCCGAAAAACGAAAATTTCGCCCATTTTGGAATGAACGTTCTCGATCCGAAAATGCCTATAGTGTTCATAGCAATATATGAATGCGATATTTCAAACAAAGACTAAAATTATGCATTTATTCCACTAATAAAATAATACTCACTTAAGCGTTTAGGCAACTAAAACCAACTTTGTTGCTGTTACTACCAGATCTACTTTAACACAAAAACTGCCCATTTAGAAAGAAAAAATTGTTAAAATATTCTGTAAACTTTCGATTAGCAACCAATCAAGATTGCATATAAATTTCTACTAGCCAATCCTGACGTACTGACTGGATGTCAGCAGCAGTTTAGCTTTGGCCACAGGTAGACGGATTTGTCGTAAAAAAGATACCAAGAAAAGTCTTTATTAGTGCAGAATGAGAGGAAATAGCTCTGACTGTGGTTTTACACCAGGCTATGAAACAATGATTCATCGTAGGCAGCTGCTGATGGGCTGCCTATGAGCTATTGAACAAACCACAGGGAATGGGTAAATCTGGGAGATTTGTATGGTGATTGAGTCATGTCGGGGCCCCCTCCCCACCCTTCCCCACCGTAAAACCCCCCTACACCGCTTGCACCCTCAGTAGCAGAGTTTGCAGTACCGCCAGAACTCCTCCCTCTCGGTAGTTACCTAAATCCCCTAAAAAGGGATACCGGGTACCCCAGGCCTGTATCAACCCAGTATAACTCTATATAGACATATAATAACTACCCCGGGTCTACCCCGGGTGAGGACCCCGGCCCAGTATCCAAGATGACTGATTCAGAAAGCCTGTGCCCCTAGAAGTACGAAAGCCTTAGCTGTATGGAGACTGGAGCCTCTCACCTACCAGGAACAGAGACTAGGAAGTGGAGCTTCCAAATAAGGAGTGAAAAGGTTTGACCGCACTAAAAAGAGCGGGAAGCATAGCCCAGTGCTATTTTACCATGTGCATACATTCTTATTGGCTCGTTTTATTATTGTACTTTGTATTATGTCTTATTATTTGTGAATATCTTATATCGCCTTGTGTTATTGGCTACTCATTACCTTATTGGCTATAAGGTAATGAGTTTTCCCACTTATCTCCTATAAACGGAGCAGCTGTGCACTGTGAGATACAGAAGCTGTGTGGATAGTGCTAAATACCCTTTTATTGTGTTGCTAAATAGATTCATGGAACAAAGTTTTTCCTAGATAAATCTCTGTGTAGTGTGTCTGGGTCGTGGACCACATGCAAGCTGTTAAAGTCTATTCGGGATAGACCCCGAAGTGTGAGAGTAGTAATATATGAGCAGATCTCCCTACCAAGTGTTTTTTTGTGGATTTGATCTTGGAGTTTAGGCAATGGGTTACGACGTTGGATGAATTCGCCGAGTTTATATTGTATTTTACTTGAGGGGTATTTGAATGGCATTTGAATGGCATTTAAGTGGCATTTGAGTTTTGATTATTTTTTTACTTAATTTGAACTTATATGGTATCTAAATTTTGAATGTATGGCATTTAGGTTATGATAATTATTACATAACTGTATACATAATTATAACTCATAGGGTATCTAGATTTTGAATGTAAGGCATTTAAGGTTTGATAATTTTCTGTAATTCCGACTCATATGATATCTTGAGAGAGAGGAGATATATCTACATTGAATAAATACAGTGATTAAAAATGAAACAATATGTGAATATATACATTTATTGTGTAATAAGTAGGGAAAATCTCTCCATATAATATAGCTAGAGTCAGTAAATACTAAGTAATAACAATTAATACATAGTCTTTTTTTACAATGATGTCTTTGATGTAGTGATGTTATATCTTAAGAAGGGAGACTTCTGTTTTATGTGCTTTTGAATTCGTAATGAACTAAAATAAAAAGTTATGTATTAGTATAGAATGATTAAACAAAAATTTAAAACAATTACATGAAATTGAATTATAGCTTTAGTTACATTGGATAGTTTACATTATATAGAAAAGGGAAATAGCTCACCAAGTCACATTGTCCAACTTGTTTTTTGAATTAGAGACTATCCATCGCTAAAACACTCATCATTTTTTTTCAGCAACATATCCTGTCTCAAAATCATCAAAGTCTCCACGTAGAAAATCTTCAAGTTCATCATCATCATCAATTTCTAATATTGTTTTGTTGTGCTTTGCTTGATCACAATATTGTTTCCAATACATTCGACCGAGACAGTATGGAGAGCAAAATGAAAGATCGTATTCTGTCTTAAATTTTCCGTGGGTTGTTTTTCCTCTGTAGATCATCACACCTGGAGTATATTTGTTAGCTTCTGAAGCATATTTGTCTGGTATGGCAAGCGTCTTCAACAGCGTTTCTCCACATTAGTAGTAATATATGAGCAGATCTCCCTACCAAGTGTTTTTTTGTGGATTTGATCTTGGAGTTGAGACAATGGGTTACGGCGTTGGATGAATTCGCCGAGTTTATATTGTATTTCATTTGAGGGGTACTTGAGTGGCATTTGAATGGCATTTAAGTGGCATTCGAGTTTTGATTATTTTTTTACTTGATTTGAACTCATATGGCATCTAGATTTTGAATGTATGGCATTTAAGTTTTGATAATTTTTTTACATAACTCGAACTCATATGGCATCTTGAGAGAAAGGAGAGAGGAAAAGAGGAGAGAGAGGAGAGAGGAGATACATCTACATTGAATAAATACATTGATTAAAAATGAAACAATATGTGAATATATACATTTATTGTATAATAAGTAGGGATACATAAAGAGAACATATTAAATATTGTAAGCTTGAAATAGTTCCAATATCATTTCAAATGAAAAAATGGATGATGAGAGATTTTCATCCGTTTGTATGTATCTACATATATCTGATTGAAAATGATATAATAATTCAGTAGTCCATTGTATTGAAATCAATTTTTGAGTGAGCTCTTTATTCCACACTTTTCTTTGAATTTTCTTTAAGTAATCATTAATACTGACAGTTTTTGACATTTTTACAACTGTTTGAAAATTGTTTTTAGTCATAAGCTTAAATATTTCTACTGAATTGTCAACGTATTTATGTGTAGTGTATGGTCGGTATTGTATCGGTGAAAGTTCTCCATGTAAAGAAGCTACAGTTAGCAAATGCTGTGTCATACATAATAATATAGCTTGTAATGTCAAGCGATATCCAATCTTTTCCTGTACTTCAACATTTTCTTTAATATAGCTATGATATATCTTTGGAAGGTAGTCTTTGATTGTGTATCTTTTTGAACTCATAATGAACTAAAATAAAATGTTAAGTATTAGTATATGATGATTAAACAGTGTTGTAAAATAATTACATTTTAACTTTTATTAAGTAATTTTTCTATTAATTCTTACCTTATCACCAAGAAATCAGCTGTAGTAGTTGATGAAATCAGTTGTAGCAGTTGATGAATCAGTTGTAGTAGTTGATGAAATCAGCTGTAGTAGTCGATGTTTTATTGCTGGAGAGAATGATTTCTATGCAGAGAGAGCTGTTCTTATATAGTATAAGCCACTCCTACTCATTTAGCTTATAGCCATTAAAAACACTCACGCGAAAACTCTATCAGAATAGTGTTATTCGCGTGAAATATCCCTGTTTTATTCGCGTGAAAATAAAAAATTTCATTCCCGCGAAAGCAACGGTTTCCATTCGCGTGAAAATAAAGTATATATTCCCGCGAAAGCATTGGTTTGTATTCGCGTGAAAATAAAATTTTTATTCCCGCGAAAGCAATGGTTTCCATTCGCGTGAAAATAAAATTATTTATTCCCGCGAAAACATTGGTTTGTATTCGCGTGAAAATAAAATGTTTATTCCCGCGAAAGCATTGGTTTTTATTCGCGTGAAAATAAATTATTTATTCCCGCGAAAACATTGGTTTGTATTCGCGTAAAAATAAAATGTTTATTCCCGCGAAAGCAACGGTTTCCATTCGCGTGAAAATAAATTATTTATTCCCGCGAAAACATTGGTTTCTATTCGCGTGAAAATAAAATGTTTATTCCCGCGAAAGCAACGGTTTCTATTCGCGTGAAAATAAATTATTTATTCCCGCGAAAACATTGGTTTCTATTCGCGTGAAAATAAAATGTTTATTCCCGCGAAAGCAACGGTTTGTATTCGCGTGAAAATAAAGTATTCATTCCCGCGAAAGCAACGGTTTGTATTCGCGTGAAAATAAAGTATTCATTCCCGCGAAAGCAACAGTTTCCATTCGCGTGAAAATTAAATGTTTATTCCCGCGAAAGCATTGGTTTGTATTCGCGTGAAAATAAAATATTTATTCCCGCGAAAGCAACGGTTTGTATTCGCGTGAAAATAAAGTATTCATTCCCGCAAAAGCAACAGTTTCCATTCGCGTGAAAATTAAATGTTTATTCCCGCGAAAGCATTGGTTTGTATTCGCGTGAAAATAAAATATTTATTCCCGCGAAAGCATTGGGTTGTATTCGCGTGAAAAAATGTTGATTCATAGGATTTAATCAGTGCAACTTTACCTATTTAAGAGCCACTGTTTTCACACAGAAAGCATCCAGTTCTACAACGACTAGCGGAGAAGCAACATCTACTAAATCTTTCATTGCAACAACTAGGAGCTCATCTTCTTTATAAAGGTAAGAGTAAAAATATTTATTTTTTGTTAGCTAACGCTACTAGCTGAAGGTTTATGACCTTTATGATCTTTTAAAATTAATTACGAAAAATTAAACAAAATGTTTTGTTTTTTTAGAATGAATACTCAAGACGAAGGAAGTCAACCGATGAATGAAGAAGCAGGATCCCAGCAAACCCTTTCCCCATCACCTTCTCCTATCTTTGATATGGCAGAAAGTCAATTGGTGGTTGATGAACCAGAATCCCAACAAGATTTTACTTCATTCACATCTCCTACTAACAAGCTGTCTTCAAAAAGAACATCGATGAGGAAACGATCTTTTATTGATTTGACAAAAGATGAGAATGAAACTGGCTCGAAGTGCAAAAAACTAGTTTTGACGGATGTTGGAGATGAAACGCTTTTTCGTCACACCAGAATACCCTTTCAAGATGCCGGAAGTAATGAACTAACCACTCTCACCTACAAGAGCGCTGGGTTAATAAACTCTCTCTCTCCAGATAGTCTAGAAAAACTTGAAGAATCCATGGAAATCCGAGAACTACCAGTACCAACAGTTATGGAGGTGTTGTCTGTTGAATTTCGTGATGAATCAAAGTGCACCATGATTTACAACTACCGAAAGGATAAGAAGATAACTCGGGTGAAGAGTGATGTTTCAACCGAAATAGGACTGCTTGTTAATAAAGCTAAGCAAACACGTCCAATTGTTTTAATTTATATGGGAGAAGGAAAGACAGGAGATGCGATTTTTCGTACTGCTGAATCTCATGGATGTAATCGAAAGATCAACGATCCATTCAACTCATTGTATGGCAAGAGTTTGAGACAAATACAGGCTTATTTCAGTGTTGCTCACCTACACGATTTTCCGACAGGAAGTGTTATAGCTTATGAGAATCCTGGAATGCTAAGAAAATGTGATACTCGTTGGAACAAGACTGCTGATGTTATAGTGGCTAATTACAGATGTATGGTGAAAGGAGAGCTATTGATTGGAGATCTTAGCATCCCTGCTCAAATAGCTTCATCTGTGGTGGCGGAAAAAAGTGGTGTAATCGTATTCAGAGGACTGAAACAAAATACGAACAACATGATTTCCTACGACATCATTCTACTCTCAGCTCTTCAAGCTTTCATTCAAGTCTCAGAACTGTTTGATACTTCGCTGCAGCACACCTGTCTCTCCTACTTTGATGAAAATGAAAAAGAGAATTGTCCAGAACAGCATATCAGAGCCTTAATCGATAACACAAAGGATGTGACTCGTCTTCTATGATGGTAAGTTTCATATCTATTTAAAGAAAGATCTGAAGTATTTTTGTAAAATTAATTCATATAACTATGTATGATAGAGTCATTAGTTACTATGTCTTTTAGATATAACTAAAGAGCGCTCCTGAGGAAGAAAATGAGAAGATCTTATTTACTTCTTGCTTGAAACATTACAAAATAATAGTTTTTATAGGTTCTGTAGTGTTTAGCACAAATAATGAGATAAGTTGTATTTTATTCATTATATTTGTTATATCAAATAAAAATCAATTATAATAATTTATTTTAACAATTTACTTAGTAAATTAGTTCCTTGTATATGTACACCATCTATTCCTTCTACTGTATCATCTTCTATGAACTCGAAGTTAGGATAGGTCTGTATGATAAATCTCCGTATTGAGTGATCTCTCATCTCACTATCTCCTATGTCTCGTAAACTTCTAACAATTTCATCCATACTCCATCCTCTACTTCTCAGTAAACAAAAGTATACACAATAGTCGCCACATACAGTTGACAAAAAACTTTGTAGTTGTGTTTCATTACTTCGTATTGTTTCATATCCTCCATGAATACTTAGTATTTCATTTACATCCGGATAAAAGGAAACAGAACGTCCAAACGAGTCAAAAAAATCCACCTCTGAATCATTAGCGTACACAGCCAACCAATGCTCCCCGGGTTGATGAGAATAATGGGTGTTGAATACGAAACATCCTGTTGGAAAATTGCAAATTTGCTTCCAAAACTGTTCTCTAGCTCCAACATGAAACCCTACGCTTTGACATAAAACGTCTGAAGATAAGATCGATCGAATTTGTATGGTATTCATCTGTAACTTTCTGTTTAAAGCACTGCGTCGCCTCCGATAGTTAATTGAAGAATGCTATCCATCTCCAACACACCGTCTTTTACAAAGTATGCTACCAGGGATAATCCATCCGTCGTGTTAGCGCTAAAACGAATTTCCACACTTGTTGTGACATTTTTCATAGAGTGAAAACCTTCTTTAAGAAAATCACCAGTCAAATCAAATCCATAAAGTGTAGTACCATCAAGGTATTGTTCTTTCGTAATACCAAGACTATCGCCTTCAAGCAAAGTTCCGGTAGCGTGTAGAAACTGATGATATTCTCTTCCAAAAATTCCTCTAGCATAATTTGGTTCAAATCTCCTTCCAATTGGACAATCACCAACTCTCAATACAATACTATCAACACTAGCATGCTGCATTCTATATGGATTCAAGGCGAAACGTCCGTTCATTGCGTTGTGATTAACTAAACCTAAATAAATTTGTTTAGGTTTTTGTTTGTTTTCTTCCAAAGTGATGTCGATCTGCGCAACACCAGCACGAATTCCATATAGTTTTATCCGTTTTCGATCAACAGGATAAATGTAGTTGTGGCCTTCCAATGCCAAACTGAGTTGGGAGTTTTGTATTGTAGGATTCACCTTAACTTTACAAAGATGAAGTTCAAATTTATCAATTCTAATCTTTGCCCCTCCTGCAGGCACCTCATTCGCAGCAAACAAAGCTAGTTTGGCAGAGGCGCGCTCAAACTCCAGCTGCATAGTAGGACCTGGTATTATTAGTTTTTTCTGCTGAAATAATGCGAGATGAGGTTTTCCAGTTAATTCTATTGTCTTTCCACCTATGATTAGAGCTCTCCTCTTTTTCTTATCAGCGGTTTTGTGATGACCACCGTCTTTGCTAGTTGAATCATCATACAACCATCCTTCCATCTTACCTTGATATTTCTTTCTTTCTGCACTGTTTTCGAGTAGTTGTGAAAAGTAGGAGCGTAAACCGTAGTTGTTAGCGTATTCAACGGTGGTTCCTTCTATCGACATTTTCAACTCACTGAATAATGCATGCATTGAATCCCCCATCCACACAACTGCATCATCATCATTACCTGTAATATTGGTTCCATCATCTTGAACAACCGTGGCTTCAACTTGCAGAAACGAGTTGTAAAGATCTGTGTAATGTTCAGTGCTCCCTGACAAGGTTAACTCAATACTACCATAAGGATCTAACCTATCAGGTCTGATGACAACATATTCCGATCTTTCTACCGATATGTTTGTTGGTTCCGTAGCAAATACATCCAACGTTGGATTTATGTTGTAGGAAGAACCTTCCAACTTATTACCTGTTGTTCCATTTAGGCTAGCCATCTTTTGCGAGTGATGAATGCTTGAAGCGTTACCGCTTAATGAATATAGATATCAAGCTCAGCTGTCTTTATACCGGATTCTACTGCTATTAAAATATACCACGATTACCAACACCTCTCCTCTTCTTTCCACCTCTTGTTTTTCTCCTTTTCATTCTATCTGGACGAACTGCATTGAGCACATCTCCCCCCAGATCATTCAACTCTGCCAATCCCCTCTTCTTTGCCGACGCTGCAAAACTTTGACCATCGATGACATCACGCGCTACATTTCCACCTACAGACAATGCTCTTTTCCCCAAACTAATTGCTCCTCTTTTCAGCATTGGTGCTGCAGATTTAAGTAAACTTGAAAAAATACTACCAAGTCCATTTCCTCTCATATTAGGCATCACTCGTCGTCCACTATACACTCCAATTCCATTTCCAGCTTGCATCTTGTAGTACTCATCAAAAAAATCTTTTGAATCCTCAGGGGTGTATCGTACCAAACTCATTTTAATTTTTTCTCTCTATAGTGAACCGTCAACACAACCTTTCCACCATCAAATGGTATTCGTTGACCGTCGTCACTCGTTATAAGTACTTTAATCATATCACTATTTAGTGATGAAGCGTCAACATAGTGGGGATTTTTAAATTCTTGATACACAACACTATTCTTCTTTCCTTGAACTGGAACTACTCTCAATAAAGGTACATTCGTATCTCCTACCATTCTATTATCAACAATGTTGGAATAAACATACAGGGATGTTAAACCGGAATTTATATCAGGAGGTGTGATATTATTGTATCTACCACGAGGGTATGTAGTTTTTGATTCAAATCCAAAAATATATGCTATATCTTTGGAAAAGCTTATGGCAGTATCAGGATCACTGTTAGTTAGTAAAGCGGTGTTGGTGATCTTGTTGTAGGAGATGGCGAATTTCTTGTCTAAATCCATTTCATTCATTCTCTTTCGTATAATCTCCTCCAACTCCTCTATACTATCATATCTTCCATTACCGATTAGGATGAAGGACTTTTCGCTTTTACCAGAGACATTAGTCTTTTCTAGATATATTTTCCCTTCGGTAACATTTTTCCAATTATTAGAATAAGTCATATCTAGCAGAGCTAGCTCCCATTTACCGCCATCGATAACCAAATATTTATACAGTCTCACTGTAAATTCGGAATTGTTATTATCAGGAAACTCTTCACCACTAGAGTTTGAGGGTAAAGTTATCAGCATCGACATTTTCCCAACGTATGATGATTATATCAAGCGTTGTTTCCTTATAAACTATTCATCTACCCAGTCATTGAACTTTTCTCCATAACCTAACCACTTAACCAGAATCTGTCTTTTACCTCTTCTCATTCTTCTTCCCAGTATCTTTTCAATTCTGAAAATCGTGGGTTTTTTTACTTTTTGCAACTCTTTTTCGTAAAAGGTACCATCGATCATCTCCTCAGCTAAATCTTTCACCCTATATACAACAGGTTTTTCATCAATAAGTACATCGGTGATTATAAAAATCTCAATCGTCCAATTCGGGGTGTATCCTCTTTCAAACGCTCCTCTTGCCTTACTTATTCTCACATAATCCCCAACCTTTAGTTTTGCTTCTTGAGTTAAACTATGTTCACCTCCTTCATACACACGATTCCATACAAGTTCTTGATTTTGAAAATTCACATCATTTGGTCTCATACCTATAGCACCATGAATTGTGTTGTTGTATGCATTAACCATTTCTGGTAAAACATCAATGTATCTATCATCATCTTTATATGTCAAATATCTATATATCTTCTCTTTTAAAGTTCTGTTAAAACGCTCCACCATCGATGCCTTTATCGTTTCATTTTCGGTTGTAAAGCGCTTGATCTTTTTTTCCGCCAGCAGAGTCTTGACATTGACGTTGTCAAACTCTTTACCTTTATCAGATTGTAAAGCTTTATAGTTTTCCCCTTCTAGTATTCTTCTCAATCCTCTTGCTACTATCGGTCCTGATTTGTTGATGAGCGGCACAGCCCAACCTTTTCTAGATAAAGAATCAATAGCAGTCAGTAAAAATGCTGTATTATTATTTTCATCTCTTCGAGATCGAACATCCATCAAATCTACCTGTAGCTGCTCCCCTATTCCAGCTACAATTGTAGGACGACGCTTAAACTTGGTTACAACTTTTTTATGTAACGTGTAGGCATCCTCACCACTCAACCATTCACGGATTCTTTTTTCTCCCTCTCGTTTTCTACGAGCTTTCAGTAAAGCTCTAGCTCCTCGTAGAGATGTATGTAATGCAGGATTGTAATACAACTCTTTTAGCGTGTCGATGTCCATGAATTAGTACCGGGAACGACCAACTTTTTCTTCTGAGTCTTACGTGTTCGATGCGGGGATTTTCTGACAGTTGTGATTCCTTCATCAGTTAGCAGGCTTTTAAATCTACTGTAATTGGTATTTCCCGATTGTATTTTACCTCCTTCGGTTAGAACGTCTCGTAGTAAAGTTTTGGAAGTCCTAGGATTCAACCAATGTTCTCCAATTTTCAGTCTGTTCTTCTCCGAGTCGTATCTACCAATTTTACTCAGATTATTCAACATTCTGACAGCGATCGTTTGATCACTCTTTTTTGTTGTTAAATCAGCTGCTTTTTTTTCAAAATCTTTTAAATTTCCGCTTTCACTATCGTGCTCATCATCTCCATCAGTAAGAAATGTACTTCCTAGTAAGGTTGTGTCTTCAGTATCAAACAACCTTCCTTTTATTAATTCCATCCCAATATCATCATCATCATCAACCACTTTCACTGATTCTAACTCATTGTCTTTATCAACATTTGGTGAAAAGACATTAGGTTTATTATCGATAACTGTGCTATTGGCCAAAGGAAAAGTAGACTCTGTCTTTTTTTTCTTAATGAGATTCCAACTATCCTTTTGTGTCTGGTTTTGGTTATTTTTAATCTTTTTGACATCAGACAAATACCTACGTAGGTTTTCAACATTTTCATCTAACTTTTCGTATGAGGATAAGTCAGAATCATAAGCCGTTTCCAGTAGTTCATTTCGCTTTCGCTTCATATTTCTCACTGTTATAGCTTCCATAGGATTATAATACAATGGAGGTCTGGTTTTCTCTTCCTTTACCACTGTTTTATCATCCTTTCTTTCCGTTAATCTATAGTATTCATCTTCAGTGAGTATAAAATTACGTCTGGAGAATGTTAAAGGCTGACGATTCATCTTTTTATTGATGATAAAACAGATACAATAGGTGTTATAATAGCATCCAAAAGATTCCCTCTACCACTCTGAATCAAAATTTTACGCTTATCATCAACTCTCCCTCTACCACTAAGTTTATGTAGCTCCTTCTTGTAACGCTGCAACTCAATAAACTGCTCAGAATCAAGAGGAACATTACCTAATATAATATTTTTAACACTTTCTATCAATGATTGAAACAAATCTGAGTTAGCCTTTTCGACTATAGCGATTTTTCCTTTCTTACTCAGATCATCCAGAGCTAAAATCGCCATTCTATTTCGCATCATTCGTGTTGAGAGTTTCATCTTTATCTTCTCCCTCCGCCTAGCACACTTTTAAGTAACCCAGGAACTATATTGCTGATGATAGGTCCTAGTAGAGCACCTAAAAATCCTCCTTTTTGCAATACAGCTTTCTTATCATCTAACGTTGATTTTCTTACTAAAGCGCTAATATCCTTCACGTTTCGCTGCAACTCATTATACTGAGATGATGTCAATGGTATCGTTCCATTTATAATAGCTTTAGCACATTCCATTAGAGTCATAATAAACTCCTTTTTGGCTTTGGCTATAACAGACTTTTGAATAGCAAAGGTTGTATTGTTGAGCGATAACAACACAGCTGCATTTTTTGTTAATTTTTTCTCCAAAGCTTTAGACATTATAATGCTTTCGTGTTGCGTCGTTGAATAACAAAATACGATTGAGGTGAAGTGAATAGTAATTGTATTTATATCCTTTTACTTGGGTACATATAATATCATAGGGAGAACTGATGTAAAATTTCCCAATAGTCTATATTGATCATTCGTTTGTTGAGTCGTATCTATTCGTAAATAAGAGTATGGTTTCCTTGTCGCATCTTCAAAAGCCTCTTGTACATATTTTATTTTTGATGGAAAACATTGTCGAGCCAAATAGGAAATAGAAGAAGCATCTCTAGGGTTTTTAAAAAGAAAAAAATAATGACTATTCAAGGAAATTGTACGATTTCCTTTTAAAAACAGATTCTGAACAATAAAAAACACACTTATGTTCAAATGATGACTATGTTTTGTATACAAAGCATTAGCATCAGCTTTACCAGAAACTTCATCCATGAGATCATCAATTATCAGCCATCGATTTTTACCATCTCTGGGAAAACTCACTGTTATATCTATCATGCCTTCATGAAAAATCACTCCTGATACATCATCAAAGGCTTTTTGGTAGGCTCCATAACAGTAGTGAATCTCTGTTGGTGGAGGGTGTGCTATAGTCTGACTAGCTTCAATCATTCGAAAAATCGCTTGCGTCTTTCCCGATCCAGTTGGTCCTGCAATCATTGCTGTAAAAGGAGATCGCATCGTCGGGTCATAATCTTCAGGTTTCCCATTCATCATAAAAAGATGTTCATCAATCAACAGTAGTTTCATTTATGATTCCAACAGGAGAGTTTCTCGCTTTTTGTATTTTTTCCATAGCTTCTTCATACATACTAAACTCAGTAACACCTCCAAAAGTGGAAAGCCCTACGACAAATACCAAAATTATCATAATTATCAACGCTTTACGCTTCATACTCGGTAAAACATCTATCATATCACGTTCAGCACCATCAATAGTATCAACTTCATTCATCGGTCTCATCTCAACATCATCCTCCGTCGACATCTTAACTTCCAATAACCATACAATCTTATCACGTTTTCATTTATATACAATGTTAAAACTATCAAAAAAATCAAATGCCATACATGCAAAATCTATATGCCATATAAGTTCAAAATAAGTAAAAAAATAATCAAAAACTCAAATGCCACTTAAATGCCACTCAAATGCCACTCAAGTACCCCTCAAGTAAAATACAATATAAACTCGGCGAATTCATCCAACGTCGTAACCCATTAGTAGTAATATATGAGCAGATCTCCCTACCAAGTGTTTTTTTGTGGATTTGATCTTGGAGTTGAGACAATGGGTTACGGCGTTGGATGAATTCGCCGAGTTTATATTGTATTTTACTTGAGGGGTACTTGAGTGGCATTTGAATGGCATTTGAGTGGCATTTGAGTTTTGATTAGTTTTTTACTTAATTTGAACTTATATGGCATATAGATTTTGAATGTATGGCATTCAAGTTTTGATAACTTTTTTACATAACTCGAACTCATATGGTATCTTGAGAGAGAGGGGAGAGGAGAGAGGAGAGAGGAGAGATGGGAGATGAGAGAGGAGAGAGATTTTTTAGTTTTCTATACATTCATGTATATATGGTTAGTTATGTACATATTTATGGCTATATTTATATCTACATAGAGAGAGGAGGTATATCTACATTGAACAAATATATTGATCAAAAAATGAAAATTATATGATTATATACCTGATTACATAATAAGTAGGGAGTAACTGTATACATAATTATAACTCATAGGGTATCTAGATTTTGAATGTAAGACATTTAAGGTTTGATAATTTTCTGTAATTCCGACTCATATGATATCTTGAGAGAGAGGAGATATATCTACATTGAATAAATACAGTGATTAAAAATGAAAGAATATGTGAATATATACATTTATTATGTAATAAGTAGGGAAAATCTCATATAATATAGCTAGAGTCAGTAAATACTAAGTAATAACAATTAATACATAGTCTTTTTTTCATTTCATTCAATTTTCATAAATTTTTTTGCAAAAAGAAATCATTCTCTAAATGGTTAAATTTCATCTAATTGTACAAATTTACAAAAAAAGGAGAATGTGATAAAATAGATATCATAATAGAGTGTAATAAGTTGAATATATAGAGTTAAAGTCTATAAAAACTTTTTAATTTGTAAAGTATTTGATGACTTTACAAGAAATATCATCACATTCAGGTTCAATGATGATGAGAAGATTTTCTTCAAGCTTAAGTTTACTATTTTCCGATATAGACAGAGAAAGTTTTGAAAAACCCTCCAAATCATTATAAATAAAAACTCTATAAATCGATGGTGTTGAATTTGTAATTGATACTGAATTGTTTTCGCATATGATGTATCTATCACACACACAATCAGAATTGTATATAGTAGAGTTTGTAGGGCTTGGTTGTTCCAAAATTAAATCGACTAAACCCAGAGCTTGTGGAAGAGATGGAATTGACGGTGATAAAGCCGGAACTACTGGCTTGTTTGTAGTGGTTGTCGTCGGGGTTGTTGTCGTCGTTGTCTGTGGAGTTGTGGTGATTGTTGTCGTTGTATGTGGAGTTGTAGTTGTTGTTGTTGGAGTTGTTCTTCGAGTCGTAGTTAGTAATCCTTCATCGTATAAACGAATGTAATTTAAAGCTTCATCGGTTTTGCAAACAAAGTAGTGTTGAGGCCACATATCACGAGTGTCACAGCTTCTACGTAGGTGAGTAGGTTCCATGAAACATGTGAGTCTACGCAAACGATATTTTAAGTTTTTTCTTAAAATACGAGTTGCTGAATCAACCGCTTCCATATTAAGAATTCCCCGAAAACATCCAGACGCTCTATGAGATAAAGTGAATGGTGTAAACTCGGTTACAAGACAATAACCGCTTAAGATTGGGAATAATAGGAGATAGATGCAATATCTCATTTTTTTATTCAGAGAGAGAGACTTTTAACCTAGTTTATGCTTTCATCATCTAGAGTTAACTGTCTTGCATTTCGGTGGTCTTTGGTTAATATGCTTCAACTAAAGCTCTATATTTATAACCTTGGGATTGCATTTGTCTTTGCTATCTCCTTGACATGTGATACTGATGATAATCTTGTTTTGAACAGACTTCAAACTTTCAAAACTCGAAAATGACAAATTTACACCTTCAATACCATTGATGTTAGTGATGATAGTAGCTATTTTCGACTCCCTGTTGGTCAAATGATTGCATTCCACACATGCAAAGTTGGTTGTCTCAAACTCTTCTGTTGGCGGACAAATCAAACGTGAGGTGTTGTATTCAAATACACATAATTCATCATTCCAAAATAGTTTTGTATTTTGAGTAAGACCTTCCGTATTATTTTTAACCCCTATTGCGCATTCCTCCTGATTCAGAGTGTATTTTGTTGGTGTATCACAAGACACAGAATCTGTAGAAGTTATTTCCTTGCAGATCCAAGAAGCGCTTGGAGGGATGAAAAAACCACAATATAATAAGTCGGGAGGGTAGAGTCGCACACAGTTTTTTCCATTTTCATCTTTATATCGTATAGTCCTTTTGAAAGGTGAAAAAAACAAGACATCATTTTTATCCATAACTCCGGCTATACATTCATCAATTTCGTTGGTATAGAATACTCCACTAACATTGGGAAATGTTAGTGCCAGTAGCAAGATAAATACGCAGCTCATTTTTTTAAAATGTTTTCGCTTTCAGTGTTGAAAGTTGAATACTTTCTTTCTTGATGTTTTTTTCTATTTATATGTAAGAGGCTAGCGACTTGTTCAGCTCTCTCAACCGATTTTGAAGATGTGAAACAATCTCATCAAAGTGGTTACCAAAATGTAAGTATGGTTCCAATCGAGATTGAGACAAAAGAACATGTGTTCCTGTCCAGCGAAATGAAGTCAAACCTCTTAAAATCGAAATATCTATCAAATCACCCAGTTCAGCATCTTTCAAACACTGCTTTATATCAACCAGTTCGATCGCTCTTTTGAGATCTTCAAAATCTATCAACTTGTCTTGCGGACAGCATACTTTTGGATCAAAGCTCCTAGAACAGTTTAAGCATTCGAGAGGATTTGCTCTTGAAATACAATTACAGCTCAAAAGCATGCTTTGTATTGATTTACGAACTAGATTGAATCCTAACACAAAATAAAATACTTCTTCGGTGATGAGTTGAACAAAAAGAGGATTCGAACGCTCTAAAGGAATGTGTTCAAAATGAGTCCTTATGAACTTAGGAACAAAATCAGCCAATGTACCGATTGACTTGAATCCTTGAGTTTTTCCACTCATGTTTCTGCTGTAGTTCAGAGATAAATGAAGCAACTTTTTTTGTAGCAGTTCTTTTATGAGTCTTCAGATATATTTGTCGAATCAATAGTTATTATCGGGTTGACTGAGTCTTCTTTTTCATCAAGAGTGTAAGCGTATGGATATCCTTCTGCTATCGCAAGTAATTTATCCTTTAGTCGTTGATAAGCCAGTTTGCTCTGACTAGTAGGTAATAGGTAGGGATTTAATCGTGCTCTCAAATTTGTTAACAAAAATGGAGACTTCAAATCATCAGTGGAAAGATCCAAAAAAGCATTAATCCATTCATCATGCACCAAAAAACCCATTTTAGCATTTTTCAAAACTTGTCTTCTATCAATCCAGTCGATAGCATCACCCAATTCTTTTTTGGTAGGTGTAGCGCCTTCAACCATTTCAGCATATCTTTTACAAGTGATACATTTGTCATCAACGTGTGAACAGTAACAGTTTAGTAGCGATAGATTGGTTGCTTGCTTGTAAAAACTTCCTCCTAGTACACAGTATACACATTCCTCCGTAAAATAAATCCTCAACATTTCATCAGAAACCTCAGCCAAAAAAGTCTTAGGACCTATAGCATCGGAAGCTTCTTGGTGAGCAAAGTCTTCAACACGTAGCATATTTGTTGTTATTCCGTTAAATTACAAAACGCGAATGATACGTTTTCAAATTGAAACATCTATTTAATCATTCATTATTTTTTCTTTTTTTTGAGGTTAATTGTTATGCTAGCTCATGTAGATCTTCATAAATGCTTTAATTTCAACCTGACAACCATCGATTGGGCAAGGTTTTACTTCTGATGAGCATTCAGTAAGCGCTTTTTCCTTACACTCACTACAGTAAATGAGATGACCACACGGAAGAGAGATATGATTTGCAATTACTTTTTTTTCATGCGTCTCAGACACACATTGAGCGAGTTTGCTTTGCTTAGTCTGATCTTTATCTTTTTTTAACGAATCAATTGATTTAGCATCATTTTTTAACAGCGAATCTTTATCTTTTTTTAACGAATCAATTGATTTAGCATCATTTTTTAACAGTGTTGACGAATTCTCAACAGTTGTAAAATCATTTTCAAAAATATGTAGGGCTTCAATCATAAAACCTATTCGCTCAAAAGGTTTTCCATTTAACACTAAAACTTGTTCGATATCGCTTTGACTGTATCCTAGTTTTTTGCAAATAAGTTTCATTTCTTCGGTGTCATTGTTGCGAGTTATTTGTTTTAATTTTTCTCGATATTTTTCAATCCGTCGCTTACACCTTTTGCCTTTTTCCGTTCGCATGTAAACATCCTCAACGTACTCTTCACCTTTACTCCCGAGTAAAAAATAACAGTCTGGGAACCATCGACAGTGTTCCTCCCATGGTAGATCACTCTCTTTCCATTCTTTAAGTTCACCTGAGCAAAAGAAGCATTTCACACTATCCCCGAACTTAGTATAGTAGAAACCTGCATTGGAAAGGAGTTTCATGGAGACTTTACCCTTCCATTGTTTGAAACTGTCTTCTCTAGATGTTTCAGTAGCAAAACGTGGTGTATCAGCACGATCAATTGATATACCTAGAGGTAATACTTCTGCAGTTAAATCTCCTCTTCTGATCTTTTGTTCTTCCATCGTATAACTTTTGACAATTGAGATGTTTTTCATTTCATCTGCAAGTAGTTTCCTAGGTCTATACAGACGATTGTGAGTGTTAAATCCTCTAACAAATCGACAAAACGGAAAACTTTTAGCGTGTTCTTTCATCGGATGTTCATCTTCATCCTTCCAGTTTAGTAATACCCCTTGGCAAAAAACACATCGAACAGCGTTGTCTTTTTCAAGGTTATAGAAACCAGCTGCAGCCATGTTTTCACCACAATGTTTACCTACTCGTCTCCAATTTGTAAGAAATGATTTTCTTCGATAACTTTCATCAAGCATTAAAGCCTCTCTTTCATAAAAAGAGAGTTCATTGTAAATGAACTTGAAAAAGTCCGATGGGGAAAGTTGCGCAATAGTTTTTTGTAATTTTAATGACAAAAGACTACAGTGATTATCCGGATAAGTTGCAACGACATATGTTATTGCAGTGGTATCAGGAAAAGTTCGTTGTAAAAACAACGATGAAATAACGAGTAAACTATCATCTATCCATTCAGCGCAGTCTTTAGTATTTTCAAAACAATTTCGAGTTTTTTGCATTTCTCTTTTTTCATTATAAATAGTGTTTGCTACATATCTGTTGTTTGTTACTCGACACATTATTTATATATAATATAAGTAGTAGCTTCAGTTATTACTCAAGTTGAAGTTTTGTTGGAAAGTTCTTTTCCTTTGATCTAGTTCGTTGTTATTCTAAAAAAAAATGATAATGCTTTATAGCAAAAAAATAAAAAAAGACTAAGGTTTCAATTTTTTTTTCATATACTTGAATTGATTACTATTATAATAGAACGTAAATACTTACATCAGAAATGAAGACTTGTCTTTTCTTTTGAATTAAAATGAATGATATTCCTAGTAGTTTGAACTTGAGAGCTGCTTTCTATAAAATTCGGATGAAGAAGGAGTCAATTTTCATTTTGAAGTCCTGAAATAATAAGAATAAACATAATTAAAACTTACATACAACATTTTTTTTGATATCTTAAATAGTGAATAATCTTGTTTTTTATTCAGAAAATGTCTTCACGCTTAAATCGATTACAATTAAAACAAAATATAAATACTTACATCACAAATGAAGACTTGTTTTTCTTTAATGAATTATATACATAGTTGTTTGAACTTCAGCTGTTTCCTATGTAACTCAAATGATGGAGAAGGAGGGTTGTAGTAGATGATGATGTAGTAGATCTTCTTCCTTCAGTTAGTTTGAACTTGAGAGCTGCTTTCTATAAAATTCGGATGAAGAAGGAGTACTTTTTTCATTTTGAAGCCTCTGAAATAATAAGAATAACCATAATTAAAACTTACATACATCATTTTTTGATATCTTAAATAGTGAATAATCTTGTTTTTTGTTCAGAAAATGTCTTCACGCTTAAATTGATTACAATTAAAACGAAATATAAATACTTACATCATAAATGAAGACTTGTTGTTCTTTGAATTAGATGAATTATATACATAGTTGTTTCAACTTCAGCTGTTTCCTATGTAACTCAAATGATGAAGAAGGAGGGTTGTAGTAGATGATGATGTAGTAGATCTTCTTCCTTCAGTTACTAACGATGAAGTGAATGCTTTCTGTATGAAAACAGTGCTTCTTATATAGCTTAAGTTGCACTGCTATGAATCAGCATTATTTTCACATGAATGGAAACCGTTGCTTTCGCGGGAATAACAAAATTATTTTCACGCGAATACAAACCAATGCTTTCGCGGGAATAAATAATTTATTTTCACGCGAATACAAACCAATGTTTTCGCGGGAATAGATAATTTATTTTCACGCGAATGGAAAGTGTTGCTTTCGCGGGAATAAAAATTTTATTTTCACGCGAATACAAAGCAATGCTTTCGCGGGAATCAATATTTTATTTTCACACGAATGGAAACCGATGCTTTCGCGGGAATAAATATTTTATTTTCACGCGAATACAAACCAATGCTTTCGCGGGAATAAATAATTTATTTTCACGCGAATAGAAAGCGTTGCTTTCGCGGGAATAAAAATTTTATTTTCACGCGAATACAAAGCAATGCTTTCGCGGGAATAAATATTTTATTTTCACGCGAATACCAACCATTGTTTTCGCGGGAAAAAATAATTTATTTTCGCACGGATGGAAAACCTTGCTTTCGCGGGAATAGAAATTTTATTTTCCCGCGAATACAAACCAAAGCTTTCGCGGGAATCAAAACTTTATTTTCACGCGAATGGAAACCGTTGCTTTCGCGGGAATCAATACTTTATTTTCACGCGAATGGAAACCGTTGCTTTCGCGGGAATAAATATTTTATTTTCACGCGAATACAAACCAGTGTTTTCGCGGGAATAAATAGTTTATTTTCACGCGAATAGAAACCGTTGCTTTCGCGGGAATAAAAATTTTATTTTCCCGCGAATACAAACCAAAGCTTTCGCGGGAATCAATACTTCATTTTCACGCGAATGGAAACCGTTGCTTTCGCGGGAATAAATATTTTATTTTCACGCGAATACAAACCAATGTTTTCGCGGGAATAAATAGTTTATTTTCACGCGAATGGAAACCGTTGCTTTCGCGGGAATAAATATTTTATTTTCACGCGAATACAAACCAATGCTTTCGCGGGAATAAATAGTTTATTTTCACGCGAATAGAAACCATTGCTTTCGCGGGAGTAAAAAAATAATTTTCACGCGAATAAAAACCAAAGCTTTTCGCGGGAATATCGCGTGAAAAAACTGCTGAGTCATAGATATATTATAAAGGTTTCATAGGGTTAATTAGTACAGCTTTAGCTATTTAAGAACCAGTGTTTTCACACAGAAAGCATCCAGTTCTACAATAGCTAGCAAGGAAGCAACATCTACACACCAACTACTACATTTACTTGAAACTCAATAAGGTGAGAATTACTAAATAATTCTTTAACATATACTGATAAAAACTTCAACTAGTTTTGCTATAATACTTCAGAAAATTAATTTTATGTTTTAATATTTTGTTCTTATTAATAAAAGATCAAATAGTTTCACCATACCGCATCAGAAAAATTATTATGGTTTTGATTATGTGTTTATTTTATAAATATCTAGTTAGTTTATTCTTTTCAAAATATTTTTCAAATTCCAGCCATTTGTTACATATTTTTTACTCTCTTTTCAGTTCCAACTTCCAACTGAACGCTCTGAATATGAATGAAGACCGTAATACCTCATTTCTCTCAACATTCGAGCCATACTCTGATGATAAAGAAAATATCCCTCCTGATTCACATCTAATAAGAAGGAAACTGAACACAATTCGACCAAAACCATGGGATTCGGATAGAAATAAAACGATTGACTATACTTGGACTTTGAAAGCGCCATCTCCTTCTCATCTTTCCTGCTTGTCAAAAAATGCTGCTAGTTTGCTCAATTCTTGCGATACCAATGACAGAGTAATGATTGGAAGGTTTCAACCACTTCACTTAAATCAAACGCCGTCACTTCTCGAGATAGTCTCCATCGAACAACCAGCTGAGGATGTATATAAAAACTTATGCATTATCCGCTACAATATCGAAACATTTGGCAACAGACGACAAGTGAGGTCTATGGTGAGAAATGAGGATTACAACAAATTAGCTCCAACACAACCGGATGTTCCAAAACTGGTGGTTTTTATGGGATTCGATTCAGACAAGCATCCAATCTTTCACCCTATCAACTTCCCATCCAATATTTCCCTTGAGGAAGCTAAACAGCTAAGTAGATTAATAAAAAAAAAAACACCTACTCAGTTGATCAGTATGGTTCGTATCGCAACGCTCTCGCAATTTGCTGTTGGAAGTGTAATCAGTTTTGAATCTCCTCAAATATCAACTCAGTTAACATTACCTAATGGAGATGTGGTGATGAATGCGCTACTGGTAAACTACAGATGTTTGCAATATGATGGTTTGATGATGGGAGTTCTATATATACCTGAAAAACACGCTAGCAACATCAAACAAATTGGAACAGGAGTCATACTTGTAAGAAATCGTGAAGTTAGTAGATTTGGTTATCATCGGCATGATATAATCACATTCACAGCATTACAAGCGATAGAAACGGCTCAAAACCTATCCAACAAACTTGATGATTCCAACCAGATGAAGTACTTTACTACAGATGAGGTTGTTGAGAACAAGGTCTTAGTGCTTTCAATGGGAGTGGGAAACACATCTTCTACATCTTTGAGAGAACCAACGCCCCCTGGTGAAAACTATATTCAAAAAGAGCATGTCAGACAAGACAACACAGTGAGTATTTTTTATTCAATGTAAACTAACTGATATAAGTAATACTTCCAATTAGATAATATTTATATATAAAGCAATTATTTTTTGTTTTGCTTTAGATAGAAGAGAGAGAATCAAAAACGCTTGATGAAAATTATGCTCAAGAAAAAACAAACTGAATAATATAACTTGGTGAGTTACTTCTCTTTACTATATAATGTTAACTAACCAATGTAAAAAGAACTATAATTCAAATTTATGTAATTATTTTACATTTTTGTTTAATCATCCTATACTAATACATAACTTTTGATTTTAGTTCATTACGGAATCAAAAGTACATAGAACAGAAGTCTTCCTTCCTAGTTATAACATCAGTACAACAATGACAACATTGTAAAGAAAAAGACTATCAACCATTGATTGTCATTACAAGTTGTAGTGCTTTGAATTACTTAGTATTTACTAACTCTAGCTATATTATACAAGAATATTTTGCTACTTATTATGTAATAAATGTATATAATCATATATTGATTCAATGTAGTCTCCTCATTCTTCTCTTCTCTCAAAATATCATATGAGTTCGAGTTATGTAAAAAAATTAATTATCAAAACTTGAATGTCATGCATTCAAAATGTATATGCCATAAGTTCAAATTAAGTAAAAAAATAATCAAAACTCAAATGCCACTCAAGTACCCCTCATTATGTAATCAGGTGTATAAACATATAATTTTCATTTTTGATCAATATATTTGTTCAATGTAGATATATCTCCTCTCTCTATGTAGATATAAATATAGCCATAAATATGTACATAACTAACCATATATACATGAATGTATAGAAAACTAAAAAATCTCTCTCCTCTCTCTCCTCTCTCATCTCCCATCTCTCCTCTCTCCTCTCTCCTCTCCCCTCTCTCTCAAGATACCATATGAGTTCGAGTTATGTAAAAAAGTTATCAAAACTTGAATGCCATACATTCAAAATCTATATGCCATATAAGTTCAAATTAAGTAAAAAACTAATCAAAACTCAAATGCCACTCAAATGCCACTCAAATGCCACTCAAGTACCCCTCAAGTAAAATACAATATAAACTCGGCGAATTCATCCAACGTCGTAACCCATTGCCTAAACTCCAAGGTCAGATCCACAAAAAAACACTTGGTAGGGAGATCTGCTCATATATTACTACTCCCATTGCATAACCTCCAAGGTCTAATCCACAAAAAAACACTTGGTAGGGAGATCTGCTCATATATTACTACTCACATTGTTCAATGCTATAACGGATACAAATTACATTCGACTGCCCTCCTTTAAATCGATGAGGAACGAATCTATCAACAACATCTTGGTAAGGAAAAATAGCGCCGGGTTGAAAACTATTGAGGGTGTTGATGTTCAAGAAGCGTTTGAGCTGACCTTTAGTCAATGTACTAAAATATAGTGATTCCTCTTCAGCTTTCTTTTTGCTTAGAGGATGTCTGGTAACACGTCTGACATCATACCAAAGAACGCTTTTATTTTTTGGTTTTCCCTTTCTACCCAAATATACAACGTTAAACGGAGGGGGGTAATTATCACAGTTGAAGTTTTTAGCTATTTCAACTGGACAGAGGAGTATTTTGGGTTCGAGTTCATTTATATCTGAAGGATCATGGTAGTGTACTTGAGAATATCTACACTTCTCCTTACTTGATGGATGTATCACACCAGTCACTCGCATAATGCTTGGGATAGGAAGATCTTCAAATGTTTTGCAAATCGGAACTTTTGGTGAGTCAATCACTTGAGAACCTTTAGACTTTTCTAATTCCCTAGCTCTCCTTTCGTTGAGACATTCAACTGTTAAATGAGTTATAGCTGCACTCTCCATTGTTTGCTTATCAACGGAAGTAGTTTGTTTTCTCACTATTTGTTTTCGTTTCCTTACTATTCGCTTTTTTGGAGCAGTTTTCCTTCTCTTAGGAGTTGTTTTGCCGTTTTTCATTTTATTTTCTGTTGGATATGGATCTGTGCTAAGGAGCTCTTCAGAAAGAGCATCCATAACATTCTAAAAATAAAAGGGTAATATTTGCATGAGTGGCTAAGAGTGTATTTATTACTTAGAGTGTCTTATATATATATATATATGTATTTATGCCAAAAGCAGTTAAGATCATAGAGTTATGGTAGATTGAGAATGTGCTTATTAAACTATTGGGATGTGGAGACAGACAACAAAGGATGTATTCAAATATATATATATATATATATATATATATATATATATATATATATATGTATTTACTTAATATCATACTGCTTCTAACATCTCAATTGGTAAGAAATAAAATATAATAGTTTGAACAAAATATTGTAAAATAATAAAAAACAACTAAAAATTTTTCATAAATATGTATGAAACGCTTCTAACATTAGTTCTAAAATACCTACAGAAGAGGATAGAGCTTTATCTATTTGGACATAATTATAAATATGCTTTCTGAATTTATAAAAAGTTTTTTTGTTCCACGTCATGTTGTATAATTTTTTGAAAACTATTTGATTCCAAGCACTTCTTTCAATTTCTTTTAAAAAATTATTAATATTAACGACTTCCACCATTGACAAAACGATTTCGAAACCGTTTTTTATAATGTCATCAAAACGTTCTGTAGATATATCACGTTTCTTACAACACATCCCCATACTCATCATGTGTTGAGTTATACAGAATATTATAACTTGAAATGTCAAACGTTCTACAGCTTTTTCTTCAACAACATCATTATTTATCACATAGTTATGATACATTTCTGGAAGGAAGTCCTTTAAGTAGATTGGATTTGTTGTTGCATTGTTCTAAAATACAAGCGATAATTAGATAACTAAAATAATTAAAGGTGTTCAACAGGTGTTAAATAGTATTTTTTATTAATTCTTACCTTTTCATCAGGCTGAGATTCCGACTTTAGATACAATGGTTGACTTTCTACGACTTGAGTATTCATTCTGAAAAAACAGAAAAAATTGGTTCAATTCTTTATAACCAATTTAAAGATAGATATGTCATAAAGCCTTCAGATAGTTGTGTTAGCTAGCGGAAATATTTGAATTTAAGTTTTACCTTTATGAAGAGAGAACTCTTAGTAGTTGCAATGGAAGATGTAGTAGATAGATGTTGCTCCTTTGCTCACTGTTGTTGAACTGGATGCTTTCTGTCTGAAACCGTTGTCTCTTATATAGGTGAATGTGTGAAAATAAATCTTTTATTCCCGCGAAAGCATTGGTTTGTATTCGCGTGAAAATAAATTGTTTATTCCCGCGAAAGCAACGGGTTCCATTCGCGTGAAAATAAATTATTTATTCCTGCGAAAGCATTGGTTTTTATTCGCCTGAAAAAAAAATGTTTATTCCCGCGAAAGCAACAGTTTCCATTCGCGTGAAAATTAAATGTTTATTCCCGCGAAAGCATTGGTTTGTATTCGCGTGAAAATAAAGTATTCATTCCCGCGAAAGCAACAGTTTCCATTCGCGTGAAAATAAAATGTTTATTCCCGCGAAAGCATTGGTTTGTATTCGCGTGAAAATAAATTATTCATTCCCGCGAAAGCAACAGTTTCCATTCGCGTGAAAATTAAATGTTTATTCCCGCGAAAGCATTGGTTTGTATTCGTGTGAAAATAAAGTGTTCATTCCCGCGAAAGCAACAGTTTCCATTCGCGTGAAAATTAAATGTTTATTCCCGCGAAAGCATTGGTTTGTATTCGCGTGAAAATAAAGTATTCATTCCCGCGAAAGCAACAGTTTCCATTCGCGTGAAAATTAAATGTTTATTCCCGCGAAAGCATTGGTTTGTATTCGCGTGAAAATAAAGTATTCATTCCCGCGAAAGCAACAGTTTCCATTCGCGTGAAAATTAAATGTTTATTCCCGCGAAAGCATTGGTTTGTATTCGCGTGAAAATAAAGTATTCATTCCCGCGAAAGCAACAGTTTCCATTCGCGTGAAAATTAAATGTTTATTCCCGCGAAAACATTGGTTTGTATTCGCGTGAAAATAAAGTATTCATTCCCGCGAAAGCAACAGTTTCCATTCGCGTGAAAATTAAATGTTTATTCCCGCGAAAGCATTGGTTTGTATTCGCGTGAAAATAAAGTATTCATTCCCGCGAAAGCAACAGTTTCCATTCGCGTGAAAATTAAATGTTTATTCCCGCGAAAGCATTGGTTTGTATTCGCGTGAAAATAAAGTATTCATTCCCGCGAAAGCAACAGTTTCCATTCGCGTGAAAATAAAATGTTTATTCCCGCGAAAGCATTGGTTTGTATTCGCGTGAAAATAAAGTATTCATTCCCGCGAAAGCAACAGTTTCCATCCGCGTGAAAATTAAATGTTTATTCCCGCGAAAGCATTGGTTTGTATTCGCGTGAAAATAAAGTATTCATTCCCGCGAAAGCAACAGTTTCCATTCGCGTGAAAATTAAATGTTTATTCCCGCGAAAGCATTGGTTTGTATTCGCGTGAAAATAAAGTATTCATTCCCGCGAAAGCAACAGTTTCCATTCGCGTGAAAATAAAATGTTTATTCCCGCGAAAGCATTGGTTTGTATTCGCGTGAAAATAAATTATTTATTCCCGCGAAAGCATTGGTGTTCTTCCGTAAAAACAATGTTTCATTAATTTAACCTTATGATAAATGGCATGATTTCAGCTATATAAGAAGCACTGTTTTTACACAGAAAGCAGTCACTTCGACATTAGCAACTGAAGGAGCAAGATCTACTACAACATCATCTACTACAACTGCTAGAAGGACTTTTCTGTTTGGAGGTAAGTCAACTTGATTGAGTATAAATTTAATTTTTATCGATTTAGATACTAACAGCGGTATGATATTGAGTAAATATATATATATGTATATATATCTTCAAATTGGTTTGAAAAAGAAATCATAACATGGATTTTTACTTTATCTTTTAGAATGTCGACACAAGTCAATACAAAACAACTGAAGAATAAAGAACCAAAACCTTCACAAGATAAGGTGATTGATGACAATGTACTTCTTCAACGCACTATGATTCCCTTTCAAAGCGCCAGTCTGAATACTCTGGCAACTCTCATCATCAAAAGCGCCTCTCTGTTAAGTACTCTATCTCCAGCTTCCAGAAGAAACATTGAAAACATAGTCAAAGTTGAAGATTTACCAATACCTACAGTTATGCAGGTGTTAACCGTTGAGCTCCATGATGAAACGAACTGCACCATCATATACAACTATAAAAAGGATGGAAAGGTAGTTAGAGTGAAGAGCGCTATTCCATTAGCAGCAGGATTACTTGTCAATGAAGCTTCGCAAATAAGACCACTGGTTTTGATCTACATGGGTGTTGAAAAGACTGGAAAAGCAATTTTTCGTGCTGCTACAGAAACAGGAACTACTTTGAGGTGTAAGAATGTGTTTGATGTATTACCAGAAAAAAGTATGCGACAAATCAATGCTTATTTCGAGGTAGCTAATCTTCAGGATTTCCCAACAGATAGTGTCATATGTTTCCAAAACCCTGAAGTTATATCAAAGTCTGACAGGCGATGGAATGGAAATGAAGAGACTCTTCTAGTTCAATACAGAAGTGTTGTAGATGAAGAATTACTGATCGGAGATATGCGCATTCCTCATCAAATAGCTTCTGCTGTGACATCGGAGAGATTTGGAGTGATTTTGTTCAAAGGTCTGAGTCGAAACGCAGACAATTCAATTTTCTACAACATCAGTGTACTCGCAGCTCATCAAGCCTTCGTCCAAGCCTCGGAACTGGCTGATAATCCAAAATCTGAGGATTTTCTCAACCACTTCGATGATGCTGAAAAAGAAGACTGTGGAGAACAAACTCTCGAGAAGCTAATCTATAACTCAAGGGATTCATATCACTATAGGTAAGTTTTATTAATTTTTACCATAATTTTAAAAAGTTGATTTGTGAAAATTTTGTGTATTCTTACAATGAAAAACCCCTTAAAATGATAAATTTGTGAACATTTTTGTAAAACATTTTTAAGTTATATATATATTTCGAATTAAAAAAGGATTTTGTTGTGTCATCAGTGTATTTTTTTACATAAAAGTTGGAAAAATAACAAAAGGTGATAATTATTTTACAAAAATGTTCAATTTTTCACATAAATGATCAACTCATAACCTTTTTTTGTAAAACATTTTTAAATTATATATATTTCGGATTAAAAAAAGGACTTTTTTGTGTAATCAGTGTATTTTTTTACATAAAAGTTTAAAAAATAACAAAAGGTTATAATTATTTTGCAAAAATGTTTAGTTTTTCACATAAATGATCAATTCATAAACATTTTTTGTAAAACATTTTTAAATTATATCTATTTCGGATTAAAAAAAGGATTTTTTTGTGCAATCAGTGTATTTTTTTTACATAAAAGTTTAAAAAATAACAAAAGGTTATAATTATTTTACAAAAATGTTTAGTTTTTCACATAAATGATCAATTCATAAACATTTTTTGTAAAACATGTTTAAATTATATCTATTTCGGATTAAAAAAAGGACTTTTTTGTGCAATCAGTGTATTTTTTTACATAAAAGTTTAAAAAATAACAAAAGGTTATAATTATTTTACAAAAATGTTTAGTTTTTCACATAAATGATCAATTCATAAACATTTTTTGTAAAACATTTTTAAATTATATCTATTTCGGATTAAAAAAGGACTTTTTTGTGCAATCAGTGTATTTTTTTTACATAAAAGTTTAAAAAATAACAAAAGGTTATAATTATTTTACAAAAATGTTTAGTTTTTCACATAAATGATCAATTCATATACATTTTTTGTAAAACATTCTTAAATTATATATATTTTGGATTAAAAAAAAGGTTTTTTTTTGTGTAATCAATGTATTTTTTTAGCTAGAAGTTGAAAAAAAAATCACAAAAGGTTATAATTATTTTACAAAAATGCTTAATTTTTCACGTAAATAACACGTTTTATCACATAAATGGCTTATTCATGAGTGTTTGTTGTAAAACATTTTTAAAATTATATATATATATATATATATATTTATACATTCCGAATCCAAATGAAAAAAAGGACTTTTTCGTGTGTAATCAGTGTATTTCTTTTACATAGAAGTTGAAAAAATAACAAAAGTTTATATTTATTTTACATTAATTTTAATCATACTATACTAATACATCATTTTTTATTTTAGTCCATTATATCGTAAAAAGAAAACAGAGTAAAGAACTTTCCCTAAGAAATATTGAGCTGAATGATGTAACTCAGTGAGTTATTTTCCTGTTATATATAATGTAAACTATCTAATGTAGCTAAGAGTAAAATTTAAATTCGGTAAAATTTATTTATATAATGAATAACTTTTGTATTTTAGTCAATTATTGGATCACAGAGAATACGGAATACAAGAGTTCCTCCCTGGGTCTAATAATATACCAGAAGAATATCGAGGAAGATATTGTTCAAGAAAAGCGCTTTGTAACCATTGATATCGTAAGCTATAGTAGTTTGTATTACAGAAAATTTACTATAAAACAGTTTTATGAATGTAAAAACTAGATATGGTATTTTCTATTACAATTATTTACTTGTAAATTTTATTCATCTAGAGAGGTAATTTGGTGATTTTTTGACAGTTTTTAAAAAAGTTAAAAAGTACCAAAAAATCAAAAAATATCGAAAACTATATATTTCAATGATTATTTTTTAAAAAGTTCAAAAAAATGTAATAAAGCTCTGTTTTGAAACATAAAAAATTTAAAAGGATTGTGTAGGATAAAATTCTCACTCAAAAAATTATTGAAAATTGAATGAAATAAAAAAATATTTTCCCAAATACCAAAGTTTTGTAAATATAAAGTGAAAAACTCTATATATATATATATACATTGTTTTTAAAATAATATCGAAAACTATATATTTCAATGATTATTTTTTAAAAAAATAAAAAAATTTAAAAGGAAGGTGTAGGATAAAATCCTCACTCAAAAAATTATTGAAAATTGAATGGAATAAAAGAATATAAAGTGAAAATCTCTATATATATTTATTTTTTTTAAAAAAATATCGAAAACTATATATTATAATGATTATTTTTTTAAAAAGTTGAAAAAACAAAAAAACTTTGTAATAAAACCCTGTTTTAAAACATAAAAAATTAAAAAGGAATGTAATAAAAGAATATTTTACCAAAATACCTCATTTTTCTTGTAAATATCTAGTAAAAATTTCTGAAATATTGTTGGTGAAATTTACTGGAAAATGGTTTCAAGTGTGTCAAAGACTAAATATGATGTTTTCATTGAAATGTTTATTTTCAAAAGATCCAAATAATAACATTGAATCAATTAGTTAAATTTAACAGTCAAATTCTTTTTTATCAAGTAGGCTTAATGTTTCTATTGTGATTAATTCTCAAATATTGTAAACTTGAACTATCTAGAGGAGTAATTTGTCGATTTTGATGCGTTTTTTTAAAAAAATTATCATGTAATACCACATACTTCAGTTCTAATTCGTTTTGAACAATTTCATGGGAGACAAAGAATAAAAAAAGTTACATTGATTTAGTTTTTAGAATTAAAGTTGCTATCAAAAATGGTTTGTTCTTGTTTAAAAAAATTATTACGTAATACCACATACTTCAGTTCTAATTCGTTTTTAGAATTGAAGTCGCCATCGAAAATGGTTTGTTCTTGAATGGGTAAATCCATAGCCTCCTCCTCATCATGACAAAAGCTTTCTGATGATTGCATTTTGAAAAACAAATTACATTGTTTTAGTTTTCCGAATTGAAATTGCCATCGAAAATGGTTTGTTCTTAAACGGGAAAATCCATAGCCTTCTCATCATCATGTCTAAGTTTTCTACCCCAATATCTCCAACCTCTCAGAGATAGGAATTGTTCTGTTTAAAAAAATAATGGAAATTGTATATATAAATGATTGTTTTTGAAAAAAATGGTAAATTTTTGAAAAAAATTCAAAAGGAAAATGCAGGATAAAACCCTCACTCAAGAAACTAATTTTGTATGATAGGTTGCTCACCTAATAATAAGAAAATAATGAATAATTTATATTTAAGCATTTATTGAAAAAATTAATGAAAATTGAATAGAATAAAGGAAATATTTTACCAAATAGCCTGTTTTTTTTGTAAAGATATACAAACAGATAAAATTTAACCATTTAAAGGATGATTTCTTTTTTGCAAAAAAAATAATGAAGATTTAATGAAATGAAAGAATATTTTACCAAATACCTTGTTTTTTTTGTAAATTTGTACAATTAGAATAAGAAAATAGTGAATAATGTATATTTAAGCAATTATTGAAAAAATTAATGAAAATTGAATAGAATAAAGGAAATATTTTACCAAATACCCTGTTTTTTTGTAAAGATATACAAACAGATAAAATTTAACCATTTAAAGGGTGATTTCTTTTTTGCAAAAAAATAATGAACATTTAATGAAATGAAAGAATATTTTACCAAATACCCTGTTTTTTTGTAAATTTGTACAATTAGATGAAATTTAACCATTTAGAGGATGATTTGTTTTTGTAAAAAATTAATGAAAATTGAATAAATCGAAAAAATATTTCACCAAATACCTCTTTTTTGTAGATGTAAACAAATAGATGAATATCTAACTTTATCCATTTTTTTTCCATTTGGGATCATGTTTTGAAGGTTTTCAAGATAGTTTTTAGTAAAAGCTTATGCATTGATTGTCATTACAAGTTGTAGTGTTTGGTATTATTTAATATTTACTGACTCTAGCTATATTATATGAAATTTTCCCTACTTATTGCACAATAAATGTATATATTCACATATTGTTTCATTTTTAATTACTGTATTTATTCAATGTAGATATAATGAGTCGAATTACAAAAAAATATCAAAACTTAAATGCCATACATTCAAAATCTAGATGCTCTATGAGTTAAAGTTATGTATATAATTATGTACAAGATTATCAAAACTTGAATGCCATACATTCAAAATTTATAAGTTCAAATTAAGTAAAAAAATAATCAAAACTCAAATGCCACTTAAATGCCATTCAAATGCCACTCAAATACCCCTCAAGTAAAATACAATATAAACTCGGCGAATTCATCCAACGTCGTAACCCATTGCCTAAACTCCAAGATCAAATCCACAAAAAAACACTTGGTAGGGAGATCTGCTCATATATTACTACTTGTGAGTAGAGCAGGAGAGGATTCCGTTGTGTCGGTGATAGAGGACAGAAATCTATTACAAATCTGCTACACATCCCAACTTTGTGAGTTTCCAGGAAATACCACTCCATGTTTTTTCTAATTTACATAAGGGAGATAGCAAAGTCTGTTGAATCAAACTGGATTAAAGACCGAGTCAACAAATGTCGACGAAGCGCAGATATGTTTACGCTTTTACCAAACTAGCGCCAGGTGTAGAAAAGTATATACCTCCAATTAAAATAAGCTTTGTTATTGATTTTTGTTTTTACTGTTATACTCATGGTCAGAGTGAAGCCCTCCACTTCTTTTCTTTGTTTACCTAGCCATCTTGTGATGTTTATATGTGACCCTACATCAGTGATGCGCAGCTCTGATCAACCACATTCTTGCATGAACTTTGAGGGATTGTTTTGGTAAATAAAACACGGCGTACTTGAAACTTAGCTATACATCTGTTGTTTGAAGACTTTCATCCCTACATGGTCAGCAGTTTGATTTTTGCAGTTGAATGTTGAGCAGAAGTTATACTTGACAGCTTGTGACCTGTAGAAGAGAACTGAGAGACTGGCAGACTTACTAGAGGTCTAAGGATCAAAGCATAAGGCTGACAGGCCCGGAGGTGCGCTGCTGAGTTGAACAAGAGGTCGCTGGATTAGGAGGTAGTTATCTACGATGGGATAAAAGACTATCAGACCTTATTATGGTCTAAGATAGAGACAAGGGCCATTGTTGATAAACTTTGGTGATAGAAAGCTAGCAAGAACAGCCTAATGTTGTTGTAAAAGTTTTATTTTTTGTGCAAGCAAGTTGTGTCTCACTTAATGGCTGTCAAAATATTTTCGCCATTCCCTCAAATAGATATGCCGGAGAAAATTGTGCACCATGAAATTGGAAGTTATTTCCCTTTTCAATTATTTCCTATTTGTCAGGTGATGACAAAGAAAAAAGCTTGGAGAGACAGTTGATATAGGCCAATTCTTACAACTCAATCCAATACAAGGTAAAAAAGAACTTTCTTGTTCCTCAAAGCCTTTCCATCAAAATGGTTGTCTCCACTTTGATCTGAGAATTTTCTACACATATTGATTAATACTAAGCTAACTTAATACATTTGGAATAGCTCAATTGATGCTAACCTAAACATTTGATATTCATAATACTGATAAAGTGCTGTGTTGTACACCATCTACAAGAAATTCAGTGATTAGAGATGCTGGATAATGCAAAAAGAGTTTTTTTTCTTTTTAATTTTTATTCAATGATTAATAATCAAAAGTGCTGGAATGTAGTGGGCAACTCAGCAGGACAACGTAATTCTGGATTGAAAAGTTTTGATGAGATAAAAGTTTTCTTTATAAGCTCCGAATAGTTTTGATTTGTTCTCACAGCTGAGTTGTTAATTCCATTATAAACTTATGATATTTGTAAAACAGTTCAAATTGGAGCCATCTTGTTGATTTTTTTTAAAATAATCCAAATTCAAAAAATGAGCTAACAAATTGGCACACATTTTAAATAATTTATTAGTTAAATGTTTTGCTGCCGATAGGCTTAGAAGGCCATCAAAGTTCAATGGTGTACAGTTACTCTTAACTACCATTGGGTTACATCAACCTTATTGTTATTATTCTATTTAATCAAACTGTTTTTTGTTGACTAAATGTCTTGCTTTTTATTATTCCATTTATTATTCTATACAAATATGCTTCCATTGCTTCAAAAATATCTTTGTTGTTCAAAAAACATTATTTATTTATTTATTAATTTTCTACTTATTTATTTGACTCACTTAGGTAGATTTCTTTTCAATCAATGCTGACGACGGAGTACTTATATTTGCAGTTGAACATCCCCACAGCCTCATGGATCAGAGACTTAGAGGTTTTCATGAGTCAGATAGTAGCTCTAAAAAGTCTGTTGGCAGATACGATGTACCAGTTAGTGGATGTTATAAACAAATGGACAAGTTGGATGAACTAGAAGACAGGTTTAGCCATGATATGGTCATTTGGGGTGCTCTAGATGCTAATGCGAAAAAGGTTGTAACATACGCATCAAATAGAGCACTTGTGATGCTATCAAAAAATCCATATAATTTTAGGGCTAAATGATCTAACAAACTAGTATTACTTCCTTCATTTTAATGTCTATTATTTATAACTAAAGCAACACAAATAGCAGGATGGAATGTCATCTAGATATTTAGTGTGATTGGAGCTTATCCCTTTTAAATATATCAAATTGGAAAAAAGTAATTAAAAAAGAAAAAATGGTGCAAAATAATGAACTAAACTACATTCATATGTGTATCAATTACGTAATCAGTACTAGATATACAAACATCGAATGTTAATTGGCTACTGATCATTATTAGATCTATAAAGCTTCCAAAGAAGGCGACGCCGAAACACTGAAGTTGTTAGTCAACTGTTCTAACTCCATTCAGCTGCTACAAGTGGACAGAAAAGGCTACACACCTATGCACTGGGCTCTAAACAAAGATTCCGCAAAGATTCTTGTTGAGGCAGTCGAAACAAGTCAGTTAAGACAGTTTGTGTGGGTGATTAGTGAGCATGGCCACAGAACTGCATTAGACGAAGCTGTCGTGTGCAATAGGGTAGGTGTGGTTGAGTACTTATGTGGGTTATCAATAACTGACAAGTCGTTATTAGATGGCCACCTTTTACTAGGTCATCTGCCTTTACATTTAGTTGACTCCGCAAGCATAGCCAAAATATTGATAGGCTCAGTGCCTCAAAATAAATTGTGTGAGCTTTTATCACACCCGGATAAATCGAATTGGACAGCATTGGTCAAAGCTGTCTGGTGGAGCCATGCTGAGGTAGTCCAATATTTGTGCAGACTTTGTACCACACACCTGTCCAACGTTGATGACTTGCTGTTCATCAAAGATAATTATGGTAGAACAGCCCTTCACCTTGCTCATTCAGGCAAAATCGCTCGTATGCTAATTGATACCGCTAGGGACAAGGTAACTTACATAAACATAAGAGACAATGAAGGGAGAACAACGTTACACCTTGTCCGCACAAAAGAGAAAGCAAAAGTGTTGATGGATACAGCTGAGGACAAGTTAGCTTACATAAACATCAAAGACAACTGCGGAGAGACGGCTTTAATGTATATGCTGGAGATGGGGCGTATTAGCTTACTTAACTTCATCCTAAAGTATGTGTATCGAGAACTAGATGCCTCTGGTATCAGGTCTGTTATCCTCATGAAAAACAATAAACAACAAAACATACTCCACTTAGCCTGTATCTCTCCACTGATTGAGGAGTTGTATGAGGTGCTAGAGGAATACTTAGACTATGTCAAGGTGGAAGATTTATTCACTGCTGACGTATTCAATAACACACCGTTCACTTATATCGTTGCTCGTTTTTCTACTCGTTTGTTCGCTCAATTCATTCTCAGGTTTCCACTCTGGCAGCGAAGAATTCTGTTGTTGTTGAAAAACCAAATGCAAGCCAACTGTCTGACTGTTTCCATGCATCAAAAATTTCATGATGAATTTTACACGAAACATGTGATATGTTGTTGCAAAGGTGTGAACTATTACAAACGATTTCAAGACATTTGGTTCTTCAACAAACATGATAACTTCACAGATGACCATCTACGCTCCCCAGAGAAGTACATGAAATATGATGGGTGTTTGCCTCGAGTGATGAAGTATGCACTCAATGAATATTCGCTGATGTATAAACCAAGAGTCTTCAGACGTGGCCAGACATTCACCTGTCTTTCTTTGTTACAGAAAGAGGAGCATAAGGTAATGCATTTTATAGCTCTTTCTTTCTACCTCCTCCCATTCTGCCATTACCCTCCTGACTCCCGGCCTTTCTCTCTCCTTCTTTGCATTTCTCTTTCTCACAATGCTCCCCACTTCTACCCTTTTATTCTCTCCATCCTTTTTTCATCTCCTTACCCTCTATCTACTACGCATTTCTGCGATCATCTATGACAATTTGCATTCATGTATATGTTTGTGTATGCGTTACACTATGAGTATATGTTTGTTTTTTAAAGTCATACCATTGTGATGAGTTGTTTTTTGTTTATAGCCAACTGCAGAACATAGTGATAGCTCAGTGACAGAGCATGTTACTCTACAATTCTCTTATTTTGACGCTGATAAACTTGCATTGGATGCGATACAAGAAGAACTGTACGAACTTGATGTGACAGTGAAACATGGCGAACCCAAGGTTTGTATTATTGGCTATAATACCATTAGTACGTTTTGTTAGCCTAAAAGATTGTAGCTGGAAGTTTAATATGTATATTTTAATACAAACTACATTATGCTTTACACTATACAGGTAGTTGTAGTTTCATGTACAACTTCTGAAAATGTTAGATATTTGTCTCCCCCTGGACCAGACTTTATCATTATCACCGCGGTAACTGTATATTCCGCTGCTGAAACGTAAGTGCACATATATTTTTTGATTAAGTTTTCATGTTATGTCTGTGTTTCACAATGTTATAATACATGTTATGATTAAAATTGGAAGTGAGTACTTCTACTGTACTGCTTGCTGCCGCTGCCACTCTGTCTCTTGTGTGACCCTTGCCAGACTTCTCAAAGCAGTGTGAAGTTTAACTCTGCTATGACCAGCCACCCTCAAAGCTGATGCATGTAATACTGAAAGTGCTATCACGGGACGATCACTAACTTTCCAAACCTCTACTGCTAAGTCTTCCAGCTTTCCTACAGTGCCCTCAGTTTTCTCACAAACCCATCCGGTGTGTCACTTGGTGTATAAGCTTTGTTGGAAACACGTACATGTAGTAGCAAGAGCTGAAAGTAATGTGGCTATAGTACAGGTTGGGTTCTATTGCACTCACAAATTGCTTCCCTCCAACGATCCTGCGCTGCCTTACCTTCCTGTAGCAGTCATCTGCCTAATCTTGCTTGCTATTCCCAAAGCACTCATTAAGGCGAGCTTTCCTGTGTTCAATGTAAAACGAATAATAAGGTACTTACACGCATCTTTTGCACATGCTCACTGTGCCTTGCTCATTGCAGTGTCTAACCTAAATATTATGACAAACCGTTAGAACAGTATCTAATGGCCTACCCCAAATCAGTATCCCACAGTCCTGTATCTAATCATATGCCCAGCCCCGTATCTAATCACCTACCCAGCTTTGTACCTAATCACCTACCCAGCCTTGTATCTAATCACCTACCCAGCCTTGTCTCTAATCACCTACCCAGCCTTGTATCTAATCACCTACCCAGCCTTGTCTCTAATCACCTACCCAGCCCGGTATCTAATCACCTACCCAGCCCGGTATCTAATCACCTACCCAGCCCGGTATCTAATCATATACACAGCCTTGTACCTAATTATATACCCCAGCCCGGTATTTAATAATATACCCAGCCTTGTACTTAATTATATACCCCAGCCCCGTATCTAATCGCCTACCCAGCTTTGTACCTAATTATATACCCAGCCTGTATCTAATCATATACCCAGCCTTGTATCTAATCATATACCCAGCCTTGTATCTAATCATATACTCCAGCCCTGTATCTAATCACCTACCCAGCCTTGTATCTAATCACCTACCCAGCTTTGTACCTAATTATATACCCCAGCCCTGTATCTAATCACCTACTCAGCCCGGTATCTAATCACCTATCCAGCTTTGTAAAATTATATTCCTCAGCCTGTATCTAACCCAACTGGTTTATTTTTCTTCACAACAAGTACCTGGTAAAAGTTATATCCTAAAGCGGAGAGCTCTTGGTGCTAATGAATATTACAAATGTTTTATGTGCAGCGCATCTCATCATTGACAATTTTTTAAAATAAAATAATAATGGGGTTGTAACATTGAGAGTTATCTCTCTTTGAACTTTCCACATCCACATCCGGAAACGGCTATCAGTCGTAGAATGTAATATAATCAATTTAAGTAGACTCATGCAAAGTTTGTTCCTGATAGCTGCCACAATATCAAACGAATGTTGTAATGATGTCTCTCTAAAAAAACTTGAGAAGACTTTGAAAGAAAGGGGCATCAAATTTACCTGTAAAAAGATGAATTTATATTTTTAATCATTTTTCATAATTATTATTATATTTATCGTTCGTCGGACTTTCGTTGTTATGGCCATTATTATATATATTTTTATAGATATTATTAAATTTATTGTCTTACTTGTTCTTTATAACTATTTATAATTGTAGGGTCAGTGAATGTTTTTATTATAATCATTCACTACTGGTTATTTTTTGAAATTATTATAACTGTTATAATTATTTATATTATTTATCATTATTGTTATATTTTATAAATCAAATATGATTAGAAGTATTATAATATGTTATAATTGTTTTTATTAAAAATCATATCTTTTCTGAATGAGTGCAAAATCTAATTTTCTTTGTCATTTATGATAATAGTGGGCCAATACTATAGTTATTCAAATAGTGATATTTCTTTATTCTTGTGGTCCTTAACTCTTCCGTAGTAGTCTTGTTGTATTTTGATGACTGCCAAATGCTGTGACTGTAAACCCATGCCTTGTCAGTTCCTCAGTGATATCATTGCGCATCTAAATTAATCATACAAGGAGTTGTCTTACTCCTGGGTGGATGACTCCAAGTTTACTTTATATTAATTTTTGTACTGCCTTAGTAAACATTGTGCTGCCCCAAGTCAACAACAGAATGCCGGAAGAGATACAGACATACCTTAAGCACCACGAATTTATTGATAGGCAGTTATGAATAACAGAGGCTCACGCAGCAGCTATAATATACCTGGTTTGACAAAGTTTGCTCAGTTTCATGAACAGATTGTAAAATCATCCTTACTGCTGCAAGCACACACTTCTATGGACATTAAAGAACAAAACAAATGGCTTAATAATAATAAAGAATGTCAATTATGATAAACTTACCATGTGTCACACTCATTTCTAGCGACACATCTAATAAGCCAGTGTATGAAATTGATAAAATACCTATATAATAATAACTATAAACAATGATAACATTATAATTATTATAAATAATATTGAGAGATAGTTG
This sequence comes from Cryptosula pallasiana, assembly GCA_945261195.1. Lineage (NCBI taxonomy): Eukaryota > Metazoa > Bryozoa > Gymnolaemata > Cheilostomatida > Cryptosulidae > Cryptosula > Cryptosula pallasiana. Next base: position 42,204,500 of record OX183137.1, read on the forward strand.
ATTACAACAAAACAGTAATAGTTATTATTGTCAGCGCTATGATAATTAGGAGCAATTTAATCCAAAAGTTACTTAAAAATGGCTGACTAAGTAAGCATAAATGCTTACCTAGTTCTGCCATTGCCATGATCATAGTCTTATTAAAACGCAACTCCATATAACCTTCGGAACAAACGATATCCGTTTGGCCTGGGCTGGTTAGTGATTACAGCCCTAATTAGGGGGTGTCACTAAAGCCGAACAATCGTTTGGGTATAATTTTTTTGACTTCAGACTAATTGTCTGCAAATGACTTTTCATACCCTTCGGTGAGACGTTTTATCTCTTGGTTATTTTACTGAGCACTGTCACTAACACAGTGAACACATCATAGGATACACCTTTTTTACGACAACCAAAAATGTTGTGCTTTTGCCACCGCATCAACTTTGGGGATATGCTCACTTTTTATTTCATCAAGATCGAGTCGAGACTCACTATTGTTCTAAAAAATAAATAAACTGGTATTATTTTTGGATTATTCTTTATAACAACTGAGTCAATCCCCACCCCGTCACTGCCAAAAAAATTCATTTATTTCTCATTGAACTTGGAATGGCGCGGTTCACTTACAGAATCAGAAGCAAAATACCAAAAAAGTGAAAAGTCGGAACATATATATAAAAACTTGTTTTGTTTTTGAGTTTTTAGAAGAACATCAAATCAATTGCTATTTCACCAACTAAATGAGCTTGGAGGATAATTGTCAAAGAGTTCCTAGTTTCATTATTTGGTCTCTGTCAGAAGGTCGACTGATTTTCTTGAACCTTAGAAATGTTTAGTTGGTGTAATGCCGTCAAATGATGTTGATTTCCATTCCCCTCTCCAAACCCTTGGTTGCTAGGGTAAACAAACCCTTAGTGTGGTTTCACTTTTGCTTTGTATGCTGAATTGGCACCATCCTGGTTGTTCACTGATTAGTGTATCTAGGGGAAATTAGCCACTTGGAAAGCAACTCATTGATTTCCGTACTCTTTTTTTCAATCTATTAGCTGAACACTGCTCGGCAGTTGCTCTTCATTTACTTATACTGAGAGGCACTGCTATCACAATTGTTGTTTTATATTATGTTATTGACACGCCTCTAACAAGCAACTCCTGAGATCTGCGTAGTTTTGTACATATGCAATACTTATAATACGCCATAGCATCCAAGTTACTCGTTTTACATACTGTAACGTGGGTGTTGACTGCTGACCACTGAGGCATATATGCACAACACATCTTACATATACACTATGTTGGCAAAGCTTACTGTTCCATCTTACAAAATTATATTTTTACCACACAGAAGTTATGTGAAGAAAAATTGTGTTTTTCAAATGTTCAAATCAAAATTATTTTACAAAAAAACTTCCAAAGAAACATGAGCTGATGCATTGAACTTTTTCAGCTACATTACTTCTTGTCATACAAGCAACTGAAATTGTGTTAAAAGAAGAAGACATGGTGATGGGTTGTGTTTTGCGGTGCTAGCTTATATAATTATGTGCAGTTTGTCTGGTCATATCAGTTTAGTGAGAGAAAAATCTACAAAGTCCTTATTTTACAAAACTTGGGTAGTGACAGTTTGAGTCTTTTGAGAAGTTTTTGTTTTCATATAGAGGCATTATATAACTGGTAAATTTCAGGTTTTTTGAGATACAGACCAGGTCATTCAGTGATATTGAGGACTTGTTGGGTTACTTAAAGAGACAAGATATAGTCAAGTACATCAACATAAACTCTACAATGGCAAGGCATTATGGGACATCTAGTACTGAACCACCTGATGATAGTGTACTGTTGAGTGGTGCTAGTAAGGGGAAAGCTCTCATTATCTGTAGCAGAAGTGGCAGACCAAAATGGGAGATAGAACATGCACATGCCTGCAGAGTGATGGAACAGTTGGGACTTCAGGTAATATGTTGTTCCTCAGTGATGACGCAAAAGATAGATTGTGCTTATTGTCCAGTAACATTGCCCAATACAAGCTAGTTTAATAAGGTATTGGTTTTACTTATGTAATATTGTTACGAATTCTAGTGTGATCTCAAGCGGTTTAAACAGTGTACTAGGCAGCAGGTTGCACTACACAGTGGAAAACACTTATTATTACAACTGATACTAAATAATTACTTCTATTGGTGGGAGAGGACTTTCTGAGCAACTTGACTCAGACTCGACTTAAACTCGACTTGGACTTTACTTACCATCGATCTAGTCTCGACCAAGACTCAACCTTGACTCGACCTATCAATCAACCACCAGATGCAAATGGGTAACCAACCAATTAATTCACATCGGAAGTGTGTTTATAAATATACAAGTTTATTGGTGTAAAGGTACAACAAGTACCAGCAAGACAAACTAGCACGGCAAACTAGAAAGACAAACTAGCAAGGAAAACTAGCAAGGCTAACTAGCAAGGCTAACTAGCAAGACAAACTAGCAAGGCAAACTAGCAAGACAAACTAGCAAGGCTAACTAACAAGGCAAGCTAGCAAGATAAACTAGCAAGGCAAACTAGCAAGGCAAACTAGCAAGGCAAACTAGCAAGGCAAACTAGCAAGACAAACTAGCAAGGCAAACTAGCAAGACAAACTAGCAAGGCAAACTAGCAAGGCAAACTAGCAAGGTTAACTAGCAAGGCTAACTAACAAGGAAAATTAGCAAGGCTAACTAGCAAGGTGAACTAGCAAGGCTAACTAGCAAGGCTAACTAGCAAGGCTAACTAGCAACACAAATTAGCAAGGCAAACTAGCAAGACAAACTAGCAAGGCAAACTAGCAAGGCAAACTAGCAAGGCAAACGAGCAAGGCAAACTAGCAAGGCAAACTAGCAAGGAAAACTAGCAAGGCTAACTAGCAAGGTGAACTAGCAAGGCTAACTAGCAACGCAAACTAGCAAGGCAAACTAGCGAGAAAAACTAGCAAGATTAACTAGCAAGGCAAACTAGCAAGGGTAACTAGCAAGGCAAACTTGTAAGGCAAACTAGCAAGCCAAAATAGCGAGCCAAACTAGCAAGGCTAACTAGCAAGCCAAACTAGCAAGGCTAACTAGTGAGAAAAATTAGCAAATGAGTATAATAAGTTCAAGGGTAGTTGAAATACTGTCCTCAGATTGATTCTCCAACAAGTAGGCTGAATGTAACAGAACTTATCTCTCTCCACGATGCATCAGTTTGGGAAAGGTGTTCTATATTTTTACTCCTGGGTACAGTTGCACCGGATACATAGGTTCTGGTTCTGGCAATTTTCTTCTTTTTTATGAGTTGCGTCCTTGAGGTAAGATAACTCAGATGGAGTTTGTAGCCATCTCGACCTACATTTGACGAGAGATAGGAGAACTTCGAATTGTACTAGGGGTCTGTTACCTAAAGAACTAATGGGTAAAGGGTGGGTATGTAGACTGTGTTGGTTTTGATGAACTAGGGTGGAGGGTGGAAGCCCCGGGGGCAGAGGAGGCTACAAAGTACTATATAAAGAACGTATAGTTGAGTTGGAAAGTTAAAGCAAGAAGAGTGGAGACTAGCCGGGCTCATTCTGTTGGGTGAGGATGTGTGGGAGAGGAGCAGATGGTACAGGGGTGTAGCGCAGATGGTACAGGGGTGTAGCGCAGAAAAGGGGATCGGGGTGTAGACAAGGCTAGTTGGCCTCCAAATTTCGTTACAATATTAAATATTGAGTTTCAGTATTGGGTTGTCTATTTTGTTACTCATTAATTGACCTATATCCGTGTTCATTTAAAATAGAAACAGAGTGAGTCAATCATAAAAACGAATCTGTGCCAAATTAATAACAGCGCCAGTGTACCTGACAATACTTATTTCAATCTCTACGCCGGCTCAGGCTGATACCCCCTCCCATCCCTCCCAACTGGATATAACATAAACTGTCATATCCAGTTTGCAATGTCAGTATCTAAAAAATATTTGTTCGGCATGAATCAGGCAATATTGTAGGATATTCCTCTCATATCAACTTTAAAAAATATGCCATGTATGTTTAGTCGGAGCATCTGTATGACAAATCTGCAGAGGAAATGCTCACAGCAATATCAAAGTTCTCCAAGTCATCTGGACATGGTTCATTGGTAGCTATATGCATCATGTCACATGGTGATCTTAGAGATAATATCTGTGGTAATGAAGGTGACGGACTACGTTCTGTGCAGAATATTGTCAAGGCCTTGTGTCAGCCCAACATACAGACTGTTACCAAGGTGAGCAGCTACACTTTTTAGTGGATTGTTTTGTTTCCAGTTTTGAGAATCGACAGATGTAGTTGATTTACTTGCTGTCAAGCGCAGCCACCATTTTACCAATTTATCCAATCCTATTAAAGCTGGTGTTCCTATCGTATTGCCGAGGAGAGCTTGGCAGGTGTAACAGAACTAATGAAGGTTGGGTGACGAAATGCTTGAAACCTCTGGCTCAGCTGGTAGAGTTCAATCCAATATTGAAAGGCGTAGATGGCAATCATTTGAAGTCTTTGAGGGAATCTCATACATTTCCATCAGTGGCTCTTCCTCAAAACTGCTACATCTGTTACAGTACTCTACCAGACAGCGTGTAAGTTGGTAGATGGCAAATACCTAACTGGCCGAGTTGTTTTTATGAAAGTTGTAGGAATAACTTTTCTAAATCAGAAAAGTGTGCTGTTGAGAGCTGTTACGTTTCTACTAAAGTTTTTCTTTTTGCATTTTATGCAAAAAGCCATTAACCAATTAATTGCTGTGTATTTTGTTGAAGTAAATAGTTTGTTTCCCACTTTTATAAATTCTACTTAAGAACAAAGCAGATCTAAGAGACCATAAGACCCTGCTCAGACACCTGAGCAGCTAGCCTGCCCCCACATATGTATACGATAAGCATAAAAGTAGGTTTTTTAACCAGCCTGAGATTCCAAGACAGCTGAAACATCCAGTTATTTATCACACGACATGACAATTATAGATCATGAAATGTTTATACACAAAACAAACACATCATCGGTGAGATGGGAAAGATTTTAGTATTTAAATATTTTGCCTGTAAAACTATTAACATTTTTTGTTGAGATGGCGATGGTGTGAGGGTCATTTTTGACAATTTTTCCTCATTTACTAGCATTTTTGTTAATTCTTATCAATCAGGTCAGCCACAAAAATATGAACTAGCTGAATTTTTTTTATTTTTTATGCATCAAAAATAAAATTAACCAGAGTGACTGGCCGAAACAAATAGAATGCACTTTGAGTTAGTTATTTTTGCCTTCCATCACCGCTAATTAATCACTCATGATTATAAATGTGAGGGTATGCTTTGACACGCAGTTTCCTATATTAGCTATGGTCACTTGTCACTGGTCAATTTGGCTCTTGTGTGTTTGAGGAGTATTTCAGCAATCTGTCCAATGCAGGTACTTTATTTTTCTTTCATTGTTTTTATGGAAACTGAGTAAGTTACTCCCCATAAAAAGACCTGCTTCTGTTAACAAATCACCAACAGAGTGGAGATGAGCTAATTGTTTATATTATTGCCACAATGAAGTAGTGCTACGTCTCACAAATTATTTTAGGTCTCAGAGATTTAACCCTTCAGAAAACAAACCAAACCAGATGTTTGTTGGCCTGTCAGACCATCTAAGTACTATCCACCAATGCAGTAAACTGTACAAGAGAGAAGACTTTACATCTGCTGTCGACAGCGCTAGAGATAATAATGCCCGAGATGCGCTTGCAGATACAAGTACTGCGGAGATGGATAAATCTACTACTACACAACAACTACCTAAAGTAGGGTTGATTCCATTACTTATAGATGTGACTGCTATCGCTAGAGAGAGGTCTGGGTTTACTCAGTACATGAACTACTGCTATGTAGTTACTAAGGATACTAAACCAGTAGTATTGGAGATTCTACCTTTGAATGAATGAAATATCTAGTCTCACTATTCAAGTGCTGTTTGATGCCTATACTGTAGTGATGTCAAATTTCATTTCTAACATTTAATGTCTATCCAACTATTTTATAGATTGCTTACTACATTATCAAACGCAAATATGTTTCTCTGGATCATTGCGATTCACTTTTTTTGCAATGCATAGAGTGTTTTGATTTGGTGGAATGATTACTCTTTTCACATTTTATTGGCTGTTTGAGAAGACTCACTAAATAGTCTGCACATTGTACGAAAAAGGTTAGATGAATAAATAAGCTTGTTTTCTACCGCAAACTAAACATCCCATATAGCTCTCTGGTTGCTAGCTGAATAGATTCTGCACTCAAACAGCTTTATCACCTCCCAGGAACCTGACATTTGTTATACCCTATTGGGAGGAGGTTCTACTACACTGATGCATCTTGTTAAGCTGTAGAGTTTTCTGGTACATTAGTTTGCATCAATCAGACGCTAAACCGGTCACTGCCAAATAAACAAAAAATGTCTGTCAAAAGAAAGCGGCAGTTTATCTGCAGTTTTGTATGGAAGCATTGGGCTGAAGCCGGGTCAAACACATTTCCCAGAATGCTCAAGTACCCCAGACCTCTTTGGTATTCTATCTCATACATTTCATAGATGAAGTGCAAAGCATCTGTCAAGCATTACTTATGGGTGAATTGCTAACCGCAATTGCCTGATCTCAGACATCGGCATGGCAGCTCCACCTGCTATTAATTTCATTTTGGAGTCGCTTCCTCTTGTTAGAAGCCATTAAGGGTACAAAACTCCCTAATATTCAAGTTGAGCATATCCACACTAGTTTGTTACTCAGTGATATTGATACAGGCATATGAATCTTTGCACTTAAATTATAAAACATGCAACCAATGGCACTTTTTCGCCTTTTACAGCATTATAGAATATTCTGGTAAGTTGTATGATGTTTTTTTCTGCCTAATACATTATCAGTTAAAATTTTTCCTCTTTATTCTGTCGTTGATGAAAGTATGCATCTACCTCTAGTTGTACTTGAAATTGAAAGTTACGTTAGTTGGTGTCATCATCTTCTTTGCTGTAAACAGCTGTTTTATTGCGATATCCAAATGCATAGCATATGAGGAGACAACAACTCCCCTTTCGACTTGAATCTTTTTTGTGACCGAAGTTTTACACATTATCATAACAGACACCAGCTAATCAGACAAATAGTACGCTGCACTATACTATATAACATTAATTTTCACCGCTGTAATTCGCATCTCCTTGTTTCACACTGCACTTAGCCTAAGTTTTAGGCCAACATTTGCTGCAATGCGTACTTTGCTTGGAATATGCTGTGCGTATTTTTATTGGGAGTTGCATGCCCCATTGTTATCTTGACAACTTTTAAATGGAGTTCATTGGATGATTGGTTTAGTGGACGAAGTTTTTTGTGCTGACAAACTAGCACAAAAAACCCCGCCCACTAAACCAATCATCCAATGAAATCCATTTAAAAGTTGGCAAGATAACAATGGGCATGCAACTCCCAATAAAAAAACGAACAGCATATTCCAAGCAAAATACACATATACCCATGGATGAAACATATATATATATATATATATATATATATATATATATGTTATATTTCATCCATGCGTATACCTCAAATGTTGGCCTAAAACTTAGGCTACACTAGACCATGAAATACTCGACCACACTACACTGTACCACACTACACTGTACTACACTACACTGTACCACACTATACTGTACTACACTACACTGTACCAGATTACACTGTACCACATTACACTGTACCAGACTACACTGTACTACACTACACTGTACCACACTACACTGTACTACACTACACTGTACCATACTATACTGTACCACACTACACTGTACCAGATTACACTGTACCACATTACACTGTACCACACTACACTGTACCACACTACACTGTACCACACTACACTGTACCACACTACACTACCACACTACACTGTACTACATTACACTGTACCATACTACACTGTACCACACTACACTGTACTACACTACACTGTACCACACTGCACTGTACTACACTACACAGTACCACAATACACTGTACCACATTACACTGTACTACATTACACTGTACCATACTACACTGTACCACACTACACTGTACCACACTACACTGTACCACACTACACTGTACCACACTACACTGTACTACACTACTCTGTACCACACTACACTGTACCACACTACACTGTACCACACTACACTGTACCACACTACACTGTACCACACTACACTGTACCACACTACACTGTACCACACTACTCTGTACCACACTACACTGTACCCCACTACACTGTACCACACTACATTGTACCACACTACACTGTACCACGCTACACTGTACTACACTGTACCCCACTACACTGTACTACACTACACTGTACTACACTACACTGTACCACACTACACTGTACCAAACTACACTGTACCACACTACACTGTACCACACAACACTGTACCCCACTACACAGTACCACACTACACTGTACCACACTACACTGTACTACACTACACTGTACCACACTACACTGTACCACACTACACTGTACTACACTACACTGTACTACACTACACTGTACCACACTACACTGTACTACACTGTACCACACTACACTGTACCACACTACACTGTACTACACTACACTGTACCACACTACACTGTACCACACTACACTGTACCACACTACACTGTACCACACTACACTGTACCACACTACACTGTACTACACTACACTGTACCACACTATACTGTACCACACTACACTGTACCATACTACACTGTACCACACTACACTGTACCACGCTACACTGTACCACACTACACTGTACCACGCTACACTGTACTACACTGTACCACACTACACTGTACCACACTACACTACCAGTGTAGTGTGGTACAGTGTAGTGTAGTACAGTGTGGTGTGGTACAGTGTAGTGTGGTACAGTGCAGTACAGTGTAGTATGGTACAGTGTAGTGTAGTACAGTGTAGTGTGGTACAGTGTAGTGTGGTACAGTGTAGTGTGGTACAGTGTAGTGTGGTACAGTGTAGTGTGGTACAGTGTAGTGTGGTACAGTGTAGTGTAGTACAGTGTAGTGTGGTACAGTGTAGTGTGGTACAGTGTAGTGTGGTACAGTGTAGTACAGTGTAGTGTGGTACAGTGTAGTGTGGTACAGTGTAGTGTGGTACAGTGTAGTGTGGTACAGTGTAGTGTGGTACAGTGTAGTGTGGTACAGTGTAGTGGGGTACAGTGTAGTACAGTGTAGCGTGGTACAGTGTAGCGTGGTACAGTGTAGTGTGGTACAGTGTAGTGTGGTACAGTGTAGTGTGGTACAGTGTAGTGTGGTACAGTGTAGTGTGGTACAGTGTAGTGTAGTGTAGTACAGTGTAGTGTGGTACAGTGTAGTGTGGTACAGTGTAGTGTGGTACAGTGTAGTGTGGTACAGTGTAGTGTGGTACAGTGTAGTGTGGTACAGGGTAGTGTGGTACAGTGTAGTGTGGTACAGTGTAGTGTGGTACAGTGTAGTGTGGTACAGTGTAGTATGGTACAGTGTAGTGTGGTACAGTATAGTGTGGTACAGTGTAGTGTAGTACAGTGTAGTGTGGTACAGTGTAGTGTGGTACAGTGTAGTGTGGTACAGTGTAGTGTGGTACAGTGTAGTGTAGTACAGTGTAGTGTGGTACAGTGTAGTGTGGTACAGTGTAGTGTGGTACAGTGTAGTGTAGTACAGTGTAGAGTAGTACAGTGTAGTGTGGTACAGTGTAGTGTGGTACAGTGTAGTGTGGTACAGTGTAGTGTGGTACAGTGTAGTGTGGTACAGTGTAGTGTGGTACAGTGTAGTGTGGTACAGTGTAGTATGGTACAGTGTAGTGTGGTACAGTATAGTGTGGTACAGTGTAGTGTAGTACAGTGTAGTGTGGTACAGTGTAGTGTGGTACAGTGTAGTGTGGTACAGTGTAGTGTGGTACAGTGTAGTGTAGTGTAGTACAGTGTAGTGTGGTACAGTGTAGTGTGGTACAGTGTAGTGTGGTACAGTGTAGTGTGGTACAGTGTAGTGTGGTACAGTGTAGTGTAGTACAGTGTAGTGTGGTACAGTGTAGTGTGGTACAGTGTAGTGTGGTACAGTGTAGTGTGGTACAGTGTAGTGTAGTGTAGTACAGTGTAGTGTGGTACAGTGTAGTGTGGTACAGTGTAGTGTGGTACAGTGTAGTGTAGTGTAGTACAGTGTAGTGTGGTACAGTGTAGTGTGGTACAGTGTAGTGTAGTGTAGTACAGTGTAGTGTGGTACAGTGTAGTGTGGTACAGTGTAGTGTGGTACAGTGTAGTGTGGTACAGGGTAGTGTGGTACAGTGTAGTGTGGTACAGTGTAGTGTGGTACAGTGTAGTGTGGTACAGTGTAGTATGGTACAGTGTAGTGTGGTACAGTATAGTGTGGTACAGTGTAGTGTAGTACAGTGTAGTGTGGTACAGTGTAGTGTGGTACAGTGTAGTGTGGTACAGTGTAGTGTGGTACAGTGTAGTGTAGTACAGTGTAGTGTGGTACAGTGTAGTGTGGTACAGTGTAGTGTGGTACAGTGTAGTGTAGTACAGTGTAGAGTAGTACAGTGTAGTGTGGTACAGTGTAGTGTGGTACAGTGTAGTGTGGTACAGTGTAGTGTGGTACAGTGTAGTGTGGTACAGTGTAGTGTGGTACAGTGTAGTGTGGTACAGTGTAGTATGGTACAGTGTAGTGTGGTACAGTATAGTGTGGTACAGTGTAGTGTAGTACAGTGTAGTGTGGTACAGTGTAGTGTGGTACAGTGTAGTGTGGTACAGTGTAGTGTAGTACAGTGTAGAGTAGTACAGTGTAGTGTGGTACAGTGTAGTGTGGTACAGTGTAGTGTGGTACAGTGTAGTGTGGTACGGTGTAGTGTGGTACAGTGTAGTGTGGTACAGTGTAGTGTAGTACAGTGTAGTGTGGTACAGTGTAGTGTGGTACAGTGTAGTGTGGTACAGTGTAGTATGGTACAGTGTAGTGTAGTGTAGTGTAGTGTAGTACAGTGTAGAGTAGTACAGTGTAGCGTGGTACAGTGTAGTGTGGTACAGTGTAGTGTAGTACAGTGTAGAGTAGTACAGTGTAGTGTGGTACAGTGTAGTATGGTACAGTGTAGTATGGTACAGTGTAGTGTGGTACAGTGTAGTGTGGTACAGTGTAGTGTGGTACAGTGTAGTGTGGTACAGTGTAGTGTGGTACAGTGTAGTGTGGTACAGTGTAGTGTGGTACAGTGTAGTGGGGTACAGTGTAGTACAGTGTAGTGTGGTACAGTGTAGTGTGGTACAGTGTAGTGTGGTACAGTGTAGTGTGGTACAGTGTAGTGTGGTACAGTGTAGTGTGGTACAGTGTAGTGTGGTACAGTGTAGTGTGGTACAGTGTAGTGTGGTACAGTGTAGTGTGGTACAGTGTAGTGTGGTACAGTGTAGTGTGGTACAGTGTAGTGCGGCACAGTGTAGTGTAGTACAGTGTAGTGTGGTACAGTGTAGTGTGGTACAGTGTAGTGTGGTACAGTGTAGTGTAGTACAGTGTAGTGTGGTACAGTGTAGTGTGGTACAGTGTAGTGTGGTACAGTGTAGTGGGGTACAGTGTAGTACAGTGTAGTGTGGTACAGTGTAGTGTGGTACAGTGTAGTGTGGTACAGTGTAGTATGGTACAGTGTAGTGTAGTACAGTGTAGTGTAGTGTAGTACAGTGTAGAGTAGTACAGTGTAGCGTGGTACAGTGTAGTGTGGTACAGTGTAGTGTGGTACAGTGTAGTGTGGTACAGTGTAGTGTAGTACAGTGTAGAGTAGTACAGTGTAGTGTGGTACAGTGTAGTATGGTACAGTGTAGTATGGTACAGTGTAGTGTAGTGTGGTACAGTGTAGTGTGGTACAGTGTAGTGTGGTACAGTGTAGTGTGGTACAGTGTAGTGGGGTACAGTGTAGTACAGTGTAGTGTGGTACAGTGTAGTGTGGTACAGTGTAGTGTGGTACAGTGTAGTGTGGTACAGTGTAGTGTGGTACAGTGTAGTGTAGTACAGTGTAGTGTGGTACAGTGTAGTGTGGTACAGTGTAGTGTGGTACAGTGTAGTGGGGTACAGTGTAGTACAGTGTAGTGTGGTACAGTGTAGTGTGGTACAGTGTAGTGTGGTACAGTGTAGTATGGTACAGTGTAGTGTAGTACAGTGTAGTGTAGTGTAGTACAGTGTAGAGTAGTACAGTGTAGCGTGGTACAGTGTAGTGTGGTACAGTGTAGTGTGGTACAGTGTAGTGTGGTACAGTGTAGTGTAGTACAGTGTAGAGTAGTACAGTGTAGTGTGGTACAGTGTAGTATGGTACAGTGTAGTATGGTACAGTGTAGTGTAGTGTGGTACAGTGTAGTGTGGTACAGTGTAGTGTGGTACAGTGTAGTGTGGTACAGTGTAGTGGGGTACAGTGTAGTACAGTGTAGTGTGGTACAGTGTAGTGTGGTACAGTGTAGTGTGGTACAGTGTAGTGTGGTACAGTGCAGTGTGGTACAGTGTAGTGTGGTACAGTGTAGTATGGTACAGTGTAGTGTGGTACAGTGTAGTACAGTGTAGTGTGGTACAGTGTAGTGTGGTACAGTGTAGTGTGGTACAGTGTAGTATGGTACAGTGTAGTGTGGTACAGTGTAGTGTGGCACAGTGTAGTGTGGTACAGTGTAGTGTGGTACAGTGTAGTGTGGTACAGTGTAGTGTGGTACAGTGTAGTATGGTACAGTGTAGTGTGGTACAGTGTAGTATGGTACAGTGTAGTGTGGTACAGTGTAGTGTGGTACAGTGTAGAGTGGTGTAGTGTGGTACAGTGTAGTGTGGTACAGTGTAGTGTGGTACAGTGTAGTGTGGTACAGTGTAGTGTGGTACAGTGTAGTGTGGTACAGTGTAGTGTGGTACAGTGTAGTGTGGTACAGTGTAGTGTGGTACAGTGTAGTGTGGTACAGTGTAGTGTGGTACAGTGTAGTGCGGTACAGTATAGTGCGGTACAGTGTAGTGTGGTACAGTGTAGTATGGTACAGTGTAGTGTGATACAGTGTAGTGTGGTACAGTGTAGTGTGGTACAGTGTAGTGTGGTACAGTGTAGTGTGGTACAGTGTAGTGCGGTACAGTATAGTGCGGTACAGTGTAGTGTGGTACAGTGTAGTGTGGTACAGTGTAGTGTGGTACAGTGTAGTGTGGTACAGTGTAGTGTGGTACAGTGTAGTGTGGTACAGTGTAGTGCGGTACAGTATAGTGCGGTACAGTGTAGTGTGGTACAGTGTAGTATGGTACAGTGTAGTGTAGTACAGTAAGTAAGATTAACATACTTGTGTCTGATAAAACCTGCCAAATGTATAAGCCTAATCTGTGGTTGCAAACAACAAACAACTCTTATTGGTCTATTGTTTTGTGGTAATCTTCTACGACGCAACTCAAACGATTATTGTGGTTTAAAATAAGGTGACTTCAAAAACAATGTGCTAAAACACATTTAAATATTGTAACAAATTTACTTGCAGTTTGCAGGATATACTCTCCCTATTTGCAAATTGCGTGAGTTTGGAGATATGCACTTGATTGTTATGTGAACACCTTATATATATATATATAGGGAGCATGAAAAACACAACTAAGTATTTTAGTAAAGTGGAAATATATACAGCGAAGCTGAAGTGTCCTTCCCTCTCATAACAGACTCACCACTACTTTTCAGTCCTGTTAATGTCAAGTTATTTGTTAAAAGTCAAAGCAAAGCCTCGAAAAGCCAAAACTGCTTTATCTCTTGAACGTTGATTCTTCCATAAATTTTCTGTGGCGTAAAACCTGATGGAATGTTTGATTGTAGCATTTAACTACACTAGGAGCAAATGAAATGGATTACCTTTAATATTTTTATAAAACTAGTTTTATAAAAAAGTATAATCCTTGTACTTCATTAAAGAATAATCCTTAAAGCTAACAAATGTTACAAAACAAGTTGAATTTGACCAGATTAAAGGTTTGATGAGGTTCAACTATTTTGCAGCCAGAACAGATATACAAACTGTAATGCACTTAATACTTTCTTGAAAAACAATACAATTCGGAAAATTGGGAGTTGTTTTCTTCACGCAAAAGTAATTGTGGAAAGAGAACTCTTAATTCACAATTATGGCATGCTAGTATTGGTTTTTTAGGCAACTATTTTATAAATCAGGCCAAATCAATCATTACACTTACAATCCAGTTTTCACTATCAGAAAATTAGTGAAAAAGAGTTGAAATGTGAAACACAGCGATGTAAAGTTTACTCTTACTGGGTCTTAGAAAACTCAAGTTATCTAGAAAATATTGGCAGGCTTTGTTGAAATTACAAATCATTAAAAAACTTAATAGATTGAGTATTTGCTGATGAACCCAGAGTAACCTTTTTCAGGAAAAGAAATAAGATAAGTTTTTAATTGATGGAAGAGTAGCTGACCAATAAACTATCATCTGAGAAATAAGTGTAAAAAACACTTTGGGAAAATACGTTTATCCAAAATACAGCTATCGATTGAGCATTAAGTACCTCCAGTGCAATTGCCACACTTCCAAAGATAAGATATGAGAGCTTAAAGAAGCACATACATCTCCCCAAGTGACAATTTCAGCAAATTAGTCCAATTAAACGTTACAAACCATAGTTTTGTGCAAAATAACTAGAAAAGTTTCAAATGCTTGCTATTTTCCAAGTTTCTCAAGTCAGGGAGGCTTTTCATCTCTCACAGACATTCCACTTTTTGCAATTGTCCATAAAAAACACTTTCATTTAGACCACCTTCAATATTCTGTCATGTTTATTTGGAGTTGTGAGTTACTTTATTGACCAGACAATTCCAAGCTTTCAACGTTGTACTCATATTATTAAATAACCAATGGGGTTGAGCAGCGCCCAGTTACACACAACAATGTGTATATGTTATAAGACCGGTCAAACAATCTTGTTAGAGGGCTTAGTAAATGCCAGTCTGAACAGCGTCTTTGATAACGGTAATTACGAGTGTATATCTACACCTATTTGTCTCAATGTTGATATCGTTGCTATGGTGGTATTTCTAAACCATATGAATATGATATTAGCTGAATTACCTATTAGATGGATAATAAATGCCGGGGAGGGTGCTATTTAAACCTTCATCCTTCCATATTCATTTTTCTCCACAGTTGAAATTGTCAGTAGTAATGTATGAGCAGATCTCCCTACCAAGTGTTTTTTTGTGGATCAGACCTTGGAGTTGAGGCAATGGGTTACGGCGTTCAATGAATTCGCCGAGTTTATATTGTATTTCATTTGAGGGGCATTTGAGTGGCATTTGAGTGGCATTTAAGTGGCATTTGAGTTTTGATTATTTTTTTACTTGATTTGAACTTATATGGCATATAGATTTTGAATGTATGGCATTTAAGTTTTGATAATTTTTTTACATAACTCGAACTTAATTTGAGCTTATATCACATCTAGATTTTGAATGTATGGCATTTAAGTTTCGATAATTTTTTCGATAGCTTTATATATATATTTATGTACATTGAATAGAAATTAAATATTGTATGATTGTATATATTAAAGTTTATATTCTTGAAAAAGCCATAACATAACTTCAAACGAAGCAATAGATGTATATAAACATTCATCTGTTTGAATATAATGTAAAATATTAGGCTTAAACTCAAGCATTAATTCTTCAGTCCATTGGGCTTTAACTAATCTTTGTGTGAGATCTTGATCCCATACCTTTCTCTTAATTTTTTTTAAAAAATGGTTAATATTCACGATTTTAGACATTTTCAAAGCTGTCTCAAAATTGTTTTGAATTGTTAGTTGTAATAATGTTTCTTGATTGTCAGCATTCTGGTGTAATGTATGTGGTTGGTACTGTATGGGTAGCTCTCCGTATAAAGATGCTAAAGTTACCAAATGCTGCGTTATACAGAATAACGCAGCTTGCAATGTTAATGGATAATTCGCATTTCCCTGCACGGCTACATTTTCTTTGATATACTTGTGATAAATCTCTGGGAGGAAGTCTGTTATTGTATATGACTTTGAACTCATAATGAACTAAAATAAAAAAAGTTATGTGTTAGTGTAGGATGATTAAACAGTGTTGTAAAATAATTACATTTTAGCTTCGATTAAAATAGTTTTTTTATTAATTCTTACCTTATCACCAAGAAAATCAGCTGTAGTAGTTGATGCTCCTGAGGTTATTGTAGTAGTTGATGCTCCTGAGGTTATTGCTGAAGAGAATGATTTCTATGCAGAGAGAGCTGTTCTTATATACTATAAGACACTCCTACTCATTTAACTTATAACCATTAAAAACACTCACGCAAAAACTCTATCAGAATAGTGTTATTCGCGTGAAATATTCCTGTTTTATTCGCGTGAAAATAAAATTTTTATTCCCGCGAAAGCAACGGTTTCCATTCGCGTGAAAATAAAGTATTTATTCCCGCGAAAGCATTGGTTTGTATTCGCATGAAAATAAATTTTTTATTCCTGCGAATGCAACGGTTTCCATTCGCGTGAAAATAAATTATTTATTCCCGCAAAAACATTGGCTTGTATTCGCGTGAAAATAAAATATTTATTCCCGCGAAAGCATTGCTTTGTATTCGCATGAAAATAAAATTTTTATTCCCGCGAAAGCAACGGTTTCTATTCGCGTGAAAATAAATTATTTATTCCCGCGAAAGCATTGGTTTGTATTCGCGTGAAAATAAAATTTTTATTCCCGCGAAAACATTGGTTTGTATTCGCGTGAAAATAAAATTTTTATTCCCGCGAAAGCAACGGTTTCCGTTCGCGTGAAAATAAATTATATATTCCCGCGAAAGCATTGGTTTGTATTCGGGTGAAAATAAAATTTTTATTCCCGCGAAAGCAACGGTTTCCATTCGCGTGAAAATAAATTATTTATTCCCGCGAAAGCAACGGTTTCTATTCGCGTGAAAATAATTTATTTATTCCCGCGAAAGCATTGGTTTGTATTCGCGTGACAATAAAATGTTTATTCCCGCGAAAGCAACGGTTTCCATTCGTGTGAAAATAAATTATATATTCCCGCGAAAGCATTGGTTTGTATTCACGTGAAAATAAAATTTTTATTCCCGCGAAAGAAACAGTTTCCATTCGCGTGAAAATAAATTATTTATTCCCGCAAAAGCATTGAGTTGTATTCGCGTGAAAAAAAATGTTGATTCATAGGATTTAATCAGTGCAACTTTACCTATTTAAGAGCCACTGTTTTCACACAGAAAGCATCCAGTTCTACAACGGCTAGCGGAGAAGCAACATCTACTAAACCTTCTATTGCAACTACTAGGAGCTCACCTTCTTTATAAAAGTAAGAGTAAAAATATTTATTTTCTGTTAGCTAACACAACTAGCTGAAGGCTTATGATCTTTATGATCTTTTAAAATTAATTACGAAAAATTAAACAAAATGTTTTGTTGTTTTAGAATGAATACTCAAGACGAAGGAAGTCAACCGATGAATGAAGAAGCAGGACCCCAGCAAACCCTTTCCCCATCACCTTCTCCTATCTTTGATATGGCAGAAAGTCAATTGGTGGTTGATGAACCAGAATCCCAAAAAGATTTTACTTCATTCACATCTCCTACTAACAAGCTGTCTTCAAAAAGAACATCAATGAGGAAACGATCTTTCATTGATTTGACAAAAGATGATAATGAAACTGGCTTGAAGTGCAAAAAACTAGTTTTGACGGATGTTGGAGACGAAACGCTTTTTCGTCACACCAGAATACCCTTTCAAGATGCTGGAAGTAATGAACTAACCACTCTCACCTACAAGAGCGCCGGGTTAATAAACTCTCTCTCTCCAGATAGTCTAGAAAAACTTGAAGAGTCCATGGAAATCTGAGAACTACCAGTACCAACAGTTATGGAGGTGCTGTCTGTTGAATTTCGTGATGAATCAAAGTGTGCCATCATTTACAACTATCGAAAGGATAAAAACAGAACTCGAGTGAAGAGTGATGTTTCAACCGAAATAGGACTGCTTGTTAATAAAGCTAGGCAAACACGTCCAATTGTTTTAATTTATATGGGAGAAGGAAAGACAGGAGATGCGATTTTTCGTACCGCTGATTCTCAAGGATGTAATCGAAAGATCAACGATCCATTATACTCATTGTACGGCAAGAGTTTGAGACAAATACAGGCTTATTTCAGTGTTGCTCACCTACACGATTTTCCGACAGGAATTGTTATAGCTTATGAGAATCCTGGAATGCTAAGAAAATGTGATACTCGTTGGAACAAGACTGCCGATATTATAGTGGCTAATTACAGATGCATGGTGAATGGAGAGCTATTGATTGGAGATCTTAGCATCCCTGCTCAAATAGCTTCATCTGTGGTGGCGGAAAAAAGCGGTGTCATCGTATTCAAAGGACTAAAACAAAATACGAACAACATGATTTCCTACGATGTCATTCTACTCTCAGCTCTTCAAGCTTTCATTCAAGCCTCAGAACTGTTTGATACTTTGCTGCAACACACCTGTCTCTCCTACTTTGATGAAAATGAAAAAGAGAATTGTCCAGAAAAGCACATCGGAGCCTTAATCGATAACACAAAGGACGTGACTCGTCTTCTATGATGGTAAGTTTCATATCTATTTAAAGAAAGTTCCAAAGTATTTTTTGTAAAATTAATTCATATAACTATGTATGATAGAGTCATTAGTTACTATGTCTTTTAGTTATAACTAAAGAGCGCTCCTGAGGAAGAAAATGAGAAGATCTTATTTACTTCTTGCTTGAAACATTACAAAATAATAGTTTTTATAGGTTCTGTAGTGTTTAGCACAAATAATGAGATAAGTTGTATTTTATTCATTTTATTTGTTATATCAAATAAAAATCAATTATAATAATTTATTTTAACAATTTACTTAGTAAATTAGTTCCTTGTATATGCACTCCATCTATTCCTTCTACTGTATTATCTTGTATGAACTCGAAGTTAGGATAAGTGTGTATGATAAATCTCCGTATTGAGTGATCTCTCATCTCACTATCTCCTATATCTCGTAAACTTCTAACAATTTCATCCATACTCCACCCTCTACTTCTCAGTAAACAAAAGTATACACAATAATCGCCACATACAGTTGACAAAAACTTTTGTAGTTGTGTTTCATTACTTTGTATTGTTTCATATCCTCCATGAATACTTAGTATTTCATTTACATCTGGATAAAAGGAAACAGAACGCCCAAACGAGTCAAAATAATCCACCTCTGAATCATTAGCGTACACAGCCAACCAATGCTCTCCAGGCTGGTGAGAATAATGGGTGTTGAATACGAAACATCCTGTTGGAAAATTGCAAATTTGCTTCCAAAACTGTTCTCTAGCTCCAACATGAATCCCTACGCTTTGACATAAAACGTCTGAAGATAAGATCGAACGAATTTGCATGGTATTCATCTCTAACTTTCTGTTTAAAGCACTGCGTCTCCCCCGATAGTTAATTGAAGAATGCTATCCATCTCCAACACACCGTCTTTTACAAAGTATGCTACCAAGGATAATCCATCAGTCGTGTTAGTGCTAAAACAAATTTCCACACTTGTTGTGACATTTTTCATAGAGTGAAATCCTTCTTTAAGAAAATCACCAGTCAAATCAAATCCATAAAGTGTAGTACCATCAAGGTATTGTTCTTTCGTAATACCGAGACTATCACCTTCAAGCAAAGTTCCGGTAGCGTGTAGAAACTGATGATATTCTCTTCCAAAAATCCCTCTAGCATAATTTGGCTCAAATCTCCTTCCAATTGGACAATCACCAACTCTCAATACAATACTATCAACATTAGCGTGTTTCATTCTATATGGATTTAAGGCGAAACGTCCGTTCATTGCGTTGTGATCAACTAAACCTAAATAAATTCGTTTAGGTTTTTGTTTGTTTTCTTCCAAAGTGATGTCAATCTGCGCAACACCAGCACGAATTCCATATAGTTTTATCCGTTTTTGATCAACTGGATAAATGTAGTTGTGACCTTCCAACGCCAAACTGAGTTGGGAGTTTTGTATTGTAGGATTCACCTTAACTTTACAAAGATGAAGTTCAAATTTATCAATTCTAATCTTTGCTCCTCCTGCAGGCATCTCATCCGCAGCAAACAAAGCTAGTTTGCCGGAGGCGCGCTCAAACTCCAGCTGCATACTAGGACCTGGAATTATTAGTTTTTTCTGCTGAAATAATGCGAGATGAGGTTTTCCAGTTAATTCTATTGTCTTTCCACCTATGATTAGAGCTCTCCTCTTTTTCTTATCTGCGGTTTTGTGATCAGCAGCGTCTTTGCTAGTTGAATCATCATACAACCATCCTTCCATCTTACCTTGATATTTCTTTCTTTCTGCACTGTTTTCGAGTAGTTGTGAAAAGTAGGAGCGTAAACCGTAGTTGTTAGCGTATTCAACAGTGGTTCCTTCTATCGACATTTTCAACTCGCTGAATAATGTATGCATTGAATCCCCCATCCACACAGCTGCATCATCATCATTACCTGCAATATCGGTTCCATCATCTTGAACAACCATGGCTTCAACTTGCGGAAACGAGTTGTAGAGATCTGTGTAATGTTCAGCGCTCCCTGACAAGGTTAACTCAATACTACCATAAGGATCTAACATATCAGGTTTGATGACAACATATTCCGATCTCTCTACCGATATGTTTGTTGGTTCCGTAGCAAATACATCCAACGTTGGATTTATGTTGTAGGAAGAACCTTCCAACTTATTACCTGTTGTTCCATTTAGGCTAGCCATCTTTTGCGAGTGATGATTGCTTGAGGTGTTACTGCTTAATGAATATAGATATCAAGCTCTGCTGTCTTTATACCGGATTCTGCTACTATTAAAATATGCCACGTTTACCAACACCTCTCCTTTTCTTTCCACCTTTTGTTTTTCTCCTTTTCATACTATCTAGACGGACTGCATTGAGCACATCTCCCCCCAGATCATTCAACTCTGCCAACCCCCTCTTCTTTGCTGATGCTGCAAAGCTTTGTCCATCGATGACATCACGCGCTACATTTTCACCTACAGACAGTGCTCTTTTCCCCAAACTAATTGCTCTTCTTTTCAGCATTGGTGCTGCGGATTTAAGTATACTTGAAAAAATACTACCAAGCCCATTTCCTCTCATAATAGGCATCACCCGCCGTCCACTATACACTCCAATTCCATTTCCAGCTTGCATCTTGTAGTACTCATCAAAAAAATCTTTTGAATCCTCAGGGGTGTATCGTACCAAACTCATTATAATTGTTTCTCTCTAAAGTGAACCGTCAACACAACCTTTCCACCATCAAATGGTATTCGTTGGCCGTCGTCACTCGTTATAAGTACTTGAATCAGATCACTATTTAGTGATGAAGCGTCAAAATAGTGAGGATTTTTAAATTCTTGATACACAACACTATTCTTCTTTCCTTGAACCGGAACTACTCTCAGTAATGGTACATTCTTATCTCCTACCATTCTATTATCAACAATGTTGGAATAAACATACAGAGATGTTAAACCAGAATTTATATCAGGGGGTGAGATATTATTGTATCTACCATGAGGGTATATAGTTTTTGGTTCAAATCCAAAAATATATGCTATATCTTTGGAAAAGCTTATGGCAGTATCAGGATCGCTGTTAGTTAGTAAAGTGGTGTTGGTGATCTTGTTGTAGGAGATGGCAAATTTTTTGTCTAAATCCATTTCACTCATTCTCTTTCGTATAATCTCCTCCAACTCCTCCATACTATCATATCTTCCATTACCGATTAAGATGAAGGACTTTTCGCTTTTACCAGAGACATTAGTCTTTTCTAGATATATTTTCCCTTCGGTAACATTCTTCCAATTATTAGAATAAGACATATCTAGCAGACCTACCTCCCATTTACCACCATTGATAACCAAATATTTATACAGTCTCACTGTAAATTCGGAATTGTTATTATCAGGAAACTCTTCACCACTAGAGTTTGAGGGTAAAGTTATCAGCATCGACATTTTCTCAACGTATGATGATTATATCGAGCGTTCTTTCCTTATAAACTATTCATCTACCCACTCGTTGAACTTTTCTCCGTAACCTAACCACTTAACCAGAATCTGTCTTTTACCTCTTCTCATTCTTCTTCCCAATATCTTTTCAATTCTGAAAATCGTGGGTTTTTTTACTTTTTGCAACTCTTTTTTGTAAAAGGTACCATCAATCATCTCCTCAGCCAAATCTTTCACCCTATATACAACAGGTTTTTCAACAATAAGTACATCAGTGATTATAAAAATCTCAATCGTCCAATTCGGGGTGTATCCTCTTTCAAACGCTCCTCTTGCCTTACTTATTCTCACATAATCCCCAATCTTTTGTTTTGCTTCTTGAGTTAAACTATGTTCACCTCCTTCATACACACGATTCCATACAAGTTCCTGATTTTGAAAATTCACATCATTCGGTCTCATACCTATAGCACCATGAATTGTGTTGTTGTATGCATTAACCATTTCTGGTAAAACATCAATGTATCTGTCATCATCTTTATATGTCAAATATCTATATATCTTCTCTTTGAAAGTTCTGTTAAAACGCTCCACCATCGATGCCTTTATCATCTCATTTTCGGTTGTAAAGCGCTTGATTTTTTTTTCCGCCAGGAGAGTCTTTACATTGACGTTGTCAAACTCTTTACCTTTATCGGATTGTAAAGCTTTATAGTTTTCCCCTTCTAGTATTCTTCTCAATCCTCTGGCTACAACCTGCCCTGATTTGGAGATGAGCGGCACAGCCCATCATTTTCTAGATAAAGAATCAACAGCAGTCAGTAAAAATGCTGTATTATTATTTTCTTCTTTTCGAGATCGAACATCCATCAAATCTACCTGTAACTGTTCCCCTATTCCAGCTACAATTGTAGGACGACGTTTAAACTTAGTTACAACTCTTTTATGTAACGTGTAGGCATCCTCACCACTCAACAATTCACGGATTCTTTTTTCTCCCTCTCGCTTTCTACGAGCTTTCAGTAAAGCTCTAGCTCCTCGTAGAGATGTATGTAATGCAGGATTGTAATACAACTCTTTTAGCGTGTCGATGTCCATGAATTAGTACCTGGAACGACCAACTTTTTCTTCTGACTCTTACGTGTTTGATGCGGGGATTTTCTGACAGTTGTGATTCCTTCATCAGTTAGCAAGCTTTTAAATCTACTGTAATTGGTGTTTCCCGATTGTATTTTACCTCCTTCGGTTAGAACGTCTCGTAGTAAAGTTTTGGAAGTCTTAGGATTCAACCAATGTTCTCCAATTTTCAGTCTGTTCTTCTCCGAGTCGAATCTACCAATTTTACTCAGATTAATCAACATTTTGACAGCAATCGTTTGATCACTCTTTTTTGTTGTTAATTCAGTTGCTTTTTTTTCAAACTCTTTTAAATCTTCGCTTTCACTATCGTGCTCATCTTCTCCATCAGTAAGAAATGTATTTCCAAGTAGGGTTGAGTCTTCAGTATCAAACAACCTCCCTTTTATTAATTCCATCCCGATGTCATCATCATCATCATCCATTTTCACTGATTCTAACTCAATGTCTTTATCAACATTTGGTGAAAAGGCATTAGGTTTATCATCAATAACTGTGCTATTGGCTAAAGGAGAAGTAGACTCTATCTTCTTTTTTCTTAATGGGATTCCAATTATCCTTTTGTGTCTGATTTTGGTTATTTTTAATCTTTTTGACATCAGACAAATACCTACGTAGGTTTTCAACATTTTCATCTAACTTTTCGTGTGAGGATAAGTCAGAATCATAAGCCGTTTCCAGTAGATCATTTTGCTTTCTCGTCATATTTCTCACTGTTATAGCTTCCATAGGATTATAATACAATGGAGGTCTGGTCTTCTCTTCCTTTACCACTGTTTTATTCTCCTTTTTTTCCGTTAATCTATAGTATTCATCTTCAGTGAGTATAAAATTACGTCTGGAGAATGTTAAAGGCTGACGATTCATCTTTTTATTGATGACAAAACAGATACAATAGGGTTTATAATAGCATCCAAAAGATTCCCTCTACCAGTCTGAATCAAAATTTTACGCTTATCATCAACTGTCCCTCTACCACTAAGTTTATGTAGTTCCTTCTTGTAACGCTGCAACTCAATAAACTGCTCAGAATCAAGAGGAACATTACCTAATATAATATTTTTAACACTTTCTATCAATGATTGAAACAAATCTGAGTTAGCCTTTTCGACTATAGCGATTTTTCCTTTCTTACTCAGTTCATCCAGAGCTAAAATCGCCATTCTATTTCGCATCATTCGTGTTGAGACTTTCATCTTTATCTTCTCCCTCCTCCTAGCACACTTTCAAATAACCCAGGAACTATATTGCTGATGATAGGTCCTAGTAGAGCGCCTAAAAATCCTCCTTTTTGCAATACAGCTTTCTTATCATCTAACGTTGATCTTCTTACTAAAGCGCTAATATCCTTCGCGTTCCGCTGCAACTGATTGTACTGAGATGTTGTCAATGGTATCGTTCCATTTATAATAGCTTTAGCGCATTCCATTAGAGTCATAATAAACTCCTTTTTGGCTTTGGCTATAACAGACTTTTGAATAGCAAAGGTTGCATTGTTGAGTGATAACAACACAGCAGCATTTCTTGTTAATTTTTTCTCCAAAGCTTTAGTCATTATAACGCTTTCGTGTTGCGTCATTGAATAACAAAATATGATTGAGGTGAAACAAATAGTAATTGTATTTATATCCTTTTACTTGGGTACATATAATATCATAGGGAGAACTGATGTAAAATTTCCCAATAGTCTACGTTGATCATTCATTTGTTGAGTCGTATCTATTCGTAAATAAGAGTATGGGTTTTTTGTTGCATCTTCAAAAGCCTCTTGTACATATTTTACTTTTGATGGAAAACATTGTCGAGCCAAATAGGAAATAGAAGAAGCATCTCTAGGGTTTTTAAAAAGAAAAAAATAATGACTATTCAAGGAAATTGTACGATTTCCTTTTAAAAACAGATTCTGAACAATAAAAAACACACTTATGTTCAAATGATGACTATGTTTTGTATACAAAGCATTGGCATCGGCTTTACCAGAAACTTCATCCATGAGATCATCAATTATCAGCCATCGATTTTTACCATCTCTGGAAAAACTCACTGTTATATCTATCATGCCTTCATGAAAAATCACTCCTGGTACATCATCAAAGACTTTTTGGTAGGCTCCATAACAGTAGTGAATTTCTGTTGGTGGGGGGTGCGCTATAGTCTGACTAGCTTCAATCATTCGAAAAATCGCTTGCGTCTTTCCCGATCCAGTTTGTCCTGCAATCATTGCTGTAAAAGGAGATCGCATCCTTGGGTCATAATCTTTAGGTTTCCCATTCATCATAAAAAGATGTTCATCAACCAACAGTAGTTTCATTTATGATTCCAACAGGAGAGTTTCTCGCTTTTTGTATTTTTTCCATAGCTTCTTCATACATACTAAACTCAGTAACACCTCCAAAAGTGGAAAATCCTACGACAAATACCAAAATCATCATAATTATCAACGCTTTACGCTTCATACTCGGTAAAACATCTATCATATCACGTGTAGTACCATCAACAGTATCAACTTCATTCATTGGTCTCATCTCAACATCATCCTCTGTCGACATCTTAACTTCCAATAACCATACAATCATATCACGTTTCATTTTTATACAATGTAAAAACTATCAAAAAAATCAAATGCCATACATTCAAAATCTATATGCCATATAAGTTCAAATTAAGTAAAAACATAATGAAAACTCAAATGCCACTCAAATGCCACTCAAACATCCCTCAAAAGAAATACAATAGAAACTCGGCGAATGCATTCAATGCCGTAACCCATTGCATTCACCCCGAAGTGTAATCCACAAAAAAACAATTGGTAGGGAGATCTGCTCATATATTACTACTATTGTCTATTACCGTGTTACAGTTTCAACTTGTTACTGCCTTCAGTTTATCTTATCTGCAACCTAATGTTTTCCAACGTGACAGCTGAAACAACTGCATGCACAAGTGGAAATTTTCCATCACTTGTAAGGCTGTATGCACTGTTTATCTGCTGGCAGTTTTATATGCTGTAATGGTTTGTTGTACTATGATAACCTTTCTTCGTGATGCAAACAAGGTCAGCCAAAACAATGGCTTTTGGTCACATAGTCAATATCCAACTTAGCGTCAGCAAATCATGAGATACAAATAGTTGTCTATTGAATCATTGGTGTTCACTGTTCACATGTCTATGTATGCCACTGCATGCAGTAGCTCTCTAGTAGGAGTTGATTCTACTCAACCTGGTACAGCTCTGCAAGCTGTTACCCTGCGTCGAGCCATTGCTAGTAGCGAGATAAACTTGTCAGTTGTCTGCTATTGCAACCGAGTATTTCCTCTCTAGTAGTTGTTCGGTGAGGGCACGGTGAAATCCTTTAAAGTATTTGCTGATAAGCCCTGAGTAACCTTTTTCAGGAAAAAAGAATAAGGTAAGTTTTTAATCGACGGAAAGTAGCTGACTAATAAACTATGATCTGATAAATAAGTTTAAAAAGCACTTTAGGTAAATACATTTATCCAAAATACAGATATCAATTGAGCATCAAGTACCTCCAGTGCAATTGCCACACTTCCAAAGATCTCCCCATTGATAATTTCAGCAAGTTTGTCCGAGTAAACGTTACAAACCACAATTTGGCCCCAGTCAACAGTTACTAGGAAAGTTTTAAATGCCTGTTATTTTTCAAGTTTGTCAAGTCGTGTAGGTTTTTCATTTTTTACAGACATTCATTTTCTTTTCTTATATCAAAGTTGCAATACTTCCCTTATTAGACCACTTTTAATATTTGATCATGATTATTTTGAATTGTGTTACCTTATTGAGCAAACAATTCCAAGCTTTTAACATTGTACTCATATTATTAAATAACCAACAAGGTTGAGCAGCGCCCAGTTGCACACAACAATGTGTATATGTTATAAGACCGGTCAAACAATCTTGTTAGAGGGCTTAGTAAATGCCAATCTGAACAGCGTCTTTGATAAAGGTAATTATGAGTGTATATCTATACCTTTGTATCTCAATGTTGATATCGTTGCTATGGTGGTATTTCTAAACCATATAAATATGATAATAGTTGAATTACCAATCAAATTAACAAAACGCCGGGGAGGGTGCTATTTAAACCTTTATCCTCCCGTCTCATATTCATTTTTCTCCACAGTTGACGTTGTCTATTACGTGTTACCAGTTTCAACTTGTTACTGCCTTCAGTTTATCTTATCTGCAACTTAATGTTTTCCAACGTGACAGCTGAAACAACTGCTTGCACAAGTAGAAATTTTCGATCACTAGTAACGTTGCTTGCACTGTTTATCTGCTGGCAGATTTATATGCTGTAATGGTTTGTAGTACTATGATAACTGTTGCAAACAAAGTCAGCCAAAACATTGACCTTAGGTCACGTAATCAATATTGTAATAGATTTGCTCCTCTACTACCAACACAATGGCATCCACTCCGTCTCCTCTACATTCCAATCACTTGGAGTCTACTCCGAACAGACTGTAACAACCTCCACGGCGTCCACGACCCAAACACACAAGGTGTATTTGCGACCTGGATCGATGAACATCTGCTATTTGTCATATTTGGGATCCACATCAGTTGGTGGCGAACGCATCAATCCAGGCGTTTAATTTTTAATATATAATAATAAGAAATAATATCCATTGATTCGGATCAAACGTGAGGGCATAAAATTTCAATGTGCGTTGTAGCAAATATAATTATTTTCATATTTGTCAGCAATTTATCAGCGACAGTTATTGTAATTGGTACTATTAGCATAATGCATCGGTAAGTAGTAGATAGTGGTAGCGAGTCAAAGAATAAACAGCGTTACACTTGTCCGGTTTACAACGTTTATTTCAAAACAATTCATTCTCAATTAACTATAACATTCATCTTCATTGTGTTAACAAAATAGCTCTGTGTTTCATTATTGTGATCAATCCATTTTCAATATATCAATATTGTACATGGAACTCAAAATAATTAATAATAATAAACAACATGTATATAATGATAAATAACAATAAAATAATAATAAATGATGCCGAGAATGAACTGCTTTGAAACAAACTTCACCCATGTGGGTATATATTAATTTTTATGTTATGGATTGGTAGTGTTGGCGACCTATGAGTATGCCTCTCAAATTAATATTTCTTTGCTCGTGGGGATGGTATTTTGCGATCCATTAAAAATATTGCTACCGACCCATTCGCATTAAATAAATTGCGAAAAATATTATTTATTAAGTTTATTGTACGGATCGATCCAGGTCGCGAATATACCTACTACAATAGTTTCCACCAATAAATAGTTTATTATACAAATCTGTTTAGCAATATAAGATGTATTCTAAGCACAATCCACAAAACTTCTGACTTCTATGCAACACAGAGCCTCCTTTTATAAGAGAACAGCGGAACACTCACCCACTTATTAGGGATAAGCCAATGGCACATAACAATACAAACGCATGACCAATAGAAAAATACAATGCAATTCATGTAAACAAGGTAAGCCAATGACAAGGGTAAAGATATGGCGAAGCAGCTCTGGGCTGCTTTCCCACTTTTTTTAGACGGTGGAAATTTTCGATTCCTTATTAGGTGTCCTGGTATCCTGCGTCTCAGCTCCATAATACTGGTATCTTAGTTTTCATTTTATAATGGTAGGCAATCATCCTTCTGGAGCCTGGGCTATACTTTCAGCCATATTTGTTGGCTGGGCCAGTATACTGGTCCGGGGTAACTCGTGGTAGGCTCTCTATGCTATATACATATATTAGATACAGGGTCTATACAAGCCCGCTATAAGACCCGGTATAGCTGGTATCCTTAACCGGGTATAGGTTATATATGTTCTAAAGGGGTTATCGCGGCTCAACATAAAGCTGAAACTGAAGGATAGGGGAAGGGGTGTAGGGCAATTTAATGCAACTGTGAGGGTGTCGGTTCTGACTGTCTTCAGCACAAAAATCTCCCACAATTTCCAACTTATCGTCAGCACAATCTTGAGGTAAAACAATATCGTTGTACAAATAATTGGCTATTGAATCATCAGTGTTCACTGCTCATATGTCTATGTGATAAGCATTGACTTCCTTTATCATCTCATTGTGTTAGTAGTTTTTTGATAGTTGTACCATATTATGAAATAACGTAATGTTCGCGCCACATGTTCAACTGCTCATTTCCTATTTCTAAATCTAATGCAACATTTTATAGCAAAAATAAACTTGAATTGTCTTATAATTGATGGTAATATAAGTAGTGTGTGAAAGTGAAGGCAATCTGTACTCGTGCATACTATAATGGCTTTCATGAAATGAAAGCTCAGTGGAAGGCCATGAAAGCAAATGTCAAAAACCAGTGGAATATTCTGGAAAAAAAATGCAATAAATCTAATTTGGAACAAACATTCATGTCACAATTTGTTAGGCCAGCCCCTATACCAAGTTCCACTGAATTGCTGTTGCAAGGTTTTGAACGCTTGTTCAACTGGTTTGTTTTAGCTGTTTTGATAATTCTAAAATATTTTTGAAAATTAGCGCTTATAACGAATATCGAAACCAAGTTTGTCACCATTTGAACATCATCATCATCCTGGTGTATTTGGTTCAATAACTTACAAAAACTAACCCTAATTGACAAGATATTAAGGAATGTTTGTGTCATACCATTGAAAGGCTTTACCACAGCCACAGTAATGTAACACTGTGCCACTGGCTAGTAATGTAACACTGTGCTACTGGCTAGTAATGTAACCCTGTGCTACTGGCTAGTAATGTAACACTGTGCCACTGGCTAGTAATGTAACCCTGTGCCACTGGCTAGTAATGTAACCCTGTGCTACTGGCTAGTAATGTAACCCTGTGCTACTGGCTAGTAATGTAACCCTGTGCCACTGGCTAGTAATGTAACCCTGTGCTACTGGCTAGTAATGTAACACTGTGCCACTGGCTAGTAATGTAACCCTGTGCTACTGGCTAGTAATGTAACCCTGTGCTACTGGCTAGTAATGTAACACTGTGCCACTGGCTAGTAATGTAACCCTGTGCCACTGGCTAGTAATGTAACCCTGTGCTACTGGCTAGTAATGTAACCCTGTGCCACTGGCTAGTAATGTAACCCTGTGCTACTGGCTAGTAATGTAACACTGTGCCACTGGCTAGTAATGTAACCCTGTGCTACTGGCTAGTAATGTAACCCTGTGCCACTGGCTAGTAATGTAACACTGTGCTACTGGCTAGTAATGTAACCCTGTGCTACTGGCTAGTAATGTAACCCTGTGCTACTGGCTAGTAATGTAACCCTGTGCCACTGGCTAGTAATGTAACCCTGTGCCACTGGCTAGTAATGTAACACTGTGCTACTGGCTAGTAATGTAACACTGTGCCACTGGCTAGTAATGTAACCCTGTGCCACTGGCTAGTAATGTAACCCTGTGCCACTGGCTAGTAATGTGTTATCTGCTCTAGCATGAGCAGCTGTAAGTAGGCGGAGCTTGAGCAAAGACAGCAATTATTGCCTTCGAGTATCATTTGACATTCTCAGCACCTTCCTCACACACCCGCATTCAAAAATATCGCTAGCATTCGTAAAGTAAGTATACAATTGGTGAGCTCTTTCTTTGTATTGTTGTTTTAGGCAAATGACTTTCTAATAAAGTTTGCTATTTGCAACATCATATCAGCTTCAAAACCAGAAGTTCCCATTTTCATCCTATCAATTAATATGGACAATCAGTGCTTTGTTATTTCTGTTTCAATTTATTTTTAAACACGCGATGTTACACCTGTCGATCTATCTAAGCTATATCCTTATATATCTTACTACTGTGGTAGACTTTGGTGAGCTAAAGAAGTTATAGACACCCTCTCCTGCTTCCTTGTACCCACTTCTCCCAGTGAACTTCTCCTTCCTCTCCCACTATCCTGATTCAGATTTCCATTTTCATCCAAAGAGTCCTCACAGTTGCCTTCTGGACTCCCAATGGCTGTTTGCAGTGCTCGTATTTCATTGTTCTTAAAATCATCGGTTTCATCTAACACAGAATGTGTTTTCCCTGTATGTATTATATGACAAGGCTGAGTCAGTGTGGTGCTTTCTCTCGGAAACATAAGTAGATGGTCAAGACGAATTCTGACCTACCCTTATTCTATCATTTTTATAGATGGCTCATTTTTATCTCAACCAAACATAAAGTGATTTGTTTTAGAGATAAACTGGTGCTTCTAAAATTTGAGGTGCTTTTTTATCATTTAAAAACGCATTATACATGGACCAGAAGCTGTATGTGTTTCATGTAGTATTATTAGCTCAAGCGTAGATGAAGAGTATGCGATGGGTCAAAGTCCTTTACATCCGGCTATCTACTTGGCCTAACAAGCTTAGGAGCAAAAATATTTTATCGATGTATAAACACTGACTAATCCAGTTAATATCTCTTGCATCATATATATCATGTTTTGATTATTAATAAAAGAAATTCATGTGAGGGGTAGAAGGTATATTTGCGACCTGGATCGATCAGTACAATAAATTTAATAAATATTATTTTTCGTAATTCATTTAATGCGAATAGATCGGTAGCAATATTTTTAATGGATTGCAAAATACCATCCTCTTGAGCAAAAAAATATTAATTTGCGAGGCATACTCATAGGTCGCGAACACTACTGATCCATAACATGAAAATGATTATACCCGTGTGGGTGACGTTTGTTTCAAAGCATTTCATTCTCGGCATCATTTATCATTATTTTATTGTTATATGTTATTAATTGTTATATATGTTGTTCATTATTATTAATTATTATAATTTCCATGTACAATATTGATATATTGGAAATAGATTGATCACAATAATGAAAATCAGAGCTATTTTGTTAAAGGGCCTATGATGCCTAATTTGAAGAGGATTTGATTTAATTTAAACTTTCTGAGTTTGAAATGTGTTCAGAAAAATTATCTGCAGTTGCCCTCTCACCAGTAGGACGATTCCTATAGACGCAGTCAGCACTCACCAAGACGCCTTTTTTTTACGAAGACGCACCAAGTTATATAGAGCTATATAGCGAGTTTTCGAAAATTTGGCTTGTTTGCTTAGAAGTAGGGCTTCCTAAATATTAGTATTGTGCAGAGACTCTTTTGATTGCAAAAAAATGATATTGCAACAAGATTTAATTCTTTTGGAGCTGTTTTTCTCAAGTCAGCAATTTGTTTTATCTTTGGTAAGCTTGCTATTATGTATACGCCGGCATTCACGTGATAGTGTTTATGATCAAAATTAAAAGAATTAATGAAAGTTTTTTATCAAAATATTAATTTTCAAGCGAAAAATTAATCAAACAATAACATTAATATAGTTTTATAATAATACTAGGTGAAAAAAACATTGCCGAAATTGTATTTCTTGCGTTGTTTTTATTTCAACAACAATAATAATTAATTCTGAAATACCGGCTATTTTTCCAAGACAAAAATTCAAAAGCACTAAATAATAATAATTAAGATTTTTAAAAAGTAGTTTGAAACTGAAAAAGTAACAAAAATGGTGCAAACTACTTGCTGTAATATACTATATAATATCATAATGCAGATAATTCCTTCTGTCGAACGCTTTCTCATAGACCTCCATAGACCTCTAAATGATACCTATTGCAGTTTTGTTGCCGCAAGTGAGTTTTCTCAATAGTTTTACTATGCTTGATGAGAAAACAACTCTACACACAAAGTGCGTCTTGAAAAGCCCGTCTTAAGCCCTTTAAAACAATGAAGATAAATGTTATAGTTAATCAAGAATGAATGGTTTTGAAATAAATGTTGTCAACCGGACAAACGTAAAGCTGTTTATTCTTTGACTAGCTACCACTATCTGCTACTTACCGATGCATCATGCTAATAGTACCAATGAGGAATCAACGACACAATAACTGTCGCTGACGAATTGCTTACACATGTGAAAATAATTATGCTCGCTACAATGCACATGGAATTTTATGCCCTCACGTCTGATCCGGATCAATGGATATTATTTTTTGTTATTATATAATAAAAATTAAACGCCTGGATCAATGCATTCGCCGCCAACTGATGTGGATCCCAAATATGACAAATAGCAGATGTTCATCGATCCAGGTCGCGAATACACCTAGAATGTTTAAAGATCAAATTGTTGAAAACTTCCAAATTTTGATTGGGCGTACTTCCACTACACAGATTTTGAAAAAGGATTATGATGAGTTGTTTACACCAAAGCGAGGATAACTATGCAAAGTCAGTGATTTGGTGGCTTATTACATCATGGTATTGTTGCGGCAGGTCATAAGGAGTTTCCATCAAATGATGCCAATATTATGAGAAATATATGGTTTCCACAAAGGTGTGTTGTTACCAGATTGTTTTTATTCCAAATATAATGTGGTCTAAAATCAATTACTAACAAAGTGTAATAATAGACTTGCCTGCATTACATCTATGAATTTGATTGATTGGTTTGCGCTGTGATTGCCTAATTCATATCCTTCATATAGTGACTTTCCATGACGCGACGCCGTAGCGCTACGCCGTAGCGCCACTGGTTTTCCCCTCTTGGAAATGGCTATATCGCTACTGAAGTCGTGATTATGTGGCGCTATTAAAAGTCGCTACTAAGTAGCGACTTATAATAGCGCCAAACCACTGAAGCGTTATGGAAATAGGGAATGCCGTAGCGCTACTGGTTTGCACATGCGTGTATTGTATTTCCAGCATCACTGCAGTCAATATAATTAAATAATTTGGACAGAAATTTCAGTGATATGAGACAGTTGCCTTTCAAGACCACTTATATTAATTAAAAATGATGCAGAATTAGTGATCACAAATATATTTATGTGTTTTATTTTATATTAATTGTTTTTTTCCCTATTTTAGATATTGATAATAATAAAAATTAAATAATAATAAATAATCAATTGGCCGTGGTTGAATAATAATAAAAATAAATAATTATTTTCAGTTTAATAAATAAATTACACATTAGCCAAGCACTGCTGCTTCAAACTTTTTCCTGTGGAGTATGTAGCATTAGATGAAACAAACACAAGAAAAGCATTTAAAACCAATTGTTTGTGGAAACAATTTTCCTTCATACAGTAGTTTCACTCATTGACTCATTAGCTCAAAGTCGCCGTTGACTCGCTAATTAGGGTTCATGACCTTTGGCTTTCTGTAATTGCTGGCTCATGGAAAAGCGTGATGGTTTATCGCTATTGAGAAGCACTGAGCCATGACACCATTATGTAGCGCTACATGGAAAGTTAGTAATTGTGAGGGCCTCTCCACACACAACGATTTTGTCACGAAAAACGGGAAACTGCTGTTTATTTTACTGTCAACGAATCAATTCCTCTGTTTGCCGCGATCATCTAGAACCACACATGCTTGATTTTTGCCATTGCATTTGGTTGTAGGGTAGTCAGTCTCCGGGGTTAAATGTGCCTTTAATGGCTTCTCTGTCCAAACTGGTAGCTTAAGTGGAAAGTAATGAGAGGAAGTTTATTTGGGGGCAGAGATGGAACAGGTGGAAGCCTTCTTATTTTCCACATTCTTATCAAAATCTACCACAATGCAATTTGGAACAAAGATTATATATTGACATGGTAAAATTTCAAGTAATTATTTAGTAGCACAATTTTACCGGCTGTCAAAATCATGACGATGAAGTTGTCTACTTACTTACTCTTTATGATCCTTACAATTTTGAGACTTAATGGTGAAGCAATGTGTAATGCCAACAAACATATTAGTGCTTCGTGAGAATATAGAGGCAAAACATCTCAATAGTCAATCAACTGGACTGACATATAACCAGCATCACTTCAGTGGTACTTCTAATCTGCCAATCAGTGGCTGATCTTCATTTTTTTCTTTAAACATGAAGCTTCTTAAAAAAGTTTAGCTGGCTTCCGATATTCCAAAAAGTTCTGCAAACAGAGGCGTATTGAGTACCCCCGACCCCCCGAACAGTCGGGGGTACAACTCCCAACCCCCTAACGTTAGGGGGTCAAATTTGTCGGGTATTGTTTTGGTTTGCGGGGATTGATTTTCTTCTGATGGTTGTTTGGAGTTATCTTAGCATTACAACATGAAACATAGACCCAGCCCAACTACATGCTTTTACTTTTTTGTGGATCGACACTGACCCACCCTTGTGATAAAACAATAAAGTTATCAAAAAACTAACAAGGCACATCATTGGCTCATGAACATATGGTTGACCAATCAAATAAATGGATATTCGTGCTTTTGGATAAAAGCTCTACCATAAAGAAATATTTCTTTACACGCAAATAAAGCTGCTATGCAACATGTAACAACTGTCTGTATGTGGCTTGGTGGTTAAACTTATTATTACTACTGTAACTATTATTATAATGATTGGATTTTCCCCCACTTCACCGCTACTATTATTTATGATCATTATTTATTAGATAGTTAGTAGTAGTTGTTATTAATAATTAATTATTATTTATTTATTATTACTATTTATTTATTTATAATAATTGTTATAAATAACAGTTAATAATAATTTGAAGCAGTCAAATTATATTATTATTTATTATTATTATAAAATTAAAAAAATGATAAATAAAACATATTAATAATAATAACAATAAATAATCAAAATAATAAAACACATAAGTAAGTAATAAAATAATAGTAATTATTATTATGTATTAATTATCATCATTAATAAACTATAAAAATTAGAAAA
This sequence comes from Cryptosula pallasiana, assembly GCA_945261195.1. Lineage (NCBI taxonomy): Eukaryota > Metazoa > Bryozoa > Gymnolaemata > Cheilostomatida > Cryptosulidae > Cryptosula > Cryptosula pallasiana. Next base: position 42,240,473 of record OX183137.1, read on the forward strand.
AAGAATAATAATGATTAGCTAATAATAATAAGTAATAATATAGTATGACATTAATAAAACTCAACCCCCTAACATTCATGGTGAACCCCCTAACAGGCAACCCCCTAACAAATTCCTTCAACCCCCTAACAAAAATTTTTTCGCGCTTCGCGCGGATTTATCTAATTTGTTAGGGGGTTGGATTTTTAACTCAAAACGCCCCTGTCTGCAAATCATGTGGATTTCAATTATAACATAAAATAGGATTCACATATTTTTCTTTGCAAACTTAATAAGTTATAGATATCAAAAACTTGATGTTGGAGTTGAGGAAAATCATTGTTGACAATAATTAGAAAGGCTCATACTTTTAACCAGTAATAATAATAATACATTAAATAATTTCAAAATTTTTAATCAATTTTGCTCTAGAATTAACTAAAAGAGTGGTAAGAAATGAAGTACTGCTGTAGCCTAATATCAATTGCTGAAAACAATTTCTTTTTTGATCTTAATTATAGCAATAGACTCAAATCTCAATTGAATTCTTTTGAGTTACAAATGTCTTTGAAATTTTAAATGAACAATTATGGTAAAAACGCATTCAAAATATCTATCTTTCATAACGCAGCATTTACAATGTACAAAAAATAGGAGCCTAATAGCCAATAATTGAATAAGATAAAAACTTTCTGATTAGGTTTTGGTTCTGTTTGGCAGCATTCAAGCAACAACCATCAAAGTTGCTTTATATTTCATTTTTTTATGGCAGCATGGCTGAAGGAAATGATGACAAAGATACCGCAGAAATAATTTCTGTCATCCCCTACATGGCGGAGTTCATTGATAAAATCCCACAATTCATTTGGGATGCCGTTGATGACAAAATTGAGGACTTTAACGTTCGGACTGAATTGCTTAAACAAATGTCAGAAGCAGTTGATGAAATGGAAGAAATGAATGATCCAGAAATGAGAGAAGCCGCTATTGAATTTGGAATAAACGAAAAACTTTCCCTGCTTATGCATGATATGTCCAAGATTGCATATCTCTTTGATGCATCAAATCCTCTATCTTCTCAAACAGACAAAGAGGTTGATGACTTTGAATTTGAGTCTATACTGCATAATAATTTGTATATGGGTATGTTTCAAGAAGAAGATGAATTACTTTCAGACCTGCCTGAGGATGCTCAAAAGGTAGGAATCTAACAATGTTAATGCAGTAGGAATAATGAGACTCAGAATTATTTTAGGCAAATCACACTAGATCAATCCCAAACAATGGCAGCAAATCACCATGAAGAATTCTAGTAGGGAGGAAAAAATTTATTTTTCTGCATGCACATGTACATGTATTATGCCTATGGACTCATTTGGTACATTTGCTAGCAGCATTGTAGTAGATTTTTACCGCCTACTACAAATACAGCAGCTTCCGCTCACTGAACACCCTCGTGTTCTCTTCTCTACTTCCTTTCATGGAGTCCACCTTATTATAACTCCTTTGAATCCTCTCCACTATTGACTGGAACAAAGAGAGTCCTCGACTCAGGCAAGCAAGACTGCCCATTTATAGGAGAACACAAGGAACTCTCATTTCCTCTCCCCACTCAATTTGAAAGATGACACAGATATGCTGTGCATTGGCACTTGGCAGACACTAATGAGCTAACCAACTTGCAAAAAAATGTTACCAAAAAAATGTTGCAATCTATTTGTACTGGAAAGAAATAGCGTAAGTCATAATCCAACACCGAACAGCTTAGTTGACACTCCAACCTCTGCACATTATCAAAATGTAACTGTTTGTAATTTGTCTCCACAAACACTATTAAAAAGTTATCAATATTGTAGTGGATTTTGAGGGGCTAAAATCACTAGCTGAAGTCGGTAGCAATCCGACGGGTATGCTGCCACCAGTGGTCTTTAACCTCGAGTTAACAACAGGTCGGTACTACACCGAAGCAGAAGTGGAGGAGTATGCTCAACTCCACGACTAGTAAAGAGCCCTTGGCTCAGACGCATAAATCAGTGCTTTTGAGTAGATATGCATTTATTCTTCCATAAGAATACGAGTAAGTAAAAGCCCAATACAAACTGATTTAACATGGCAAAAGTTCTGCCTTTTATAGGTAGTTCACAGGAAGCAACAGGAAGTAATATGAGTAATCAACCAATAATATAAGAGTAATATAGAATGCAAAAATGATCAGGCAGATATAAATAGTAAGCGAATCAAGTAAGTTATATAGGGCTAAAGAGATATGGCGCCCAGAAGTAGAAGGCAGAGTCACAAGTCAGTGGACCAACCATGATCCTTTCAACTTCCTGCTGTTGGTCTTTGGTCTTTGTAGCCTCTGTTCCTTGACTGCCATTAGGGTTACGGGTGGTTATCTCCTGGATAAGGTCTTTGGCTTCTCTTAGGCTATGTCTTGTCTCTTAGTCTATGCTGACTCACTTCCTGCTGGTCCTGCATGATTCATACAGGGTCGGTACTTCAGTATTGATTATTACAGTCATTCTGGCCATCTAATGGCTATAGTAATGATGCTAGAATGTGTGTACAGCATGTGTACAGATGTTAGTAACATTAAAATCCACAACAATATCAAGTCTATCAACATCTCCGGTTAGAGAACAATAGGCGAACCTAAACATCCCCCCCCCCGCTCCCGACCCCATGCACCAAATTAATCTAATAAACTGTTTATGCTGCAGTTTTCTTTGCTTTCTGCATAGTAGTTTAGGCATATATACCCATTTGATTCTGGAATCCTCATCATTAGTAGCAAAAACCATGATTTGTCTCCACCCACATTAATGAAACACTAACAAATATCTCCTGTTTGAGAACAAGTGAAAAGTTTAAACTCCCGCCCCCAGCAGCGGTACTCGAAGATAATAGGCACCAGGCTCATTCTTAAAATTTAAGAAGCACCCCTACAGAGTTTTTTAGCTTTTGTCACAATCACCCCCTACAGCAACATTCTTTCGCCATACACCCCTAGAGCACAAAAAAGTTTTAAGCAAATATCAACCCGGCAAGTATAAAGATATGAGCAAATCTCCGACTGGTTTATCAAAGAGAATATTGTAGTGTTTTTGTGTTTACACCGCCGACACAACAGCATCCATGTACTACTGACTTTAGCAACTGGTGCAAAGACCACGTCCAGACAACGATACAAGTGTTTCTCTTAATAATTATTTATTAGACACATTCTATTTAGCAATATACAAGTACTCTAAGCAATCCACAAGTACTCAAAGCAATCCACAAATCTTCTGCCTTCCTGATCTTCAGCAATTCCTTTTATAGGAAGAGATCAGGAAGGCACGCTCCCTTATTAGGGTGAGCCAATCTCACAAAGTGTTACAATATAATAGTGTTGTGGATTTTCATAGCATACACTCCTGCGCACCTTATCATTATCAAGCCTAGCACCTTATACTAATGGCTAGGCACAGAAACGGTCATGTCAGTGAATACCGAACTGACCTACCCTGCATCCAAATACAGTGCCGACCCTGTATAGGACTATACCGACCCTGTATAGGACCATACCGACCCTGTATAGGACTATGCCGACCTCACCGGGTCTGCAGGAAATGAATCATCATAGCCTGAGGACCATAAAATATCCTAAAAGACTCAGGAAGACGAATCCAGGACATAACTACCCCTAAACCAGAAGAGGAGCGGATACAAAGGCTGCAAAGGCGGGACAGGAAGTGGATAAGCCGTTGGTTGGACAGTTGCCTTATAACCCCTCCTACATTTGATGGGACCATATCTATCTTAGCCATGTGATTCGCTGTCTATTATTATAAGCTCTTATATTGGTTGATTAAGTATTATTATCTCATGATTGGTTGTGACAAAGATCACTTCCTGTCACTTCCTGTGAGATGCCTATAAAAGGCAGAACATTTGCTATTTATCTTTGGTTAGTATTAGTGCATTGTATTGTTTGTACCTTTTGACTATACTCGTATTTATTCTGGATGAATAAATGGCTTATTACTCGATAGCACTGAGTAATGCGTTTGAGCCGAGGGCTCTGTTTCGGTTGTAGAGTTGATACTCTATCTCGGTGGCATACCGACCCTGCTGTTGTAGCAGGTGAAATATAACAACTGGTGGCAGCAAGCTACCGACCTCAGCTAGTGGGTTTTCAGCCCCCAAAATCCACTACAATAGCCAATTGTTTCCAACAATACAAAAATATACACAAAGTTAATCAATAAGAGTAGTGCACACATGGCACATCATTTAATAAGTCCAAGGCTCCTCCTTCTCTAGCCTGTGTTCTGCTCCAGTGCTCTCATCTCCATGCGTGGCTTTAGCAGGCTCCTATGTTTATCATCAGCTCAGGTTTCTCTTTGGCGGCCATTTATCCCCGTATGATTCATACAGGCAGCCATTTATCACAGGCGCACTCGGTATAGGCAGCCATTTATCTCAGGCTCAATCGGTATAGCCTGTATACTGAGCATACATGATGGATAGATGATTTACTTTAACTTCTGACACTTCAGGGTGCCTCTAGTCAAGGGGAAGGGGTTCTACTATTACACTCTTTCAGGGGTGATAAGGGTGTAGGTTAGGGGGGTTGAGGGGGAAAAGGCTGGCGGTCACTGGATCTACACAAATCTCCCACATACTCCGCTCCATTAGTGACATCGTCTCTAATTAATTAATAGAATAAAGATTTGTGGGTGTACCTCACCGGGGATAATATATTTTGGATAAGAAATACGGATAATTAATTGGTGGGCAGCTAATTGTCTGCACACAGATTTTCCCTAGCTTCCATAGCTAATTGACGGGGTGAGGCAGTCTCAAGCTCTACGACTTGATATGGGGTTCTCTTGAGGGTAATCCATCCATCCCGAGCCGGGGTAGAGTCGGGATCACTGGCTGAAGGTGGTAATGGCTTGGGAGGGTTTTTAAGACATTGGCTGTAACTAATCTTGGTAGTCGTTGGGGGAATGGTTAAGGTGGAGACCAGGGGAAGGGCAGTCGGGAGTGTCTTGAGTGGGGGAAGGGGAGAAACTCATCTAGGTTGGGTGGGGGGGGGGGAGAAGACTCAAGGGTGGTGAGAGCTGAGTAGTCACTGGCCGTAGCATTCTCCAGCACCCACTGGTCGTAGGCGTTTTTCATCTCGCCAGACTGATTCTCCGAAGTGACGACTGGCGGGGTAGTAGGTAGCAATTCGTCAGTAATCCCTAACAACTGATCTTCCCTGATACTCAGCTAAGTTTGCTTCTAGAAGGAGGTTGTCGTCATCGTCTTCTAATTGCAAGCAGGTACTCTGTGGTTCGGTAGTCATTCTACTTAAATAAGTCTGAAGGAGCTGTAGCGAATACCCGGACTGCTCAGCGTGCTGGTTGGCAGACAAAAGGGCAATGTTTTCTTGACTGGCTAGCTGCAAACTGGTGTGCTCCACTGCTTGTGGGGTCTGACTCAAGGCAGTATGAGAAAGGAGGGGTACCTTTGGCAAGTCTTGTAGGGGTGGAGAGTTGTGAGTAGTAATATATGAGCAGATCTCCCTACCAAGTGTTTTTTTTTGTGGATTAGGCCCCGGGGTGAATGCAATGGGTTACGGCATTGAATAAAGTCGCAGAGTTAATATTGTATGGCATTTAAGTGGCATTTAAGTTTTGATAATTTTTTTTACATAATTCTAACTCGTATGACATTTAGATTTTGTATGTATGGTATTTAAGTTTTGATAATTTTTTTTGCATAACTCGAACTTATATGGCATCTTGAGAGAGAGAGGAGAGAGGAGTTATATCTACATTGAATAAATAGATCGAATAAAAATGAATCAATATATGATGACAGAGAGAGTTTTGATAATTTTTTTTACATAATTCGAACTCTTATGGCGTCTTGAGAGAGAGAGATAATATATATGGATATATTTATGTTTACATTGAATAAAAATAAAACGATGTATGACTATATACATTTATTACATAATAAGTACATTGAATGCTATAAAATATTGTGAGGGACGCCAGTACTTGGCAGACATTTATCATTATTACTCGTACTTGGCCTAAGCCTTTGACTCAGTATCATCTCACCTTTGTTCGATATTAACCCACTGTCTACGCATTGTCTGAGACATTAACTCACTGTCTACACATTATCTCAATATGTACTCGCTTATGCTTTGTCTATGTTTTGTCCCAGTTCTATTGTTACGAGCGTCTATCTAGAACAGTTCTATGATGTGCCCAAGTAATAATTATTATTATATTTTATACTTTTCCACGATTTTAATTATGCAATTGCATTTTGGTGCTGATGTAAGTACAAGGCGTGGCTTGTACCAATATTTTACCCAGGCGTGGCTTTAGCAGATTGTACCCGCCTACTCTGTATAAATATTCATGTTCATACAATAAAGTTCAGAGTTAGCCTGGCTCTCAGAAGATTCTTTCTCTCAAGAAGCAAGCACAGCTAGAAGCAGCAAAACTACAAGCGCCGACCTGGTCGACTATTAGCAAGCACGAGGCTTGGCGGAAAGTGAGAACGGTTCGCCCTATCACTGCGTGTTCCCTCGCCTGAGGTGAGAAATACGACGCAAACACCTAGTGCCCTAATAGTTCGACTCATATTAAATACAGACTCTGAGAGTTCGGGACAAGATAGTACACCAATAATTCCAGTGCAATTATTGTCGATCTCGACTGAGTCGAAGTAGACAAACAATAATTCCAGCACAATTATTGTCGGTGACAAAGTTCGCAACAAACTATAAACTAAACAATAGTTACAGCGCAGTTATTGTCGAGCATAGACATGTTCGGATGCAGCCAATAATTATCAGATAATTATTGTAACCTGCCAGCAATCACTCCACGCCAGATTCGGCCGCACCCATAACTGCAAAAGCCAATGTACACACTCTAACAATAATAGTATATTATTGAGCGCCGACTTAGGGTAGAGGCAGAGCACGTCGGGAAGGTGTACAGGTGGCTACCACCCACACACAAATTCCTGTACATTGGTGGCAGCGGTGGGATAGCAAGTGCCCACAGAAATCTCAAACTTCCCGAAGCCCAGACCCAAGTAGCAAAGGATGACATACAGACGGAGGGCGGTCAGCTCTGACCGAGAAGGTTCCTCCCTGCAGATCATGGGGACGCTGACGGACATTCTGGAAAGAATGACGACGTCAACCTCGAAGAGCAAATTCAAGGTACCCTACTGTGACGAAGAGGGTGACGTCCACTATTTTATTCAGCGTTTTGAAGAGGTGGTCGGAATGAATCGATGGACACCAGAAGGACCCAAAGTCCACCTCCGCCACGCACTAATTGGAAACGCGGAGCAATGTGGACGCGGCCCCACTCAGCCAGCTATAATAGAAGCCCTAAGGGCCAGCTTCGGACTTACTAGGACGGAGGCCCAGAACAAGCTGATGGGATACCGCAAGCACCCAAGAGACACCCTGCGAGGGCATGCTGTCAGTGTGGAGAAGTTGGTGGAAGCGGCCTACGAAGAGTTACCCCAAAGGAACCGGACAGAACTGACTCTCCAGACGTTCCAAAGCACGTTGGGCCACCCATATCTGCAACGGCACCTACTGGCCATCCGGCCCGCCAACCTGGAGGAAGCCATAAGGGCAGGCAACGACTACCTGCAGATTCAGCACAATCCCCTTCCTCACTCGGACCGTCCATGAGGGACCCCCCGACCACATCATGGATCCACACACCAGCGAGGTCTCCTGCCAAGAGGTGGAAGACCCCCTCGCAAAGTTGCTAAAGATGGTCGAAGCCCTAAGCAAGACCTGAAACAGAAGCCACAAGGAGGTTTACCCAAGCGCTGCTGGGGTTGCCAGCGAACCGGACACCTCCGCAGTCAATGCGAAACTGCCCCCTGGACTGCACAACAGGGAAACGGGCTCGGCCCGCAGTAGTAGGGTCACCTACTAACTGCACAAGGGCAAACCATCAACGCAAAACCCCATATGCCGACTGTCGCAGCCAAAGGGCTCCACAACAACCAGGTCTGACTCCTATCGCCCTAACCAACCGGTTCACTCCGTTGAAAGGCGAAGAAGGAGGAGAGTCACAACCCCCCAAAGAAGAAGAAATTGAGAGCATGCCAAGACGAGAGACACCAGCATGGAGCCAACCAGAAACTAGCCACCCCCAAACGATTCACCTCAACCAGATTGAAAGGCCATACAAATCCAGCTACTATCTGCCTGGAAAGGTGGAGAATCGAGCCGTCACATATCTCATTGATACAGGGTGCAATACGAACTTGCTAGCCAAACGGGTTTACGACCAACTCTCCCCCAAATCCAGCAGTGCCTACAACAATATGATTCACATGGGTTGATGGCGGATGGAACACGGCTACCATTCTACGGTCTGCTCACCCTCTCAGGACGCATTCGGCACATCCGATACGAAGAGACCTCTGTCGTTAGCCAAATTAATGAGGATGCAATCCTCGGCATGCCGTTCCTCGCAAACCAGAATTGCCAAATGGGATTCGACCAACCAATCCTGAAGGTCCATGGTAAGGAGCTCACCTGCACAGATAGGCACGGAAGGGACTTAGTATCAAAGGTACAGGTACAAAGGGAGACCTACTTGCCGCCGCAAACCGAAACCACCATCCTATGCCACCTCACCAGTAAGGAGCCGTGCCGCCAGGGAGTCATAGAAAGTATCGAAGGTGGACTGCTTTTAGCCACCAGCGTGAACACCCCCGATGACCAGGGAAGGGTCCTAGTGAGATGCCTCAACCCCTCTCCAGAGAGCATCCGCGTTCCGGCTGGAGAAGTAATCGGAACATTTACAGGAGTGGGCCCCGAGGAGATCCAGTCCATCTCACCCACCCTGGCTGCAGAAACTCCAGAAGGTCAAGACCTGTCTCTCCACCTACAAGACCTATACTCACAGGCGCGACAAGGCTGCCAGACCGTCCATGAAGAGAGGCAACTCCACGAGTTACTGACCCAGTACCAAACTGTATTTAGAAAAAACGATGGAGATATAGGGCGCACCCACTTGGCAGAACACTCCATCCCCGTGGCCTCAGGGACGAGACCCATACGCTGTCCCCCACACCGCCTAGGAGCAGAGAAGGAAGCCGAGGCCGAACGGCAAGTCAAGGAGCTCCTCGCAAAGGACCTGATCGAGCCTGCAGACAGCGCCTGGAGTTCACCCATCGTCCTGGTTTGAAAAAAGGACTCGTCCTGGAGGTTCTGCGTGGACTACCGCAAACTGAACGACGTCACCCGCCAGGACGCATACCCTATCCCTCGGATAGATGACTCACTAGATGCATTGGCTGGCAGCCGCTACTTTTCTACGCTGGATCTTACCAGCGGGTATTGCCAGGTGCCACTAGACGCAGACGCACAGCAGAAATCCGCCTTTATCACCAGAAGCGGACTGTGGAGGTGGAAAGTCCTCCCCTTCGGACTTACTTCAGCACCCGCCACCTTCCAACGCCTCATGGAGAGGGTGTTGAAAGGCCTACATTGGAAAACACTACTGCTATACCTAGACGATGTGATCATAATCGCACCCGATTTTCAGACTCACCTACACAGACTCGGAGAGGTGTTAGGCCGGCTCCAACAAGCCGATCTAAAGGTCAAACCCTCAAAGTGCGAACTGTTGAGTCGGAGAGTGCTTTACCTGGGCCACATAGTGAGCTCCGAAGGTGTAGCCACTGATCCCGGAAAGGTGGAAGCTGTCAAAAAATGGGAGGACCCCAGGGATGTGAAGGCCCTCCAGGCCTTCCCCGGCACTGCCGGATATTACCGCCAATATATCCCAGAGTACGCCACCATAGCCAAGCCTCTGACCATTCTGACCAGCAAGAGAGCCAGCTGGAGATGGGGAGAAGAAGAACAACGAGCCTTCCACGACCTCAAGTTGAGACTGAGCCGGGCCCCCGTACTAGGATACCCAGACCCCTCGATCACTTACATCCTGGACATGGACGCCAGTGCCTTGGGGATGGGGGCAGTACTCTCGCAAGAACGGGAGGGCAAGGAGCGAGTGATCGCTTATTATAACAAGACCTTGGCCCCGGCAGAACGGAACTATTGTGTGACCAGGAGAGAGCTCCTAGCCGTGGTTAAGGTCGTAAAACATTTTCGGCCGTACTTATACGGTAGGAAGTTCCGACTAAGGACGGACCACGCCTCTCTCCGCTGGCTATGCCGCTGAAAGAAGCCCTCCAACCAGATCGCACGCTGGTTGGAGATATTGGCCGAGTTCACCTACCAACTGGAGCATCGGGCGGGCCCCCACCATGCCAACGCCGACGGACTCAGTCGGCAAGATCAATGCGTGGACTGCAAACAATGCAACGCCATTGAACGACGTGATGGAGGACCTTCTCACGCCGACCTAGCAGGGGAGAGAGAACAGACCTTGATCCACCTAACAGTGACGGACCCCGCTCACAACGCCAAGGAGTTGGTCCAAGCCCAAAGAGAAGGTAGCCACCCCGTAGCCCGAATACATAAAGCAGTCAGAGAGCAGGAGCCCATCTCACAACAAGAGTTGGAAGAAGGCAGCATGGAGCTGCGAGTTCTGCACGACCGGAGGGAGCGCCTGTGTATAAGGCCCGACGGAGTACTCACCATTCGCTTGGAACACCAAGGCCGGACCAAGTACTGCACCGTCTGCCCCCCTTCGTGGCGTGAGAACACAGTGTGGGAGACACACAAGCTAGCACACGCCGGCATCAACAGGACCAAGAACCGCGTGATGCTGGACTGGTAATGGCCGGGCATGTCCGCCATGGTACGCCGCCTCGTAAGACACTGCGAGGTATGCCAGGTGGCTAAGAAGGGCCGGCACCCCGGCGCCCCAGAAGGACAGCGACTCTACGCTGGGAGACCATTCCAGAAGCTTGCCGTAGATTTGGTAAGACCTCTACCCCCCACCCGTCGAAAGAACCGGTGGATCCTCGTCCTCACAGACCATTTCACCCGCTGGTAGGATGTATTGCCATTCCTGACGCCACTGCCCCCACAGTGGCCGCCATACTGGATGAAAGAGTGTTCAGCTACTGGGGGCTACCCAAACAGCTTCACACCGATCAGGGCGCGCAGTTCGAATCAACCCTGTTGGAAGAGCTGTGCACCCTGTGGAGCGTACGGAAGACACGCACTACCCCGTACCACCCCCAGGGAAATGGAATGGTGGAACGCCAGAATAGAACGCTAAGCGATGCACTACGGTCCCTAATCCTCACGAGAGGGCAGGACGAGTGGGACGGCCTGTTGCCCCAGATAATGCGGGCATGCCGAGCAACCCCCAACTCCACCACCGGAGAGACACCAAATCTATTGATGATGGGCAGAGAAGTGCGACTCCCAGATCAGCTCACGGGGAACGCACCCACCCTAAACAGGACCACCGTCACCGAACACACCCTGCGTACCCAGGAAAACCTGGCAATAGCACACGAATGTGTGCGGGACTTGCAGTACCGAGTACGTCAAGAAGAGGATGACGAGCCACTAAGGTTCGCAGAGGGCAACCTGGTCGTCATCGAAAACAAGCGCCGTACCAAGGGAAGTAATCCCAAGCTCCAACCAAGCTATATTGGACCATACACAGTCACGCGGGCATATCCCAACCACACATACCACCTGGAGCGAGATGGACAGGGATTCACACAGAATAGTCGGCGATTGAAATGCTACCGGTCATGCCAAGAAACGGTCGGTAGGGCACCCCCGAGCAGAGAGCAAGCCGTACAACCAAATATGAGAGGAGCCTACCTAGGGCGCCCCCTACCAAGGAGCAGTGCAGAGGCCGAAGAACACACCCCACCTCTAGAAGGGCCACCCCCCGAAACGCATAGCAGGGCCGAGGGAGAACAGAGAGAGGTAGATCGACCCCCACCACTGGTACCTTTCGAAGAGCGAGTACCAAACACCCCAACACGCACGGAGCCGCAAGAAGAGAGAACGCCTCCACCCGAGCACAGGGTCCAAGCACCTCCAGAAAATACACCCCCCTCGCAAAACACGGAGAGACACGAGCTAGACACAAACGAGTGGCCACCCCTACCACTCAGACCAGAAACCACCACTACCTATGACAGGCCCAGAAGAGAGCCGAAAAAACCAATCAAATTCACTGATTACCAGTGCTACAGGGCACAAGAAGTAAGAAAATGGGGACGAAAATGACGAAGGAAGAGAGAAAGTAAAAGAAATAACTTACCCGCCATGGAAGAACGAAGGAGAAACGTCAAAAACATTAGGTTTACAAGGGAAGGGCAACTCCGAAATAACGGCACCACCGGAAAAAAACGCTTACCCGAAGCGAGGGAACAACTCCCAAGATGAGGTTTACCTCGGAAAACACCCCTTCGCCGGGAAACTACACCCATAGAAACACGTGGCCAACTAGAACAATAGAAAAGGCGGTACTAACAACTAAAGAGGGCATGTCTAACCAGGGACACTGTGCAAACAAAGATACCAGGCAGTTTGTGAATTCAACACACTACAGAACGCAGTGCCTGCAGAACATTACGAGAATCTTGACAAAGATGGAGAACGATGGAGCTATATCTACTGAAGAAGACCCGACCTTTGCTGAAGCACTACTAGCTAGCACACACACCAGTCGGGTGAGAAAGAGAAACAATTCGGCTCCTACTAAGGTAAATAACATTACTATAGCCGACGAAGGTGCAGCAAGATGTCGAGTTTGGACACCAGCAACGCCACCACCTCCTCCACCAACAACACACACCAAAGAAACTTGGAAATCGGACGAAACTTCACAAGCTATTAAAAAAGCCATCTACCAAGTGCAAGGAGATACGTGGGGCTGCAAGGTATGTAGGTTACAGCTGAACAAAAAAAGAATAATGTATCATGTGCACCAGCAGTTCACCTACTTCTTCTGTGCCTGTGGCAAGAAAAGCAGCTCCCGCGACACCATATTAAAGCATATTAGAGGCAGAGGAGGAGAACCAGCACATGGTGGCGAAACCCGGCCTCTCTACGAGGTAGACGAGCAGTCATACCCAGAGTTTTGCAGGACAATGAAGTGGAGCAAACCAGCACCCTTTGGCACACCAACGCCGATTAAGGAAATGGATAAGCTGCCGATCAAAAAGAGATTAGGTGACAGGGCCCAAGATACACCAACGAAGATAGCCAGGATCGACTTCGTCGATCACCACAGAGATAGGAAGATGCCAAGGATGCCATTAGGAGGAAAAGAAGCTGCCTACCAGCGGTACCTCGCTCAGAAAGAGAATATACCTGTGACGCCGAGTACAGAAAAGGAGAGTAGAAGGCAAAGGGAAAGAGCAGAGGAAGAAAGGAGAGAGGACCGGTATAGACGAATCAAGCGCCTAGAGGACGAATTGTATCAGGCCAACCGTGAGGCATTCAAACAATTACAAAGGGTAGAAGATATTAAAATATCTATCCAAAGAGAGAGAGGACTCCTTTAAACACATAATGGGCAAGTGGACATTAACATCTTTTTTACACACTGCGCGCCCCTTCTTATTTATTGACCACATAGTTGTCAATGGGGGGGAGTGTGTGAGGGACGCCAGTACTTGGCAGACATTTATCATTATTACTCGTACTTGGCCTAAGCCTTTGACTCAGTATCATCTCACCTTTGTTCGATATTAACCCACTGTCTACGCATTGTCTGAGACATTAACTCACTGTCTACACATTATCTCAATATGTACTCGCTTATGCTTTGTCTATGTTTTGTCCCAGTTCTATTGTTACGAGCGTCTATCTAGAACAGTTCTATGATGTGCCCAAGTAATAATTATTATTATTATATTTTATACTTTTCCACGATTTTTATTATGCAATTGCATTTTGGTGCTGATGTAAGTACAAGGCGTGGCTTGTACCAATATTTTACCCAGGCGTGGCTTTAGCAGATTGTACCCGCCTACTCTGTATAAATATTCATGTTCATACAATAAAGTTCAGAGTTAGCCTGGCTCTCAGAAGATTCTTTCTCTCAAGAAGCAAGCACAGCTAGAAGCAACAAAACTACAAGCGCCGACCTGGTCGACTATTAGCAAGCACGAGGCTTGGCGGAAAGTGAGAACGGTTCGCCCTATCACTGCGTGTTCCCTCGCCTGAGGTGAGAAATACGACGCAAACACCTAGTGCCCTAATAGTTCGACTCATATTAAATACAGACTCTGAGAGTTCGGGACAAGATAGTACACCAATAATTCCAGTGCAATTATTGTCGATCTCGACTGAGTCGAAGTAGACAAACAATAATTTCAGCACAATTATTGTCGGTGACAAAGTTCGCAACAAACTATAAACTAAACAATAATTCCAGCACAATTATTGTCGGTGGCAACAGTTCGCAACAAACCATAAACTAAACAATAATTACAGCGCAATTATTGTCGAACATAGGCATGTTCGGATGCAGCCAATAATTATCAGATAATTATTGTAACCTGCCAGCAATCACTCCACGCCAGATTCGGCCGCACCCATAACTGCAAAAGCCAATGTACACACTCTAACAATAATAGTATATTATTGAGCGCTGACTTAGGGTAGAGGCAGAGCACGTCGGGAAGGTGTACAGGTGGCTACCACCCAGACACAAATTCCTGTACAATATATTGGAAAACTTCTAACATAATTTCAAACATAAAAATATATGAAGCTAAATATTCATTTATTTGTTATCGATATTTATAAGGATGATGAATGATTTTTTGTATTATATATAGATATAAATATGTTATATATAGTTATAGTAACTGTTGTAAAAAGAAGTCTGTTATGAAGGCTTTTATTTAAGCCAAAGTAGGCTCGGTAGATACCCCATCAGAACACACTCGTCTTTTAGCATAAAAATATGTGAGTCCTCGCTTTATTTGACTGTATGTCAACATTTTTTTATCCTTCACTACAAATCCTCGATTTTTACCCATAAACGACTTTTTTGTGTTCAATACATTCAGATAACTGTCTTTGTTCAATTGATTAATTCGTTTGCTTAAACCTTTTGAGCTAAACTTGTTTCCTTTTTCTCCTCAACAGTAATAGGATTTAGAGTTAAGCGCAACAATTCCATCTCCGGTAAATTCCTCTTTAAACAGTCCAGGTGTTCTTTTTCCATGTTTTAGTACTTTTTCACAACAGTCTTGCATGCTCCATTCTAAACCCGTTGTTTTGATTCTTAAAAACTTATCCCTATGTTTGTCACAGTATGGTCGTGGAAACCAATCACCATATTCATTGGAAAACTCTTTTTTCATACTTGGTTTTACCAGCGTTTCTAATGTTCCGCTCAGCGCCATGTATGCGCTATCTGTATTAATTTCAACATACTGGAAATCACTTCTGTCAATATATCTATAAATAAAAAGATTGTTTCGATTATTTGGAAGTTTGTCTACTGTTTAAGTTAACTATAAGGTTTAATAGTAGGGAATTAGGTTTTACTTACTTACTTATCCATAAAGTCGTAGTAAAACTGTAGCATTCTCAGTTTAGCATACTGTAGCACGAGGAAACCCAAGTGTACTGGAACATTCATAGTTAGCTGAAATGATGGTGATAATGATTACCAAAGTAAACTTGAAGAATATAAATTTTGAATTGGAAAATAATTGTTTTAAAAACTTACTAGTTGTTTAGCGGTTACGATTTCATAGAAATCATCTGCTATCTCTTCCATGGAGATGAATTTGTTCCCTCTGATACGAAATGAAGCTTTTCTCGCACCTTCGATGAACTTGATGTTGGTGTGTTTTTCTGTATCAGTGATTGTTTTTCCATAAGCAGCATTTCCTACCAACTTGCTAGTAGTAGCGAGTAATTCTTGACTAGGGTCCGCATCTCCCATTCTCCTAGCGTCTGAAACTGATGTTCCAAAAGCTTCAAAAGCTTTTCTAGGAATATATTCTATCAGCTGGTAGACTTTGGTGACTTTCAATCCTTGTTTCAAGTACCATTTCAACAAAGGGCTAATTAGCAATATCTTATTTCCCTACATACTTCCAACTAATGAGCATTGAGGAGTCTTTAGAAAACCTCCGGCTTCAGCAAAGACTTTCATTTCATCGCCCAAGTGTTCTCTGGTTAACATCGTATTTTTAAAAATCGGGGGCATTTCGGAGAACTTTTCTTTCATTTCCTCAGGAACTTCGATGTCACATTCAACAAATCCAAAGAATTCCTCTGATTGAACTCTCTCTAACACTTCTTTTTGATTCAGCTTTTTTCAAGTATTTTAGGGTAGAAAGAATTGTAAAACGTGTTGACAAATTTTTGTAAATTTGTATGAGTTTTTACACGTTTCATCCACTCACACTCCCAAATCGAGATTACGGTGTAACCTAGTGCTTGGAGATATTTTTCATTTTCCATCGTAGTTTTAAACAGATTTGCTTTTGATTTTCTTCCACTAGCTTGAAACTCCTGCTCTTTAGCGTTGTTATAAGAGCAGTTGTGTCCATGCCAAAAACACCTGTGGAATTGAAAGACATGACGATTTTCAACACAGAGTCCATCAACTGGTAATCCTCGCTGTCCAAGAACAACTTCTCCTCCATTGAGCTGATGTCTGATATTGATTTTTTTTGAAAACATTTGGAACTGTAACCAGCTATGAGCTACCTTGCTAAATTTTACTGGTTCAGCGACAAAGGAGTTTTCGATTTTTCTTCTTCTAGGATAACCAGTAGGCATTGATTGCATCATACACCATAAATAGAGCGCATTTGCATCAACTCCGTAGATTCTATCACAAACTTTTGCTTCTTTTCCCAACCAATGTTCTCTAATTTTAGTTATACCTTTTTTGTGATATCTATGCATCACTATACTTGGCCCACCAACTATGTTTTTCTTTATTAGAGGATAAAGTTCTGCATTGCAGTTGTCAATCAGACAAATTGGGAGAGTCTGTCGAAATGAGTTACCAAGTTCATGGAAATCCAAGTATGTAGAGAAGTATGGAGGGGGTGGTTGGGGAGCTTTGTTGAACATCCATCCAGACTTGATGGAGGAATATAGCATAGTTCACGTCACAAGCAGCCCACATCATCATGAAGCAAATGGCCTAGCAGAGCTGAGTGTGGAAACAGTAAAGGGACTATGGAACAAGGAAGAAGACAAGAATAAAGCTCTCATGGCTTATAGAACAACGCCGCTAGAGAGCGGCTACAGACCAGATGAGTTGCTTTTTGGGAGGAGGCTGAGGAATGAGTTACCGATGCAACATGAAAGAGAAGTAGGGCTAGAGGAGTTCCGATTGAGAGATGACAGCCTGAAGAAAAGACAGAAAAGGAACTTTGATAAGTCGAGGAGGGCTATGGAAGTTTCGGACTTAGATGAAGTCAGACAGTGTGGATTAAGACAAGTCATACGGACAGGGGTAAAAGAGACGTAGTGAAATATAAAGCAGAAAAACCAAAACCAGACAGTTACTGGGTGGAGAATGACAAACGCCTGGTGAGGATGACTCAAAAACATCTGATGGCTTTGCCGAGAGAGGATCCCAATATACCGGTGGAAATTAGACAGGGCGAAAGTCAGAGGGACGATCGAAGTGAAGTTGAGGTGAGAACGGAACAACAACTTGGGTATCTAGGCCTCCCAGTTCAAGGAACGTTAAGAAAACCCTTAACCCTGCTTATGTATGGTATTAGACAGGAGTGTTAATCCTTCTGGTTTGTTTTGTAGATTTGAGAGAAGTTAGTTAGACAAGAACGGTGTAAGAAAGGGATAAAAAAAGGAGTAAAGATGGAAGGACATACGGACCGGATTGTCATCAGAAACAGCATTGTTAGATACCTGGATTTAGAACCGTACACTGCCTTTGTCGCGCCAGGAACGCCCCTGTCAGGAATGAGAAGGGAGTTGGCTCGGAACCCGGAAGTGAAGATCGTGATTTCAGATATTCCAGATATAATGGTGCAAAGAGGTGATAGATTTGTTTCGGAAAGGATGGTATCAGAGTTTGAGAGGGAGTTAGACAGGGTCGCTGCTATCCCCAGGGTTGTTTTATGCCCCTTCTACCCTCCGAGAAATCTAGAGGCTAGCCAGTGGGGGGTAGTGCAGCATTTGAATCAAAGAATCTGTGGCCACAATGCTAGAAACGGAAAAGGGACTCCCGCTACCATCCGGGGAGTTTTTGGCCGAGAGCCCGACATGGGACTTCTCTATTTTCAAACAGAGAAGCTGAGGGACATAGCACACCCCAATGAGGAACTTGCTAGAACTATGTCGGAAGCCGTCAAGAACTTTATTGGGAACAGGGGTCAACGGAGAGGCATTAGGCAAGGTGAAGTAGTCAACTTGAGGGATAGATTGGGTGCGAGATCAAGACCGGAAGAAGGACAACCAGTCCAAGTTGAGGTGGTTAGACAAGGACAGGTAGAGGAGCCGGACCACTACGATAGGAGAGAACGATTAAGGAGAGACAGAGATAGGAGAGAAGAGGAGATAAGGGATAACAACAGGAGAGAAATGGAGAGGGAGTTAAAAGCTGTTAGAGTCAGATTTAGAGAAGAAAAGGCTAGGCGGTTGGAGAAGAATGACTTTAGATATAGGCGAGAGGTGGAACACCTAGAGGATGAGCTAAGCCAGGGGTAGCGCCAACACCACGGTAGAGATTGGCAGAAAAGAAAGAATGAGGAGGAGTTTAGGGGACAAGACATCCAAGGAAATGTCCCCCGAAGCTTTCATCTCCTGTAGAAGGGGAGAGATGGGATGTTAGATAGGGAGAAGGAACGGCATTAGTAGGGTGTTAGTGAAGGACCATGTAAATAGTATGTATATTATTAATCGATTAAACTGACAATCGGATCAGCACAATCACATTACATTCATATCAAAGACATTGTATCGCACTATCTACTCCAATTCAGCAATTCAGGATCACAGACAATATATCAGTTACTTATGTTACGTTCGTTTCAAAGACATTAATAATAACAATACCGAACTCATTTAACTCGGACTGGTAACACTTAGCAACATGAAAAGAGGAGAGGATGTGGTGCGACCGGATATAGAGAGCCCTTGAGCTGGGCCGGCATCCAGGATGCGCAGGAGGAACTCGGAAATGAGAGACGCCATCTTGCAAAAAAGCGATAGCTGGAAAGAGGGGCTCTACTCGAGATACAGAAGTCTAGGAGGCACTACCACAACTTGCATGTAAGTTGAAATACACTACACATAATGTAAGACGTCTTCTTTCTATGATCACTATCGCTCACGTACGGACTGTTGGCAGAGGCGTAGCATAAACTGCCGCACCTAGATACTCTGCCTCTGATGTCTCTCTTTATCAAGTTTTGCACGCCGTTTTTAGTGATGAGTTCCAACTATTGTTCGGTACTTTTGAGGAGTGAGTTCCTAGATAGCAATGCAGCTGAAATGTATTGACCCAGATCCAGCTCGTGCTTTTCAATGGCACTGTCTCTCTGGCTATCGTAAATGTCAGTCAGCAGCAATATGTCAATATTGAGATAAACACCGTCATAATCATTCATGTTCTCGCAAACCAACCTCTTCCAAATGTTTTGGGAGTGTCTGTACTCTTCTCGAGTAGGTCTTTTGGTATCTTTTACTCCTGAAGCAACATCCTTTATTTTGCAAAAGTGAATCGCTTCAAACCTAGTGCGAGACCCTATGTACTCGTATGGATATATGTATATCCTTCCTAAATAAATAACAAGTCGGCATGTGTAGGAAACTCATTGAAAGTAAGAATAATTGTCTAAACCTTTGGCGAGCTCATCTAGAGGCTTGCTTCTGTGCTGAAAACTATCTCCAAAATAAAGCCTACCTGTAAACATTGACTTGAATTTTTCATTCTTGTTTTCAATCACTCCCACGGCCCCATTCTTAAAACCTTCTTTATTGGCCGTACTTTCGTGACTCTTTGCTATCAAGTGAAAATTTCAGTTTCAAATGTTGTAAAATATGACGGTCATTTTCTATTCTAGCCCAAGTTTTAAGTTGCAGTTGCTGTACACTGCTCCTCTGTATAAACCGCTTATGTGTCAGTGATCCCTAACAAAGTGATAATCAGTAGTAGTAATGTAGAAGCAGATCTCTGTAAAAAAAAGACCAGCCAACATACCCCAAAAACATTCTGGATTGTTAGATTTGTTGGATTGTTTTCCAGATCTGTCAAAAATGTATTTGTTACTTTTAGATGATTTTTGTTAGTATAATATGTGTATGCATGCATAAGAAAACAGATCTGCTAACATGTTACATTGTGGTTTTTTGGTATGAATATTTTTACAGACCTGTTACAGTATAAAGTGTGTGCGTGTGTGCGTGTTCAGTAGTGTGTGTGTGTTCAATAATGCATATGTGTGTGTGTGTGTGTTCAGTAATGTATGTGTGTTTGTTCAGTAATGTATGTATGTATGTATGTATGTTCGGTAATGTATGTATGTATGTTCAGTAATGTATGTATGTATGTATGTTCAGTAATGTAGGTATATATGTTCAGTAATGTATGTATGCATGTTCAGTTATGTATGTATGTATGTTCAGTTATGTATGTATGTTCAGTTATGTATGTATGTATGTATGTTCAGTTATGTATGTATGTTCAGTTACGTATGTATGTATGTATGTTCAGTTACGTATGTATATATGTTCAGTTACGTATGTATGTATGTTCAGTTACGTAGGTATGTTCAGTTACGTATGTATATATGTTCAGTAATGTATGTATGTATGTTCAGTTATGTATGTATGTATGTTCAGTTATGTATGTATGTATGTATGTTCAGTTATGTATGTATGTGTATGTTCAGTTATGTATGTGTGTATATATGTATGTATGTGTGTGTGCGTGAGTGCGTGCGTACGTGCGTACGTACGTATGTATATATGCATGTATGTATGCATGTATGCATGCATGCATGCATGCATGCATGTATGTATGCATGCATGCTTGTATCTATGTATGTATGTATGTATGTATGTATGTATGTATGTATGTATGTATGTATGTATGTATGTATGTATGTATGTATGTATGTATGTATGTATGTATGTATGTATGTACGTACGTACGTATGTATGTTCTGTAATGTATGTATGTTCTGTAATGTATGTATGTTCTGTAATGTATGTATGTTTTGTAATGTATGTGTGTATGTATGTTCAGTAATGTATGTTCAGTAATGTATGTTCAGTAATGTATGTATGTATGTATGTTCAGTAATGTAAATGATTGTTGACATTTGCACAGAGCTGTAAGATACTTAGTGGTTTGTTATTTGCTAATGCTGGAGGTTTCCTTCCCGATATAGATCATAGTTGACATGGCCTTTTGTTTGTTTAGTCCTGTTTTGGTAGTGGGTTAGGTATTATGTTTATTTGATTAAAACGGTAATAGCGAGCGTAATAAAGTATATATTAATAGTCTAAAAAGCAAAGGTAAAATGGATAATATTTGTAATAGAAAGTAAATAATAGTGTATAATGAATATGCATTCACTAAATAAAATGTTTGTCTGTTAGTAAAGAGTTCGAGTACAATTTTACTAATCAACACATTGCTATTTGTAGTGGATTTTTCCTGAGTCTTGGATGATAATAGTGTGTTCTTTTAGTTTCCTTCAGCAGCTTTACCTTTTTTATATCTAAAACAAAAAATTGCTATATAAATAAATTATTGCAACTAAATTGAGATGAAGTATTATTTACAATTGACAGATTATATTATACAGAAAAGATAAATCACTCACCGAATTGTATTGATCGTCTTGAACTCCTCGATCACAATTCTTGTCTTGTAGTTTAGATTTTTCCAAATCGGTAAAACCAATGTTTCCTGCTGAAAGCAGTAACACACTGCTCTCAAGAAGTTCATTTGCGCCAAAGGTTTTGATTTTGTTGTCAAAAAAGAACTAAGATGCCTGTGATCAGTATAGGATGGTTTTTGTTTTTGGATTGCACAAACTTTATCGCTCCTGGATACAGTTACGAAATGTATTTCAAAGCGTACAAATGCGAAGTCGCGAAAGGATTTGTTCGTTACGAATGAATGAAAAACTTGAGTCAACTGCAACAAAAACATTCACCACCGAGAAAAGCTTTTTACATCTCGTTGAAGCAGAAAAGCATCAGCAAAGAAGCGTATGCCATTTGTCAAAAAACGTGGAAAAATGAAAACCTGAGCACCATGAGAGATTGTTTAAAGTGGTATAACAACTTGGACGTAACCCCATTTGTTCAAGCTTTGGAAAGACAAAGAGCTATCTACAGAGAACACCGGATCGACATGTTGAAAGATGGTATATTTTTACCAGGATTGGCAATTCGCTGGATGTTTAACAAAGCTCCCCAACCATCTCATCTGCAACTTTCTTCCTAATTGGATTTTCGAGAACTCAGAAATTCCCTTCAACAGACTCTTCCAATCTGCCTGATTGACAAATGCAATGAGGATCTGTATTCCTTGATAAAGAAAAACATCGCTGGAGGACCCAGTTTGGTGATGCACAGATACCACGAAAAGGACTGACGAGAATCACAGAAAGTTGGCTCGGAAAAGATGCAAAAATTTGTGACATTATCTATGGAGTTGATTTAAACGCTCTCTACCTATGGTATAGGATGCAGTCAATGCCTACCGGGTATCCTCATAGAAGAAAAATTGAGAATCCCTTGGTTGCCGATTCAGTAAAATTTAGGAAGTCAGCGCACAGCTGGCTACAGTACCAAATGTTTGCAAAGAAAATCAGCATCAGACATCAGCTCAATGAAGAAGAAGTCGCTCTCGAACAACGAGGTCTCCGGGCCGATGGATTTTGCGTTGAAACTCGACTGGTTTTTCAGTTTCACGGATGTTTTTGACATGGAAACGACTGCTCTTTCAACAACGCTAGACATCATAGGCTTCATCCGAGTAGACAAAAATCTCAGTTTCTGGCTCAATTGTATAGAGACACGTTGGAAAATGAAGAGTATCTCCGAACTCTAGGTTACACAGTCATCTTGATTTGGGAGTGTGAGTGGTTGAATAGTGTAAAAACTCATACAAATCTACGAAAATTTGTTAAGACTGCCAAACAATTTGGGAAAAAAGCTAAATCAAGAAGAAGCGGTGGAGAGAGTTCAATCAGAAGATCTCTTTGGATTTGTTGAGTGGGATATCAAAGTCCCTGAGTATCTAAAAGATAAATTTTCTGAAATGCCTCCAATTTTTAAAAACACGATCTTGAGCAGAGAGCACTCGAGTGACGAGATGAGACTTGGCGAAGACCGAAGGATTCCTAAATACCCCACAACGCTCGCTAGTCGGAAGCATGTTTTTGGAAAGAAGATATTGCTAATGAGTTCATTGCTAAAGTGGTGCTTTTAACAGGAATTAAAAATCACTAAAGTTTATCAGCTGATATAATACGTCCCTAAAAAGTCTTTTGAGGCTTTTGGAAAGTCAGTTTCGGATGATAGGAGTCAAAAGTTGCTCCCCACTACCGGTAACTTGGTAGGAAGTGCTGCCTATGAAAAAGCAATTACCGAAAAATAAAAAAAATACAAAACTTGAGTACATCAATGGCACCAGAAATGCTTCATTTCACATCAGAGAGAACAAATTCGTTTCTATGGACAAGATATCAAAGGATTTCTACAAAATCATAAGCGATAAAAAATGTATGCTCTAAAACCTAACTAAAATCAATATAAAAAACTATTACGTTCTTAAAGTTTATCCCAACAATTTTTATACTATTTTTTAGCTGAGCACTTGGGTTTCTCCATACTACAACCTTATGGACAAGTAAGTAACCCATACTTTTGCTCTATTCACTTAATAGTTAACTTAAACAGTAGTCATAACTGTACATAACACAATCACTAATTTTTTTTAATTATAGATACATCGATAGACATGATTTCCAGTACGCGGAAATGGATACAGATAACGCGTACATGGCTTTGAGCGGATCGTTAGAAACATTGGTGAAAGCGGACATGAAAAGAGAGTTTTACGCCGATCACTCTAATTATACTCCATACTGCGATATACATATAGATGAGTTCTTGAGAGTTAAAACAACGGGTACAAAATGGATCATACGTGACTGCTGCGACAAAGTGTTAAAACATGGAAAAAGAACACCTGGGTTGTTCAAAGAGGAATTTACGGGAGATGGAATCATTGCACCCAACTCTAAATCCTACTACTGTTGGGGTGAAAAAGGAAACAAGTTTAGATTGAAAGGTTTAAACAAACAAAGTAATGATTTAAACAAACACAGTTATCTGAATGTTGAAGTAAACCTGCAGTGGAATGTTGATACGAAACAAAGACAAGAAAAATTCAACTCTTTAGTAATGGTTGGTGGCCCTGAAAAGAGCAGTTGTGGAAGAGGCACTTATGTTCAGCCTCCCTCTTTTTAGAGGTGAAGTGGACATTGTGGGCTATGCAATGACCTCTCCTTCAATGGACTCGCTCATGCTTTGCCAACTCCCGGAGACCTCTGCGCGGAAAGCTGTACTCTTAGCAAAAGAACGTGTTGCTGCTAGTGGTAGCCGCTCAGCACTGATGCTGCTAAGATGTGTCAGGAGTTATATAGCATCAAAGCGAACAGACTGGTAACATAAGTCATCAATAGCGAGCGCTGTGTAAACTCTGTCTAATGTAATCTACCCTTTGCATTGTTGTATAATGTTCCATCGTTGTAATTATTTTCTATTAAATATTATTTTATTATTACTATAAGTTACAAATTTGTGTTGTGGATGTTTAATAATTGTTATAAGTATTGTTTAATCATTTCTGGTGCAAATATTTACTGTCGGAGGTTGTGTAAAAACGTATGTAGTTGACCTATTAAAATTTTGTCCAATCAGGGACATAAGTTTGAGTACTACTACTATATATTTATTTGTGCGAGAGTTGGCAGTGAATAAAGCTGTGCTCATAATTTAAAGAATTCTGCAGCTCTCAAATCTAACTATAGGCCTCTGCACCCACTCTACTACGTGACAGTTATAAAATCTACGTCTCATAGTTGGCACTGCACTAACACTAGTCTAGCCGGGCAAGTCTATTGACACTGCAAGTTACAGTGACTATTAGTTCGTTGTTAAGTAAACCTCTGCCTATATTACTGCTACTAGAGGTGGTGATTAATTACACGGCAAGTTAAATCATAATAAGAGTTTAGAATATCAACCGGGCCTGTTTTCCGTCCTTCAGCATATCAACCGGGCCTGTTTTCCGTCCTTCAGCATATCAACCGGGCCTGTTTTCCGTCCTTCAGCATATCAACCGGGCCTGTTTTTAGTCCTTCAGACTATCAACCGGGCCTGTTTTCGGTCCACCTGCAGACTATCAACTGGGCCTGTTTTCGGTCCTTCAGCTGTCTACCGAGCCTGATTTCGGTCCACCTGCAGACTATCAACTGGGTTTGTTTTCGGTCCATTCACAGACTACTAACTGGACCCGATTCCGGTCTTGTTAGAGAATTGGCATAATTTTACTTCAATGTGTTGAGGACAGGAAGTTCTTTCAAAGGAAACAATCGTGGTTTCATAATAAAAGATGGAAAGATGTTAACTTACAGACAAATAAAATGAGGACTCACATATTTTTACGCTAAAAGACGAGTATGTTTGGACGGAGTGTCAACAGAACTAATAGCACTTAGTAATAAGGGAACCAACTCTATATCTTAAACTTGACTTGGATTTTTTAGCAATTATTATAAACATTTCAATTATTATATTATACTACAAATAAATTTAACAAAACTTGCAACTGAGCAATACAGATGCATAAAAACGACACGTTAACAGAGGCTGTAAATTGGAGGTTAGACCGAGAGGGTAATTCTAAATTGAATTGCCAAATAACATAGGTGACCTGATCTGCTCATCTTATACTAAAAAATTCAGAAGAACAAAAAATTCAGGAGAACAAAAAGTTCACGTGACAACGGTAGAAAAAGAAATAAAAAAATGACATGAACAACAATGTCGCAGCTGTCTTCATTCATTTATACTAATGAGTCATACAATAAATACTGATGTCGAGTAAACATCTCGAATCGCACCCCCAATCAAATCCCAGGTGGCTTGAACTGCTCATATCCTACTACTAATAGCAGCTCACCGATGTGCTTTAGTACATCGACATGCAAGCACATCGGTCTGTGTAGCCACCTGCACATCGTTACGATCCATCGTATAGGTACATCAGTTCAGTGTAGCCACGGCTTTACTGCAGTAAGTGTAAAAAAATTTTTTGTTTCAAGTCAAAAGATGATTACAAAATTTCCGATTCACAGCCGTCAACTCATACCAAGAGCTGTCATGAAAGTGTGCATGCTCCAACTGAAAATTGAAATAGTTATCCTTGAAAAACAAAGCAACAAGAAAACACTGATTCAGTAACAGATTTTATTTGACAAAACATCGTTGGCGTTTTATCATTTGGAGGAGCAACTACATAACATACTGCGTGTTGAAAACTTTGCTCATCATGAGGTTTTCAACTACATAGGATCAAAGACTTTTTTGGCTGAGGTTTCCGATAAAATGTTGACGGCCCTTTTATATAAAAATGCTTATACTGCATACTCGGTGGTAGTTATTACAAACAAGCTAACAATCTACCCCTACTGAACTGTCACTGTTCACTTGAAAATGTTCAGTGTTCAATATATTTAAGAAACATGGAGATGGTGAATGATGTAGTGCTAAAACCAAACAAGAGCTGTCAGATGATGGAACAACAGTTTTTCAAAAGGTTAAAACGGAACTGTTGGTAAACGACAAATAGATAGAAGCATTTACTAGAACCCAAATCCATTAACTAGTTTTACTAGAAAATGGAGACTTCAGGAAAATGAAGGGAACGGCTGGGGGGTCAATTGGTGGAGATTTCAATGGACTTGGTTGGAGGGCGTCTATAGGAAGGGGAGTGAGGCATCATTTAATTAAGGTTTTAGTGAAAAGGTCAGTGATGGAAGGGAGAAGGAAACTTACCGGGCCATTTTTATGAGGGTGAGGATAACCGGTGAAGATAAAGAGGACGACAGGGGCATAGCAAATGGGGGAGGAGCAACAGTAGAGGTTACAGGGAGTAGAGGTGGATTCACAAACTAGTTGGTTAAATTAAAAATTTTCTGGCGAACTAACTTTGTGTAAATCAACGATGTTTATCAAATAGTAAATATCTTATGAATAGTTTAATCTATACGCAACTAATTAATTATGGTTTCTCTTTGATGTTCCAGAAACACAAAAAAAGAAAATAATTAAGTTGAGCATCCTGCTTTTAACTTTTGTGGTTACCGCATTAAGGTCATGTTTTTGTTTAGCAACTTTGAACAAATGGCAGATCATGTTTTCTTTGAGTACCAAAACTTTTACCTTGTAACTGCATGTTTTCATGAACTCATTAAAGCATTAGATATATTTATAGGTGTTTGAAGCATCTATAGGAGGCCAGATAGATACTTTGATATCATTACTTGAAGACTCCAGGGAAGTAATTCTACAGAGAGATGAAAGTGGAGCTAATGCTCTGCATTTCGCTTTGAATAAAGACACTGCAAAAACCTTGGTGAAGTTTGTAGATTCAGAGCAACTGGGAGAGTTTTTGTGGGCAACTAGCAGCCCTGGAAATATAACCCCGTTGGATAGAGCTTCATTTGAGGGAAAGGCAGAAGTAGTGGAGTATCTGTGTAGTCTTGCATTGGATGATGAGTCGTTGCTCGCTGGCCATCTTCTTCTGTCATATGAACCGTTACATTGGTGTCGAAATGCACAGATTGCCAAGCTCTTAATAGAATCTGTACCACCAAACAAATTAAACGACTTATTATTGCACTCCGACTATAGGAATCAAACAGTGCTGCATAAAGCTGTACAATTCGGATATGCAGAACTAGTTGATTATTTGTGTGAACTATCTGCAATGCAACAGGACAATACTGATGAACTCTTATTCCGAAAAGATAAGATGGGCTCAACAGCACTCCATTTAGCTTGTAATAGGAAAATAACGAGTTTACTGATCGACAGCGCAAACGATAAAGTGTCATACATGAACTTCACTGACAATGAAGGTAAAACAGCTTTGCATCGAGCTCGATCAGAAGATATAGCACGCTTGCTTATTGATGAAGCTCCAGACAAGTTGGCCTACATTACTGCAGTTGACAAGAATGGAAATACGGTTCCAATGCAGCTGATTGAACTTGGATTTATTGGTTTACTCGATTCCATTCTCCAATATGTAGATGATGAGCTTGGAGTGGCTGGTCTTGAATCAGTTTTACTCATGACAAACAGGAAGAAACAAAACATATTCCACTCAGCCTGTATCTCTCCACTGGTTGAGGAGTTAGTTGAGGTGCTAGAGGAATACCTAGACTATGTGAAAGTGGAAGATATATTTACTGCTGACATTTTCAATAACACTCCTTTCACTTACATGACCGCCAGAGCAGCGACGCGTTTGTTCGCTCACTTCATTTTAAAGTTTCCTCTCTGGCAACGCAGAATTCTAGTTTCATACCCAAATCAAGCAAACACCAGCTGCCTCACCCTTTCTACACAGCAGCACTTCTGTTGGGACTTTTACATGAATCAAGTTTTATGCTGCAAAATTTCACTAAAACAGATGACATCATTATTGGCGCACCACACTTCCGACATGGACTTCCAAAAAGGCTGTTTGCCGGAAAAATACATCGAGTACCATGATGACCTTTTTAAAGTGATGAAATATGCTCTAAATGAATATTCACCACAAAATCAACCGTTGATTTTTAGGAACAATCCAACGCATGCTGCCACATCTTTTGCACAAAAGGAGGTACTGAAAAAAATTGATGTAGATGCAAAATCGGGTTGTCTTTTCCAACCCCATACTCCTCTCTCAATAATAAAAACAGTAAAAATCCCAAAATAAATGTCTAGTTTGCCAGATGTCTGGTAGAAGATCATAGCTTGAGCCTCTAGAGGGAGAGACAACCCGTTTGTTGATAAATTTCTGTGTATGTTCAGTTGTGTGTCGATTCATAGTAGCCAGAGCAAGTGAAATGATTATTTATACTCAATACATGTGCACACGTGAATTTCTGTAGCACGTCGTGAAAGCAATCGAGAGCTCTGCCATTCCATCGTCTGCTTTACAACTATCTTGCTTTGAAGCTGACAAACTTGCATTGGATGTAATACAGGAAGAACTTTACCAACTTGATGTGACCCCAAAACATGGTGAACCCAAAGTTGGTATTGCCGATGTTTTATTAAAACGTTGTTTTTTTATCAATAATATTTGTTTGCAGATGTGTAGTTTTATAATTTTATGGGCTATATACAGTCATTTGTGTTTTACATTATACAGGTAGTTGTGGTTACATGTACAACTTCTGATACAGCTCGTTGTTTGTCTCCCCCTGGACCAGATTTCATCATCATCACTGCAGTAACTGTGCACTCAGACACTGACTTGTAAGTACACTTTATAAACTCATCTTTGCCACATTAATGTCTGTGTTTATTGAGCAGTAATACTGTGGTAAATTTTGGTGCATAATCATAGTAAACTGGGAGTTTACTACACTTTTTCCACACTAAATGCGCTACAGTTCTGCCCACAGCCATCGGTAAGATGCTGTGCCGGTAGCAAAGTTTAACTGTGCCAGTAGCACAGTGTGCTGGGCCGGTAGTGACCCCTGCAAGGCCGGTATTCACCCCTGCCAACCCGGTATGGTGACTCAGGGCCGGTCAAATATGGCTACCATAGCAGAGGACTTCTAAAACCAGTCAATATCCTGCACTAAATCAAGAACAGGGACCCTGTAGGACACTCTATTGGACAATGGGAGACAAGATTCCCCCTCTAGCCACTTGGCGCTTATTCTATTTAATGTGTATTTATCGCATGATTGGTTGTTTAGTTATGTAATTGTATTGGCTTATGAACTTCCTATGCTATAACTCTTATATATAATATGTTAATTACTTCTTGTCAGTTCACCTATCAAAGGGCCGACTTTACCTTCATTCATTGCATTCATTCTCATGTCTTGCCAATAACCCTAGTGGATTGACACCCTAGGAGTTTGCCTTGTGAGAATAAAGCCAGTATTCAAACTACACACTGTGTTGTTTGTGTGAGCCATGGGCTCTGACTATACCGGATAATTCGGTTGCATTATTACACAGTTGTCACTGTGGAGCAGCACAGTGCCCCCTCTGGCGAGAGGTATAATACTTGAGCATAGATTATGTTTGTGGAACCAGACCGGAATCCATTACAATATGGTTGTAGTATTACAAATGTGCTGTAGAACATATAATAGTGTCTGTTTTTAGAGTGTATATACCCTACAAGCAAGAAAATGTTTCCTGAACGTTATCTGAACGTCGGTTCCCGACCGTAGACATTCAGCAGAAAACATTCTAATCACATTATTCTGTAGACACCCATTAGCATTTATATAACGTTTGTACGGGTGTTCTCCGGAAAACGTTTGCAGAATGTTATGAGATAACGTTGAAAAAAACGTTCAGATAACATCCTTATGACATTATTGGTAAATGTTACTCAAATGCTCAGTAAACGTTCGTATCTGTTTCAGTTACAACGTTGCCTGAATGTTCACTGCAGAATATTATATTATTGTTCAAAGAAGACTTGTAAGATACAGATTAGGTAAAAGCAATAGGTTGGCATTTGATAAATAGCTCTCAGTTTATTGTTTGTATGACTTGAGTAAAAAAGGTTTTATGTATGTCTACAAACACAGAACAATGTAAGCTGAACATATTGATCATTGTCTTACCTTTCAAGGGAACTCACTCAATAAAATTAAAAAGGAGCTAGTTTTCTTTGAAAATTTGCAAAAACTAGATCACAGGCAACTTTAACAACAAAAATACGAAGTTTTTACACATTTAGACTGAGTAATGCAAAATCATTCAAACTAACTGAAACCTGGTAATTAAATATAATCAAAGTTAAAGTTTGGCAATGGACTGCCGAACTATAATCGTCTTTCAATAAAGCAATATAAAAAAGGAGTTTATAATGAGCCAAAACGAACGCGTAATATTTTCACTATATAGCTGTCAAATCATTCTGGCAGCAATCATTACAGATTCCTTGGTCTAATCTTGTAGCGCAATGAATTACCTCATTGAAAATTATCCCAATCCTTCATTGAGAATGATCACATCTGGCTTTAAAAATAAAAAGACAAACTGTTAAACGAAGAAAAAAACGACGTTTCAATCGGAGGGCTTTTTTACTTATTCATCCTTTGCTTGTCATCAACTCAAGAAATAACTACAAACATACTATGCGTTGAATGCTTTGCTTGCAAAAAGCCTTCCAACTTCATTAAACCAAAGATTTTCTTGTTGAAGTTTCCAATACACCCATAACGTTTCTTTTCGTTGAAGAATGTGTATACTGTATACTCAGTGGTAGCTAGTACAAAAAAGCCACAAACCTTACTATTTAACTGTCAATCTTCATACGATGATACTGAATGATTGATGTGTAAAAGACGCAACAAGATGGGTGATGGAGTAACCATAAAATATCAAAAACTATCCGTCGTAATAAATTTGGTTGACAGAAGAGGTGTTTTGAAAAATTTTAAAACAAGGTTGTTGGGAACCGAAAAAACTGTTTTACTCATTATTGGAGGAAAGGATATTAAGTATAGTCAAATTTTTATCCTGGTTCGACAATAAAACTTAAGACTCAGATATGCAAATGAACAAAAGAAGGGGGTGATGCGAGGCGACACCATCCACCATTTTAAGAGATGTACAACATGAGTGGGAAAACTAGCTTTTCTAAGATAACTTCATTGGCTGATGTTGTGACCAAAACTGTGTGGACAGTATTCGCCAACAGTATTCTGGAATTTTAGGATCCTTATTTTTCCCAAAGCGTCATCAAAGAAGCCTTTTGTGTTTTTATTGGGAATGAACTTGTTTCGCAAGGCAACACAGAGCTACATGATTCAATGTCGTAGTATTACAAGGTCATCCCTAATGGACTGCGTAAATTGTTGTGGGAATTATAATTCTAAATTATGTTGGTCTCGAGGGAAAACAATAGCACTTACTGATTTGGAAAGAGCAATCATTTTGTTGGTTGTCAAAAATATGTGAACACCCCTGAGTTGAGAGAGTTGGGGAATCTTTCAGTTTTGAGGAAAGTCTGTGATTTTTTTTTGACAGATTCTTGACTTTTATAGTGCCAAGAAGGGTTATATCAGAGTGATATATATGTAAAGAGTGTAGACAATGACGTAATGTCCAATCGTAGTGGTGACCGAAATGCCACACCCCACTATAAAGTTTTATTGCTGGAGGCAGAATTTAGTACCCTAGAGTAGAGTAGAGTAGAGTAGAGTAATTTTTATTTTGTTTACCGTTCATTTTGATTTTTTTGAGGTTTATCTTCTCGAAACACTAATTGGCCAGACAACTCCTTGCTTGAGCAAGCATTTATAGAAGGTCAAACAAGGCTCTAAATTATATGAATGTCAAAGGCATTTCAATGGTGTCTGTATACTAGATGATGGCAGACAGATTTTCTTGTTTTAAAATATTATTTTTGCTCCTGATACACGCCAAACAGAAAATACAAAAACCGTGTAACAAAATGTACATGTGCTATTTATCATAATTTCAATCCCAAATATGAATAAGTTATAAATAATCAAGGTTACCAATTATTATTATTATTATTGGTGATGGTCAAGGAGTTGTACAGTAAAAGTTCGGTGTTCTAGGTTGAGTAAACTGCTCAAGTCAAGTGAATTAATGGTGTACATCGTAAATAAGAGTGAGAATTTTGTTGAGTGAGCAGTGAACATTGTTTTAATAATTATATGCCATAAATACAATTATTACTCAATGGAGATCGTGAGTAATAAAGAAAAATAGTAATAATAAATATTTATTATTAATAGGTAATATTTAAACAATGAAAATGACTAAATGTTGTTATTCATACAGCAAAATAGTTGGACGAAGCTATTAAACATAATTTATAACAACAATTGTTATATCGAGGAGTGGTTAAAGTAGTTATTCGGCTGTGATAAACTATTAATGCCTCAAACTCCAAAAATTATTTGCTCATTTGAAAGCTCAAGCAACAAGTAATGTGAAACAAGGAATACGTTTTTTTAACTGATGATTGGCATAAAAGCTAATCTACAAAACTTTTCAGTTGTCCGGTAACATAGAGCCGCGAGCAGGCCTTTTGCCGCCAGCAAAGTGAGCCTTTAAATAAAATGTGCTGGACACGAGTGGCCAGACTCTCTCTATTAGACTCAGGGTTATATCCTTACTCA
The DNA here is from genome assembly GCA_945261195.1 of Cryptosula pallasiana. Taxonomy (NCBI): domain Eukaryota; kingdom Metazoa; phylum Bryozoa; class Gymnolaemata; order Cheilostomatida; family Cryptosulidae; genus Cryptosula; species Cryptosula pallasiana. The sequence goes on from OX183137.1 coordinate 42,273,824, forward strand.
CACTTTGGCATTCACTTTGATGGAAGCGTGGAAACACAATAGTATGAATATGACAAAAGTTTCTAATGAGCAAATGATAAAAAATTGTCGAGCAGAAGTTATAGATAAAACTGCAAACAGTTTGGAGATTGCTTGTATAATTAAATTATTATCAAAAAAGTCTCATTTCTTTGCAAAGGGAATTATCTACACCAAAAACATTGATGAATGCATCGATGGACCTATGGAACGGAAAAAGTGTTATATGCCTTTTGAAAAGACCATAAAATACATGGATAAGGGTGAAAATACATGCACTATAATTTATCCAGATTCATTGTATTGAGAATCATTCGTGCCTTTGAAGGGCCCAGAACGCCTAATTTGAAGACGATTTAATTTAATTTAAACTTTTTGAGGTTCAAATGTGTTCAGAAAAATTATCCGGAGTTGCCCTTTCACCAGTAAGGCAATTCCTATAGACACAGTCAGCACTCACTAAGACGCAATTTATTCCCAAAGGTGCAACAAGTTATATAGAGCTATATAGCAAGTTATCCAAAATTTTGGCCTGTTTGCATAGAAGTAGGGCCTCCTAAATATTGGCATTGTGCAGTCTTTTTTGATAGCAAAAAAAATGATATTGCAACAAATTTTGAATCTTTTGGAGCTGTTGTTCTCAAGTCAGCAATTTGTTTAATCGTTGGTAAGGTCGCTATTATGTATATAGCGGCGTTCACGTGATGGTGTTTGTGATCAAAATCAAAAAAATTAATGAAAGATTTTTATCAAAATAATAATTTTGAAGTGAAAAATTAATCAAACAATAACATTAGTGTAATTTTTTATTAATATTAGAAGAAGAAAAAAACCATTGCTGAAATTATATTTCGTTTTCGACGTTCTTTTTTACAACAACGGTAATAATTAAACTTCAAATACCGACTATCTTTCCAAGAAAAAAACTAAAAAGCACTAAGTACTAATAATTGAGATTTTTAAAAGGTAGTTTTAAACTGAAAACCTAATTAAAATGGTACAAACTACTTGTTGGAATATACTATATAATATCATAACGAAACTGCGGCTCGCAGATAGCCCCTTATGTTGACAGCGTTGTCATAGACCTCCATATACCTCTATAAACCTATTGCACTTTTGTTGCGACTAGTGAGTTTTCTCAATACTTTTACAATGCTTGATGAGAAAACAACTCTACACACAAAGTGCGTCTTGAAAAGCCCGTCCTAAGCCCGTTAAATGATTTTTGAATTTTCTATACTTGCAAGAAAAAAAATTGCGTCATTAGATAAATTCCTAGTAGCACAGCAAGCACCATCAGGCAATACTTTGTCAAAATACACTCAAAATGAGATGGAATGCGAGTTGGGAGTTGGAAACAATATAAAATGAGTCGCCAAAAACGTGAGATTGTCCAAAAATGGCTATACTCTGTGCAAACAGTGACACTAATCACATTTGATCAGCCCAATAACAGGGATGTATTAAGTTCTGGACTTTGCTTGCAAAAAATTTTATTACTGTACTACCTATTTTACAACTGAAACCATTAATGATGCGGAGGGTGTAAAAGGTATTTATTGTCTTTTTTAAATTCCAAAACACTGGAAACATTTAAGCACCATGATCATCATCTTTATTACGTGTCAAAGAACCTCTGACGACCGGTCCCATCAAAATGTTTTGCATACAGATGCTTTATGAAAGTATATTAGCGAATCACATTTGTTAGTTTAATTGTTCAGGGGCATTCGATTTACACTTGAGGATAACAATCAGCTCTGAAAATAGATTACTACCTTTATTTTGCTTTATTTTTTTGACATCAACTCATATCGAGGCGTTTCCACTCATCTTTTCTCCTTCGATATCAGATTTTGTCGTGGTACTTATGAACTCCAGGATGTTTAAGTAATAGTAAAGCTTTTAAACTAACCTTTAAAATACAATGTGTATGTACAGACTGACATGTAGGACACAACCTAATGGTAGTAAGATAAGTTGTGTTAGCACAGTTGCCAATCACAATTTCATGTGCAAGACACAACATAAAAAAGTTATTCCAAAAGTAGCAAAAAAAGTGATTTAGCACTAAAAATCCAACTCCAGCAACAACAATTGCTTGCCTCTTTGTTCCTGGGCGCCTATTACATTTAACTGTTTGAATCATTACCGTATTCATTGTTATTTTTAGCCATGCATTGTTATTCGTCTAAATCACTTCTTGTAAATGTTATTGGTTACATTGCTAATTAGGACAAAGCTTCTTGTGATCAATCTTATATAAGGCTGGATCTTTTCATCATTCATTGCACTTGTTCTTGTCTTTCCACATGCTCTTGTCAGTATACTCTAGAGGATAGTCTCCCTAGAGTTGTTAATATTAATAAATGTTGCTGTAAACTCCAACCAGAGTGATTTGTCTGAGCTATGGAATCTACATTAGTTTTTAGAGTCAGTTGTTCAATTCCACCAGCCATACCCTCTGCAGAGAGGTAGAATACTTGAGATCAGTATTTTTTTGTGGTTAATAGACTAAAATCTACTACAATATAGCATGAGCTATCGGAACTGACAGTATGACGTTTGGGAACTGTGAAAGTTGATCAAGGAAACAGTCAGCAATTTTTTATCTTAATTAAAAATCTGGCTATAAACTCAAATCAAATGTGTGTGTGGTAGGTTTGGGTGGACGCCACTAGCAAACAGCTCGTTTGCTTCCAAGTACCAATCAGAGATGCGCTGGAATTCCACCCCCAGCGCAATATAATGTGTTGTGCCAGTAGGATAACTTGCTGTGTTCGTGGTACAGCCTGCAGGGCCGGTATTGACCCCTACTGGGCCGGTAGTGACCCCTGGCTTGCCCAGTATGCTGATACTGGGCTGGCACAAGATGGCGGTCTTGCCGAGGATCTTCAAAACCACCTAGGATCTTACACTAACCCTGGAGCTAATCCTTCCTCGGATTAGCAGATTTATCTACCAAAGGCTATGTACAGCCTCAGAACCCTGGAAAGTCTTTGGTTAAACTATGGAGACAAAACTCCGCCCTTTAGCCACTTGGCACCATTTCCATATAATCGTATTCTACTGCATGATTTGCTAACTATTTATCTCTTGTATGACATTGGTTCAGTTACTTCCTGTCAATGTATGCCTATATGTATTATGCTAATTTCTTCCTGTCAGCCTGCCTATACAAAGGTGGGTTTTTTGCAATCATTGCATTTATTCATGTACTGCCAACCACCCTAGAGGATTGCCACTCTAGGAATTAGTATTTATGAATCAAGCCACTATTCAAGCTGGCACTATGTGTAGTTTTTCTGAGCCGTGGGCTCTGTGTTTGCCAACTGATCTGGCAGTAGAAGATCACAAGTTGTCACTGTCATACCGGCACAGTGTTCCTCAGGAAAAAGGTATAACCTTTGAACTTAGTGGAATTTTGTGGAAAGCAGACCAAAATCCATTACAGGTGATTACTTACTCAATTTTTCCCTGGAAGCAGAAAAAGAAAAATCCCGCAAACACTTAGCTAACCAGAATCGCTTTATGTACAAGCGGTTTAGCTAGAGAAAAACAATGCTACGAAAGAATATTGTATTTTATGGGTACTGGAACAAATGATGTGAGTCATAGACCAACAGAAGGTTAATTGATCGTCACTCCATTTGTGATTTGTCTCCACCTACGTTATTGTAAACATTATTATTAAATATCCAAATATCTCGAGTTTGAAAAAAATGACTACTTGAAACTCCCCCTTGCATCAAATTGTTGCATTAGAACAATTTTACAGCATTTTTCATTTATATTTGCACATTGATTGAAGTGTCTGTAACCATTTGACACTTGAATTACCATCTTGGATTAGCAAAATTTGTTCGCCTCCACCCACATTAGTATCGAAAAGTTATTAAATCAACAAATACCTCCAGTTTGAGAAGAGATGGCCCATCGTACCGTAAAATTGCATTATTCCATCAACACATTTAGTTTCTCTCAGCGTAGTGACTTAGGTATCCATTTACCTGAAATTATAGACAAACAAATGCACAGGTGGATAGAGAGAAGTATTTTTACAAAATTATGTATATTGATAAAGCACACTTGGTGATAATTTAGGTTCTCCGAAATACAGACCAGGTCATTCAGTGATATTGAGGACTTGTTGGGATACTTGAAGAGACAAGACATAGTCAAGTACATCAACATAAACTCTACAATGGCAAGGCATTATGGGACATCTAGTACTGAACCACGTGATGATAGTGTACTGTTGAGTGGTGCTAGTAAGGGGAAAGCTCTCATTATCTGTAGCAGAAGTGACAGAATAAAATGGGAGATAGAACATGGACATGCCTGCCGTTTGATGGAACAACTAGGGTTACAGGTATTAACTGAATGAGATTAATAAAATCGGTAATATTTTTCAACAAGTTTTTTAGGACAAATCCAGTATGCATTGTTTTAACTATCGATAGCATTTGATATACATGCAGTTCTTGCATCTGACATGGAAATTTCTGTGTCATGTTAAAAAATACCTGATGCTGAAAATCACTAATTTAGATGTGCTTTTGATTTACTGCAGTTCACCATGTGTGTGTGTGCGGTTGCGTGCGTTGCGTGAGTGTGTTTTCTTGCAATTGTGAAGCTGACTCTGTTGGTGATGTTATCAAGAAAGAGCTTTGCAGAGAGTAATTAGTTGCATTTTACATATACTGAATAGGTGGAGTGTCTGTATGACAAATCTGCAGCAGACATGCTCACCGCAATATCAGAGTTCTCTATGTCATCTGGACATGGTTCATTGGTAGCTCTGTCCATCATGTCACATGGCGACACGAAAGGTAATATCTGTGGTAATAAAAGTGAAGGACTCTGTTCTGTGCAGCAGATTGTCGAGGCCTTGTGTCAGCCCAACATACAATCTGTTACTAAGGTGATCAATTATATTTTCTATCAACTCCTATATTGTATTTTCACCACATGGATAGGTGCATGAGAAATAATTGCTCCTGTAATTAAATCATTACCTCCAACTTTTCTCCCTTCCCTCTACCTTCAAACTATCACTTCTTGTTGTAGATGATATTTCTGTCGTACTGTCGAGGACCAGCTAATGAGCAGCCATGCAACAGAACCAACCACAGCTGGGAGAACACAGTTCTCAAATCTCTTGCCCAACTCTTTGAGTTCAATCCGATTTCGAGAGAAGTCAACACAGTGGTGTTGAACTCATACAGGAAGTCAAAAACTTCATCGTCGGTTGACATAGGGCAGAATTGCTACATCTGCTATTCCACACTTCCAGACAGCATGTAAGTTTCGAAATAAAACAACTTTGTAGACAAATGTCAGACTGATGGGCAACTAGACTACTAGACTACGAGACCACTAGACCACTAGACTACTAGACTACTAGACCACTAGACCACTAGACTACTAGACTACTAGACCACTAGACCACTAGACCACTAGACCACTAGACCACTGGACCACTAGACCACTAGACCACTGGACTACTAGACTACTAGACTACTAAACTACTAGACTACTAGACTACTAGACCACTAGACCACTGGACCACTAGACCACTAGACCACCAGACCACTAGGCTACTAGACTACTAGACCACTAGACTACTAAACCACTGGACCACTAGACTACTAGACTACTAGATTACCAGACTACTAGACTACTAGATTACCAGACTACTAGACTACTAGACCACTAGACTACTAGACTACTAGGCCACTAGACTAATAGGCTACTAGACTACTAGACCACTAGACCACTAGACTACTAGACTACTAGACCACTAGACCACTAGACTACTAGACCACTAGACCACTAGACCACTAGACCACTAGACCACTGGACCACTAGACCACTATACCACTAGGCTACTAGACTACCAGACCACTAGACTACTAAACCACTGGACCACTAGACTACTAGACTACTAGATTACCAGACTACTAGACTACTAGACCACTAGACTACTAGACTACTAGGCCACTAGACTAATAGGCTACTAGACTACTAGACCACTAGACCACTAGACTACTAGACTACTAGACCACTAGACCACTAGACCACTGGACCACTAGACCACTAGACCACTGGACTACTAGACTACTAGACTACTAAACTACTAGACTACTAGACTACTAGACCACTAGACCACTGGACCACTAGACCACTAGACCACCAGACCACTAGGCTACTAGACTACTAGACCACTAGACTACTAAACCACTGGACCACTAGACTACTAGACTACTAGATTACCAGACTACTAGACTACTAGATTACCAGACTACTAGACTACTAGACCACTAGACTACTAGACTACTAGGCCACTAGACTAATAGGCTACTAGACTACTAGACCACTAGACCACTAGACTACTAGACTACTAGACCACTAGACCACTAGACTACTAGACCACTAGACCACTAGACCACTAGACCACTGGACCACTAGACCACTATACCACTAGGCTACTAGACTACTAAACCACTGGACCACTAGACTACTAGACTACTAGATTACCAGACTACTAGACTACTAGATTACCAGACTACTAGACCACTAGACTACTAGACTACTAGGCCACTAGACTAATAGGCTACTAGACTACTAGACCACTAGACCACTAGACTACTAGACTACTAGACCACTAGACCACTAGACCACTGGACCACTAGACCACTAGACCACTGGACTACTAGACTACTAGACTACTAAACTACTAGACTACTAGACCACTAGACCACTGGACCACTAGACCACTAGACCACCAGACCACTAGGCTACTAGACTACTAGACCACTAGACTACTAAACCACTGGACCACTAGACTACTAGACTACTAGATTACCAGACTACTAGACTACTAGACCACTAGACTACTAGACTACTAGGCCACTAGACTAATAGGCTACTAGACTACTAGACCACTAGACCACTAGACTACTAGACTACTAGACCACTAGACCACTAGACTACTAGACCACTAGACCACTCGACCACTAGACCACTATACCACTAGGCTACTAGACTACCAGACCACTAGACTACTAAACCACTGGACCACTAGACTACTAGGCTACTAGACCACTAGACCACTAGACCACTATACTACTAGACTACTAGACTACTAGACCACTAGACTACTAGACTACTAAACCACTAGACCACTAGACCACTAGACCACTAGACCACTAGACCACTAGACCACTAGACTACTAGACCATTAGGCCACTAGACTACTAGACCACTAGACCACTAGACTACTAGACCACTAGACTACTAGACTACTAGGCTACCAGACTACTAGACTACTAGGCTACTAGACCACTAGACTACTAGACCACTAGACCACTAGACTACTACGCTACTAGACTGCTAGACTACTAGACCACTAGACCACTAGGCTACTAGACCACTAGACCACTGAACTACTAGACTACTACACCACTAGACCACTAGACTACTAGACTACTAAACTACTAGACTACTAGACCACTAGGCTACTAGGCTACTAGACTACTAGATTACTAGACTACTAGACAACTAAAATACTAGACTACTAGGCTACTAGACTACTAGACAACTAGACCACTAGGCTACTAGACCACTGGACTACTAGACTACTAGACCACTAGACCACTAGACTACTAGACTACTAGACTTCTAGACTACTAGACTACTAGACTACTAGACCACTAGACTACTAGACTACTAGACCACTAGACCACTAGACTACTAGACTACTAGACTACTAGACCACTAGACTACTAGACCACCAGACCACTAGATTACTAGACCACTAGACCACTGGACTACTAGACTACTAAACTACTAGACTACTGGACTACTGGACCACTAGACCACTAGGCTACTAGGCTACTAGACTTCTAGATTACTAGACTACTAGACTACTAGACTACTAGGCTACTAGACCACTGGGCTACTAGGCTACTAGACCACTGGGCTACTAGACTACTAGACCACTAGGCCACTAGGCTACTAGACTACTAGGCTACTAGACCACTAGGCTACTAGACCACTAGGCTACTAGACTACTAGACTACTAGACTACTAGACTACTAGGCTACTAGACCACTGGACTACTAGACTACTAGGCCACTGGACTACTAGACTACTAGGCCACTAGGCCACTAGGCTACTGGACTATTAGTCTGCTAGACCACTAGGCTACTAGACTACTAGACCAATATACTACTAAACTACTAGACCACTAGACCACTAGACCACTAGACCACTAGACCACTAGACCACTAGACCACTAGACCACTAGACCACTAGACCACTAGACCACTAGACCACTAGACCACTAGACCACTAGACCACTAGACCACTAAACCACTAAACCACTAGACTACTAGACCACTAGGCCACTAGGCCACTAGACCACTAGGCTACTAGACTACTAGACTACTAGACTACTAGACTACTAGACCACTAGACCACTAGACCACTAGACTACTAGACCACTAGACTACTAGACTACCAGACTACTAGACCACTAGGCCACTAGGCCACTAGGCCACTAGACTACCAGACTACTAGACTACTAGACCACTAGGCCACTAGGCCACTAGACTACTAGACTACTAGACTTCTAGACCACTAGACTACTAGACCACCAGACCACTAGACTACTAACTACTAGACCACCAGACCACTAGACTACTAGACAACTAAACTACTAGACCACTAGACCACTAGACCACTAGACTACTAGACTACTAGACTACTAGACTACTAGACTACTAGACTACTAGACTACTAGACTACTAGACTACTAGACTACTAGACCACTAGAGTACTAGACTACTAGACTACTAGATTACTGGACTACTAGACTACTAGACTACTAGACCACTAGACCACTAGACCACTAGACTACTAGGCTACTAGACCACTAGACCACTAGACCACTAGACCACTAGACCACTAGACCACTAGACCACTAGACCACTAGACCACTGGACCACTAGACCACTAGACTACTAGACTACTAGACTACTAGACTACTAGACTACTAGACCACTAGACCACTAGACTACTAGACCACTAGGCTACTAGACCACTAGACCACTAGACTAATAGACCACTAGACTACTAGACCACTAGACTACTAGACCACTAGACCACTAGACCACTAGACCACTAGACCACTAGACCACTAGACCACTAGACCACTAGACTACTAGACTACTAGACCACTAGACCACTAGATTACTAGACCACTAGACTACTAGACTACTAGACTACTAGACTACTAGACTACTAGACTACTAGATTACTAGACTACTAGACTACTAGACCACTAGACTACTAGACTACTAGACCACTAGACTACTAGGCTACTAGACCACTAGACCATTAGACCACTAGACTACTAGGCTACTAGACCACTAGATTACTAGACCACTAGACTACTAGACTACTAGGCTACTAGACCACCAGACTACTAGACCACCAGACTACTAGACCACCAGACCACTAGACTACTAGACCACCAGACCACTAGACTACTAGACCACCAGACCACTAGACTACTAGACCACTAGACCACTAGACCACTAGACCACTAGACTACTATGCTACTAGACCACTGGACTACTAGACTACTAGACTACTAGACCACTAGACCACTAGGCTACTAGGCTACTAGACTACTAGATTACTAGACTACTAGACTATTAGGCTACTAGACCACTAGACCACTAGGCTACTAGACCACTGGACTACTAGACTACTAGACCACTAGACCACTAGGCTACTAGACCACTAGGCTACTAGGCTACTAGGCTACTAGACTACTAGACTACTAGACCACTAGGCTACTAGACCACTAGGCTACTAGGCTACTAGGCTACTAGAATACTAGACTACTAGACTACTAGATTACTAGACTACTAGACTACTAGACCACTTGACTACTAGACCACTAGACTACTAGACTACTAGACTACTACACTACTAGACCACTAGACTACTAGACTACTAAACCACCAAACTACCAGACTGCTAAACAATTAGTAGTTTAGGTGACTACTAGATCATTGGCAGGCTAGATAGCTCGGTCACTGGCTACTGCATAACTCAATGGCTCTAGCATTACGCTTGACAAACTTTGTGTCAGTTTCACTTGGTAATTAAGCTGTTTTCATAACCATGTATATTGCAAAAAACTAACATTGTTTTAGAAATATTTATGAAAAGTTTGTTTCCACTTAAACATTGTCATGTAAAAACATTGTATTTTTGATTTTTTGGAAATAAGGGAAACAACGTTACATGATGTATGTGGTTTAGAAAATCGCAGCTGCAGCAGACTTTATTGGAATGAATGTTTTTAAAACTTTGCTCCTATTTTAACTTTTCAGTTTGATGACCTTCCACAATTTATGTTGCATATGCATCTTTGGTTACGATTCTTTTGTATTCATTTCCTTACGCACTGCACTTAATGAAAAAAGTTTTGTAAAAGAATGGTATCGTAGCCATGAAATAATACACACATATATTTTGGTAGCTTTATACAGACAAATACTAAGTTTCCATATCACAATAAAATAACGCTAATTTTTTGTGCTTTGTTATTCTAATCATTAGCCACAGCTGCATACGTTTTCATAAAAAAAATCTTATTGTCTTTTATTACCTCCTGTTGCACCACACCCATGAAAACAGTTACAGTTTAGGTGCTGTTTAGTGCAATCCAGCCAATTAGCATTGCCGACGGGAGTGTTTTTTTATCACTACAATTACTAATTTAGTGTTCTTTTTGCTATGTATAAAGTAAATAAATGAGGAAATCATACAAAAGTTTGTTTTCTGGCAGGGAAATCTGTGTAATGACAAGGGTTCTTTTAGCATCCTGGAATACAATGAATGATGATAACGGTAATGACGATAGTAGTATAAAAGGAGCAGATCTCCATACAGGTGTCCAAGGATAAGATGGTTCTCCCGTGCCAAGTGCCTTTTTGAGCACCAGGTGTCGATGAAAACCTGTAGAGTATCTCTTTGTGTACACCAGGTTATTCTCCCAGTTGATATTGTAGTTTTTTATATTGTATGAGTATTCGAATCAACATTGAAGAACTGGCCAGTGTCACGAAGTTTAAATATCTCGAATCGACAGTTATGAGTAACAACAAAATGGACGACAAGATAAATACCAGGATGACCAATGCTTCAATCTCCTTTGGTTGACTCAAGCCATAGGTGTGGTACAACAATGATCTGACATTCAAAACAAAATGCTCGGTTTATCGGGCCACTATTCTTTCATCTCTGTTATACAGAGCGGAGACCAGGCCAGTATACAGGCTAGCTGCTCACAAACTCAAAACCTATATGATGCGACACCTACGTCAGATTCTAAATGTGAAATGGTGGGACTTCATCTCGAGTGCGGAGATTCTAGCTCAGGCCAACCTACCAAACATGTATGAACTCCTCATTCAAAGAAACCTGAGATGGGTTGGACATGTGCACAGAATGGAGAACACTAGGCTACCCAAACAGATCCTTTATTCACAGCTCAAAGAAGGGGGCCTGAGGTATTGACAGACCGAGACTGAGATTCAAAGACACTGCAAAACGAAACCTCAAGGACAAAAAGATCCCGGTTGGAAGCTGGCATTCTCTCAGCAAAAACCAATGACAAAGGAGAAGTGTGGTTCACCGGAGGTCATCTTCGGATACGAAGGGCAGCTGATGATGATTATTTATGTATTTATTGTGCAGCGGTTGTTTATATCGGGGTTTGTATCATGATTTTGATTGGTGGACTGATGTTTGTTGGTACAAACTGGATAATTAGTAGCTTAGAAAATCTAAAATACTCTTGTTCTTCCTTCTTTTATTTTTTTTTCTTATTCTTCTACTGAGACCTTACTGAATTGTTGCCACTTTTTCTCAAAAACCGTTATAGATAGACTTACAAAACTTTTTGCGACGCAATTGACAGGCATTGAGCATTAAAGTAAGTTAGGTACAGGTTAGAAGAACGTTCCAGAACACAGCAACTCGATTGCGAAAACAGGTTAGAAACTATTATTTCAGCCTCCAAATGATTGAAAAACTTAGACCCGATTGACAAAAAAATACCAAATTTTGGAAGGTGGTGTATTTTGCTCATCTACAACTATCAAAAAGAGAAGAAGACAATTTAAGTGAAGAGTGATGTTTCAAGTGACGTAGAATTCTTCGTTAATAAAACTAAGCAGTCATGTGAATCGGTTTTTATCTACATGGTAGAGGAAAAGACTGGAGAAGCAATTTTCCGCACTGCCGATGGATATGGTAGCTGTTTAAAGTCAAAGGATGCATTTGACATGTTGACAGGCAAGAGTATGAGACAGATCAACGCTATGAAAATCCGGGAATACTGAAAAAAATCTGACGCCCGATGGAGCAAGGCTGCCGAGACTCCTGTGGCTCAGTACAGATGCATGTTGGATGGAAAGCTGCTGTTTGGAGATAACTAAGTTCTCCCTCAAATAGCTTCGGGGTTTGTATCGGAAAAAATGTGGAGTTCTTCTATTCAAAGGACTGGATCAAACTGCAGACAACACAATTTCCTACAACGTCAGTAGTAATATATGAGCAGATCTCCCTACCAAGTGTTTTTTTGTGGGTTTGACTCCGGAGTTGATGCAATGGGTTACGGCATTGAATAGAGTCGCCGAGTTAATATTGTGTGGCATTTAAGTGGCACTTAAGTTTTGAACTCATATGGCATCTAGATTTTGAATGTATGGCATTTAAGTTTTGATAATTTTTTTTACATAATTCTAACTCATATGGCATTTAGATTTTGAATGTATGGCATTTGAGTTTTGATAATTTTTTTACATAATTCGAACTCATATGACATCGAGAGAGAGAGGGAGAGGGAGAGGGAGAGGGAGAGGGAGAGGGAGAGGGAGGGAGAGAGGGAGAGGGAGAGGGAGGAGGGAGGAGAGAGGATAGAGAGGAGAGAGGAGTTATATCTACATTGAATAAATACATTGAATAAAAATGAATCAATATATGATGAGAGAGAGTTTTGATAATTTTTTTTGTATAATTCGAACTCTTATGGCATCTTGAGAGAGAGAGAGATAATGTATATGGATATATTTACGTTTACATTGAATAAAAATAAAACGATGTATGACTATATACATTTATTACATAATAAGTACATTGAATGTTATAAAATATATCGGAAAACTTCTAACATAATTTGAAACATAAAAATATATGAAGTTAAATATTCATTTATTTGTTATCGATATTTAAAAAATGATGAATGATTTTTTGTATTATATATAGATATAAATATGTTATATATAGTTATAGTAACTGTTGTAAAAAGAAGTCTATCATGAAGGCTTTTATTTAAGCCAAAGTAGGTTCGGTAGATACTCCATCAGAACACACTCGTCTTTTAGCATAAAAATATGTGAGTCCTCGCTTTATTTGACTGTATGTCAACATTTTTTTATCCTTTACTACAAATCCTCGATTTTTACCCATAAACAACTTTTTTGTGTTCAATACATTCAGATAACTGTCTTTGTTCAATTGATTAATTCGTTTGTTTAAACCTTTTGAGCTAAACGTGTTTCCTTTTTCTCCCCAACAGTAATAGGATTTAGAGTTAAGCGCAACAATTCCATCTCCGGTAAAGTCCTCTTTAAACAATCCAGGTGTTCCTTTTGCATGTTTTAGTACTTTTTCACAACATTCTTGCATGCTCCATTCTAAACCCATTGTTTTGATTCTTAAAAACTTATCCTTATGTTTGTCACAGTATGGTCGTGGAAACCAATCACCATATTCATTGTAAAACTCTTTTTTCATACTTGGTTTTACCAGTGCTTCTAATGTTCCGCTCAGCGCCATGTATGCGCTATCTGTATCCATTTCAACATACTGGAAATCATTTCTGTCAATATATCTATAAATAACAAAGGTTGTTTCGATTATTTGGAAGTTTGTCTACTATTTAAGTTAACTATAAGGTTTAATAGTAGGGAATTAGGTTTCACTTACTTATACATAATAATAGTAGGGAATTAGGTTTTACTTACTTATCCATAAAGTCGTAGTAAAACTGTAGCATTCTCAGTTTAGCATACTGTAGCACGGAGAAACCCAAGTGTACTGGAACATTCATAGTTAGCTGAAATGATGGTGATAATGATTACCAAAGTAAACTTGAAGAATATAAATTTTGAATTGGAAAATGATTGTTTTTAAAAACTTACCAGTCGTTTAGCGGTTATGATTTCATAGAAATCATCTGCTATCTCTTCCATGAAAATGAATTTGTTCCCTCTGATACGAAATGAAGCTTTTCTCGCACCTTCAATGAACTTGATGTTGGTGTGTTTTTCTTTGTCAGTGATTGTTTGTCCATAAGCAGTAGTAGTAGCGAGTAATTCTTGACTAGGGTCTGCATCTCCCATTCTCCTAACATCTGAAACCGATGTTCCAAAAGCTTCAAAAGCTTTTCTAGGAATATATTCTATCAGCTGGTAGACTTTGGTGACTTTCAATCCTTGTTTCAAGTACCATTTCAACAAAGGGCTCATTAGCAATATCTTATTTCCGAACATACTTCCAACTAGTGAGCATTGAGGAGTCTTTAGAAAGCCTTCGACTTCAGCAAAGGCTTTCATTTCATCACTCAAGTGTTCTCTGGTTAACATTGTATTTTTAAAAATTGGAGGCATTTTGGAAAACTTTTCTTTCATTTCCTCAGGAGCTTCGATGTCACATTCAACAAATCCAAAGAATTCTTCTGATTGAACTCTTTCCAACACTCCTTCTTGATTCAGCTTTTTTTCAAGTATTTTAGGGTAGAAAGAATTGTAAAACGTGTTGACAAATTTTTGTAAATTTGTTTGAGTTTTTACACGTTTCATCCACTCACATTCCCAAATCGAGATTACGGTGTAACCTAGTGCTCGGAGATATTCTTCATTTTCCATCGTAGTTTTAAACAGATTTGCTTTTGATTTTCTTCCACTAGCTTGAAACTCTTGCTCTTTAGCGTTGTTATAAGAGCAGTTGTGTCCATGCCAAAAACATCCATGGAATTGAAAGACATGACAATTTTCAACACAGAATCCATCAACTGGTAATGATCGCTGTCCAAGAACAACTTCTCATCCATTGAGCTGATGTCTGATATTGATTTTTTTTTAAAACATTTGGAACTGTAACCAGCTATGAGCTACCTTGCTAAATTTTACTGGTTCAGCGACAAAGGAGTTTTTGATTTTTCTTCTTCGAGGATAACCAGTAGGCATTGATTGCATCATACACCATAAATAGAGCGCATTTGCATCAACTCCGTAGATTCTATCACAAACTTTTGCTTCTTTTCCCAACCAATGTTCTCTAATTTTAGTTATACCTTTTTCGTGATATCTATGCACCACTAGACTTGGTCCACCAACTATGTTTTTCTTTATTAGAGGATAAAGTTCTGCATTGCAGTTGTCAATCAGGAAGAGTCTGTCGAAACGAGTTACCAAGTTCATGGAAATCCAAGTATGTAGAGAGGTACGGAGGGGGTGGTTGGGGAGCTTTGTTAAACATCCATCGAATCGCTAATCCTGGTAAAGATATACCATCTTTTAACATATCAATCCCATGCTCTCTGTAGATCGATCTTTGTCTTTCCAACGCTTGAACAAATGGTTTTACATCCAAGTTGTTGTACCATTTTAAAAAATCCCTCATTGTCTTCATGTTGTTATCTTCCCACACTTTTCAACAAATCATGTACTCTTCTTCACTGATGTTTTTTTGTTTTAAAGAACTGTAAAAAGCTTCTCTTGGAGGTAGATGTTCTTGATTAAGTTGTTCCAAGTCTTTCATCCATTCATAAGGAAAAAATCCTTTTCCGGCTTCACATTTGTATGATTTGAGATACATTTCATAGCTGTATCCAGGAGCGATGAAGTTTGTACAATCTAAAAACAAAAAAGATCCTATTCCGATAACAGGCATCTTGTTTCCTTTTTTTATAACAAAATCAAAATCTTTGTCGGAGACATCTCTCAATTTTTGAAGCAGTTTTCCTTTCATCACATTGACATCATAAGTCTGTGAATTGAAACCTAGAATAGGGAGTTTTTTCATGTAGCTATACAAATCATCCAGAACTTTTTCAGCTCCTGTTCTCCATCTGAAACGATTCTGTTCATAATCACTACGAAACTTTTCTTCAGCTTTTTCCAGTCGTTGTAATTCACCTTCTATCTATTTTATAATCCCCGAAAATTGTTTTTCCAATCGGCTATACGATTCTTCACTAATCTCTTCCAAGTATTCGATGAACTTTCCAACGCATTCATCATCATCTCCGTTATTGACAATACATCGTGGGTTGACGAAGTCCGGTACGTTTGAACAAATTGAAATACTTAAAAGTTTATGCTCGTTAGTGTAAAAGGTTGTGTCTGTATCTCGATCTTTTTCGCAATTTCGTAACAAACACTCCATGTAGAATGCTATATTAACAATAACATCATTACTTTTTAATAGAAGTAACAATAGTACATAGAAAAGTAAGTTAAATGACTCAGCTAATAAAAAATTATTTTTTTGTAATTTTTTACCTTGTGAATAAAACCTCTTGTAGTCAGTCAGTTGGTATATTATATAGTAGATGTTGAGTCTTCAGTTACTGTTGTTAGAATGATTGATTTATTGTGTGAAAGCGCTACTTTTTAAATAACCAAAGTCCATCAGATAATCATGTCTTGGGTTCAATGAAAACTTTTAAATACGCACAGAAAAACTTTTAATAGTTAGTGAAAGTAGTAATAGATGTTTACCCTTCGAACGATGTTGTTGAAATGGTTGCTTTCTGTGTGAGAGCATTCCTTCTTAAATACCCTAGGATGACTGTGCAGAGAAGTATGTGGAAAATTCCATGTGTATTCGCGTGAAAAGAGACTTTCATTTGTTTTTGTTCGCGTAAACAATTGGGTTGTTTTATTCGCGCGAAAATAGTTATTTTATTCCCGCGAAAGCATTATGTTTTATTCGCGTGAAAATATTTTGTTTATTCCCGCAAAAACATTGGTTTTATTCGCGTGAAAATAGTTGTTTTATTTCCGCGATAGCAGTGGTTTTTATTCGTGTGAAAATAAATTTTCTATTCCTGCGAAAGCAGTGTTTTTTTTATTCGCGTGGAAATAAATTGTTTATTCCCGCGAAAACATTGGGATTTATTCGCGCGGAAATAAATTTGTTATTCCCGCCAAGACATTGATTTTTAATTGCGTGAAAATAAATGGTTTATTCCCGCCCGAAAACATTGAGTTTTATTCACGTGAAAATAACTTTTTTATTCCCGCGAAAACATTGGTTTTCCTTCGCGTAAAAATAAATTTGTTATTCCCGCGAAAACATTGGTTTTTATTCGCGTGAAAATAAATGTTTTATTCCAGTGAAAGCATTGGTTTTCCTTCGCGTAAAAAAATGCTGATTCATAGTTATATTATAAAGAAGGTTGGTACGAGATGGTATTCATAGGGTTTAATCAGTGCAACTTTAGCTATTTAAGAGCCACTGTTTTCACACAGAAAGCATCCAGTTCTACAACAGCAAGCGAAGAAGCAACATCTACTACACTTTCCATTGCAACTACTAGGAACTATCTCTTTATAAAAGGTAAAATTTAATAAAATTATTATTCCCTACCTAGCAAAGATCAAAAATAGTTTAGCTATAATGTAAAGTATAAAATAGTTAATCTTTTAGTTCCACATGAAAAGCTGAATTGCATATTATTTCAAACATTATTCCTTTCTTTTTTAGAATATTATGGATGACTTTTCTGCTTCCTACACGGATTCAAAACCAATCGAAAACAAACATAAAGCAGTCAAAACAACTACCAAAAGAAAAAACTCTAACTCTTTCGCAAAAGAACCAACAATAAAGAGACGAGCTCTCCCAAAACTGGTTTTACCCACAACATCAAACACTATGGAAAAAAAAAATTGCTCACCGATGCTGATAGAGCTCTCAAGATGGCCAAATCTCTCAAAAAATGGAAGACAAGTGATTTGAAAAAGATTGGAGGATTTCTTACACTATCATCACTTCCTACTCCATCAGTTATGCAAATCGTTTCTATTGAACAGAGCACTGGTACATACGGAAATTACTACATTCTCACTTATCTCGGTAATTCAGGTGTAAAGAATTTTCAGAAAGTCGTTTGCCCAAGTAGAGTAGTTGAAAGCTTCAATATCAATAACTACCCATTACCTTTCCACATTTTGTACTTGGGTGAGATGGAAAACTCAAAAAATCCAGAGACTACTTACTACAATGTCACACGTGTTAGCACAAAAAGCTTAACCACAATGGAAGCTACTGCTGAAGCTGAAGAACTGAGAAAAATGAGCGAAGAAGAACTCAAACTTGCTTACGACATCGAATATCTCAGCAATTTCAAAGAATGTTCAATTTTCCCTTACATCGATGTTGTTGAAAGATTCATTCCTTTTCGATTCAATGGAGAAGAATCTGTCGTAAAGTGCATTCGCTATGTCGCAGAAAAAGATGGAAAAAGAGAGACGAGAACACTTCTAATACCAATTAGATACAACGAGGAAGCTAAAAGATGTGCACCTGGTGTGATGATTTACAAAGGAAAAAAACTAAGTAAGAATGGAAATCCTATTCCATACCACAATCTCGTCTTTATTTTTTCAACCAATGCTAGTGATTGGGAAGATTATTGTGCACAAACAAATTCCAATGAGGAGCTAGCAAAAACTAATAATGAGGATGAAGATCTTAAGGAATTCCTAGAAAAGGAGTTACAAGATTTTGATGAAGAGCTTGGTGTTGATGGTATGTAGACTCAATCTCGAACGCTGATGATATGTAGTCTCAAGTGGATAAACCAAGCTATAGTACTTTGTATTACACAAAATTTACTCTAAATTTTAACCATCTAGAGGGCTAATTTGGTGATTTTTCCAAGATTTAAGAATGTCAAAAACTAGATATAATGTTTTCTATTGCAATTGTTTCCCAAATACTGTAAACTTTAACCATATAGAGGATTAATTTGGTGATTTTCCAAGATACATTGTGAAGGAAAAGACTATTTATTGATTGACATTACAAGACGTAGTGCTTTGTATTACCTAGTCTTTACTGACTCTAGCTATATTATATGGGGAGATTTTCCTCTACTTATTATGTAGTAAATGTATATAATCATATATTGATTCATTTTTATTCAATGTATTTATTCAATGTAGATATAAATATACCCATAAATATGTACATGAGTGTTCAAAATTCAGATGCCATATGAGTTCGAATTATGTAAAAAAATTATCAAAACTTAAATGCCATACATTCAAAATCTAGATGCCATATGAGTTCAAATTAAGTAAAAAAAATTATCAAAACTTAAATGCCACTTAAATGCCACTTAAATGCCACACAATATTAACTCGGCGACTCTATTCAACGCCGTAACCCATTGCATCAACTCCGGAGTCAAACCCACAAAAAAACACTTGGTAGGGAGATCTGCTCATATATTACTACTAACGTCGTACTTCTTACACCTCTTCAAGCCTGCATTCAAGCCTTTGATCTGCCAGACTCTACAGAACATCATGACTTTTTCACCTACTTTGATGATGCCAGAAAAGAACATTGTCCAAGACAACAGCTCAACAATCTGGTCACCAAATGAAGGGAGGCACTTCACTAGCTCTGATGGTAAGTTTTATTTGTTTTACCACAAAGTAATAAGTAATTTTTAAGCAAAGTTCTTTGACAATGTACACAAGTCTTATTAGTTACTATGTTTTTTAGATCTAACTAAAGAATGATTCCCGAGAGAGATAAAAAGAGAAACTCTTATTTGCACCTTGTAAGAGATGAGCTCAACATTACCAATGGACATAACACATTAGTTTCATAGGTTCCATAGTAATCGAAACAAATACTACATTAATTTGTATTTTATAACAATTTTATTTGTTATATTAAATAAAATTTCACTATAGCAATTTACTTAAGCAATTTGTTTAGAGACTGGTTCCTTGTACATGTACTCCATTTATTCCTTCCAGTTTGTTGTCTGGTGTAAACTCATAGCTAGGATAAGTCTGTAGGATAAATCTTCATATTGAGTGATCTCTCATCTCATTGTCTCCTCTGTCTCACAACCTTCTCGTAATTTTATCCATGCTCCATCCTCTGCTTCTCAGTAAACAAAATTATACGCAGTAACTTCCGTATACGGTTGACAAAGGTTTCTCACCTGCTTCTCAATACTCCGTATCGAATCTTTTCCTCTCTGTCTCCTCAGCAACTCGCTTATGTCGGGGTAAAAACTTACTGATCGTCCAAATGAATCCAAAAATCCCACTCCAAAATTATCGGCGTATACGGCCAACCAATGCTCTCCGGGTTTTTGGGAATAATGAGCGTTAAATACCAAGTGTTCCATTGAAAAATTGCAAGTTTTTGTCCAAAAATGATCTCTAGCTCTGACGTGGACACTCTTGGTCCAACAGATATCATCTGAAGGTAATATCAAACAAATCTGCATGGTGTTTATCTGCTGTTTATTGTTTAGAGCAATACGTAAACCGTGACAGCTAATTGAAGAATGCCGTCCATCTCCAATAAGCCTTCTTTTACTAAGCAAGCGACCAGAGACAAACCTTTGGTTGTGTCAGCGCTAAATTAAACCTCCACACTGGTAGTGAAATTTTTCATCGAGAGAAAACTTTCTTCGAGAAAATCACCTGTCAACTCGAATCCGTAAATCGTAGTTCCATATCAATATTGTTCTCTCGTAATACCTATGCTTTCACCGTCGAGCAGATCTCCGCTAGTGAGTAGAAATTGGTGATATTCATGTCCAAAAGTTTTTTTGGTGTAGTTTGGCTCATATCTTCTTTCAACCAGGCAATCGCCAACTCTAATACAATGCTCTTGACATTGGCGTTTTGCATACTAACCGGGTTCTTGGCCAAATTTCTACTCAGGGCAGTGTGATCGATTAAACCTAAATAGATCTGTTTGGGTTTTTGTTTGTTCTCTTCCAATGTCATATTAATTTGTCCCACTCCACTATGAATCCCATACAACTTTAATCGCTTTCACTCAACCGGATAAATGTAGTTGCGTCCTTCCAATGCCAAACTGAGTTGAGAGCTTTGCATTGTGGCGTTTACCTTGACTTTGCAAAGATGCAATTTAAACTTATCGATTCCAATCTTCGCTCCTCCAGTTGGCGACCTATTGGCGGCGAACAAAGACAGTTTGCTGGAAGCCCGTTCTATCTCCAGTGGCATAGTCGGTCCAGGAATAATAAGTTTTCTCTGTTGGAAAAGAGCGAGGTAGGGTTTGCCGAAAAACTCATACATTTTCCCACCCTAGATTAACCCCCTCCTCTTTATTTTTTTTTCGGTGCTGTGCTCAGCAGCGTCTTTACTCGGCAAATTGTCGTGCACTCAACCCTCCAACCGTACCTGGTATCTCTTTGCAGTGGCAGTAGTTTTGAGTAGTTGTGAAAAGTAGGAGCTCAATCCATAATTTTTGGCGTATTCTACAGTATTACCTTCTATAGAAATTTTCATCTCCTTGAACATCGCATAGAGTTAGTCTCCCATCCACACAGGTGAGTTTCATTGGTGCCCGTAATATCAGTTCTATCGTCTTGGACAACTGTGGCTTCGATTTGCAGAAACGAGTTGTAAAGATCTGTGTAATGCTAGTTACTCTCTGCCAAGGTCAACTCAATTCAGCTGTAAGGAACCAACCTGTCGGGTCTGATGGCGACATATTCGAATCTCTCTACAGATATGTTTGTAGGCTCCATTGTAAACACATCCAGCACAGGGTTTATGTTGTAGAGAAGACCTTCCAACTTGTTACCTGTCATTCCATTGAGACTAGTCATCTCTTTGCGAGTGATGATTGCTCAAAGTAGTGTCGCTTAATGAAGTCAAACGTAACCCTCCATCGTCTTTATAGATCCTACACTCACTAAAATATGGAATGTCAGCGTTTGCCTGAACTCCTCTTTCTCCTCAGAGCCAATTTATTTCTTTTCTTGACAAGATCTGGACACACTGTGCCAAGCGCATCCCCTCCAAGATCGTTGAGCTCCTCTAATCCTCTATTCTTTACTGAGAATGAAAAACTCTGTCTGTCAATGGCAACGCATGCTACACTGCTGCCTACAGACAGTGCTCTTTTACCCAGGTTTACTGCTTCTTTTTTTATCAGAGGCGTTGCTAATTTGAGGATAGTTGAGAAAATACTACCGAGTCTGTTACCGCTCATCACCCGACGCCAGCTATACACTCCAATTCCATTCCCAGTTTGCATTTTGTAGTACTCTTCGAAAAAAATCTTTCGAGTCTTCAGGGGTATATCGTACCAAACTCATTGTGTCTTTCTTTCTCTAAAATGAATCGTTAGCACGACCTTTCCACCATCAAATGGTATTCACTCACCATTGTCACTCTTTATAAGCACTTGGATGAGATCACTATTCAGTGATGCCGTGTTGACGCCGTATGAGTTTTTAAGCTCTTGGTACACATCGGTATTCTCCTTCTCTTCTACTTAGCAAAGATACATTCGTATCACCTACCATCCTATTGTTGATAATGATGGAATAGACATATGAAAAAGTTAGTCTGAAATTCATATCGGGTGATGTTGACATTGTTGTATCTACCACGAGGATATGTAGTTTTCCACTCGGCTCAAACCCAAAGATGTAGGTGAAGTTTTTGGGAAAACTCACTGTCGTATCGGGGTCGCTGTTTGTTAGTAAAATTATATTGGTCACTTTGTCGTGGGAGATGGCGACATTTTTGTTCAAGCTCATTTCATGCATTCTCTTTCGTACAATCTCCTTTGGCTTTTTCACACTATGGTATTTCCCGGTCTCCGATTAGGATGAATGGCTTTTCGCTCTTGCCGAAGACATTCATCTATTCCAGATGTATTTTACCCTTGGTTACATTTTTCCAATTATTAGAATACAATATATTTAGCAGAGCTACCTCCCATTTAGCTCCGATGATATCCAGATATTTATACAGTCTTACTGTAAGATCGGAGTTGGTGTTGTCGGGAAAATCTCCAACATTACAGTTTGAGGGCAAAGTTATCAGCATCAACATTTTACAGTCGTATGATAGAAACAGTGAGCGTTGGTTCCTTATAAATTATTCATCCACCCACTCATTGAACTTTTCTCCGTCGCCCAATCACTTGACCAGTATCTGTCTATTACCTCTCCACATTCTTCTTTCCAATATCTTTTCGGTTCCGAAAATTGTAGGGTTTTTTACTTTTTGCTACTCCTTTTTGTAAAAGGTCCTGTCGATCGTCTTGTCAGTCAAATCTTTTACTTTGTATACGGTAGGTTTTTCATGTTTTAGCACATCAGTGATTATAAAGACCTGATGGTCCAATTTGGAATGTACCTTCTCTCAAACGCCCCTCTCACCTTGCTAATCCTCACATAAACTCCAACTTTCAAAATGGTTCTTTAGACAATCTGTGCGCACCTCCTTTGTACACTCGGTTCCACACGAGTTCCTAGTTTTGGAAATTTACGTTGTTCGGTCTCATACCTATAGTAGTGTGAATCGTGTTGTTGTACGTAGTAACCATCTGGGTTAAAACATCAATGTATCTTTCATCATCATTGTACATTAGAAATCTGTAAATCTTCTCTTCTAAAGTTTTGTTGAAACGTTCCACCATCAAAGCCTTTATCGTCTCGTTTTCGGTTGTAACGCGCTTGAACCTCTTCTCAGCCGGCAGGCTCTTGACATGATGATTGTCAAACTCTTTATCTTTATCCAATTGTAAAGCTTTGTAGTTTTCTTCATCCAGTATCCTTTTCAAACCTCTGGCTACAATGTGACCAGCCTTGGAAATGAGTGGAGTAGCCCAAGCTTTTGTGGGTAGAAAATCAACTGCTGTTAGTAAAAATGCTGTGTCGTCGTTTTCTTCTTTTCAAGAATGCACATCCATCAAATCTACTTGAAGCTGCTCTCCTATTTCAGCTACAATCGTGAGATGCCGCTTAAACTTGTTCATTGATTTTTTGTGCAATGTGTAGGCATCCTCTCCACTCAGCCATTCTCGAATTATTTTTTCTCATTCTCATTTTCTACGAGCTTTCAGCAAAGCTCTAGCTCCTTGCAGAGACGCTTTCAATGCGGGATTGTAATACAGCTCTTTTAATGCATCGATGTCAATTTTCCAGTTCCCGGAACGACCAAAGATTTACCCGTACGTGTTTGTCGATGTGATCTCTTGACAGGTGGGATCTCTTGGTCCGATAGCAGACTTTTAAATTTGCTGTAGTTTGTGTTTCCCAATCATATCATACCTGTATCGGTTAAAACATTTTGCAACAACGTTTTGGAAGTCTTAGGATTCAACCACTGGTCTCGGATTTTGAGTACATCCTTTTTTGAATCGCTTTTTCCGACTTTATTCAACCGCTCAAACATTCTGATGCCAATCGCTCAATCACTGTTTGTCTTTGTTGTATTAGACACTTTTTGCTCAAACTCTTCTAAACGGTCCTTCTCACCTTCGTCATCACCTTCTCCATCAGCAACATTTACAATGTGGGGCATAGACAAGTCTTCGGTATGAAACAATATTTTTTTTATTGGAGGTTTCTCAGTAGCATCTGACACAGAGGTAGAGGGAGTAGATTCGATTGGTAAAAGGTTGTCAGACTTGTCATCAATAATTGTACTATTAGCCGAGGGAGATTTAGGTTGTGACTTTGGTTTCTTGGTGGAAGACCAGCTATCCATCCATTGGTGACCATTTTTAATTTTTCTGATATTGCTCAAATATCTACGCATGTTTTGAAAATTTCTGCGTTGTTTCCAGCAAAGCGTTCCGCTTTCTGTTCATATCTGTCACCATTAAATCTTCCATAGGATTGTAATACAAAGGAAGAGTGCTTTTAATTTCCTTTGTCACTTTTTCATTGGCGACTTTTCTCATTAATATAGCATACTCATTTTCAGACACTAACAAATAAATTCTGGAAAATGTTACAGGCTGGAGGCTCATAGCTTTATTGGTTTTATTGATAATAAAACGGGTACAATAGGTGTTATTATAGTGTCCAAAAGATTGCCTCTACCGATCTGAGTAAAAGTTCTACGCTTATCACCTACTGTTCCTCTGCCGATTAGTTTGCGTAGTTCCTTCTTGTAGCGTTGCAACTCAGTAAACAGTTCCGATTCTAGAGGAACATTGCCTAATTTAATTTTTTTTAGCAGTTTCTATTAATGGTTGAAACAGATCTGAGTTTGCCTTTTCAACTATAGCAATTTTTCCTCTCTTACTCAAGTCATCCAGAGCTAAAATAGCCATTATATTCCTCATCATTCTTGTGGAGACATTTGTCTTTGTCCTCATAATACAGTTTTCAGTATTCTGAGAGCTACTGTGCTGATGATAGGTTTTAGTAGGGAAGCTAGAAATCCTCCGTTTTGCAGCACAACTTTTGTATCGTCTATCGATGATTTCATAACCAGACTATCAATATCCTTTGCGCTTCGTTGCAGCCGATTATACCAAGCAGTCGACAATGGTATCCGCCCATTTATAATAGCTTTAGCACATTCCATCAGAGTCACAAAAAGACTTTTTTTTGCATTAGCTATGACAGACTTTTGAATTATAGCGGATGCGGTGTTGAGTGATAACAAGAGCGCCGCATTCATCTTAAATTTTGTTGCAGAGCTTTAGTCATTATATTAACAACGTGTTACGCAGATGAACAACAAAATATGTGTGAGATAAATCAAATAGTAATTGTATTTAAATGCTTTTACTTGATCCCATATAGTATCATAGGTTGATCCAATGTAGAGTTTTCCAATAGTCTGTGATGATCATCTCTTTGCTGATTTGTGTCTATCCGTAGAAAAGTGTATGGTTTCTTTGTTGCTTGTTCAAAGACTTCTTAGACAGGTTTTGTCCTTCCGGGAAAACATTGACGAGCTAAATAAGTAATCAAAAAAGCGTCTCTAGGGTTTTTAAAAAGAGAAAAATAGCGGCTATTCAAGGAAATTGTACGATTTCCTTTTAAAAACAGATTCTGGACAATAAAAAAGACGCTTATGTTCAAACGCTGACTATGTTTTGTATACAAAGCATTGGCATCGGCTTTACCAGAAACCTCATCCATCAAATCATCAATTATCATGCATCCGTTTTGTCCATCTCTGGGAAAACTCGTCGTTATATCCATCATTCCATTGTAAATTATTGTTCCGGATACATTGTTAAAGGCTTTTTGATAAGCTCCATAACAGTAGTGTATTTCTGCCGGTGGAGGATAAGCTACAGTCTGACCAGCTTCAATCATTTGTAAAATCGCTTGCGTCTTCCCTGAACCAGTCGGAAGAGCAATCATTGCCATAAAAGGAGATTGCATCCTCTAGTCAAAACTTTCAGCATTGCTATCCATGATGAAATAGATGTTCGTCATTTATGATTCGATCCGGAGAGGTTCTCACCTTTTGTATTTCTTTTACAGCACTTTCGTATACACTAATTTCAGTAACGCCTCCAAAAGTAGAAAATTCCATGACAAATACCATTATTTTCATAACTATTTGCACTTTTCGTTTCAAACTCGGTAAAACGTCTGCAATTTCACTAGTAGTACCATTCACAGTATCATTTTCATTCATCACTTTTATCTCCATGTCTTCCTCTGTCGGCATCTTACCTATCAATAGCAATACAATATTACAACACTTCATTTTTATACAATACTCAAACCCCTTAATCTAAATCATCTACAAACCATAATAAAAACAACCCCTGCACAATAAATGCTTAGTTAATCATACAATTACAAACTAAATTAATAACAATAAAAACTGGTGCACAAAAAAGAACCCTTTTAGGTTCTAATGGTAACTGGTGCAAATAAAAGGGCACTTGGAATCAGGAGAACCTTGTCCTTAGATTCAATGTCAGAGATCTGCTCCTACATTACTACTAATGATATTGCTTTCTCTCTCAAGAGAATTGACTCACTTTATTTTTATTACTATGAAAGTTGATTATCAATAGCAAAAGTTCGTCTATTTCAATTCAGTGGTGTTAAACTATAAACAATTGCATAGCAAACCACAAACTATCATTTATGGTATTATAACAGTTATATACCTCTATAATGTAGTTATTGGATAGTGTAAGATTAAGGATTGGTCATTGCTAAATGGGATTAAGAAGACGGGAACTTTTTTAATGACCATCCATTGTGGTGGTTGTGTTGTGCTGAGCTGTGTTATACATTGATATATAGTGACTGATCAAACATGGGGTCTTCGGCATCAGGAAATGAGGATTGTCTACTATTGTGTTTCATTGGTGAAAGGTTTATTGAAGGGTTTTTGTTGTGATGATAGAGAAGGTTGGTGTTTGTTGAACTATTAATAGTATTGTTATTGGATTGGTGCCAGGTGATGGTGAAGGCAAGCGTTTGTTATTTCTCAGGGAAAGTGCAATGCAATTTTTATTGTTTCAGGATACTGTCAAGGCGATTTGTCGTTATAAGTTTAGTTTAAGGAGTTGGCATTTACTTGCACGAGTTTTTTAAGGATGGTGTTGCCAATACTTCAAGATAGTAAAGTAGTATGGCGATAGAATTTGATTCTCATGATTTTGCTAGGTTAGTTTGTTAACTCGGATGTCACCTATGGTGCATGGAAGGCATGGTTAGATGAATTTAAACTCAGTATTGAAATGGTTACTTTCAAATTAGGAAAGGAAACAGTAAGTAGTATAGCGGATTTTTACGTCCTACTACTTTCCGCTAGGAGTTGTCACCGCACAAACTGCTGTTTGTCGGCACAAAAAACATTCAGCCTTTTTAGGCCTGGCAAAGAACAGTCAACCTCTCCCCGGAGGTGACCCCGTGCCGGGATGGCACAAACAACTTGTTGTGAAGAGAGTATTCTACTTTACCAACTGCGATGAGCCCTCGGCTCAAACATATATACTCGGTGCTTTCGAGTGATATATAACCTTATTCATAGCAGAATACAAAGGTGGCAATCCAGTGCAAGGCTGTCAGGTAATGCAATGAGATATGAAAAAGCTCTGTCTTTCATAGGCAGAGTCACACGAAGTGACAGGAAGTGTTTGGCCTACTTTGCCAAACACTGCAATCACGCATAAAGATAACATAAATAAACCAATGAAATGATACATATATATAGCAACCAATGAAAGCTAAGTAAGTAGATTAAAGATAGATGGCGCCCAGAAGTGAGAGGCAGAGCCTGTAGGCATTCTAGCCAGTATTAGTCAAGTATTCTTTCCTCAGCAGGTTCTTGGTCTTTCTCGGCCTTGGATCATACTTTCTGGACTTTTGAGGGTAGTTAGCTCCTGGATATGGGTGATGTAACGTCTTAAGCTACTTTTCCTCCCTCAGTCTATGTCAGCCATCTGGCCCAGCATAGCTACCCAGGGCCGGGGTAACAAGTACCCTGTGCCCGTATGGTCAAATATATCTTTGTTACTTTTTCAAAGTAATAGAGCAACTATAATAGAAGCCAGACTTGTCCTATATTAGGTATATAGGAGGCATGCCTGTTGGTAGTAACCATCAGGGGGACCTTTGCGAGGTAGCGGTCACAGTTAGTGTTCTGTAAAATCCACTACAGTAGGAAAAAACAAGATGTTTTCAAGAGGAGAATAAAACTGTTTGCTTTGTTGCATGTCATCCATTCAAGCGATTAGAGATGCGCTACAATATTTAGAGTTTGATATGAGAAGTGAGGAGAGTAGTTATGAACAGGCTACGGCTCATTTAAAAGAGTTTCATGGCTAATACCCCTTGTACATCTACAAATTAGCTCCCGATTTGCGCTTACCGATTGGGTGACATTGCAGTTCTTCTTTCCAGTCAAGTTGCCAAACAATCGATAGGACTGATTTGAGGTAATCAGCAGGTTTTGATCAGCATCAAAAAGTTGGTAGACAATAATATGTGAATTGACCAATCATATCACTGCTAGCAATTTTAGTGTTTCCAACAAAACCGCTTTTCAAGTACAGTTAGTTATAGACGTAGAGTCGTTTTTGAGCGCTCGTCTTTGTTGTTTGAAAACACTTAATGGTTAACTATGATATGAATACACCGAGTTTGACCGGTAGAATGGCAAGTGGAGGAAAAAAATAGGGGAGTCACCTTGACGTCATCTCCAATCGGTAAGGACAAATTGGTAGCTAATCTGTAAATGTACATGTAGCATAAGGATACGGTTTATGTGAAAAAATTCAAGTTTGTAACTGCAAATGAGGCTGTGGCTGAGAATGAGAATGATTATCTGCTACATATTGAAGACTTAGTAGGTCATTGAATTTTTGAAACAATGATAATGGCAGGCAAGAGTTAGCATTAGCTGTAACTGTGAATGGTTTGAGGAAACCTTCACTTTGTATTCAGCTGGTGTAACAAGGTAATTTAAGCTTGAAAGGATTTACTGACACTCTGCCATTGCTGAAGTTAGCTAGAGATTCAGAAAACATACCTAGGTAAGGCGAGTCAGTTAGACACCAAACGGGAAGCTTATATAAAAAGTAACATGTATGGTGGTGAGTGTTAAAACAGTATGGAGGTGCGTAACATATGCAGTGGTCAATCTGCTGGGAAATATGATGGGTATTGTGAGAAACAATGTGCAGGAAGCATAAACGGTAAGGCTAGGGACAGCTGTAATGGTTATAGATCTGTTCCTGGTAGAAATTATAGATCTACTAGAACTCTAGCAATGAAAAGTTCATACCCAAATTGCATAAAAAGACAGCAGTAGTAGCAGGGTTGAAATCAGTTACAAAATGAATAGTAGGAAGACTAGGTCTAGAAGTTTTTTTGCCTTCTTACGATGCTAATGTGTTTTTGCTGTGACAAGTATGGCCACCTAGTTAAGTTTTGCGTTGTCGTGCGCTGCTGGGTTTTGTGCTAGTATAGGCCATACTGGTAGGTGTGGTTGTTGAGGCAATTGTAGTAACAGTAGTAGTGAAAGTGAAGTGAGTTGTATGAGTAAATGGGGTCCCGGCAGATTTTTCTGCGGAGCTATTATTAAAGAACCGGAAACCCGCTTTCCACCAACAGCACGGTTAAAACGAAAGTCACTTCATTTTTAGCAATTACTGAAGAAACGTTTTTTCATTCACCGCGGCTGATAACTTTGGGGTATATAATGCTAATGATGCGCCATCGCCACAAACTGTCCAACTACAACGGCACTGTCAAAGCAAACTACGGTAATCGTTCAAGGGCGCGCTTTCATTAATTTGCATCGGTAAGCTCAAGGAGCCACGAAATACAAAGCTATGGCTCTACACATGAGGGTAATATTCAATTAATTTTTATTATGTGCATAAAACCAAATATTTTCAAAAAAAAAACTTCAATGTCTATATTAATTCCTTGAGCTTCCTCAACGACAAAAATTTTGTCATATCAGTTGCTTAAACTGTCTAAAATCTAAATAATAGACAAGCAAGTCGTGATTTCTAATGATAAGTAATACGATTGACTATGCTATTCTCGGTTGCATCGCTAAAGTGAAACGACTTTGCCGGTACCCCATTGACTGAGTCACATTGGTCACGCGAGGCTGGCTGATTTTGATAATCATCTAATAAGGCTAAGAATATGGAGGCCTGTGCATCTCTATCTGTGAAAGGCTCAACTCTTCTCGAATGGGGGAGAAGCACAGGGGTGTAGACAGTAGGAGATAGGGGTGTAGACAGAAATACCTGGACACTGACTCTCACTACAATATTAGGCTTCCAGGGAGTGAGATGGATTGTGTTTGTTTTGGAGGCAATCACTGAAAATTTTTGCTTGAAGTCCAGTCATTTCTATAAAGGCTATTCCCTTTGTAGTTAAATTATCACTATAGCTCAAGTCATGCACCTTTTCATTCACTCGCACTAGTTAAGTTTACACCCTGGCGGCTGCATAGTTTTTTGTTACATGCTGCCGTTAGATTTCTTGAAAGCTTTCTATTTAGTTCGTTGAGCCAAAGAATTATTTTCTCAGCAATTTATTATTTTTAGGTCATTGCGGTACAAAAAAGCAGGTAACAAGATCAACGAGATGTTCGCTGGCCTGTCAGACCATCTAAGTACAATCTACCAATGCAGTAAACTGTACAAGAGAGAAGACTTTACATCTGCTGTCGACAGCGCTAGAGCTAGTACTGCACAAGATGGGGTTGTAGATACAAGTACTGCAGAGATGGATATATCTACTACAACACAACAACTACCTAGAGTAGGGTTGATTCCATTACTTATAGATGTGACTGCTATCGCTAGAGAGAAGTCTGGGTTTACTCAATACATGAACTACAGCTATGTAGTTACTAAGGACACTAAACCAGTAGTATTGGAGATTCTACCTTTGAATGAATCAAATATCTAGTCTCACTATTCAAGTGCTGTTTGATGCCTATGCTCTAGTGATGTCACGTTTCTAGCATTTAATGTCTATCCAACTATTTTATAGAATGCTTCCTACATTAGAAAACGCAAATATGTTTCTCTGGTTCATTGCGATTCACTTTTTCGCAATGCATAGAGTGTTTTGATTTGGTGGAATAGTACCTGTTGAGAATAATTAATCCGTTCACATTTTATTGGCTGTTTGAGAAGACACACTATATAGTCTGCACATTATACAAAAAAGGTTAGATAAATAAATAAATTTGTTTTCTACCGCAAACTAAACATTCCATATAGCTCTCTGGTTGCTAGCTGAATAGACTCTGCACCCAAACATCCCATATAGCTCACTGGTTGCTAGCTGAATAGACTCTGCACTCAAACATCCCATATAGCTCTCTGGTTGCTAGCTGAATAGACTCTGCACTCAAACATCCCATATAGCTCTCTGGTTGCTAGCTGAATAGACTCTGCACTCAAACATCCCATATAGCTCTCTGGTTGCTAGCTGAATAGACTCTGCACTCAAACATCCCATATAGCTCTCTGGTTGCTAGCTGAATAGACTCTGCACTCAAACATCCCATATAGCTCTCTGGTTGCTAGCTGAATAGACTCTGCACTCAAACATCCCATATAGCTCTCTGGTTGCTAGCTGAATAGACTCTGCACTCAAACATCCCATATAGCTCTCTGGTTGCTAGCTGAATAGACTCTGCACTTAAACATCCCATATAGCTCTCTGGTTGCTAACTGAATAGACTCTGCACTCAAACAGCTTTATCACCTCCCAGGAACCTGACATTTGTTATACCCTATTGGGAGGAGGTTCTCCTAAGTTGATGCATCTTGTTAAGCTGTAGAGTTTTCTGGGTCAGTCGTTTGCATCAATCAAATGCTAAACCGGTCATTGCCAAATAAAATGGAAATGTTTATCAAAAAAAATGCAGCAATTTATTTGCATTTTGCATGGAAGCATTGGGCTGATTTCATTTCGCAAAAATTAATGCTGAAGCAGGGTCAAACACATTTCCCAGAATGCTCAAGTATCCCAGAAATTGTTTGTATCCTATCTTATCCAATTCATAGATGAAGTGTGAAGCATCTATTTAGCTTTATTTATGGGTGAATTGCTAATCACATTGCCTGCTTTTAACATAATTATGGAGTCGTTTCCTCTTTTTAGAAGTCGTCAAAAGGATACAAAACTCCCTAATATTAAAGTTGAACACACTCGCACGATTTTTTACTTAGTGATATTGATACAGGCATATGAATCTTTGCACATAAATTATAAAACATGCAGCCAATGGCACCTTTTCCCCTTTAACAACATTATAGAATATTCTGGTAAGTTTTATGACGTTTTCTCTGCCTAATACATTATCAATTAATCTCTTTTCCTTTTTTTCTGTTATTGTTGAAAATATGCATCAACACTCTAGTTGGACTTGAAACTGAAACTTGCGTTATTCAGTTTCAATATTGTCCTTGCTATAAACAGCTGAATTTTTTGTGAAATCCAGCTGCATAGCGTATAGGGAGACAACAGGCATATTGTATGGGGAGACAACAGACATAGTGTATGGGAAGATAACAGACATAGTGTATGGGAAGACAACAGTCATAGTGTATGGGGAGACAACAGACATAGTTTATGGGAAGACAACAAACATAGCGTATGGGGAGACAACAGACATAGCGTATGGGGAGACAACAGACATAGTGTATGGGAAGACAACAGACATAGCGTAGGGGAGACAACAGACATAGTGTATGGGGAGACAACAGACATAGCGTAGGGGAGACAACAGGTATATTGTACCCGGGGAGACAACAGACGTAGTGTATGGGAAGACAACAGACATAGTGTATGGGAAGACAACAGACTTAGCGTAGGGGAGACAACAGGTATATTGTACCCGGGGAGACAACAGACGTAGTGTATGGGAAGACAACAGACATAGTGTATGGGAAGACAACAGACTTAGCGTATGGGAAGGCAACAAGCACATTGTATGGGGAGACAACAGACATAGTGTATGGGCAGACAACAGACATAGTGTATGGGAAGAGAACAGGCATAGTGTATGGGGAGACAACAGGCATAGTGTATGGGGAGACAACAGGCATAGTATATGGGGAGACAACAGGCATAGTATATGGGGAGACAACAGACATAGCGTATGGGGAGACAACAGGCATAGTGTATAGGAAGACAACAGGCATAGTGTATGGGGAGACAACAGGCATAGTGTATGGGGAGACAACAGGCATAGTATATGGGGAGACAACAGACATAGCGTATGGGAAGACAACAGTCATAGTGTGTGGGAAGACAACAGACATAGCGTATGGGGAGACAACAGACATAGTGTATGGGGAGACAACAGAAATAGCGTATGGGGAGACAACAGGCATAGTGTATGGAAAGACGGTAGTGATAGTGCATGGGGAGACAACAAGCATAGCGTAAGGGGAGACAACAGTCATAGAGTATGGGGAGACAACAGACATAGTGTATGGGGAGACAACAGGCATAGTATATGGGGAGGCAACACTCATAGTGTATGGGGCGAGAACAGTCATAGCGTATGGGGAGACAACAGTCATAGTGTATGGGGAGACAACAGTCATAGTGGATGGGAAAAACAGCTTCACTTTTGGCTTCAATCTTCTTAGTGACGGAACTTTTGCGCATGGTCATAATCGACACCAGCTAATCAGACAAATATTACTTCGCACAGTACCACTGTACCGCTATGCACTGCACCGCATCATTTCTACACTGTACCGCACTACACTGTACCACACTACACTGTACCACACTACACTGTACCACACTACACTGTACCACACTATACTGTACCACACTCCACTGTACCACACTACACTGTACCACACTACACTGTACTACACTACACTGTACCACACTACACTGTACCACACTACACTGTACCACACTACACTGTACCACACTACACTGTACCACACTACACTGTACCACACTACACTGTACCACACTACACTGTACCACACTACACTGTACCACACTACACTGTACTACACTACACTGTACCATACTACACTGTACCGCACTACACTGTACCACACTACACTGTACCTCACTACACTGTACCTCACTACACTGTACCACACTACACTGTACCATACTACACTGTACCACACTACACTGTACCTCACTACACTGTACCACACTACATTGTACCACACTACACTGTACCACCCTGTACTGTACTACACTACCACACTACACTATACTGTACCACGCTACCCTGTACCACACTACACTGTACCTCACTACACTGTACTACACTACACTGTACCACACTACACTGTACCACACTACACTGTACTACACTACACTGTATCACACTACACTGTACTACACTACACTGTACTACACTACACTGTACCACACTACACTGCATCACACTACACTGTACCACACTATACTGTACCACACTACACTGTATCACACTACACTGTACCACACTACACTGTACCACACTACACTGTATCACACTACACTGTACCACACTACACAGTACCACACTACACTGTACCACACTACACTGTACCACACTACACTGTACCACACTACACTGCATCACACTACACTGTACCACACTATACTGTACTACACTACCACACTACACTATACTGTACCACGCTACCCTGTACCACACTACACTGTACCTCACTACACTGTACTACACTACACTGTACCACACTACACTGTACCACACTACACTGTACTACACTACACTGTACCACACTACACTGTACCACACCACACTGTACCACACTACACTGTATCACACTACACTGTACCACACTACACTGTACCACACTACACTGTATCACACTACACTGTACCACACTACACTGTACCACACTACACTGTACCACACTGCACTGTACTTCACTGTACCACACTACACTATACCACACTGCACTGTACCACACTACACAGTACCACACTACACTGTATCACACTACACTGTACTTCACTGTACCACACTACACTATACCACACTATACTGTACCACACTACACTGTATCACACTACACTGTACCACACTACACTGTACTACACTACACTGTATCACACTACACTGTACCACACTACACTGTACCACACTACACTGTACCACACTGCACTGTACTTCACTGTACCACACTACACTATACCACACTATACTGTACCACACTACACTGTATCACACTACACTGTACTACACTACACTGTACCACACTACACTGTACTACACTACACTGTACCACACTACACTGTATCACACTACACTGTACCACACCACACTGTACCACACTACACTGCATCACACTACACTGTACCACACTATATTGTACCACACTACACTGTATCACACTACACTGTACCACACTACACTGTACCACACTACACTGTATCACACTACACTGTACCACACTACACAGTACCACACTACACTGTACCACACTACACTGTACCACACTACACTGTACCACACTACACTGCATCACACTACACTGTACCACACTATACTGTACTACACTACCACACTACACTATACTGTACCACGCTACCCTGTACCACACTACACTGTACCTCACTACACTGTACTACACTACACTGTACCACACTACACTGTACCACACTACACTGTACTACACTACACTGTACCACACTACACTGTACCACACCACACTGTACCACACTACACTGTATCACACTACACTGTACCACACTACACTGTACCACACTACACTGTATCACACTACACTGTACCACACTACACAGTACCACACTACACTGTACCACACTACACTGTACCACACTACACTGTACCACACTGCACTGTACTTCACTGTACCACACTACACTATACCACACTGCACTGTACCACACTACACTGTATCACACTACACTGTACCACACTATACTGTACCACACTACACTGTATCACACTACACTGTACCACACTACACTGTACCACACTACACTGTACCACACTACACTGTATCACACTACACTGTACTACACTACACTGTATCACACTACACTGTACCACACTATACTGTACCACACTACACTGTATCACACTACACTGTACTACACTACACTGTACCACACTACACTGTACCACACTACACTGTATCACACTACACTGTACTACACTACACTGTATCACACTACACTGTACCACACTATACTGTACCACACTACACTGTATCACACTACACTGTACTACACTACACTGTACCACACTACACTGTACCACACTACACTGTACCACACTACACTGTACCACACTACACAGTACCACACTACACTATACTGTACCACGCTACCCTGTACCACACTACACTGTACCTCACTACACTGTACTACACTACACTGTACCACACTACACTGTACCACACTACACTGTACTACACTACACTGTACCACACTACACTGTACCACACCACACTGTACCCCACTACACTGTATCACACTACACTGTACCACACTACACTGTACCACACTACACTGTATCACACTACACTGTACCACACTACACAGTACCACACTACACTGTACCACACTACACTGTACCACACTACACTGTACCACACTGCACTGTACTTCACTGTACCACACTACACTATACCACACTGCACTGTACCACACTACACTGTATCACACTACACTGTACCACACTACACTGTACCACACTACACTGTACCACACTGCACTGTACTTCACTGTACCACACTACACTATACCACACTGCACTGTACCACACTACACTGTATCACACTACACTGTACCACACTATACTGTACCACACTACACTGTATCACACTACACTGTACTACACTACACTGTACCACACTACACTGTACTACACTACACTGTACCACACTACACTGTATCACACTACACTGTACCACACTACACTGTACCGCACTACACTGTACCACACTACACTGTACCACACTACACTGTACCACACTACACTGTACCACACTACACTGTACCACACTACACTGTACCACACTACACTGTACCACACTACACTGTATCACACTACACTGTACCACACTACACTGTACCGCACTACACTGTACCACACTACACTGTACCACACTACACTGTACCGCACTACACTGTACCACACTACACTACACTGTACTACACTACACTGTACTACACTACACTGTACCACACTACACTGTACCACACTACACTGTACCACACTACACTGTACTACACTACACTGTACCACACCACACTGTACCATACTACACTGTACCATACTACACTGTACTACACTACACTGTACCACACTACACTGTACCACACTATACTGTACCACACTACACTGTACCACACTACACTGTACCACACTACACTGTACCATACTACACTGTACTACACTACTCTGTACCACACTACACTGTGCTATATCACACTTACGCATTGTAGAGAGACTCTAAAAACTTATTTTACAACAGTTTGAAGTTATCTGCCCTTGGACCTACTAAAATATTGCAGCTGGTAGCCAAAAGTGCTTTTTGTTATCCCTTATGGCACTAGTTTGATGACTTCAGTCAGGTGCCTCACTTGGTGCTCCAGGAGCTGGCGGTTCAACTGATCTGTTGTTTCAACTAATACCTATTTACAGCCATAGTCATAGCTTTATATAACTTTGTAAAATGGAAATGTTTGAGCATTGCTTATCTGTGCTATAAAAACACAAAACAGCCATATATAATCAATCCTATGACAAAATAATCTGTAGATTTTGCCTGAATGTGCACAAGTTCATAGTTAGATCAAAAACTCAACCCAATGTTGATGTACGAATAAAAGTTTAATTGAATCTATCAAAGGTTTTCGATAAAAGCGCACCTTCAATCAAGCAGTAACTTATGAAAAACCGTAATAAATGCGTTCATTTTGTTTTGTGTCCTGTAGACTATTGCAAACATACAGAGCTCTTTTATTAAGCTGGGTTGATTCAGAACGTGAGAAAAAATGTTGACTGTCACAACTTCTACATTGGCTAGGAAACAATAACCAATGACATGCAAACTTTACAGAGCAGAAAAATGTTTTTTTCTTTTGCTTTGGTTTGCTATGGCATGGATGTTTAAAAAACCCTTGTTCTAAAATGAACGCTTTGAAAGTGACCGGTTTAAAAAAAACTGCATCCTCAAAATAGTGTCCTTTAATTTTCATCTCATTGGTGTCTTGTGGTTTTTTAAAAAATTGTTATATTTCTTGGTAGGCTGCAATTAATAATAAATTTTAAATAGAAGTTGTAAAACATTAAATAAATATGTATTTACTTGGTATTAATTTAAAAAATTATATTGTTTGAAAATTAAATATGCACCATGAATGTGTTGTAAAATTTAGTTATTTAAACTATTATTGAATAGCGCTGACAGTTTGATATGTAACGAATAGAATTATAGCGGTACAACATATCAAATTTATTATTTTTCAAAGTGATAAGAAAATACAAGTCATTATCAGCAATGAAAAGTTGAGTAACGATGTAGCTGTTGGTCTCTGTTGTGTTGTGTTGTGTAGTGTAGTGTAGTGTAGTGTAGTGTAGTGTAGTGTAGTGTAGTGTAGTGTAGTGTAGTGTAGTGTAGTGTAGTGTAGTGTAGTGTAGTGTAGTGTAGTGTAGTGTAGTGTAGTGTAGTGTAGTGTAGTGTAGTGTAGTGTAGTGTAGTGTAGTGTAGTGTAGTGTAGTGTAGTGTAGTGTAGTGTAGTGTAGTGTAGTGTAGTGTAGTGTAGTGTAGTGTAGTGTAGTGTAGTGTAGTGTAGTGTAGTGTAGTGTAGTGTAGTGTAGTGTAGTGTAGTGTAGTGTAGTGTAGTGTAGTGTAGTGTAGTGTAGTGTAGTGTAGTGTAGTGTAGTGTAGTGTAGTGTAGTGTAGTGTAGTGTAGTGTAGTGTAGTGTAGTGTAGTGTAGTGTAGTGTAGTGTAGTGTAGTGTAGTGTAGTGTAGTGTAGTGTAGTGTAGTGTAGTGTAGTGTAGTGTAGTGTAGTGTAGTGTAGTGTAGTGTAGTGTAGTGTAGTGTAGTGTAGTGTAGTGTAGTGTAGTGTAGTGTAGTGTAGTGTAGTGTAGTGTAGTGTAGTGTAGTGTAGTGTAGTGTAGTGTAGTGTAGTGTAGTGTAGTGTAGTGTAGTGTTGTGTTGTGTTGTGTTGTGTTGTGTAGTGTTGTGTTGTGTTGTGTTGTGTTGTGTAGTGTAGTGTAGTGTAGTGTTGTGTTGTGTTGTTTTGTGTTGTGTAGTGTAGTGTTGTGTTGTGTTGTGTTGTGTAGTATTG
This sequence comes from Cryptosula pallasiana, assembly GCA_945261195.1. Taxonomy (NCBI): domain Eukaryota; kingdom Metazoa; phylum Bryozoa; class Gymnolaemata; order Cheilostomatida; family Cryptosulidae; genus Cryptosula; species Cryptosula pallasiana. The sequence goes on from OX183137.1 coordinate 42,313,763, forward strand.
TGTTGTGTTGTGTAGTGATTTTATATCAACTACTGGACACTCCAAGTTAGTACACAATTTTTGTATTCAGTGCTTATCTCAAATAGTAGATTTTATCAACCAACAAGTGACTCCCAGATACAGACAAATTACACGGAGTATAAAATAATAGCAAATTATTCCACAATTCAGTTTAGCAATGTACAAGTATATAATATCAAATATATTAGACATCTGCCTGGTAAAGGCAAGTGCAGCTCTTTATAGGAAACACAAACAATACTCATTTGCTTATTGAAAATGAGCCGATCATGCAATACAATACCATGAGTTTACAAATATAAATAAGTAATACATAAAAATGTAAACAATAACAACTAATCAGGTTGTTGACACAGCGTATCTGCTCAGTGGGAGTCCAGGTCAAATCAGAAATAAGGAGAAGCAAACTCCTTTTAAAGTAATAAATATTCTGCGATATCTGGTCCGAGCTAACGGATAAGGAAGGTAGTAGTAATCAACAAAGAATTCTTACCTTTATGGGCCTCAGGCTTTCACATATGTTGGGCACTGGCTAAGTAGGTCGGGATCTCGATTCAGTAAAGTTCTTTTATACCTTAACTAATATGGTGGACCCCGAATGTGGATACCGATTCGGCATAGGAAATTCGGTTTTAATTCGGGAGAGGTTATATATGTTATAATGAACAGATCCCAAATTGGCTAATAAGGGAGCTCATTGGAATAGAATGAGGAGAGATCAAGGGGGATTGGAATAGAATGAGGAGAGATCAAGGGGGCGGGTGAGAGGGAAGGGGTAGAAGGGGACAAGGGTAAGATTGAGAACTTTTGCTAAAATCTCCCACATTTGGACATAATGAAAAATGACCAATATTAATGATGGGAGTTTCAGGCTACACACTTTCGAAAAGACCATTTTTGAACAAGCATTTTCAAAAAGTCGCGGATTTGATACACTTGAATGTTTCTGATTAAAAGTATACGAAAGCTCTAAAACTGCAACTGAGGTTAATTCTTGCTCATTGTATAAAAAGTATTTTGTTTGTCGCGAAGCAAAGCTAAGAAATTCTGGATGCTTCAGGCGTGGACATTGTATGCATAGCCAGGTAACATTCACCTGACAGCTCTGAAATTATCGTAGTGAAGATGAAACCTAAAAGATTTATCGCTTTTCACCGAAAAAGTTTTATTTTAATCAGAAACTCTGTGTATGTATGAAGCAAATTTTCAGTTTAACACATTAAATGAGACACAATAGAACTAATGAAGTGATATGTGAGCATGAAATCTAGTTGCGGACTCGTGATGAATAAAATTATAAATAAAAAAATTGCTAATTTCAAGTTTATGAACTAAGGGATAATGCATAAAAGCTTTTAACTTTGCTCAGAAGTGTTTCATCTGCTTTAAGATTATTTGAGTTATTGGTAAAGAAAAAATCAATCTTTGATGTGCATTTTTGTTTGCCTAATAATTTTAATACAATAAAATTAAATTTTTTAAACGAACTTGTCTCCACCACGATAATTTCAAGATTATTAGATAAACCCTACCGCATAGCCGATGGTTTAGGGGTAAAAAGCTTTCAACCATGACTATATTTCAAGCGTGCAATTGGAGGTGTGCTAAAGAGCCCTCCCAATAGTGGGTAGAGGGGTGAAGTGGGTTTTAAAAATTGTAAAATCAAAACAAATTTGAAAAAATTTTAATACGCTTTTTACCGCAGAAAATTGGTTTTGTTAGCTGGAAAAAAAATACATACTATGATTCACCTTGACACTCAACGGCCACTTTGCCACGAAATTTTTCCCCATGTGATCCAGTCTCACATTTTATCACCAGTGATCAGAAATCTACTGCACAGCAGAAAATTATTTCACTTCGTGTTTGGTAGCCTCCACTATGCATCGATTTTTCACAAGTCAAAATTATACTGATTACTGGAAAGCCTGGAAATAGTCATGGCCGATGATGACACTCAAGGGATGATTTTTTTAACCATGACTCAGTATTGGAGAGTCATGGTAGCACTATACCACTGCGCTGTATTACCAAGACCAATCTTAGCCAGTGATGTGTACGTACACTGACCTTTGCGGACATACACTAGAGAGCCCGCTGCAAGGATTAAGCAATGCATTGCAAATAGCTAAGACAATACAAATTCCTCTGTGACGTCAAGAGCGGCTGAATGAATAAACAAGCATTTGTTATACCCTGAGTTCTTTACTTGTGGGCAGGCGAGAGTGCGGTACAGGAGAAGGCCTCATAAATTACAATATCACGTGTGACATTAATAGGCCACTGAAATGAACTGTATATTTCACTGGGATGTCGGAGTCATTTCCTTTTGTTGTTATTAATAGGATCATGTTTTAGGTTCTAAGTCTACACTGACATGCTCTACTAACTACGCTAGTAGGAAGCGAACATTGTCTGTTGATTCATTGCTTGTTAAAAAATACTACGGCTAGTTGGTCTTGCCTTGGCTAAAACTACTCATCTGTCTTTTACTTGTCTGAGCTGATTAGAGCAGCGCTTGTAGGTTAAACTTGATTAGAAGCAGCAGAAGCTTCATTATTAATTAGCAGGCAGCGCTGAGGCAGCCTTCAAAGCCAGCAGCAGCATACACAGAAGTTCTCAAATAAGCATCAGTGGTGAGCTGGTAAGTATAAATAAATTCATAAATTTAACTTGACTGACAGTAAAGTGCGAAGCATTTCTTTGTTTGGTTGCTAAGAGTAACAGATCTATGTATCTGGTAACTATATACTGGTACGATGTATTTATTTGTTATGAATTTTGGTAGAAAGCATAAAATCAGCTAAAAATGGTGCAAACAGTTACAACGGGAGCTACTGTGACCACCCGCACTACTCACCATGACCTGAGTCTACATGGTAGAGCTGGAGCTGTACTAATTATACTACTGGTTTGTTTTGTCACATTCATTGTTGCTTTTACCACGTCTGGCTGGAGATCGCATGGAAGCTATTCAAGTAGACATAATGGACTTTGGGAGTACTGTTCTCCATACACTACCTGTAAGTATAATCTTCTTCAAACAAACATTTTTAGTTCTCAAATGTATGTTCAAGATGGTTAAACATGGCAGATTTCATTGCATATCTGTATCGGTGATAGCCATTAGTGACTGAGTAGCAGTTTTTCCAATAGAAAGACATAGATAACATAGAGAAGATAACAATAATGTATTATTCATATATTCTTGTATCTTCACTTGTTGTTTCAAGTTCATCCCTGCTAGCAAATAACTTGGTATCTAGATAGCATTGTCACTCGTTGCTCCATTACTGATAGGTCCTCGATAAAAGCCCACCTTTTTGAATTTTGCTGTGGAGGTTACATGTTGCCGAAGTATGTCTCTAAATTGTGGAAAACTTTGTCATCCATGCATAGTCTTACGGCTCGTGTACATCTACCAATTACCAATCAATTTTACTTACTGATTGAGGATTTTCCGTTTTTTTCGGTTTACCGTTAAATGCACATAAAATGATCGGTAGCATCTTATTTGAGGCTTTTAGTAGGTTTTGATGCTTAAAAAATAAGTAGACACTTTGAGATTTAACCAATCACATCGCTCACCTTTTCAATTAAAACATTTCTCAGACGCAAGTCTTTTAGCAGAGAGGGGCGTTCATAGACTCCCCTCTTTGCTGTTGTAAAGCATCTATGGCTAACAATGACATTACGTACAGCAATTTTAACTGGGGCTGAATAAAAACAAAACGTAAAGAAGAAAAATCATCATTTTCTATCGGTTGGGGCAAATTGGTAAACAATATTTGGTAGATAGACACCCGCCTGTATGCACATTTGAAACTTTGTTCATAGACATCTGCATATCTATAACTCTATGCATAGATATATGCACTTGTATAACTCTATGAACCATCATAAGCACAAGTATACATGTATGTCTATGGGATGTTGCAGCTGAAGACTACCATGTAGCTACCCAAGTGCTCATGTGTCTGGCACTGGTTGGCTTGGTTATAGCGGTCATCCTCATCTTTCTCTATCTATTTGTCCACACCGTCAGCAAGTACCAAGTGCTGCTGGGACTCGTCATCGACAGCTTTATTACATGTAAGTAGAGGGTACTTAGTGCTGAGTCCTTACAGTTGCTTTTGTCTAACAGTCCAAGTAGGCCCCAATGACAAAATCTAGTCCAAATACCAGACACTGTATCTAGGACTACACGCTGGTTACCTGTAGATGGGAAAGTCATATATTATTCAGTTTATTGACCTGCTATAAAAGCAATCAAGTGGCTGTAGCATGTCATAAAGTTGATAGAAAACAGCAGGTGCTCTCCCAGTGGTACAGCAGGTGCTCTCCCAGTGGTACAGCAGGTGCTCTCCCAGTGGTACATTCCCAGTTCCGTTTCATTGATTGACATCACTTATTTATGACTGCACTTTTTTGTGCAAAAAACATGAAACAACAAACACTGTTTCCAACAAAAAATTTTGTACAATAGTTTTTTAATAATCGGCAAACATTTGCTTAAATTTTTCTGCAACCAATGTTGAAGGCTGGCTGCTGCAGCATGTGACATGCACTGCAACAACTAAAAGTTCGTATTTTTAAGCTGCAGCAAAATATCAAGTGAGTGTAGCAAAAAGTATTTCTACTATCACCTTAGTCTGTCTGTCACTCTGTGTATACCAGCTCCTACTTGTAGCTCATCTACTGAGCACATTAACTGTTGTTAGTAGCAACAATGGCGGTGCCATGATGTGAACAATTAGGTCATTGCCATAGCAATAGTCTCCCCATCACAAAACTTGTTGTCGTTTTCCTGGAGCCTAATCAAACTTGTGGAAAACAGCAAGTTTTCAACAACGATGAATAGTGTTTTGGTTTGAAACGCATTATTGAGAGCTGAGCACTACCCATCTTTGTTCTTTTTATCCCACAAAACTTGGACATCTCGTATTTGAACTATTTTCTTTACTTTCGCATTCATTTTCTATCTTTCCGCAGTTTGTTGAAATACACAATGAATGTTTGTGATTGCTAATTGCATACATGTTGCACACACCTATACATACCTACCCCACTAATTGCATAATTGGGTATATCAATTAAGGTAATAGCTTGCCTTGTGCAATACACCTGCTACAGTCTGCTATCATCCATGTCAGCTATCTCTATTGTAGTTGCCTTGATGCTCATTTCTATCATTGTGTACGGAGCTAAAGCAGGAGATTACGTCTCGTGGTCGTATGCAGTGGCTGTCATATCCACCATCTTATGTCTGTGTGCAGCCATAGTAGCAGCTATACAACTGGCCAGGTGCTAGTAAGATGAATATTATCTGAGCACATCTGCTGCTAGTAGTACTAAACTGAAAGCCTATGACTAATTAATGCCTAGACACTGATCTGTGATATTCTACCCGCTGTATTTGTGTTTAGTTTTGGTAAAATCAATTTGTAGCGCCAGCCCCTTATATGTCATGTAAAGTGCTAAAGTGCTCAACTTTTCGTAGCCATATGCTATGAAGATGAGATTGAATTCAGAATACATGCTATTTATATATAATATATTCTGTGCTGCTTGCTGTGTGCAGTTAATCAAAATATTATCATATACTTTATTGTATCTTTTCATTCAGCATGTTAAATTTTTTGTACAAATACAGCTCGTTTATCTTTGTTCTTTGTACAACAGTGGGTATATAGACGGCTCTATGAGTACATAGACAACTCAATTTGTACGTATACAACTCTATGAGTACAAGAGTGACTTCATTTTAGCAAGGCTATATCTATTCACCAGCTGTAGCTGATTGGAGACATTTTTAGTATAATTTTTAAATGTTTATTTATAAATCAGTATTCCAAAGTGTTGTCCAATGATTTTAGGAGTTGTCCTCCCTGCAAAAAACAACTACAAGGTGAATTTTTTAAGAAAAATAAAATATATTGAAATTCAATAAAAAAAAAACTCATTGAGTTACACAAATTATAAGCTCCTACCAAGGAATGAGCCTTAAGTATGCTGGGCAACCAATTTTCCCCAAAATGTGAGCTAGCGAACTTAAAAAACAATAATGTTCAAAGTTCTAAAAAACGATTGTTAAAGATTCTTCATGAAGGTCTTGTCATCCAGGTCATGCACGTGTGACATATTGCAGTAGATTTTGGTCCGGTGCCACAAAATCCTACCAAGCTCGAGTACTCTGCCTCTCTTCAAAGGGGACACCGCCAGTATGGCGGGTGTCACTTGTCCAAGTGACTTTACCAACTAGTAAGGAGAGCCCGGAGCTCAGACAGATTAGTCTGGTTGCTGTAGTATAAACTATTGTATTCTATAATGTTCTAGGGAGGTAGTCTGCTAGAGTGAAGTGGCAAGAGTAGATACAATGCTACAAATGCAATGAGTGTATACAGACTTTCATAGGCTGGAGCACAGGAAGCATACATGTCATAAACCAATAAAATGTCCAGAATACAGAGGATAACCAATCATATTCACAGGAAGTGGTTTAGACAAATAGCAATACATGGCTAAAGCCTGGTTTCCATACATCTCCCAAGCGCTCGCACGAGGTCGCAGAAGCTTCTGCCACGATCTGCGATTTATGGAGACCGTGATTGTGCGATGTGCCACGATTTCCTACGAGGTTGCTGCGACGTCCCACGAAAGTTGTTTGCAAAGTACTTTTCTGCGACGCACCCACGATCAGGAACAACTGGCGATCGCCAAGGATCTATGGAGACCGTACACATGCGACCAAACATAGATTCTGAAGATTAGGCGACATCGTTTTATGTCTTTTTCCTAAAAGATCAGGGTAAAGGTCAGGAAAGTTGACCATGGCCGAAGCAATCATGTAGTAGTAATATTATTATAAAAATAATTATTATTTTTTTGTCATTGACAAAAAAATTGACCTATCAATAATAATAATTTTTTTTACTTCATTCATATAAAACCTATAGCTTCTAATAATAAAAAGCGCAACAATAGCCGTAGTTTGTTCGTTGATATTAATAATAATAAATAACGATTGAATAATTGTATTTAAATTATTAAATATAACAATAGCTACCAGTGAGTGATAAATAAAAAATAATTTTGGGAATTTCACTGGTGAAATTGTTATGATTAATTAAATAATAATAATAATGCTATTGAGTTGATCATTATTATTATGAATTATAATAATAATTGTAATAATAATTTAATAACAACAGCCTTTTATAATTAATAATAATTTATTATTATTTATTACTTACTGCTTAAACTGCAGTAGCAATAAACTTGTGTTATTATTATGGTTGCCTCTTATCATAATAATTATTAACATAAAAGCTCTTTGCATGATAAAAATAGCTAATTTTCACATATTAATAAAATAAATTAATTAATAGGATGATAATAATAACTAAATCTACCATGTATTTACAAAGGAATCGCAGCCGGTCGCCAGCAAATGCAAAAGTATGGAAACCAGGGATCGCAACTCCTCGTGAGTCGCCAGTGCTCGCAGGAGATGCTGCGATTACTTGGGAGATGTATGGAAACTAAGCTTAAATATAACAACAAATAGTAAGATAAGTGCAAGTAGTTAAATAGAATAAGCGCCCAAGGATAAAGGGGAGGAGTTAATTTGTAGAATGTCTGCTGATACCCGTTCCTATCTCCTTATTAGTCCTAGGGCTGTGCCATAGCCAGACGTCCATCTTTCTTAGTATTTAGAGGTAGATAAGTCGCAAATTTGGCCTTTTGCAGTTCCACAGCTATTCTTGAGATCTTACGCTAAGTTACTCATTTGGCTCTGGCCCAGTAAGGTTACTACCGGCCAATAAAGGTCACCACCTGTCACTGTCATGTTTGCAATACAAAGACGGCAGCATTGATTGCTCTACTGTTTGAAACAGGGACAACCAGTGTTGCTCATGTTTAATCAATACCAAAAGGTGTCTCTGGCTCACAGAGACAGTCTCCAGTAGGTAAGGGCCTGCAAAGGTGTTTACAGGTTTGTTTCATAAAAATCTACCACAGTATTTCAGCATTGCTTGAAACTGGGTTAAAAAATAGGTCAAGTTTCACATAGACATAGAAGCAGTAGTAGAAAGTGAACAAGTGTTTACTCTGCTACCTTGTGTAGTCAGTGGTATTTTGAAGCTTTATTTAAATTTATTCACTGTGCAGGGTCATAAAAACTATGGGACAGTTTTGTCTGCATGTAGAGCAAGTCTTACAACATGGTGCTTTGAAAAAACCATCGGCATGGCAACTCTCGCAGTCTGTTGCATGATTATAGCAGCAACGCAACTGCTTTAGAAAACAATTTTCTGTATAGCGTCTACATCTATCTATAGCCTGCTGATTTTGGATGTCCCAAATTCTGCTTTTTGTAAAGTTATTTGAGGCAATCAACAGGTTTTTGTTACTTCAAAGAGTTGCAAAACCTTTATGCTCAACCAATAATATCTGGCATTTTCAATCTAAATGCTTTCATTTCTTTTGTTTCACGTTTAGCGTTTTTAAAAGTTTCTCAATAAATTACTTTCCAAGTGGAATTCATTGATTATATTGCTACACAGTTAGTGCTGCTCTAGAGTGTAGCAGTGAGTTGAGCACAATCTGGCAGTAGCGTATACTATAGAGTAATGGGGTAGTGTCGGCCTTTCTCTATTGATTCAGTTACCGGAAACAGTTTATCGCCAGATGGAATTATATACAAGTGTATGTTTCAGCGTTGTTATTTAAAGGGGTTATGACACCACTTTACAGAGACGACTTTTTCTTGTTAAAAGTGGAATCGCCGTATGTCAAATCAATCATCAACCAATCAGCGTAACAATGAAATACAATAACGATAGTACTAGTAGCGTATGAAGAACAGCATTTGTTTGGTTGTTATTTTTTATGCTGTGGTTGCACAATGTTGACAGCCCATCAGAAGCTATTAAAAGAAGATTGAGCTCTGTGATCGCTTTCATTGTCAAAGCTATTACCAGTCTGCAATTTGGAAATCTCATCAAGAAGACATCACTTGTTGTATGAACGTACTACCAATAATAATAAATAATCAAATCATCATCATCATTCGATGGTGACGATGATTAATTATTACTATGGGATGCTGATGACGATACCAATATCCTACTGGAACAAAATTCTACACAAGAACGAATATCTGCCCCCTTTGACTGAGCTGTTGTTATTGCCACTTGTTGGTGCCTTGCTCAATTATTATCATCATCACAATCAATTGGCACTTTTCAGAGCCATCCATCTGATATGGAAGAGTTGTTCTAAAAAAACCCAGCTACACCTACTATATATTTGTACTATTTAGTAAATGGGAGTAAATGATACTAATAATGCTGTACATACATACAATCATGCATTCTTATATGCATCTCAATACACATATTACATATAATATTTGATTTTGAGCCAAAATTGATAACCACCATATCCAACAGTATTATTGTGTATAAATAAATAATAAATCATTTTTGATAATAATTATAATATTGTTGGTACTTTGTTTGTAACATGACAATAGTAGTAGATTAACACCAGGGACATAAATTTAAGGCCAAGTTAGAAATTATTGTCTTCATAGTAAGTGATACTCATGTTTATGCAAATTTATTCTGTTTTAATTTTATATACAACCAAATTAATTATCTCACATGCTCACAAATTTGTTTCATAATAGCACAAATTTGCTTGGTAAGAACATGACATGATGTTTTACTAATTCTCATATTACAGCAGAACTGTTGTAAGTGTGCCAGACAAAAATTTTAATTGAAATTATAGTTTATTCGTATAACACCAGTAAATAGCTAAGAGCATAAATCATTCAGCTTGTATCTACCACCCAAAATAAATCAAACTTGAAAAAAATTCTTCATGAAACTAAAACAATAGGATATATCAAATTTATAATTTGCAACTGTCTTATGACGACTTTCTGGCGCTGAGCATAACTGTTCTTGTGAACTGAGTTGATCAAAAAGGTCACGGTTTCTGGGAGGTTGACACATTCTTCAGCAATCATTGTAGAATGACAGGTAGAGATGAATGTAATCTATACATGCTGTGTCAGGGAGCCATTCAAGAAAGCTTTGGTGCAGCTGATGCCATCAAGGACAAGTATTGGGTAATACTGTACAACCATCTATAAAACAGAGGTTTCATAGATTTTCAGCAGATAACAGCTTCGACTAATGATCAGACAACAGTTCCATATAAATTCAGCTCAACATACCTTTGTAGTTTCAGAGCAGAGCTATGTCTCAATAACACTAGTTTGATTCCCAAGCCACAAAACCTTACTTGGTGCAGTGATCTGGATTGTCAATGACTCTCTTTGTTTCGTCCGACTACCATTTTAACTGGAAAATAAAAAATAGTTTTCAACATTCCAACTCAATGTATTTACTTGTCGTATTTTTTGGTCAAGTGCAAAGAATGACATAACGCACAACATAGCGTGGCCACTTGCTGTTACATTGGTGACTTCAGATTTACGCAGGAACAACAAACCATCTCTCAACAGCCACATAAATTGTGTTGCCCCATGCAATAAAAATTGTTTTTGAAATCGCAGTTATCAGCACACCGGTTTTTTTTTAGTCCAGGTGCTAAATGATTGACTGGTATAAATAATTTTCTTTCAACAATCAATGAATGCTAACAGTAGTAGTAGTGATAGGAGTAGCTGGTAACATATATACGTATATCTGGTCCAAGTAGTGGAGTGGTATTTGCAGTGTACAAACAGGAAATTACTATCAAAGACAACTAACTGCATGAAGTTTATCACTCTTTCATTCCAGAATTCTTTTATCATCACTATTTAAAATGATACCAAATGAAAATGCCACTGATCATTTCTCAGAAAACTTGAGATGGAACATTATTTTAGAGCTGCTATTAGTTACACTCCACAAATAACAAGTAGGTAATATTTTACAGTAGTAGCGATAGTAACAACTACCAACATCAAGCAAATCACCAACAGTTACATTACATTGACTGATAAACAAATTGTAACAATTATCATTTCAAGAGTATAATAAATGATGGGCTGAAATGTGACATATTATTATTGATAATACACTAAAAATAACAGAAGATACTATGAACAATTAATCATCACAAAATTATTTATAATACAAACAATAATACTATTATAATAATAATAAAAGTACTAACAGTTGGCAAACTACTAATAACTAAATTAATCTTATGAGACTTTCATTATAATTATTATTATTATTATTTATCATTCCATAATAATTATCAGCCATGAAAAAATTATTTTTGTTTCTTATTATTATATAAGAAATAAAAGTAATGTTTTCATGGCTGATGATGATGGTATTTATTATCTTATTACACTTACTTCGTAGGCTGCTAGCTTTCATTTATTTAGTGCTTGCTGATAGTTCTATAGTTACAGTATGAAACAACCAGCAATTAATTATAGAACAAACTACTTCTATTATTCTGATATATATATAATAATAATAAACAATAATATACATACATACATGAGTATGTATATTTATAATGAAGAATAATAATGAAAAAAATAATGATAATAATAATAATTTATTTTATTATTATTATAATTAATATATATATATGATAATAATAATAATAATTAGTATTATATTTATAATAATAATAATTATTCATTTATAGCCTACGGGTTTGGTTTATTGAGCAACAACAACGACTTGTTGTTGTGACTGTATGGACCATAATCATCATTATCATTATAATAAATAATAATAACTACTATTTATTATTATAAATAATTATTATTATTATTTTTTATTATTATTATTTATTATTATAATTATTATATAATAATAATATATATTATTATTATTATTATTATTGAGTTACAACATTTTTCAAAGAATTCTTAGATAGAGAAAGCTTACAACACAACACTGACCTGCTTAAATTTGCAGTGAGTGGCTTATTATTGCAACTATAACAGCTCACACCATGCATAAATGCACGACGACCGTTATTTGAGTTTTCTTTATTTATTTGCAATTCATCTCAACAGTGACAAAAATTCTACCACTGAAAAATAACAACGAAGACGTTATTGAGCCTATCTCCATGACCGGACACAAAAGGGACGATCTATAACATGTGTCGACATTTAAAAAGTTACGACATTGGTCTATTCATCCATGCTACGTTTCAAATGTGCTAGGAAAATTTCACGTACTTTTGGTGTGATAATTATTTCAACCTTGACCTACTAGTATACTAACCAAAAAGTCGTCTGTGATATCTACACAAAATAATAAAAAGGAAATATTATAAAGATAACAGTTATTATTATTTTACCTCCACCATTCGGCTGCATTCAATAGCAGGTATTATCAGAAAACTGTGCTAATAAATATTTCTATCACTTAACAGCTTCAGTTCAATGATATATGTCAATAAATAATATTAGTTATTATTATTATTATGATGAACCGCCGTTATTATTCCGTGAGTAGAGCTTTATAGATCGGGTCAGTCCTTCCATGGTAAAGAGAAGAGTCGATCGATTACTGTTTGGTCGATCTTTGAGGAAAGATCGCGACAATTCTAGCGGTCCGCTTTTGCTCGACAATAAATCGATCTTTTGAAGGCTCGCCCTTCCATAGACGTGAAAGGTCGACATAATCGCAAAGATCGGTACAATTTTCGTCATGGAGATAGGCTCATTGTTGCTGTTGAAAATGTACTGAGAGAAATCTAGTTTCTCACTTACTAGTAGAGGGAGAGTATCAATCAAACGTAGAGTATTCTCATACAAGTAAACGCATTTTTTGGCTAACTCTCAGGCTATAACCAAAGATTGCAGAAGAAAAAAGAAATATCTTTGCCTGTACCGGTACAACAACAACCCTATCAAAGTCAACAGGTACCAGCTGACTTTTCAAAACAGCGTTAAAAAATAAGATAAATTGTGCTAACTCTCTTTTTTGTATTCAGCATAATGCTTGCTGAGCGAGTCTTTCTAGCTCAACCCACAAATACCCAAACAAGCCAGTTTTTGGGTCCTCGCCTTTATAGCTCTATATGACTTGCGCCGTCTTCGTGGAAAAAAGTCGTCTAGGTCAGCAGAGATTGCGTTTATGCGATAGACTGTGGCGAGGAGAACACAACTCCGCAAGAATAATAAGCTAATGTCCAGGCCTGAATTGGCAGCAGCTGCTCAAAACAGAGCCATTTATTGGTGTCATAACCCCTTTAAGATGTTAGTTTAAAATTGGAAATCAAAAAATGACCTGTTGAAGGGTCTAAATTAGCAATTCAAACTGATAAAAAGTGCAATAATTTCTGTGTTTTTAAAAAACGGAAACACATATATATCCTTAGATAAAGCAACAATAGACTTTGAAAGTTTTCGATAGTTGTATGATTGTAACGTAAATGCCAAAGGCAGTAGTTTAGATAAACTGCCCTCTTTTTAATCTTTAAAATAAACATCAGTAATTGGCTCGCAGACAATATCCCTTGCACCTAGTTTAATAGTTTTTTGTTGGGGGCGTTCGTTTATAAAATTGAATAAAGCTCTCAGTCTATTCATATTTTCAGCCAATAAAATCAATTACGTCGAAAACACTAGTGACTTCTGGCTTATGTACTCGTATTGTCACTATATCCATTGCACAGGATACAATGTGGGGGTCTTTGAGCTCAATCAGGCTTTAGTTAGTGGAGATGTTTGTTGGAGTTGTTTGCTTTTGTTATTGGACAGGCAACTTCTAAGTTACTTAGCTATCATGCTTCTGACACGCATACATATTTGTTACGTTATATATCTTGTAAAATCAAGCAAAGCCAAATCGGTTCATGTGTATTATATAATAAATTATGTGAAAAGAGCTCGAATGGGGATTGCTATAATTATGTGTAAATGCATATGTACATACATATATCTGCTGATTATGGGTATGGATGTCAGGTGGGTAAGGTAGCGCTCAGGTGGGTAAGGTAGCGCTCAGGTGGGTAAGGTTGCGCTCAGGTGGGTAAGGTAGCGCTCAGGTGGGTAAGGTAGCGCTCAGGTGGGTAAGGTAGCGCTCAGGTGGGTAAGGTAGCGCTCAGGTGGGTAAGGTAGCGCTCAGGTGGGTAAGGTAGCGCTTAGGTGGGTAAGGTAGCGCTCAGGTGGGTAAGGTAGCGCTCAGGTGGGTAAGGTAGCGCTCAGGTGGGTAAGGTAGCGCTCAGGTGGGTAAGGTAGCGCTCAGGTGGGTAAGGTAGCGCTCAGGTGGGTAAGGTAATGCTCAGGTGGTAAGGTAGCGCTCAGGTGGGTAAGGTAGCGCTCAGGTGGGTAACGTAGCGCTCAGGTGGGTAACGTAGCGCTCAGGTGGGTAAGGTAGCGCTCAGGTGGGTAAGGTAGCGCTCAGGTGGGTAAGGTAGCGCTCAGGTGGGTAAGGTAGCGCTCAGGTGGGTAAGGTAGCGCTCAGGTGGGTAAGGTAGCGCTCAGGTGGGTAAGGTAGCGCTCAGGTGGGTAAGGTAGCGCTCAGGTGGGTAAGGTAGCGCTCAGGTGGGTAAGGTAGTGCTCAGGTGGGTAAGGTAGTGCTCAGGTGGGAAAGGTGGTGGATCTAATTACACCAAGTATGTGGGAATATTTATTGTTGTACAGTATTGTGTAATATTGGTATAAGTACAGATGTGATGTTTTAGTATAGTCAAGGAACCTTATAAGATGGCTATCGGCGATGAGGACTACTACAACACCCCCCCCCCCCCCCCCCCCTATCCGAGTAAAGACTAAAGTTAATCTTAAAGGAACTCTTTTACTAGTGATGATATGCCTTATGGTATTAATTGTTGAATTTACTACTTCTGGATGGGAAGTTGATGGTAGAAGTTTTGGATTGTGGGAAGAATGCTTACCTTTGCCAGGTAAGTGTTGTCTTTATTTAAACCTGACTAATCCTTCAGTTAGAACAACTTTCCTTTCAAAAGTCACACTAATATGGCAGGAGTTAGCATCAATGGGTGTTTTGTATATCTTTACTTTTTGGCCTTCATCGTCATCTTCGATGACACTCCACTCGTCTCTTGTGAGTGACAGCGTCTTTCTCCATTGAATGAAATACTTATCCTGCCTCATGCTCCAGTTCAGCAGAGTCAGCTTATGTAAGTTATTTGCAGTGTGAAGAGAATTTCGCTTTTTTTCTACCAACAACCTTTTTACTGTTATCAAAACTCCTTGTTGAATGTGCTCTGTCACCTATTTTAATAACCTTTCCACATCTACATGGGAGTTGGTACAAACCTGTGTAACTTTCCATCAAGCTTGTTTTGTTTTATTTCAAATATATTTCAAAAATAATTGCATTTTACTATATTTTCACGTAGATAATCCTGGTGAGCAGCCGGCCTGTGTTTGTATCCCATAATTCCACATTTCTAGGCTAATCACACGATTTGTTGTATCGTATACCAAGAGGTCTCTGGCAGATAAGGAAGTTATAAGTGTTGTAGTGGATTTTCATGGGACTCGTCAAAAACCACTAACTCAACCTCTCTCTCTCTCCCTCTCCCTCCCTCTCTCTCTCTCCAGTCCAGAGGTCATTGAACCAACTGTACTATGGAGGAGTGCCGCTCCAACTCTGCAACTATGGTGAGCCCACGGCTCGGACTCAGTGCTTCAGAGTATTACACATTTATTACTCTACACCACTCGTGTAAAACAACAGTGATACTATTTGTTAACTAGGCAAGTGCTCAAGTAGAAAATTGATATAGTACAAAGACATCTGACATACAGTCCGCTTTTTATAGGCGGAGTCACAGGAACTGATTGTCCTAATTACAAACGCGACCAATAGCATATGAGTAGAGCATAAATACACACATGAACCAACTATTTATAGGTAATAAGCAATCACATGCAAGAAACAAGGTTAAATCGATAAAGCACCCAGAAGTAGGAAGCGGAAATTATGTGCAAATCTGTCAGTTATATAAGGTACTGCGGCATTTGCTTCCTGTGCTGAATTACTAGGGCTTGGTTAGCTTGTGGTCCAACTTTTGGTACATCTACTGGTAACTTGAGCTATTTCTGGTCCTCAGGCTACAGTAGATCTTTTGTTGCTGGCCCGGTATAGGTCGACTGAAGGCCGGGTATAGGTCTTCTGTTGGGTCAGTCAGGTGACTGCAGGGCCAGTCAAGTGACTGTAGGGCCAATCAGGTGACTGGAGGGTTGGCAGGACTAATTCCTGTCTATTTAAGTGGTTCTGGTTCTGGCAGTATCAGACTTGTTCGATGGTTCGTTTGACACTCTAAGTTGTCAGAGGGGCCTTTGTGTTCTTTATGTGTTGTATAAAAGTCCACTAGTGTTTTATTGAAAGCAGACAAAACTGCTGAATTTTAGAAACCAATTTGAGAGAATTGAGAGGACCGCAAGCTAACAGTGAAAGCTTTAGGGCTTACTAAGCACTTTCTGTTCCAAAAATTGAACCATGCCAAAGGCAAAGTTGTGGGTGGAGCTACACCAGCTTACTTTTTGACTTTTGGCTCCTAGTTTGTTAATACATTTTTAATGTATATATTATGATTCTTATCCGAGTTTTTCCAAATTGAAAGTTTTTTAGTAGAGTAGATATAAAAGGAACACTTTTACAGATGTTTGTACTTGCATTGTAATGTGAAAACTGGCACTAATACAACAATTACCTTCTAATACTTCATTGCATAAATGATTAACTGATTTGTAAAAAGTATCGAGAACCAGAGCCGATGGCGCGTCCAGGTTGCCAACAATAGGCTAGTGGAGAGTCTGATGAGTTCCAGTTTTGTACATCCACCGAAAAAGTTTCATTAGAAATTGCGAAAATTCGAGCAAACTTTGATGTGATGAACTTTTGTATTTATCAGGTACTATGTTGCATCACGTGACAGCTCAGGTGTTTATGTGTCTATCTATGGCTGGACTAGTGGTAGCTGCCGTACTTATACTAGTACACATGTCCTGTGATGTCATCGGCAGCAGGATACCGCTTGCTCTAGTCATTGACAGCTTCATCACTTGTAAGTAAAACTAAAAAAATATTTATCTTCGCCTAAAGCTATGAATTGTGGGAATTTTATTTTAGAGCAAAGTTCCGTTCAAATATGTCGACTATTATGGCTACTACAAGACACACGAACAGAAAAAATATTCCAATGATATTGCTATCATTTCGTTTCAGTTACCCTGATGTTAATAGTTCTTATGTTTGGGAGAGAGATCACCTGGGTTTACAACTAAGTCTCATGGTCATACGGAGCTGCTGTTTTGTCAGCCGTCTTATGTCTGAGCTCAGCTATAGCAGCTTCTGTACAACTAGCTAGGAGCTGCTGATACTGCGTTACAATCTCTAGTTGTGAGACATGCATAGATGTTGTCTAATTTTGAATTCCGTGACCATTTGTACATGAAAAATATTGTGATCACAAAATATGTTGTTTCTGGAAGGCATTAGAAAATTGATTATTAATCTCAATAGCTGCTAGATGTAATTAATTAAATTTAGCACACAATTCAACCTACACGTTGTTGAGATGTCTGTTGTTACCACCGCCATAACACAGTAATTGATGACCAGCCGTTCCCGAAGTTTGACCAAAATCTTGAAAAAGTTCACAAGATACTCTTTTTAGACTTTGCGCTATTAATTATTATATGCATTTTTAAAATTTAAAACAAACAAAATTTTACGTTCACGATTGACCCTGATTTAATACTTGGGCTTGATAAAATTCACTCGAAAGCTGTTAACATATGATCAGATGTTGAAGACATCTGAGGACATACCATCCAAGCACCCAGTAATCATTTGCATCTCACCTACTTGTAAAATAAACCTGGCAGGTAATTGCACAAATTTAACTCAGTTAGGATTTAATGTTTGCCAGGTTATTTGAGCTATCAGCTGTACCATCAGTACATGGATTGTATGCAGTGGCTTTTCAAATAATTGTCTATTCTTTAGTTGTGGGTGCTTTCCTTGTTTACCTTGGCTCAAGGTCTAGCCTAGGCCACTTCGTTATTAAAAGAACACCGAGACAATTGCTGGTGGCGTGTTTGTTGTAAAAGAGAGCAACAGCCAGCGTTAAAAAACAACCAGCAGGCACGCAAGTGTGCATCCAGTGCATTCTATCGCAGTATCATTCATTAATTCTGTCATAAGGGTTATTTCAGCCAAAAACTATGTAATTGTCTCATTGGGTTGAGAAAACATTTGAGTGTCAGAGGAGGTCGGATGAGAGAAATCTGGGAGCAGAGATAACCGGCGGACCAGCCAATCTAAGCAAAAAGAAACAAGAACTAAAATTTATTGAGAAATCAGTTTGAGCGAAATACATAACACTGGATGTACAAAGATAAAACCTTCAATGGTCTCGTCACTAGATCTCAAATGATTAAATCACTTGATGTGACCAATAAACAGAGTCGGAGAACCTCAGGATTGGCCAATCCTGTTCACAAGAGCTCATTGTGAGCCTTCATCCTTCTCTGCTTCTATCGGCAGACTTGATAGCGTTCTGGTGATGTCTAGTCGCCATCTCCTTCAACTCCCAGAATTCCACTTGAAGGAAGTCAGTAATAACTTTCCGAAGCTGGATCTACAAGTAAAATTGACAGAATCTACAGTTTCAAGTGCAACTGGGACAGCTACCAGGTGGTGGAATGATGACTTCAACAAATGCATTGAAAAATGCTTACTATTCAATCCAATGAGTTTATGGTAACAGGCAGTAACGCCCACTTTCTGCATCCCGTTAAATATGCGTGAATGACATGCTTCCCAGGGAACAAAATGAAAACATCTTACGGAAAGTGGGCGTACTTTCCGAAAAATATTGAGACGACTTTGGGTTCATAGAATATACAAAATTTGATTAAAATTTGACTAGAGAAAATCAAGTCAAGGTCAACTGAGATCTTCACTAGCAAAGAGCAAAATATTGGGTGAAACTGTAGTGACTGTGAAACAAAAGAAAAACCAACAATAAGAAGAAACTTGAGGTGTTGTGCGAATCATTGAAGGTTCCCAAACAATTCAGTTGTACTAATGCCAACCTGTAATGTGTGAATGAGCCGCATAAAGAAACCAAATACAAGGCAATGCAAGTTGGGATATTACAAATATAGAAAACCCTTGCTAGCGCTTCATTGCTAGAGAACAAGATAGAAATACAGATAAATAACTTTTTCACAATTTCTAAATTATTTGTGGAGTCAGATATTATGAGAAAGGCTTTGTGTAGTCAGAGACTATGGGGAAGGCTTTGTGGAGTCCGAGACTATGGGGAAGGCTTTGTGGAGTTAGATACTATGGGGAAGGCTTTGTGGAGTTAGATACTATGAGGAAGGCTTTGTGGAGTCAGATACTATGGGAAAGGATTTGTGGAGTCTGAGACTATGGGGAAGGCTTTGTGGAGTTAGATACTATGGGGAAGGCTTTGTGGAGTTAGATACTATGGGAAAGGATTTGTGGAGTTAGATACTATGGGAAAGGATTTGTGGAGTCAGAGACTATGGGGAAGGCTTTGTGGAGTCCGAGACTATGGGGAAAGCTTTGTGGAGTTAGATACTATGGGGAAGGCTTTGTGGAGTTAGATACTATGGGGAAGGCTTTGTGGAGTTAGATACTATGGGAAAGGATTTGTGGAGTCTGAGACTATGGGGAAGGCTTTGTGGAGTCCGAGACTTTGGGGAAGGCTTTGTGGAGTCCGAGACTATGGGGAAGGCTTTGTGGAGTCCGAGACTATGGGGAAGGCTTTGTGGAGTCCGAGACTATGGGGAAGGCTTTGTGGAGTCAGATACTATGGGGAAGGCTTTGTGGAGTCAGAGACTATGGGGAAGGCTTTGTGGAGTCAGATACTATGGGGAAGGCTTTGTGGAGTCCGAGACTATGGGGAAGGCTTTGTGGAGTCACATACTATGGGGAAGGCTTTGTGGAGTTAGATACTATGAGGAAGGCTTTGTTCGAATGCCACATTCAAGTATAACAATTTGAAGAAGCACACGTTCATATTGCAATTATCGATAGAGCAATGTGAGACAAGATAAGATAACTCAAAGATTTTAAATAAACAAGCCAACATACTGAACTCATCAATTCACTCCATGGAAAAATAGATTTGTTGCTATTCAGCATTACATGAAAAATGATAAACATACAGACAACCAAAATACAAGGGTCATAGGTCACAAGGGTCATAGGTCACACTAATCGTAGGTCACAAGGGTCACAGGTCACAAGGGTCATAGACAAACGCAAACAGACCAATGAGAATGAACTAAATTACTCACTGGATCTTTTATCTCTCTTTTCCATCCATCCACCAGCTTCTCCATACTGATTGGCTCTCCAACATAGACAACGATGGTCTGTATAAAGTAAATAGTGAATCATTCTATATGTATAGAGTGCCACATAACATAACAACAAGCAAACACTGTATACATATTAACAGCTTCAACTACAACAAAGAAGTTGTCCTTCCCATTTAATATTGAGAAGGCAAATTCTAATTCGTTAAACTCAAGCAAGCATTACTAAGCTGGTGAAGAAGAAGGCTATAGCTAAGTTATAGCATAGTAGTGTACCTGTCCTACACGAGGTATGTATGGTGAGTGGTTAGGCAATACATCATCCATGCCTATGTGCCATATAGGTATAACATCTGGTACAACATTACTGTCTGCTATCATACGGCCCACACCTACAGCACGCCAATGGGATGGTTGGTGACATGAAGGAGTATGAACGCTGACAATGTGGACAGGGTTCACACAGAAGTGTGGAAATGGTTAGAGTTGTGTGAAGCAATCGCACAAACGTACTTACTGAGAAATGTACTTACTGCACAAATATACTTACCCCACTTCAGTCTTTTTTCGTTGGCCAAGTTAATTTTACCTGCAGAACAGAAGAACAGGTGATAGAAATAACTACAGAATCTAACCTGCAGCTAAATACAGAACCATTTAAAGGACTTTGCCACTACAGCAATGTGTGTGTGTAGCCTTGCACAAGTAGTGTAGAGCTATCACAACAGCAATGTGTGTAGCCTTGCACAAGTAGTGTAGAGCTACCACCACAGCAAGTGTGTGGCCTTGCAGAAGTAGAGTACAGCTACCACTACATGAATGTGTGTGTGGCCTTGCACAAGTAGAGTAGATTAACTCACCTTCAGGAAACACTTGCACCCACTGGCCCTCGTTGAGCCTCTCCACACAGAAGTCTACACCTTGCTGATAAACTCCTTGACCTCTAACCACCGGTACACATCGTCCGTGTCCAAACATAAAAGAGAGAAGACGATTGCTGAATGTAAGCTCAGAAGCAGTTGGCACCCAACGCAACTGACCAGCTCTTATATGCCTCCAGGGAACGAGAGCTACCACCAAATGACACAGCAGTAGTAATATATGAGCAGATCTCCCTACCAAGTGTGTGAGTATAATATGGTAGTGGACTACTGCAACTAGCTAGTCACATATAGAGCATAATATGATAGTGGACCACTGCAACTAGCTAGTCACATATAGAGTATAATATGATAGTGGACTACTGCAACTAGCTAGTCACATATAGAGTGTAATATGGTAGCGGACTACTGCAACTAGCTAGTCACATATAGAGTATCATATGATAGTGGACTACTGCAACTAGCTAGTCACACAGAGTATAATATGATAGTGGACTACTGCAACTAGCTAGTCACACATAGAAATGAATGTCTGTTGTTGGCAATGAATTCATAGACAAACCTCTACAACTAACTTCAGCAAAACAATCTAAAGAAAATGGTAAAATAAAAAAACGTTGCCTTTCAATAATGATCAAGCACTCAACAGACTGCATCATTATGAGCAAATAACTAACAACAACACTAAACGATAACAAGTTTTATGGCTGCTCATACAACAGATATAAATGAGGCAAAACTAAGTAAGCAGCATCGAATGTCAAGGTGTCGAGGACCAAGTATATTCAACTACACACCTCCCCAGAGCAGAGGTTCATCAATGCAGCAGCGATGATTGCTCACTGTGATAAGTGGTCTACGGTTATATCCCCTTTCTTTGCGCTCTTTCAGCCTCTTGTCTATAAACTCATGGAAGACATCTGCGTTGTACAGAACCTTTGTGCTCACTGGCCAAGCTACAAAATTAATTACAATTGATAAAAGTCAAACCATACTAGTAGTAAGTAACAACCAATCACCTAATTAACTAAACAATCAATATGTGGTCAACTCAACATTGCAATTGTAACGTATTGTCAATTTGTCATACAATTACAGATTTCTTGCTGGCAAAGAAGAAAAATTTTCAACATGAAAAATAGAAAACTGCTACAATGTAAGTAAAAAAAAAAGAAGATAACTTCTGTAACTATTATTGCTGTGCTGCCTATTATTATCATTATAATTACTACTGCTGTATATTGCGATCATTATTGCTGTTATTCCTGCACTACTACAACCAGTTATGCTGCAGCTACTTTTTACAGATTATTTTTTACTATTGGAAAGGAATCTATCGGCAGCAACAATTTCCATTAAACGAGGTTATGAAATCTTCTGTATCTACTCGCTACAATTGATATTAACATTATAAATCTACATGCAATATTATATTTTATAACAATGACATTTTAGCAAAGTCATTTTTTAAGCATATATATCTTGTTGCCCAAAGCTTTTATTAATTTCACACAGGGCTCAAAACTTGGCGATATAAATACTGGCTACAAATTTTCAGTAGCCAGAGTGGCAATAGCCAGAGTTGCAGTAGTCAGAGTTGCCATGACTGTATTTTAGCCAAGATGGAGTTTTTGTAATAACTACACTATTTTGACACCTATCACACTCTCCCCCTCCCTCTTCATCTCTCTCCCCCCCCCCCCACCCTCTCCCTCTCTTTCTTTGTAATAAATAGCAGACATAGCAATGAAATTCACCTATTTATTGAGTTAAATAAATACAAACAGTGCCGAGCGTGAAGAGTGGACGGAGAAATGTAGTGGACCAGGGGGACAGAAGCCACCTTTCCAGCTTGTCCAGCAGCAGACAAAGACGACCAGCAGTTTGAAGTAAAATTATGCCCAGTGCGCTGGTCGACCCCAAAAGTAGGCCCGACAAAATAGTGCCAGTGGACCGAAAACAGGCTCAGTTGATAATTTGTAAGTGAACCGATAACAGGCCTGGTTGATATAAAATAAAATCCATGAAATAACTTGCCTTATTATAATTGTCATTCACCACCGAGTAATAGTAGTAGTACAGGCAGCGGTTTACACAACAACAACTGGCTCAAAGTCAATGTCTCTGATAACTTAAACCAGAAGGCTTTCTCGCTAAACTAGTGTATGGGCAGTAACTACTATGATTTGTAAGTTTTATAACTGCCACATAATAGAGAGGGTGCAGAGGCTCACAGTTACGGTTTTTGAGATAAAAATTTTTTTGAAGTGTAGCGCACTACTTTATTCACTGCCAACTCGGGCACAAATGAAAACATTACATGGTTATGTAGTAGTGCAGACCAATTTCTGTCTCTGATTGGACAAGATTTTTACAGGTAAACTACATTCATTTTGTGCAACAGTTAACAGTAAAGTATTTGTAATCGAACCGATTGAATAGGGAATGTTATGTTTTTCTAATGCTCACTAAACCAACTCATAAAAACTAGCAATAATAATAATTAAAATAACAATATTAAACTGAAAAATAATTACAATGGTATGTTATATAATGTTGCAAATGTTTATCCAATTAATTCAAAGTTCATAAAGCGTTCGCTATAAATAGATTTTTACAAACTCGCCTGCTTTAATGCCATGTAAGTGCTGACTTGATTAGTCAGGACCACTGGCAGCAAGATGTCCTTTCGCTACGAGTGCAACTTTTTCTGGCAGAGGTCTGCTAAAGTTGGCTAAGCATGAGAGGGTACATAGATGCAGAGGTCGTTGTCTAGACTGTGATGTTTATTTCACACTAAGGAGAACGAGGTCGAGTACAGGAGAGACGATTTCACTCCCGAATTCTTTCCACACAAACAGAACCCCTCACAGAGGGAACACAGGCCACTAAACCGATTTGCTCTCAACGGCGACCCCCCCCCCCCCTTCCACCCCAGTCAGAGAGATCACCGGTGACCCTATCTACAGCAATGGGTTTGGTGCTCTTTGTCGGATCCAACTCCACCACAATCATGAGGAGCGAGCCCTCCGTCATTCGTGAAATCAAAGATTGTCTCCATGGTAGATTTTTCTGATTAATACACTTGTGACATCTCATTTTGAGCACATCTTTCCCACCCAATGACCCTTTTCAGGGTCACCAACTGTTACCAAAGAGTTAAAATGTTCTTGGCCCTGGTTGGTGTCAAAATTCCGTGGTAGATTTGCTTCAAGTCAGCCTGTCTAGGCCATTCATGTACCTAAATGAGTCACGCCAAGGTACTACTGCTGAGCAGATACGTTCATTGCGCAGAGCTGGTGGGTGATGCGGACTCTAGTCTGAATGTTGAATGTTTTGGGCAGAAGGTGAAGGTGGTGCTACCTATGGTGTGTCTTTTGAGAAGCCACCACAAATTCTTGCGCATGTTTATCATTGATTCACTAATCATTATTATTATTATTTTTTTAGTTGTTCGTTAATAATAATATTCACTATTAACAGTATTTATTCCTTTATTATTATTTTTATTATTATGATCATAATTATAATTAATAACAATAATTATTATACTTATATATATATATCAATTTGAATACATACATAATCATCATCACAAGTTTACCATAGTAGTTCATTACCCAAGACCATCATCAGAGATACAATTTTAAGCACAAACAACGTATATACTCAAAACACAGCTTTCAACTACTAATAATTAATAATGTACAGGAATTTGTGGTGGTGTGGTAGCTGGTCACCTGTACAGCGGCCCACAGTAGTAAGTGTGTTACAAGCAGTGCACGCCACCAACTCGCCCAAGGTCAGCAATCTAAACCGGTCGAGTAGAATTTGCAGCGTTGTACGCCCGTAAGCAATACACAGTGAGGAGTTGTCACAACTCCCTCACTTTCCACTGATTTTCTATTCGGCAGAATAGATGCGTTGGGTCGAACTAATAGTTCGAACAATTGTTCCAGTACCGCTCGCCTGTGGGTCGAGTGCAGTGTAAGTCGAATCGACTGAACACTTTTTACTGACTATTGTTCTTGCTACTAGTCAATTTGTCCAAGAGCTGCTTTGTCTGTCCGAGTTATTTGTGCAAGTAGTGAACTTGTAGTTTCATCTGCCAGTGCAATCTGTGTGTGAGAGTTTGCTTGTATGTATTCGCTTTATTACCAGTGCTTTGCATAAGTGCGCTTATGCAATGAGAATCAACAAGCAGTGAGAGTGTCAGGCTTACTCTGATTTTATTACTGGATTACATGGATATTTATACTAGAAAAAGTTACATAACATGATTGGCAGCACATAGACAAAGGCAGGCCACGCCTGTATGGTTGATTGGCTATTACATGACCAATAGAACGGTAGAATAGAACAGGGGGGCAGTCTCCATCGCATGGATGACTGCCCAAGCACATGTACGAAAATATAAGAAAAATATGAGTAAACAGGCATACAAACAATTGGCAGTAAGATAGGTATAAATTAATACTAGAGTTCGGCTGGAATAATAATATTGTTAATAGGGTCGACCTGCGGCCTGGTCGCTGCCACATTCCCTTACAATAATAATGAGCAGTTTTTGATGAAAAATAAACAGAAAGTTGCTCTTTGCTGTAACCCCTGTGGGCATACTAAACAACAATGTACATACAGATCAGAAGTTAACTGTTGATGTTATTAGCCAACTGAGGCACTCATAATAATTTTTGCTGTAAGTTCCTGAGTGTTCAATGTCTTCAAAGGTAAATTATTATTAATTTATTATTGTTCTGCTAATGTTGTATTTATTAATTATTACAATAATAAATAACAATAATCAATAACAATAATAATAAATATCATTATTATTTATTAATTAATTAATCATTATTATTATTATTATTAATTAATCAGAAGAATCAGATATCAGCAACAACAAAAAACATCAGAGCAAACTACTACTTACAAGTCCAAAGCCTAGCAACTCCCCAAACGACAGTTTGGACGATGATGCTGTTGAATCTCCATAGGGTTCCCTGATGTGCGTTGCCTCTAAAAGGCCATTCATACACTTCTGGCTTACTCATACAAATTTCCTTCAGCAAGAAGAAGCTGACATATTATTATGAACGATTATATACAGTAGTATACTGTATATATAATCCTCGTTGATCTTCATAGTAGTTGACTTACTACATTCTAACAGCTGCGGAGTGATTATATCTGGTGGTTTAATACTTTCATACGTGAAGTACTTGTAGCATCTCGCTTGAAAGAGTAGAATGTAAAGTTGTCAGTATGTAGTCCTAGATCCCTGCTTTAACTCAGTGGTTTTTGGGGTCCGAAGTTCGGACTACATGATTGATAGTTATCTCCTCTACTACCCACAAAGTACCCACAACTCCACAACGGTGAAAATCTAGCGCAGAGGTGCTCAATGTTTTGAGGGATCTTTTTTTAGGATTCACACTTTTTATGAAAAACTTTACAATATGCATTTTTTTAATAACAGGTGTCATCTGCAGAGTTATCATTGTGTTGCTAGTAAGTGTTGATTTATGCTGCCAATGTTTTGGAATTGAATTATTCATACAAAGAATACCAACTGTCAATTAATACAGTGCAGGGTTTTCAGTTAATTGGGTACAGCTACTTTCCAGATAGCACACCTGCACAATTCTTTCATTTAAATGTAGGTCCTAATCAGACATTATACTGTTGGGGCATGTAATATCTGTCTGACTGCTGAGTTGTAGCTCTGGCAGGCTGTCTGGCAATGTTGCCTGACTGTGTGTTAGGAAATGCCACGCTAAAGAACTTGCTAAGAAGCTCTTGTCATTATTCTTGTGATGACTATGCTCTAGAACAGCAAAGCGCTCAGTAAAAAAAAGAACGTGCTGCTTGCAGCCTTTATTTTTGAGAAAAGCTCCTGGTGTGGTCTTTGTGAGGGGATTGCAACCAACGAATACAAAAATAAGTGTTGACAAGCAGGAATTAATGCAGCAAGTCCTGGAATATTTGTAGGAAGGCCTGGAGTGAATTTTGACTGTGTTATAAAAAAGAAAACTTTGACGTTCATTCTCGGGAGTGTTCCCAGCGACACATTTAACATTCTTTTGACACTTGTTCCAAGAATTAACTATTTTGATTGAAAGAAAAAGATTTTCCATTTCAGGAACAAGTACCATAATAGTGACATGTTTGTTGCCAGAAACGAACGCTGCCACTTTCTAGAATCGATGCCGACATTTATGCTAGGGATTATCCAAGTTCATTCCAGCAGTATTTACATTCAATCCTGCCTGCTTTCATTTTAGTAGAAGAGCCAGCGGATTGTTCGCATCTGGGATAACTGGCGATAATCGGTCTATGTTACGTAATTTGTGTAGCCCCACCTGATAATAATATAGAGATAATGTAGAAGGCTAGGCCTACACAGAATGTAGTACATGTCTCTGTACTAGGGTGATAACCGATTACATAAATAATGAAATTGCATATTATTTGTGATAGATATTGATGTGTCTAAGTAGATACTGTGTGTGTCCGAGTAGATATTGAGTGTGTCCGAGTAGATATTGAGTGTGTCCGAGTAGATATTGAGTGTGTCTAAGTAGATAGAGGCTCTGCCTAATCTACAGTCATGAATACTGCTAGTGATCTGTGTTAGATTTATTGAAATCTAATCTCCATACGGCTCTGTAGAAACTTCATTGTATAAAAAATATACATATATTGATAGACTCAAGAAATGCGATTTAAAAACTACAGAAGCAGAACCTAAGGTTAGAATCATTTATAACAATTTGACTGAAACGAAACAATAGAAAATTTTGTTGGCAAAAACCACAGAAATAAGAGCAACAAAACCCTCTACCAACTAGTGAGGTACAGACTCAAGTACCGCCTCAAGTACAGCCTCAAGTACAGACTCAAGTACCGCCTCAAGTACAGACTCAAGTACAGACTCAAGTACCGCCTCCAGTACAGACTCAAGTACAGACTCAAATACAGACTCAAGTACTGCCTAAGTACAGACTCAAGCACAGACTCAAGTACAGACTCAAGCACAGACTCAAGCACAGACTCAAGTACAGCCTCAAGTACTGCCTCAAGTACAGACTCAAGCACAGACTCAAGTACAGCCTCAAGTACTGCCTCAAGTACAGACTCAAGCACAGACTCAAGTACAGCCTCAAGTACTGCCTCAAGTACAGACTCAAGTACAGACTCAAGTACAGACTCAAGTACAGACTTAAGTACAGACTCAAGTACTGCCTCAAGTACAGACTCAAATACAGACTCAAGTACCGCCTCAAGTACAGACTCAAGCACAGACTCAAGCGCAGACTCAAGCACAGACTCAAGTACAGACTCAAGTTCAGGTCAAGTAGAGAAACATGTAGAGGGTCAAGTACAAAATCAAGTAAAGTCTCAAGTCAAGGATCAAGCTGCAGCCATCAAGTAACTGTTACAATTGAATCCATCGCAGGGTTTACAGTTGGAAAAATGCCAATACTTTTTATGAAGTGTCATGTGACATGAGCTGCAGGTTGGCTGCTTGAGTTCCAGACCATTCTCTTTCCACATGCAGACCAATGACTGCACAAAGTACTCCATCATCTCCACAGTATGGTGGGGTGTAGGAGCCACGCGTAACATCTCACTTCCTCTACTAACTGTCGGGTAGTTAATAGGCTGTACGTAGATTCCATAGACATCTAACAGTTCTTGAGAGAGTTTGAACACCAGCTCAGGGTCCCCCACCTAACAACACAAGTTTAACATGGTCGCTGGGCTAAAATATAACGGAATATCTCTATACGACTAAAGAACAAGCTGAGCCCACGAATGGACTAGGGATACCTTAATAGGAAGTATATGACTGGGACATATCATAACAGGGAGACCAGCTTGGTGTAGCATCTCTCTCATAGTCCTAACATTGTACTGGTGTCTGAGACGTAACTCTTTACCCTCCTCTCCGTACAGTATCTACAGCAGCACGGGCCCAAGGCTAAGGTTTATATAAGCAATTATCTGATGGATTGGTGGTTATCTCACTTAAGCACAGGTGTGACTGAACCGAGACTGCCTGTGCTGCTTCAGTTGACCTATATACTGACCTGCAATGCTTGGTGTGCACCAGCCAACACTGTAGGGGGTAGTGAGGTGGTGAATATAAAGCCAGAGCAGTAACTACGTAATACATCTATTAGCCCTGCTGAGGAGGCTATGTAACCTCCAATGTTACCAAATGCTTTACCTACAAATATAATAACAGCTTACTAACTGCCTGCTGTACCCAGCCCCTGGGCATATTGTATGTATCTGAATATAAAAGATTAACAATATAACCCAAAAAATGTGTTCTGGCAACCTCGTTTTGTTTAGGAACATAAAAACATCTAAATAATAAATCCACGTTTAAAGGAAAAAAACAAAAGAAATGCTTCAAACCTTTCTACAATAATGTTCAGCAGACTTGGCTTTAAAAAACAAAACAAAAATAATCCATTAAAAATTCTATTAAAACTTCTAAAAAAAACCTCGTAGTGAATAATAAATGATAATTTACATTAAAATTTATAGTCATTCTCTAGTTCAATTAATAAAAAAATACCAGGAAGCACAACTCCAAATTCAGCACTAAATATTCCGAGTAAATAAATAGCTGCATTTATTTCACTAACCTAGGGTTCCAGATATTATATCCATTCTATGTAGGAGGCCCTCCTTCTCTCCAATACCCGCCCCATGCTCTCCATAAAGTCCAACGGCATGAACCTCGTCTATAAAGGAAATTGCCCCAAACTCCTCACACACGTCCAACAGTTCCGCCAGAGGACAGATGTTACCTGCAACGAACATCTCAGACTAGATACGGATAGCCATAACATCTCTAAATACCAAGTTATCAAAGAAGACGGGGTCG
This sequence comes from Cryptosula pallasiana, assembly GCA_945261195.1. NCBI lineage: Eukaryota > Metazoa > Bryozoa > Gymnolaemata > Cheilostomatida > Cryptosulidae > Cryptosula > Cryptosula pallasiana. The sequence continues at coordinate 42,343,905 of OX183137.1, forward strand.
TTTGCTGATTGCAGTGTGAACAACACACAAAGTACAGTAGGTAGCAAAGTGATAGTACAGTAGGTAGAAAATTGATAGTACAGTAGGTAGCAAAGTAATAGTACAGTAGGTAGCAAGGTGATAGTACAGTAAGTAGCAAAGTGATAGTACAGTAGGTAGCAAAGTGATAGTACAGTAGGTAGAAAATTGATAGTACAGTAGGTAGCAAAGTAATAGTACAGTAGGTAGCAAAGTGATAGTACAGTAAGTAGCAAAGTGATAGTACAGTAGGTAGCAAAATGATAGTACAGTAGGTAGCAAAATGATAGTACAGTAGGTAGCAAAGTGATAGTACAGTAAGTAGCAAAGTGATAGTGCAGTAGGTAGCAAAGTGATAGTACAGAAGGTAGAAAAGTGATAGTACAGTAGGTAGCAAAGTGATAGTACAGTAAGTAGCAAAGTGATAGTACAGTAGGTAGCAAAGTGATATTACAGTAGGCAGCAAAGTGATAGTACAGTAGGTAGCAAGGTGATAGTACAGCAGGTAGCAAAGTGATAGTACAGTAAGTAGCAAAGTGATAGTACAGTAAGTAGCGAGGTGATAGATGTTTCGGCCATACAATCAGAGGTAACCAGAAATGATAGCTGTAGTTTATCTCCCTCCTTGGTGCACCTTGAAGGAACCCATTGACTCTCTAAGTGAGCCGAGGTAGTGCCTTACCTGACACTCTCTAAGTGAGCCGAGGCAGCACCTTACCTGACACTCTCTGAGTGAGCCGAGGCAGCAACTTACCTGACATAGAGTAGACGGTCTCAAACGCTACAATCTTAGGAATGTTGAGAGGAAGCTGGCTGAGCAGCGTTCTCAAATGCTGTGGGTCATTGTGTCTAAATACATGCTTGGGTATACCACTAGTCCTAATGCCTTGTATCATGGAGGCGTGATTGCCTGCGTCTGAGTAGATGTGGCAACCTACAAACCATAGACATGTCCAACAATAAATACATCTAACAATAGATCTATTAAACAAAAGGTATGCTTAAAAATAGATACATACAACAATAGATATAGCCAACAATAAATACACGCAGCACATCCTCTAGCTAAACAATTTCAAAAAATGCAGATGAATGTAATTGATGCGCATGGGCCACATTGTCACCAAACAATTCAACAGTCCCATATACACTTGGAGATTTCTGAGTGCATTCCAAGCAAGTATTTCACCTGTGTCTAGTGATTATGTAATCGATAAAGGAGCAACTACAGTCACACAACAACTCATAAAGGCACCTGGGAGCATCCTAGCGAGAGTAAACAGTGAGGTGTCATTGGCTACATAACAGGAAGTGAACAGCAATGCAGCCTCTTTATGATGCAGCTTAGCCAGGTCTTTCTCCAGCTCTACATGGAGAGGGGACGTGCCAGATATATTCCTCGTGCCACCCGCACTCACTCCATGACTGTCCACAGTAGCCCTAGCAAATTAAAAAGTTGACAGTTACAACAATCGGTACAGTTAACAGTTACACTGACCAAATCGCCTCCAGATAAAAAAATTAATTCAAATTCAATTGTGTTAAGGAGTTGTCTGCTACCAGCAGCAGAGAGAAGACAACTCAAATGATACTCACTTCACAGCGGCCCTTACTTGAGGGTGTAAACTCATTCCCATATAGTCATTGCTACACCACACCTGTATCTCCTGGTGATCCACATTCTCCCCTTCGCCCTGCACCACCTGGTTAAAAGAAGTAAAGCTTTTAATGATTATGTTTTGACATGACGGAGAGAAACACAAAGAAAGCAAGATGAATGAGACCAACTTTGGCGTAAGGAAAGGACATGGTGTTTCTCTCAATCTTACGAAACACTCGGTATGAGTGATCTCTCTTCTTTTCCTCTATCTTAGCTCCCCAAAATTTGTCGTAAGGGAATGCATCATCACCCTTCCCATCTCCAGTCTCTTTCTCTAATTGTGACTTAGTCTTTGTAAGCTTGCCATGGTCCACTGTAAAGTACCATATATTGTGCGTAGGGAAGATGTATCATTAGGATATAAAGATCATGAAAAGATGCAATAAAGGGTGGTCACTGACCTCCCCAACCTATACTCATATGTGGTCATGCTGAGAGACAACATATGTCAGCTAAATATAGCTTGTGAACCAATGTTTGTATCAGGGACTAAATGTTAACTAACAACAGGAGGGGTTACCATAGCAACAACAAACAACAGTCATAAATCCATCAGTTTATCTATGTAGTACTTAATGGAAATAAGAATAGACTATGGACCAACAAAATAACTAGATGGGGTTACCTGGACACTCGCCCCTTACCACCTCCACTACAGCAGACTTATGGTCAGGTGTTGACTGCACAGTACTCTGGATATGAGAGAGGGCACTAACTGTAGCAGATGTAGCAGACGATTCCATCTTACTGCCCATATAAGGACATTTTCTACGTAACTCTGTAAACACAAACTTGTGGCAATCAAATTGATTCAGTTTTTGGCCCCTAATAAAAATATACTAACTTGTGGAAGTCCTCAAGGAAAGAAAGAGCACCAGAGAGGACCGATGTAACAATGCACTGAACCAGTTGCACCACCTGTAGATGAGTGGTTGGTAAAGAACCAGGAAATATATCCCATTTCGTAAAATGATTCAACCCTATTGAAATAGCCATTTCCTTTTATTGTTCAAAATCTTAACGCAGTGCACCAATCAACATTATACTTCACTAGGATGTAGTATATTGTTTATATAGCTATTTGAGGTATGAATTACCACTAAATGACAAACTATGCAAGTTCCAGGTAGTGACTTGAATTTGCCAATCAAACCAACAACTTTTTAATACTTACCCGTTGCTTGAAGCTCAGAGGAAGAGGCGGCCATGTTGGAATAATGAACGGCATGCTTCATAATCGGACATTGGTCAGCGATGCCGAGGAGAGCTGCAGCGTGTTTAGTTACACTTGAGACAGGCAGCCTTGAGAGGAACGGGCATTGTAAGACCTTCATTACCCCACCTGTGACATCATCATATAAAACAGCTCCAGCACATATAATATCTCTGCTAGGTGGAAGCAAAATGGCCGACAAATCATAAAGTAAGAGATGGTGGAAGATCTATCAGAGCAAATTATTCAACTATAAAGAAACCACTAAACTAGATCTACTAATCCGTTGCTATGACAGTCAAAAGCATATTCTAGAATGTTGGCATGCCATTGGTTAAATATATTTCATGGTGAGAATTCCCATTAATCCAACACTAAACGACCAACTTCCTGCTGACTAGTTGTGTACATCCACCAGAGAGACCATTGAGGGAAAGTGATTTTATGCCAATACTAACCTCTTTGATATGAAATTGTAACAAAGATATACAGATTTCAACATATTATGTATTTCAAATCAGTTTTAACAATATAACCACAAATGATACCAGCCTATAACGCAGAGCAACAGAACAACAGAAGGACAGGGCAACAGAAGTACAGGGCAACACAAGGACGGAGGTATTGAAGATCTGGTAGCACCTACGCCTGGTATACATTACTGTTTTAGGTACTTTCTTAGTTGAAATCATACCCATAGTGCAAAAAAGTTGTTCAAACAGAGACATAAAAACATTCAGCCACCTAAAGAGAGAGTACTCGGTAGACCAAAGGTACAGGCTCAATGTCACACTATATAGCTGAAGTAACACCATTCAATCCGACTCATAGAAATGCAAACTTAACTCTACCATAGCACACTCTACCATAGCACACTCTACCATAGCACACACTACCATAGCTCACTCTACCATGGCACACTCTACCATAGCACTCTCTACCATAGCACACACTACTATAGCACACTCTACCATAACACTCTCTACCATAGCACACTCTACCATAGCACACTCTACCATAGCACACACTACCATAGCACTCTCTACCATAGCACACTCTACCATAGCACTCTCTATCATAGCACACTCTACCATAGCACACTCTACCATAGCACTCTCTACCATAGCACACTCTACCATAGCACTCTACCATAGCACTCTCTACCATAGCACACTCTACCATAGCACACACTACCATAGCACACTCTACCATAGCACACTCTACCATAGCACACTCTACCATAGCACACTCTACCATAGCACACTCTACCATAGCACTCTCTACCATAGCACACTCTACCATAGCACTCTCTACCATAGCACACTCTACCATAACACTCTCTACCATAGCACTCTCTACCATAGCACTCTCTACCATAGCACACTCTACCATAACACTCTCTACCATAGCACTCTCTACCATAGCACACTCTACCATAGCACACTCTACGATAGCTCATATGAGTTCAACAATTTTCTAACAAAAAAGTTACACTTACTCATAGCCATGATACCTCACAGACAAAGTGAAGAGATAGCAAACTGAGACCAAGTGAGTTAGTATCAGTCGATCTAACAGCTATATTTATATAGATAGCGCCATGCTCTACTGCCCATTCCTATCACTGATCCTATTGGCACATACTGGATTAAGATGGCCACATACTAGAGGTTTCAACATGGCAACAGGAATTCAGTGCACAGGTGCGGTGGGTTATTCTCCACGTTTGTATGTTGTCGATACAAACTACAAGAGGATGGGATACTCTACACCCTAGTTTATGATTTGATGACACAAATAAGAAGGGGGATATACTTACATACAAACACCGCTGCACAAATATAATAAACTTAAGAATATATGCGCAGTGTATCGTGTCACCTAATGCGTCAGTCCAACAGTGTGACGTCACAATGTGCTAGATATTGCGCAATACCAGTAAATAAAAACCAGTAAGCAAGAAGCTATACAAGACAATTTGCTCGTTAAATTATGCATATAATTTGCTGTTCATTTGTTTATTAATATTCTTGCTGTCTGATTTATGCATAAGTTATAAATAAACCCATCTGTGCAACTTGTACGGAGTTATTCTCTCAGAGCACAACTTCAACATTCAATGAGCAATTTCTGTAATTTCTCTTGTGTCTCATTCACCTCTCAAATCTGTGTTACACAAAATCTATGAGTGTTACACCAAGTCTGTGAGTGGTAAGCCAAATCTGTATGTTACATATGTGCAAACCTCTTCTATCCAAAGAACTGAGTTGACATGAAATACTCAACTGAATAATGTGTATGCACTATAATTGTGTCAAAATATGAGCCCTTCTTTTTACAAGCAGGACATCCCAATGTCTATTATCAGTTTACTACAGCATAAGTGTGATTGTTCAGCATTCAATGAATTAATCGCTTAACTTGCCTTTTGGTTGTATAAATTATATAAAAAGTATGTCTAAGCTAGTATGACTATTATGCCGTTGATTATGCTTTCTATTATTTCTATTGCGGAGGAAATTGGCCCAAAAGTAATTTATAAGCAGTCATTGCTTTAAATTTTCTGTATCTGCATATCAGGCCGCATAATTATATGTGCAGAGTGGAGGGAGTAGAGAACAATAAATAATTGTTGATCGTTTTTCTGCAGTGAAATAAATAGAAGGTTTGTTCCCATGCATTTCATTGAGATAGAAAAAAACTAATTGTTGACATGTGAAACAATAGCAAAATTGAAAACAGCTGGGACTATAATCATACCAAAGCTAAAGAAACAAGCAGGCATTGTAGGAGGGTTCTATCCGTGGAGGATAGAGTTTTCTATAAATATTTAATAGCTATCGAATGCCCAATTAGGTTAGATTATCTTTACTTACCTGTGACATTGCATTCTTAGTATACATTATTAATATCGTAACCGAAAGAAACATGGAGGGAGTATGAAGGGAGCGAAGTGGCACAATTTAAGACCATAAAGTTTCTGCTCACAGATAGCTACTTTAGTAAATGTATAAAACTTTAACAGCCAAGCATGTAGAATGTGCGGAACAATGAGGCAGCTGTAGAAATGATGACAAAACACTTTGATTAAGTATTACAATAACTTTGAAGGTCACGAGATTTTCTCTCAGTAGATTTCAATCTCAAGTTTGTTTACAATCCATCTATTAACAGTTTCTAAATTGCAGTCAGCATGTAAATTAGGAAAGGTATGAAAAAAGTACAGAGAAACAAATAAAGCAGGTGTGACAGATAGGGCATGGTAAAAACAGGGGAAGTATGACAGGTATTGCAGGACAAAAAATAGGGCACGTATGACAGGTAGTGCAGGTTGGGCGGGTATGACAGGTTGGGACATGTATGATAGGTAGGGCAGGTATGACAGGCAGGGCAGGAATGACATGTAAGGTAGGTATGACAGGTAAGCAAGTATGACTGGTTGGGACAGGTACTGCAGGTTTGACAGGTTGGGTAGCTATGACAGGCTGCACAGGTATGACAGGTAGGGGAGAAATGACAGGTAAGGCAAGCATCACAGGTTGGGAGAGGTAGTGCAGGCATGAGAAGTTGAAACAGGTGATCTTGGACTCAAATAGCCTCATTGCTCTCACAACATAAATGACATCTTACAATATCGCGATATTAATAAAATACTAGGTCGCTATTCTGGCTGGAAGAGTTATAACGAACATGCGTCTTGTATTTCTTTACATAACAATAATGAATGATGATCATGATAAAACGATATCCATTATTAACATCAGTTAATAATAATACCACCACTACTACTAGTAATAATAATAATGAGAATAATAATCAAAAGCAACAATAACAGTTATCGTTTATTTAATATTACTAAAAAGAATAACAACAGGTAATAATAATAATAATAATAGTTTAGTTAAGAAAACTAATAAATCAAATAATTATTGATCAACATTATTATTATTACATTATTATTATTTATTGTCATAAATTATTACTACTATTATTATTATAATAATAATAATAGAAATAATAATAATAATAATTCATTCAATTATTATTATTATTATTAATAATTTTTAATAATAATTAATAAATAGCAAGAAATAATGATGACATATTTTTACAATCAACGCTGACACTGACAGTCAGTCAGTGTCACAGTGACATAAAAAATGCACATTGTTGTTTGTTACAACGAACCTACAACCACAACGACACATCACCATCATCATAGAAGATAATAGGGCCATTGTTGATTGATTGTCATCATCATCATACAACAATAGCATTATTATTGCATACACATACATAATAATATTAATAATAATCATAAGAATAATAAATAATAATAATAAATAGTAAGTAGTAGTAGTAATAATAATAATAAATAATAATAGTAAGCAATAATAATTAATAATAATAACAATAACAATAATAGTAAATATTATTATTATTATACAACAATAATATTATTATTATACATACAACACACAAACATACACTGTCACAGTGTCACAGGGACTGGGTGCGTGACTGGTTGTTTTAGACTAAGACTAGACTTAGACTACCTACTACTGTAACTACTGTTGTCTCAGTCTGTTGCAACTATTATTATAATTATTATTACTACTACTATAACAACTACAACGAACAGAACAGCAAAAACAAACTTCAGATAGATATAATTAATAATTATTATTATAATTAAGCATTAGTATACTAAGTATTAATTTAATTAATTATTTATTTATTATTATTAATTATAATAATAAATTAATAACAATAATAATAATAATAATCAACAACAAACCATAATAATAATAAAAATGTATGTATGTATTGCTTGTAGCAGTGAAAATTTGCAATAATAATGAGAGAGAAAAACTAAAGAATAGTTTAGCACCTACTTATGCCAACTAGCGAATATCAAGGAAGTTTTACAGAAAAATAGATTGCCAAAACTAAATACCGCTACTACTACAGCAGTAATGAGTTTCACTCAGTCATTCACATTTACTGCAGATAGCCTTACACATGATTATGTAATGTATGACGATACCAAAGAGGGTATGCCCATCCATGCCCTACCCTCTTTGGCGATACAAACTATTTGGAGCTATCATAGAATTATCTCCTCGGGGAGATAGCTCTATGAGAGCTATGCTCAAATCGCCAATTAGCTCAACGATACTATACAGTCAACGATTATATATATTCGTTGATACAGTTTCGTTCATCAGTTTCTTTTTTTGAAATACATTGAAAGAACGCAAATGGAGTCTCTAAATTCAGTATTTTGTTGAGGAGAGAACTCCTAGTCCTATGAATTGATTTACAACCAAGAAACTACATTAGTATCTATCTCCCATCTATCTACCCTCTTCATGCAACTCGACTCAATCAAGGATATATGCTATGTTGACGTATGAAGTAAAATTATGGAACTGTACAAGCGAGGAAAGTGCGGCTGTCTATAAGGACAGCATGGAAATAAATGATTAGAGGAACAAAAAGCCTTGGTCAAAAGACAAAACTTTAAGAGGCACCTAATTCAATTTGGGCTGAAACCAGTTGTAACATATAAAAGAAGTTGATTAGCAATAAACAAAACCTCTGAGAGCTGTAATAAAACGGTGAAGAATTCATGCTGTGAAGGGCCTGGCTGGTATAAAGAACACAAGTGAAAATCTTTAACTATGGCTTATTTTAAGAGAATCAGGTGTTTTTGAGCAACACTCTGGGAATCCCAATAAAACTGGTAGTAGCTATACAGAAAGCGCAAACTTGCAACGTTTTGTTTTTTATTTTGTAGCTAGCTAAAGATCATTGAGGTAGTTCTTATGTACTACAGACAAACTCTAGTATTGCTTGTACGACTTTTAGGCACTAAGCACTCGTGAAACAAGGATCAACTGTTTTGTAAAGTCAAGTTAACAAAGAGATGGTAACTAGCTAGTAGTAGCTGTGAGTCACTTTTAAATGTATATGATATATAGAATACACACATTTGTTCAATATTACCATTCTGTTATATTTTGTACACAGTCAATAAATTCCAAAACAACCAAATATATGCACAAATATTGTAGTAAATTCTGGATTCCTTGCATCTCCCATGTATGTGCAGTCGTTACCTGCCGTACAATAACCAATACAGATGTAAATCAACTTCAGTTTTCAAATGAGTACAATATCAAAGTTAGTAAAGTGTATGTACCTTAAATTAATCGATTAACACCACAATGTTTGTTTACATACCAGCAGTTAGTCTGGCATTGGTAAACAAACAAAACCCATTGAGCTCTTCAGGCTGTAGTCATATTGTTTATCTGTGCCAACATGTTCTAGATTAGTGCATCTCATCCAACCCTTAGCACACTCAAAGTTTCCTATGCAAGGCTCCAATATGGCTGAGGTGAGCACCACACAGCCCATCATTAGCAGGAGAAAACTTGTAGCCTTCATCATCACTTCCAATCAACTGAGTGGCTGTATTCACCTGGCCGTACCAGCACATGGGAGAGAACACCTGCTTTGCTGTCATCATCTAATCAGTAGTTTATACGGAGTGAAGCAACTGGGAGATTAATGTTTGTAATCTCGATAAAAGATTAATCTTGTTTTGTATTACCCTATTAGGCAACTTTCAAACAACTGTCTAAGAAACTGCTCATAGATGAAGGGTAGACAACTTCTATCACAACGATTAGTTCATCTTAGCTTGCTGCTGGTGCCCATATACCTCATCTATGACCTTCCTGTTGTTTTGCACCCTCAACCTTTACTGTTTCTGTGATAGATGCGAATAGACAATAATTAACAGTGACCAGATGCTTCACAACGTGAAACAGCAACTCAATTATGTCCAGAGACTATGACAAAATTTCTAATTATACCATATTCATCTTTTGCTTTTCTTTTATTGCGGTTAGATTTCTTGACAAAGTCATTAGCGAGTTAATAATGTTTTATTGTTGAGATATATTATTTTATTTTGACTAATGAAAAAATATCAGCTTTCGAGTTTCGTTACAGTGGTTATAGATCGTAATTTTGCTCTTCTAGAACTGTTGGTTGAAGAACATCTGCGCCAGGCTATATTGTTGAAATTACATTTCTTTGTGAGAAGTTGATGGTGTCATCAAACCTTCTCGGCTGCCAACACTGTACAAAGACGACCCGCCATTTCCTTTCTGCTCATTTGCCCCTGATTTTATTACAACATGGCCACTAGTTTTTACGTCCTGTTTAGAGTGAATTGACTTAACTTTCTTTGCTTCACTCTGTGGAATTTTCTCTTTTACATTTTCATTTGCCTTAGTCTCATCTACTACAACTACTGTGTCCGCAGGAGCTTCCTGTTTAGAATGAACTGATTTCACATTTTCCACTTCATTTCTTATTGTTTTCTCTTTTTCATCAATGTTTGGCTTAGTTTGTTTTACTATGGTGGCTTCTTCGTTGGCATGACTTGATCGCTTTTGCTCATGGGCATTCTCATTTCTCGAGTTTTCTGGTTTTTCTTCAATGGTGTCAAAAGATGAGCGAAATCTTCGTTTAACAGGGTTTATTGGTGTAGCTGACTGCGTAACAATTCTACAACATGCAAGCATACTAGGGTTGGATCAATTTCACACCTGTGCAATGTGATGGATTGAGACAACCATTGGAACTACGTTACACAACACCGGCTGATGTAGTGGTTTAAGATCTCATTTTCTGCAGGGATGTTCAATAATCAAGTTAATGACAGATAATTAGGTGCTCACATATTTGGATTGCTGCTGTGCTGACTTCCTTTATTCACTTTATAGAAAGCAACCAGGCATAGCATTCCCAATACTCCAACACCAAAGAACAATGGCCAGTATGTTTCTCCAAACCCAACTAAAATTATTTTTTTGTTTTACAAGATTCAAAATATTTTCTCAGTTTTTATTAAAATGCTCTTTAACTACCAAACGCAGTATAGCAGTGTGACTAGACAACTACGCTGTCTCTAGAGCAGTGTGACTAGACAACTGCGCTGTCTCAAGCTGTTTAAGAAAATTGAGTTCTGACATGCCTTTACTAATCTGCTATAAACTAGCAGAAACGACTTTAAAAAATTTGATGTTGTTTAAAATAGATTTTCAAAGATAGTGCAATAAAGATGAAGCTTTTTGACATTGCTCATAACACGTTTGCATTACAATATCCCCGAGGTTGCCTAGAAAAAGTTTGAAATGACTTAGCTCATCATTCCAATGGGTAAAACAAAAGTTGCTTACCTTCTTTAAAGTAGGATGCTTTCTGTTCTGAAAATACAAAGGTCTCACTAGTGCATAGTCCGGTGTCTTGGTCAATCTTACTATCATCGTAGCAGAGGCAATACGGCCCCCTTCCGGTATAGTGGAACTTGTTGCTCAACATATACACAACATCTCTACACACCAGATTCCAGTGCAGCACAGAACAGTCTTGTTGGCTGAAGCAAGTGATTAGCCCTATTTCGCAGTAACCTTCTTTCTTGACTGTCCCTTCTCTGCAGGAGCACAGGCTATCTCTGCACTGTTCATTCAATCCACAATCTTCATCCTTAGTACAGTTTGGGCCAACCAGAAACTGTATTCTTATTGGTAGACTTTCTAAAAAGAGCAGTAGAACACCAACCATGCATACCATAGAGATCTCACAAATGTATACAAAACAGAGCCATTGCCCGCTAATCAATCCAAAGTCTAAAGCAAGAATCAAATTTGATGACCTGTTAGTTTCCAAGAAATGAGTTTATAAAATGCCTCTGCTACTGCTGCTGTATAACTCACCTTCACATCGCTCGCTGCCTCCGGCATCAAAACATCTTTGATAGCCCTGATATGGACAAGGAGTTTTTGAGCAGTCGGCTACAAACATAACAAAATATTGGAAGTAGTGGAGCATTCTGCTGTTTTATTGTTCGGACGATGATTATAACTATTTTCATTAAAAATTAAAGGTAGCAACCATCTCTAGCTAAAATGGCAATTCATCAAGCATAGACTGAGGTTTTTGGAAAACTTAGCTGAGCAGCGTATTTATTGGTCTCAGTTTTGACAGTGACTTTTCTCACCTGGTCTTGCACAATCTGCTCCGTCCCAATTTTCTTTATTGCACAAGCAAACCCCTTCAGGTTCAGAGCATATGCCTCCATTAGCACAAACTGGTATTGCTCTGCTACATGAGGCTTCTGGATTAACACAATCTTCTCCAATGAAGCCATCGGAGCAGATGCACTGTTCAGATACAGCGTCGAATCTCTCATTGAACTGACAGACGCTTCTCTCAACTAAATGCAGTTAATAAATAACAGTAGTATGGCATATAGCTAGTAGTGCACTCCGAGTACTCACAGAACACTTTGGTTTGTTATAATAAAATAACTTACAAATCACATATAAGATCTTTGTTGTTGTTTTTAAACCAGATGTAAGAACTAGAACATTTTCCTCGAATCTACTATCATGATGTACGTTTGGTTCCACAATCACAGGGTGAATTGTGTTCTTTACGTTGTTACCTTCTATAAGTACATTTACTCCATCAATTCCTTTTGTTTGATTTTAAATTCAATTTTTGGTAAACTGGACTAAATCGAGGTAGGTGCAGAACTGCCTATTTTGCGGCGTAGCCCATGTTAATTTCCTATCTAACTAACAAAAATCGTCTACCTTTTGTCCCCAAGAGTATTATTGCAATAAATTGCCAGTTCTGCACCTAAATGACTAAATCTGTCCAGCAAAGCTCTGCGGTCCAGCAATAAATGTTATAATAATAAAATAAATACAATTACAATTTATAGGTTATAGGTTGTAGATTGTATGTTATAGATTGCATTACAAGTTATATATTACCTGCATGTATGTATGCTGAACTGTGAAATAGGCAAATGATTATATAAATGCATAAATTCACAAGATTGTACGCCATTGTTGTAGTTCTTCTGCAATACTCATTTCTATTTATTTTTAGTTCTGTCTAACAATCAACTGACTCTACACTTAATAGCTCTGCAACATTCTTCGTTACTAGGAATTGTTTTAGTTCAAAATGGGAAATTCTAATATGCAATAATTGAAATAACAAGCAACCTACTGGATAGCCCAGAGTTTGCGGTTTTTTTGTAACATTATTAATAATAATGATTTGAAAGTTTGCTAATGCTCTATAAAAAACCTAATGACAAGTTGCAAGAAGAAGACTAAAATAAAAAAAGTGCCTTGCTTTTTATTTAGAATAGACTTGGTGAAGCAGGTATAAAATGGAATTTAATTATGAACATATGTAATTATGTGTCAATATATGTCTATGTACAGCCAGCAACTTGTGTCCGGACTAAAATGTTCAGCTGTAAAAGATTGCTAAACAGAGAACATCAATGTACCCAAATTAAACATAAGTCATCATGTATAGTAATTATGTTGGTCAATCAGTATCAGCCGATTTATAAATTTCTGCATTCTACCACAAACTAAACTTTGGCTTAGAGTCCTTCACCTCCCTTTCATCAGAAGAAGTCTCGGATTCAAAGTCGCTTGACACGTTTTCTATCGGCGATGAATCATTGTCATTAAAGCTAAGGCCTTTGGAGGGTTCAATGTCAGTAGAGTTTGTGTTGAATACAGAACAGTAGGTTTCACCTTGACCTGTTGAGTCACAAATGATAGCTTCGGACTTTTCACTGATGTCTGCTAAATGTTTGTCTACCGACAATAGAGAGTTACTTGTAGGGCTCTTTGTTGAGCTAGGAGTGTGTCGAGAAGAGGAGCTAACTGGCAAGGAGTTTGGTAATTCTAATATTCTAGAGTTCTTGAGAATGTTGGGAGAGTCTGGTAGATTAAACAGCTCTTTAAACGACTCTTGTCTCTTCGGGAGGGAATGATTGTCTGAAGATGACAGCCTTTCACTGGCTTTCTGAATATTTTTTATCCAACCTTCCTGGAAATATATGAGTAAATGCACTTCATAAGCGAACTTTTGCTACAAACTAATAACCGAGTGATTTTGGTAGAACTTTAGTTGAAATAAAATCAAGAATTTTGCAAAATTAGGGGTGCGTTTGCTTAAATATTTCACTAAAAATTATTTGCACTTTTTTCAGTGCTTTATTGCTAGAGGAACAAGTTCAGTGCAACATGCTAAATGCTCACAATAAACATCATTGCTGGCATGCTGGATTAATAATCTTTTGATCACATTTCAGCTTCTATAGACTAGTTGAATTAGCAATAATGCAAGTGGTACAATAGACACCTACAAAAATATAAAATGAAGGAGCATCCAAATTTTTACCTCAATTTCCCAGAAAACTTGAACCATAGATTTCACAAATGGAGGACAACTCTATTTCTGAGTTTTGAACATTTATTTTTGACGAAGTTTCTTACCTTGCCTAAAGAAGTGTTGGATTGAAGGGTGAGAATTGAGATAATTTGCTGAAACTTGTTGGTCTGCACCAGCACAAAGGCATGCTTCATGCTCAATTCCGCTGCTTCAGAGTCGCTGATGTCATAGATTGACAGCGAGTTTACGGCCATTGGCTGGCCGATTACCTTAAACATGTCCGATCGTTTTTCTGCTGCTAATCTCTACAAAAAATGTTCAGTTCAAAAAGTAGATAAGAGAACATAAATAAAAATAGCCAACGTCACTTGCTTGTATCAATATCTGCTAAGCTACAAGGAAAGTTTTCTTCTTGGGGCAACTCAAATATTTGTTTTTCTATTAAAGTTGAAGTTAATCAGCATCTATACTTACATTGAGTCGACTTCTCATAAACTCCTTTTTTACTTTTGTTAGAAGTAGAATATCGCTGAAGAGGAAGGCACGAAGAGAAGTTGTTTTTTCTTCCTCTGTAAGAATTAGCTGTCCCTCATACAGTATTTCTCTGACTTGATTGGCTAAAACTGTTCTGTTTTGAGTAAAAGTTGCTTTTACAACACCTTTTACCGACTAAAATAAATGAGAAATAAACTAACAAAGTATTTTTGTATTAGCTAACTGTATCGAAAAAACCTGTTCATGTATACGAGACAGCATTTGAGTCAAGTATGATGAAGGCTTCACTGCTCAAGATGTGGTTGGGGTTAGAAAGGTGTTTTAAGTAAAGACAAATTACCAGAGGAAGAAAAATCTTGGAAGGGTTTATGTCTACCATAGATGGCCAAATCAGTTGTTTGTCTATCTCTTTCACTCTTTCAAATGTTTTTTGCCACTCCATTTTGTTGTCCAAAGACCCTGCAGATACATGAAGTACGATAGAATAGAGAATAAATGGAATAAAATGATCTCTACATGCTTTTAAATGTTTATTACAAATAACCTTCCATCAACTCTCCAAAATGAAAAAATGCTTCAACACAATTTTACAACCATCTCCATAGCGATACAATACAACTTTTCGAAGTAAATAAATTCGTACTCAAAGAAGATTTGACGTTTTCAATACAGTAGTCTAGACTTTCTCTCTCCTCTTGATCAGTTGTGTATTCTCTGATTCTGGTTAGAATTAGAGGAAATCTAGTCCAGTGATGCATTGGAGCCACCAAGAGATCTGTTAGCTTTAGTCTGTTACATCTGTCGTCCTTTTCACAGAACTGTAGCAAGGAGAAACAACTATAGCTTCAATAGCATTCGAGTCCTTCGAGTAAGTAAGATTGCTTATATTTGTTTTAGTACACTTATTGTTTAAGTAGAACAGACCTTCTAGCTGAAAATAATTGTCAATGTTGACTTCTGATCCGTAATCAAACAGAACAAATAATTAACTTGTCCTCAGTCGTAAAACAATCAATGCGTAAGGTTTGCACTTACATTTTCAAAGACGCCAAACTCCTCTTCTTCATCCCGTAGAGTGGAGAGATATTTTAGAGCTGATTTGTAATTGAGCAGGTAGGAATGATAAACGTCTCCATGCTGAGAGTTCAAGGTCATATTCTCTAGGCAGTCGACCAATGATTCTGTAGATCCAAAGCATTGCTGCCCAGCAGTAGTAT
Organism: Cryptosula pallasiana; assembly: GCA_945261195.1. Classification (NCBI taxonomy): domain Eukaryota; kingdom Metazoa; phylum Bryozoa; class Gymnolaemata; order Cheilostomatida; family Cryptosulidae; genus Cryptosula; species Cryptosula pallasiana. The sequence continues at coordinate 42,359,797 of OX183137.1, forward strand.
TTATTGTGTTCAGGAAATCTTGACAGAAGCCGTAGCTAACCTGGAGAACATAATACGCATCGGTCAGCTTTGCAAAGACAGAGGTTCAAAAAAATAAAGAAAATTGAATTGCTAATTATCTGCTGTAGTGGATGTTACTCACATAGCAAAGGTCATCTAGGTTACCAAACAACTTGAAAGGTTCAACAGACATTAAATAACCCTCAACTTGGCATCTTTTTAGCGGCTCCAGAAACACCTATGAAGTATCAAAAATTGGCTGAGAGTTCAAAGAAGTTCCATTCTACAACATGTCTTATCTTAAACTTTTGGCCATGTGCTAAGTTTCAGGTAGGTCTATCACTCGTCAGTTATGCCTTTACTAAAATATGCTTGAATACTTCAGATGTTATATGTAATACATATCATTCATAGAAGCTTGCAGAATATACAAAAAAATATCCACTTTACATTGTTCGAAGGATGTTAAGGAGTTGTTTCCACTTTGAATGAGGGTAAAATATGGAGAAGCACTAAAAGCGTGAGAAGATAACTTACGTGCTTGAGGGCGAGCAATTGTTCTACCAGAAACATACACTCATTGTGAAACAATTCCCAGACTGCATTTAGTCGTTTAATGTCGAGCTCACTATAACAGTCAGGGATGGAGCTTCCTTGTGTAGCTATCAATTCCCTCCAGTTGTAGTGCTGTAAAGTTTATTTGAAACTAGCTGCCTAACCAGACTACTGATTGGATATAGATGGTGATTTTATATTTCAGTTAAAAAATGATTTAATGGCCAAGCGGCTAAATTTGCTGACCTTATAAAACAGAATGGCGTTGTCATGAAAGCTTGTGGCCTGAAGTTCATATTGCAAGAAATCTTCCAAAGAGCTGATAGCATGGGATTTCTTTTTCGATGGAAACTGAAAATTACAAGCAGAGATTAACCAATCAGAAGACAGCCATTCTTGTGTAAAAAATGCACCAAACCATGCTAATATAATGTCACTGTGTCAAGTTTTACACACTGTGGTTTTATATTTCAAGTCGGATGAAGTCTTTTGAGCATAGGATTTGTTTGCGTCGCTATCAATAGGAGAAACAGAAGTGTTCAAACAAGTAAGTAAAAAATGAAGAAAAGACAAAAAACTATTTTATGCTATTAGCATGGCTAAAAAAATTGAAGATTATGGTGTTTATTTCCAAAGTTGGCTATTCAAACTTTTTGGTTGAGCTTTTTTATAAATTTCAACAACTATAAACAGTCAGTCACAAAAGGCATGTGTGTGGCTAGGATTTGTCGTTCAAAATACCACCAAGTTTCCACTTTTTTTCCAACCTACCCGTTTAATTAGAGATCTTGACAAAGATTTAGTTTTATCTGATGTCATTTTGTGAGATGGATAGCCATAAATACTTGTCTCACTGTGGTATCGTATGAGCACAGGCTTCTCTTTCCTACAGCTCATTGGTTGAATATCTGTCTCAGTTCTGTCTCGAGTTGCACCACCTTCTGTTGTGAGGGTATTAACAGGTGATGGCAGCGCTGACTTACTGTAACATGTCAGCAGACTATAACATTGTCTATAGGATAGGTCAAAATATTCACTCGTCTCCAAGCTTACCCAAGATCACATCATTGTAAATATAACCCAAGTGTCAAAAGTGAGACAGTCGAAGGTCAGTGACTGGGAGTGGTCAATGCTTTGATTCCTTCAATTAGAAACTATGCACACTAGATAAAAGACCACAGCAGGGCCAATCACACCAAACCTTCATACGCACATAACCCAATGTGACTGCGGGAATAGCGTTTACACCCAGCCTATCACAAACAAAAGAAAGGCATCGATTTTAAATGTCAACATCGCACCTATCTATACAAGAACGATACCAATTTGGTGCAGCTTTCATCAGCCAATCATTCTCCAGTAGAACAAGTCCTCTGCTCATAGTAGAAAACGTTATTTTATTTTTCGCTTAAATTTAAAATAACCTATTATAATAAATTTGATTTTGATAACATTTTTTCAGCTTTCAAATCCTAAGGTATGTTAGTCACTGTACACTCCTAATCCCCGACTTCATTTCATTCTCCTATGATATTATTATTGTTTAATAACCATATCCAAAACAACTTGACCAAAAAAAATCTAAAACTATCGCATATGCAAACAAGTATTACAGTATTGTTGCGGATTTTCGGAAAATATTTTGCTGATATTATTTACTACGATGAATAATTACTTGGTTAATAACCGCCAGCACTATATATAATCTCCTCTGAGCCTATGCGAGGGGTTTACGTTGTAACTTGGCAGCATCGGATTGACCATAAAAATTATAGCCTGTGGGAGGTGTTAGAGGTTTTCTAAGAATAAGTTGGTTTCACTATTCCTATTACACCATCCATCAATAATAATCCCACGGCGAGCTGAACATACAGTATTGGATAGGCTTCGCAATAAATGCTAGTTTTGTTATTGAATGTAAGCTTTCATAGAAGGTGAAGCAATTTTAATCCAGTTTTAAACAACTTATGCGTACAAGACGGCCCTAGTACGAATGTGAAACCAAACTGGTGTTTTACCTGCCACTGTTTTCTTTGAATGTCAAACACTCCGGTGTCTCTCTGCTGTTTTCTTCCATTGCGCTTACTTCCTGTAAATAATAATAGAAAATACCTTTATCAAGAACTACTAAACCAAAATATTTCGCCGTGCGAGTGCTATTACTGATGTAGAATCTAGAAAGTAGAATATTATTACTTTTAGGTGGTAGTTTTCGGAATTATTGTGAAAATATGAATAAATCACTTAGGTGGTAGTTTTCAAAATTATTGTGAAAATATGATCAAATCACTTCTGCACTAAGTATTCCGGTTTTCATATAATCTAGCCCACTAATCTTATTGACATTTACATATAACTGACATCATACACCACAGGCTATTTATTTTTCCTTGCCCAATATCCCCAATCATAGCATTCCTTCAGTATATGCCAATCAAATATGAGTACAAGCAGTTATAAAATACTAATAACATTGAATGAATGCCAATATCAACGGTTGAGTGCATTGAAGCATGCGTGTGCTAGAAAATGCAAATAGAGGGCCGTGCAACAGCTGAGTTGTATTTGTTAAATAAACTTGAGCTGCCACCCTGATTAAACAGCTGGGTTTGAGTAGAGGGAGTGCAGATGGTACCTAGTGATTGCCTAGTCACATTTTGTGTGCGTGCGTTTTATTAATGAGATAACCCATTCCTCTTTGGGCATGTTATACACACTGTTTATTCTCTCAACCAAATTATTTATACAAATCAATACATAATTAGATAATATTGTGATTTCTGCCCTAAACAGATGTTAAGTTAGCTAGAATACGGCATCTGCTGGTATAGCTTGTAAAAAAGTTCAGATTCCAAATGTTTTTAATGTAATACAGCCAGAAGTGTAGGGGTGGAGCCAGGGTACACTTTCTACGTTATTAAAAGGAACCAGCTTAGCCTGTTGTAAAGTCAAATATACAAAAAAAGTTTAGAAGTATGTAAACTATGGATTGCTCTAAAAACGTGACGTGCAAGGAAGTCACACTCAGGCTGAGAGTTTACTAAAAAAGAGAACAACAGCTTATGAAATGGTTGGAGCAATTATGAAGAATCTCCTTAAATTTTAAGATACTTTATTATTACAGGTCTAATAAAAATTTTATCGCCAACTTAAAAAGCCATTCAATACAGTAAAGTAGCCATTGTTTTCAAAAAGCTACAACATAATCAAATATTCAATTATATTACATAAACATTAGAAGAAGTCGAGTATATACATGATTGATAATACATACGTCATACTTAATATATGTGAAAAGGTGCAAAAGCGGACAATAGTTCTCTGTATTGCTATTGGGTGAGTCATTCGACAGCACTGAGCTGTGCTGCCTGCTGGTTCTATCTGCTGTCTTATGCAATAATTAATGTGCAATGCAAATCTGTTTATCTAGAATATTGGCTGCACACTACCAGATGGCATATATTCTAGAATATCAAGTCTAACTGGCCGACAGCATCACTAATAATTGATCAGTTATTTCTGTCAATACTAGTAAATTATTCTCAATAAAGTTTAACAGCTGTTGTGTACCACTCTATAAGCCCTCTATAAGCTGGAACTGAGTTCGTTTCAAATGATTTTTCTTGACTTATAACTGATGAGGGAAAATGATCGTCTTTTGTTTACATGCTGATAGTTTTCTGTTAACTGGTACATCTATTGTTTAGTCACATTGATTGGAGACTTTCTACTAAAGTACGTTGCGCCATTATTATACAAAATACATTTTCAGCTGGTTGCAGTCACACTTGCTGTTATTCATGGCGGCCCAAGTGTAGAGAAGCAGAAATGACAAATAACCGCCACTCCATAGATTAGCAAAATATTTTCCCTAACTTTTAATTTTCATGGTTTGAAGCTCCAAATTTGAAATATGTAAACTGGATAGGACATTTTACCCATGAGGCAATGCGAATCAAAACTTACCGAAACCTCTGGTAAAATGCTGCCAATGATTTTATAGTTTTCTCAGGAAAAGTAATTAATGCAGTTTCTAAATCTGTGGACTAAACTAATCAACAATGCAGTACTGATGTTTTGACTCCTAGTTTCTCTATGCTGACCGACAAACAATTGTTTATACAGCAAATAAAACAACAATGACTCACTATAATACAGGCTCTTCGACTCGCACCCCTCCTATATACAGCCTCTTCTTCCATGCTGTCGGCTGTCTCATCCGACCAGCGCTCTCTCCAACAGCTTGTCTGAAACATAAAAGTGCATTTTGTGCAAAATTATTGTATTACTTCAACTTCATCCGAGTTTGGTTTGGACTAGTACTACTTTTAGACTGCTCAATATTGTTATTGTATAAATGAAATTGAATGGAATGTAAAAGCTTTGCTAAACAGACAAGTCATGTAATTCACAGCCTTGAAGGATGAGCAGAGCTTGTTTTTGTGTTTAGAAATACTGGAAAAGTATTTTTATATTTTCCGACAGCTACTATCGAAAATTTACTTTCCAATAATTATACAACGCAATAAATGAGCCCAAGCAATACCGCTGTGCTTTGACACAATAATGTACGCTATACACTGAAGTATTGTATAATGAGTTACACCATGAGCCATGCCAGTGATGGTACATAGTCTAGACAGGTACTCTACTGCACTTGCGTTAACTGGTACTAGCAACTACACAACTCTTAAAGACTTAATGAAAAAAACTTGACTGAGTTGCAGTTGAAATGCAAAAGCAAGACACAGCAAGCTGTACACAGCTTAGATATAACTGTTTACCTGAAACTATTACCTGTAACTGTTACCTGTAACTGTTTACCTGTAACTGTTTACCTGAAGCTCTGATATAACTGTTTACCTGAAGCTCTGAATCTGTAAGACTTTGTGTCATGCATGGTCTAGTCGGTGTAACCTGAGACTCTAAAATCTTAGACTTAGCTCCTCTCATTTCTGATTTTTGCTCTACAGGTTGAGTGATGAGAGAATGTGCTTGAGGAGTACTTGAAGTGTACTCCAGAGACTGAGTCACAGACGATGGTGCAGTGGGTGGAGGTCCACTGATGGAGAACAGCCTCTTCAACCTGCGTTTGATAGAGCGATTTCTAGAGCTCATGTTTAGTGAGTGAAGAGACAATAATATAATGTAGTGATAAGACGAGAGATGAACCTCAAGTGAAATATACTCGTATCAATAGAACTGTTTAATCAATTAGTCTTGATTGGCTCCTGATGCACTCTATTAGGAGACTTCAATTAGTAACCTCCAATATACAAAATGAGCTTTCATGGAAAGAATGGATAAATTTAGCATGAGTGCCAGCTGTATACAGTCAATTATATTATTATATCTACACTCAATGTTGCCCACCATGAATCTGAGGCTTAAGCAATGCATTAATGTAATATATAAAATTCGTTTGATGTTCTTGATTAAATTTTATACTAGAAAATATTTTGTTAAATTCTTTGCAGTGAGACAGTAATACCTCATGCAGTACAACAGCTATAGCACTAACTATACCAACTGGGTTTGATTGATTTGTGAGCTACCTTTGGCTTCAATAATATTTATTTTGTGATAAAATTTTAGTTAATAACTAAATTACTATAACATTGTTTGCCTATCGTGTAATTAGTGATGTAACAGTCTTGGGTATCAGCAATCGCTTCATTCCGCTCCACTGTTTCATCTACTGACTATCCACTAATGCGTTTATGAGAATATATGAATAAGAACAGTGTTTATTTGATTAGCTAAGCATTAGTATTGTAGGCTTCTCCTGGGATAGCCATAACTGGCAGTCATAAACATTACGTAAGTGCAGCGCACACACACACGCACACACACTACAGTGCATAGACAGCTGTACACGCTGTGTATATAGCTCAGTAATGTGTGTGTAAGTCAGTGCACTGCAGCAATTTGCTGCGCACTTTGTTAAGCAATACTTGGGTCATCTTGCATCTTGTATCTAAGATCTTAAACTTCATACTTTTCAAAACAATAGGGTTGTTTAATAGTCAATCTAAATAGCCAGAGGAAAAGTCATTGATATTTGCATAGGAAATATGCTTAATGCTCCAATTTGTGGGAAATTAGGTATTGGTTGGTGTTATGAGCAAAACTTTACACTAAATTTAAATTAGTATACACTAGTAATAAAAACTCACTTGTCGTAACATGCCATATGTAAAATGACATGCATTAACAGGTAGGCATAACCAGTACTAGAAGCCAGTCCTAGCAAAGTCTCAAACAAACTGAGTTGACAAAAATATTTTGCTAAATTTTAGTTATTCTGATTTCCATCATTCAATAAAGCTTCAAAATAAATACTTGTAGAGTAAAAAAAAGTTGAAAAAGTTTTTCTGCCATGCAAATAAATAATATTTGTTGGCAGAATATAATGCAAAGATTGTGGAGTTGTCTTCTCTGAAGTAGTATACACCACAAAGAGTGTAGCATGATGTAGCACTCATTGGGTTTCAATCTAGTGTAGTTTTCTCACAGACTGCTACCTGTACTTCTCATGTTTATTGGGTCATAATAACATGTATTTAAATTTGATATTAACAGAACAATTTTCTAACTTTTAATATAAAAAAAATTGCCAGTTTTCCGCTTCTTTGGCAAAAAAAATGTTGTTTGAATTAATGCTAAAATACGGAAACACAACTCTGCACTAGCTTAGGTAATTAATTGTTTGTAGAGGCATAAAAACTCAACCCTATGCTAATAGTTAGTCGTAAAGTTTGCATAAAATTGTAATCGTGAGTTTGCATACATGGTAAGTATGCTACATAAATTTATACTTAGGTTTTGTTATGTTAAAACAATGAACCTCTCCTCAGTAATACATGTAGCATACTTTTTTTAATAATTTCACAATTATTGATGAAACAGAAGAAATTGTAGCCTTGTGTTTTGATTGGCTGATGTAATTATTTACTGGAAGCATCCCAACTCAAGACATCTGTCTTTTACAACTAGAGCAGTCAGTCACTGAATCCATAAACAGTTTCTTGTAGATGAGATAGCTCAAGCGCCACCCTAGCCTTTTGTTGTCACCATTTCACATGCCTACCTCACTTTGTATGAATTACCCTGTCCGCTTGAAGAGTTGTCTTCACTTATCAATTTTTATTACATAAGTTCAAATTTTTACCATCTTTTAGTTGCCTTTTTGTTCTCAACCACCACTCAAAATATCGCACATTTCTGCACACCCATTTGATTTTGAGGGCAATTATTTTATGTTTTACCTATGTGGAGTAGAGGCTCTAATAAAAAAAAATTGAGAAGTGGTGATAAAAGATATTTCCTGATTGGCAGTATGACTTTTTTTCCAGCGAATTGCTTCAGATAGACTGCAACAGCTGACAGTAAAGTGTTAATATTTATTTTGCATAAATTAAATCAAAAAATCTTTTAACTTTGCTTCAACAGTGATTAAAGTTTGGTGAACGACTTCCTTGTATTCAGTGCTCATCGCTGAAATTTGTTTGATTAATGATTAGCTTATCTTATACCACAAACTAACATCATCCTAGCTCGTATGTTATCGATGGCTAATTGAACCTACGCAACTGGCAGATCCAGTCCATTTTTTATGGTTACATAAAAACATTTGATCACTGTTTAGATATAATGTATTTAATTTCTACATATATAGGTGTTTTATTGAATTAAATTGTAACGTACAAGCGATTTGTTTCAACCAACTAAATGTATTTTTTTCTCATAAAAGAATAAGTTAAAACTAAGTATTAAGTTCAAAATAATCACCAGTGCCAACCCACCAATGCCTTTTACATTGTTACTTTATTGAAATTGAGGCTTGGCTTATGATGCAGAGCAGCATGTTGCTTGCTGTTAACTGGTGTACTTTATATATAACCAGTTGTGCTGTCATCACCGCTGAGCACAATTAATGCTTAGAGTAAAACATTCATTACACAACATGGAGTGAAAAATACTGGTTGTACCAAATCTCAAGAACACGTTATATTACCAGCAATTTACGCTCAAGCAAATTTTTTGACAGCTGTGAACCACTTTATGTAGTGGCTCCCACTACCGCCCACTAACAAACAGCCGTTCACAGCGCGCATGTCGTGGCACAGCCAAACAACACCTTTCTCCAAGAGGTACCGCAGGGTCGGTCAGATCTGCAGGGTGCAACGAAGAAGTTGCTCACAACTTCACAACTAATGAGCCCACTGCTCAGACAGACTATTTATAGTTTAAGTAATAAACACATTTATTGTCCACATATCCATGCTCTAGGGAGGGAACCGCCTAGAGAAGTTAACAGCAGTGGCAGTAGTAGATAAGTGGCGCAGAACAGACAAAGAACTAGCCTTTTATAGGCTGGTGGCAGGAAGTTGATTGCATCATCCTAAGTTATCCAATATAGGGTACAGGAAGCAAAATGAGTCAATCAACACAACATACATAAAACAATTTATACAATAATGCAAGGTACCTAGTGGCAAGGAATAGTACTATCAATAAGATTCTCAGTCTTTGGTAACCTCAGATTCATGATGGGTAGATGTAACGGTAGGTAGGTCCTTGATCTGTCCTGAAGCAACTTAGGCTGTTTCTGGAGCTCCACCTATCTTGGTGCCGGCCCTGTACTCTACGGCACTACAGTAAAGGTAACTCTTGGCTCAGCAGAGATCTCTGCAGGGCCGGGATAGTATCTGCAGGGCCGGGATAGTATCTGTAGGGCCTGTAAGTCTTTTTCTTCTTCTCCTGAATGAAGTGCTGGTGGTCTATATCATCACTTTGGGAAGTCTGTCTGACTGAATACCTCAGTCAGAGTCACCTCTAGGATAACATACGTGTGCAGGGCATGTGTGCTGCTAAAATCCACCACAATATAGATGCTAGTTTAGATTGGGAAAAATTCTGGCAGTTTATGTCAAAGAGTCTAGAGCTTTGAAGCATAATTTGACTAAGGAAATAATTTTTGCCTTTACGTACCAGTTGTGATACATGATTGTAGTGGCCAGTTTTGTTGAACAAAATCTGGTGGTACAAGTTTTTGGTTCAGCTTCTACAACATTCAGACATATCATATGAAAAATAAGGTGAGAGCCAACATGATAACAGAAGCATTAAAATATAAAAAGAATTTTTCTTCACGAAAGCTACAACAACATTATATGCTGTGGCTCAAACATTATGGCAGAGCTATAATTAATCAATAGCTTCAATGTTTGTCAACCAATTTTGTTAACATTAAAACTTTGTGTTTGTTTTAAACTTTTAGCTGCTGAACTTGTTGTAGGTTCAATAAGTGAGCATTGCCGTGTGCGTTTAATGGGTGAAATATAAATGAAATGGACACCAGAGCATATACTTATGAATATTCATATTTAGTGATTTGTGGTGAATCAACCAAGTTCAAGGTCTGGTGAATGTTTACAAAATACTTAATAACTTCCGTAAGCAAGTTTTACTGTTTCATCATTTGACATCACTGAATACCTGACACTAACTTGAGCATTGACCTTCACCTACACTCATTAAACAAACTTCACCTTCTCAGTAGAAGAAGCAACAGGAGGTTGTGAGGGGTCTGTGCTACATGAAGATCTAAGAAGGCAAGATGTACTCAGCCGTATTTTCGCTAGGTGAGTCATATTTCTTTTAAGAGAATAAAATTGCTGCAATTCAGTTTTAGCATGGCTGAAAACTACTAGTAATGCATTTATAACCATTTAAACAAATATAATCACTTTTCCTCGCAAATTCTCTTTTTTTCATTTTCTGTTATACAGTATTGTTGTCATCAGTTGCGACTACAGCCAATGCTTACAGTAAAACATTCAATTCACGACACGGAGTAAAGCTTACTGGATGTACCAAATCCGTTCCTCATCAAAACACTCCATCTCCATCAATCTGCTCTCAGGTAACTATTGCTGCAGCAAGCTTGTTGATTATTAGCAGACATGCAAATGTATCAGATAGTAAAAGAAAACTATTGTTTCAGCTCTGTCTATCAGCTACATGGAGTTGCCAATCCTTCAACTACTTCAGTAACAGCAAAGTTTGTGAAATCAACTCTTGTGCTATTTCGGAGGGCTTTGATTGGCCAGAAATTGACCTGGACCTTGGCAGCACATACCACAGCGTATTGGTTAGAAATTGATATCTTATTTGACCACAAAACACTTTTGTGACATCACTTTGTGTTAAATGCACCATTAGTTTAGTAATGTTGTTATCTACAGGATGTTCGTTCCACTGACTGTAAACGAAAAGTTACCAAAGAAAGCATCTGCCATCCTCTTCTAACTGAATCATGCGTAGATGGAGTCTGCAGTTGTCATGGTTACGGTTCAGGAAGTGACTGTGGCAGAGGTTTGCAGGATATGTGCTCTCAGTTTAAACTTTGTATGAAAGTATAAACTTTGTCTTCTATAATGTATGATGCTTTGCGTGTTCCAGTAAGGAGTTGTTCCGTTGAGACATGCTTGCATATGATGGGTGGCAGTAGACATATTGAAGAATCTATTGCCTCCTGTACAAACTTATCTGGTCATATCCTGTCCGTTGACTCATTTCTGGAGAATGAACAGGTTAAACTGCTATTAGAACAGCACTACCCCAGTGAGTTGTATTGTACAATGGTATATTGTGGTATATTGTGGTGGATTTTGGCAATATATGACACCAAACCCTCGCCCACACCCTTGCCCCTTTTCTCCACCATAACTGTTTATTAGCCCCCCACCCAAGTACTGGCTGTTACCACTCATTGGAGAGAAACGTTCACTTGTCCTGATGAAATTGTCTTCTCTTAGTCTGGCCAAGAGCAAATAACTCTACCCTCGCTAATAGTCCCAGCTACATAATGCCTGTATACCACTGACCAAGTGGGTGTGTCCAACTATATATGGCTGCCTAAGTGTGTTGAGCAGACAAGTTTGGGCAGGGTAATGCAGCCAGCCTAACATCTCCAGCTAGTGAGGTGTTTGATTGAACCCAGCGTGCAGAAGAGTAATCATATGCCAGCCTAACCATACCAGCCAGTAGGAGGAGACGAATGTGCAAGGACACCAGACTAAGGAAGCAACGCATCCATATAAGGGATACCTGTTTCCTTTAAGACCAATTGGATGAACCACTTGCTGAAAATGAAATCTTATTTTGTGTACTATATCTTATTGGACTGCCTTGTTTTGTATTGGATTATTGTTATCACTTATATGTATTATTGGTTTGAATTATATAATGTTGTGTATTGTTGGCTAGCCCTAACAAAGGGCTGTGAGTTGCTTTCCCTTCTGTATAAAAGGAACAGCCTTGCTATGTAGGAACAGAAGTGTTTTGTCTTGGATACTATTTATTATTCGTATTACTAAACAGGTTGTGTTATAATACAACTAACTATACCGAATCTGTGCCTGTTCAGTCAGAAGCGTGGGCTCGTTATCAGTCGTTAGAGTCCGTGAAGAGAAGTGAGGCAGAGTGACCGTGAAGAGGGTGTTCGGAGTGAGACTCTGTGAGAGAGAAGGGAGAGCTGTTGTCTCAGTAGTGGTATGTGAAAATCTGCTAGAATATTCTAATAAGTAGACATAAGTATATATATATGTATATAAATACTTACGGCCAGAGGTACCCGGCATTAATCACAAGATCACGAATAAGTTTTTTGGAAAAATATGATTGAGTATGATTTCAAAACATCAGGCTTTCAAAATTGTGGTCAGGGTTTTTATCAAAAGCACAAAGAATATTTGCCTAAACCAAATTTATAATACTTCTTCTCCAGACCTGAGGCAAACTAACATCTTTAGGCCTAGATTTGTAGGTGGGGAATTGAAAGAAGCAAGCATTCTGGGAGTTTCGGGTATGCCGTGAAACAAATGTCCAAACTTACTGGTAGTACCTGCGCATTATTTATTTTCACTGATTGCTGTTGAATTTTGAGGCAGTGAGCCGCTTTCACCTAATAACTATTTTCACTTAATCTACAGGAAAGTCAGAAAACTTTATTAACTTCTTTGCCTCAGTTGCCTCCATTGTCACATTAGTGATTGAGAACTCTGCTTATTGAGTGAATCAAAAATGACATAGTTTTTCACCAGGGGCAATTTCTATAAAGCTGAACAGTCCATAATACTCCTCAAGACGAGTTGTTCCTAATAGTGGTCCTATTGGTCTTTAAGAACTCTTCACATGGCCTTGTATAGCATTCATATACACAAACCGCGGTTCAAAAATACATATATGAAAGGATATGGACTTGGTTGTTTCACAGTATACACTATAACATGTTTCAGATGTAACAGACATTATGATTGGACTACGGTACTACACAAACTATCAAGACTTTGCCTATGTTGGTAATAGACAACCTCTCTCTGCATACAACAACTGGTTACATAACACGAGTGCCAGCAGTAGAAGGCAATGTGTTAAACTGAGTTCTGTTCATGACTATAAGTGGGTGGATGTGGACTGCGATGTATCTCTACCTTACTTTTGTCAAGGTAATTTCTGGTTAACTCCTGGTCTATTTATAATTGAGAACAGATTACATCAATCTCATAAAAGCACTGTAAGTGTAAACAGGTTTTAGTAATCATAAAACATCGGCCATGAGAGTGGCTCGGGCAAGCACCAGAATATCAGAAGCAGAATGAGGAGCTGTAAAAAACGTTGCTTATGTTCACACGGTAATGGTTGATACTTAACAACCTCTTGGCCTATTTCTAGTTCCTTTATGTGACTCCGGTTGGCATGCCTTCAATGGGTCCTGTTACCTCTTAGACAGCAAGGAACTCCCTTGGGCACAGCATGTAGACAGGTGTAATGCACAACACAGCAGGAGTGATATAGTTTGGGTCTCTAATGAGCAGGAGCAAAGCTTCCTGCACAAAATGTTTGATGACATTTTTGGTACGTGTATCAGATGCACAATCAATTACTCAGACTGGCAGTTTGCTTTAGTTCAGATACTACAAGCTATCTGGATAAGCATCGACGCTTTTTTTAAAAACTCAAAGCTACGTAATTCATAATCTTTGTGATCTGCAGACTGTGCTTGCAACTGTAACAATACAGTATTATTACTACATCTCAACAATTGTTTTCCTAGCCAGGAATAAAAAAGTGTGTTATGTTGTATACAATGGGAAGTTCTATTATTTAATTTTAACTTTAAAAGTTGCAGTTTTCCTAGACAGGATTGCTCAAACTCATTAATGTAGACCATGTTACTCTGAGCAAGATAATTTTCTTCAATCGTTGAAAAAAGTGTTAACTGATTTTTAGGAAAAACAAAACCAGTGCATTTGGGCCTACAACGTTATGTTGGAAACAACAAAATTCGCTGGAACCATAACGAGTGGATCCACTTGGGTGAGTAAAGAAATATACTGCATAACCCACTATGTGTTTAATTGACCTTTGAACTGCCTACCGCGCATTGTCTGAATTGTACTGTTGTTTAGACTGGTTGCATCCCTGGGAAAAGCTCGGTTGCTATCAACTACTGGAACCCAATTCCATATCATCTCTGGAAGGCACCAGTTGTAGGTTAAATGGTGAACCTGCTGATAGAGCTAAACCAGTGGAAGATTGCTGGGCATCTGCCAAAATGCAGTACTACCAGGTAAAGGTATTCCAGAGGTTTGCTTCCATCTATTTTTGGTTGCAATTAGATTGTTGAAAGGTCTCTCACATTGTTTGATGTAGGTCTCTGTATATTATTATTTCTATCACTCAATAGTGTGGGTTTTGACTTAATCAAGTGTTTCAAAAGTTTGTTTGTTTCAATTTTGTGCCAAAGGTTTTCACATTACAAGTAAATGGCTCATGCCACAGCGACATGAATGCATCAGTTGCGTATCCAGTAGGGGGCCCAGCAACAGGATGTAATGAACTCAGCGCACCCCAAGGGCTCATAAATGCCTACAAGATCGAAAACCACAACTGTAAGTAATAGAAATTATAAAGATTAGTAGCGGAAATCATAACTATTGTACTAATAACTTCATTTTCTCCAATAATATATAACAAATATGATTTTGTGTTTATCATGTTGGCACAGTCATTATTAAACTGCCAATGTTTGTAATTTCTTTGCGTATCGGGAAAATAATTTGCTGAAGCTTGTAGCTTGTTTTTCACAACAACTCTATGAACTGAGTTGTAAAATTGATGGATAACTTTCCCAACAAAAGAAATAATCGGGATCAAAATTGTACGCATGTTCACGATGGCCTCTTGCTTATTATTGCCAAAAAATTCAGCATAAAAATTGTGTCCATGTACATGTAGGAGTTTTGATATACCAAAATCTCTTCTTGAATATCAGCATGGAGATACATAGCTTGTCAAACCGATGGCCGTATTATGCTTCATAAAAATTTTCTGATGATAGAAAATGAAATGGATGGATATAAAAATGAAAATACAGAGTCTTTTCTCCAATATGATTATTGATCTACATATGAGAAGATCATTGCATACAAAACAAGATACAAACAGAGCAATCAATTAATTTTGAAACTTGTTTTTGAGAACTTGAAACTTGATCGGAAAACTATTTTGGGCCATATTTGAGAGACTGACTTTTTTTTACAGGGTTTGCCAATTATAGTTTTTGTCTCAGTGGATGGAATGATGGAAATGGTAACCGCTTTAGCTTGTAAGTACATACTATTGTCACCTTACCAAGTGTGAGGTGAGGTTACATACGTCACTGATGGTTCTGTCCAACCATTGGTAAAACATGCATGTCCATGCATTGGTAAAACTTTGCGGTTTAACCAAATTTTTGAGTCACGTGGCTTTTGATGTGTCAGTTTCTCTGCTAAAAAGTGGAATTGGTGCACAACTGCTGGAGAGACTGCCTTAACATGTACACTTTAGTTACAAAGAAATTATTATACAAAACTTTAATCAGGTTTTGGTTTAAGTTCATAGACATCAGAACTAATTCATGGACAACTAGCTTTTCATACCTTATGTAGTATCCATTTTTAGTGGATTTCGGGGGGCCGGTCAAAATCCTACCAACAAAACCTCTCTCCAACAGAGGTTATTTAACAATCAATTCAACAGAGGAGTATCTCAAACTCCACAACTGTAACAGAGCCAACGGCTCAGACTCAGTACTCAGTGCTTCAGAGTAATAATCATTTTATTATTTCACAGCACTCAGTGCAAAATAATAGTGACAAAGTATCTTGCTACTTAGTACCATCACAATTAGTATCCTGATACAAAGTGCAATGAATACAGGCAAAACTCTGCCTTTTATAGCCGGAGTCACAGGAACTGATTACCCTAATTACACATGTGACCAATAGCATGCGAGTAGAACATACATATGCAATCAACAAACAGATTATATATAACAAGCAATCAGATATGGTAAATAAGATTAAATGGATAAAGTGCCAGAAGTTGGAGGCCGAGCTTTAGTAGCAATACTGCTTAATCATTGTCTGTATCGCACCATCACTTCCTGAGCTGGGTTCTAAGGCTGATACAACGTGTGTTCCAAACCTTTAGGTACTTCTGATGGTAGATAGGTTGCAGATTCAGGTTACTGCATCTTTTGAGTCCACTCTTATCCTCAGGCTAATAGCTATGTTGGTTTTTTTCTCCCTGCTTGGATACATGGCTGGCAGGGTTGCTGCAGAGCCGGTAGTGATAGCTGCAGGGCCGGCAGGGTTGCCTGCAGGGCTGGTCAGGTGTCCGCAGGGCCGGCAGGGTTGTCTGCAGGGCTGGCAGGGTTAGTACCTGCCTTCTTGCTAGGTTTCTGGCAGTGCCAGACTCATGGAAGGCATGGCTGACACTCTGCAGTTGTCAGGGAGACCATAGCGCACACTTTGTGGTCATGAAAATCCACTACACATTGTTACTAGCAGTTTTCAGGGAACTTTAACAAAACCCAAATTTTAAAATTTATGTTATTTACGAGTTTATGAGGTCTATTGAGCTCACTTTTGTAGTTGGCACGAGGATTCATGGCTATGGCATGACACAACGAAAGAAGCTCTAAGTGTGTGTAAAATAGAAACTTGCTCTCAAGGTTTTATAGCTTATAAGAACAAGTGCTTCAAGATAGTAGACAAACTGAGAACACGGTGAGAGTTTGCATGGAAGACAGCAACGTGCAATGGAATTCAATAATCAACCGAAATACCAAAAAGCTAAAAGCATTCGAACAATTCTGATATTCCCTTCAAGTTACCATCATTTCTAATTTTAGTAAATACATTTTACAAGAAAAAGATGTGATTGAAACAGTCTATGTGTAATTCTTATATTGAACTATTGGATTATAGCTGATAATTTTCGCATTATTGGAGTGACAAATCACTTTTGCCATAAAAAACTTTGTTTGTTTTTGCAATCAGAGAAGATTCTAGAGATGAGTGTCAGAGGTACTCTGGTGCGGATTTGTATAATCCTGAATACGAGGATGAGGGAACATTCTTGTCTTCAATCATTCGACATTCTGGTAAGCAGTGATTTGTCTCTCAATGCCGATATTGGGTTAGTCCACGACTGAATTTGTCTTCATGTAACAGTTAAATATCAGCATCTTTTATGAATCCTGCTAGAAACAAGCAAAAAATATTAAATCAATGCTGAACTGATATAAAAAGGTGGCTGTAGAGGATAATAAAATCTTTAATATCATGTTTACTACAGGTTTAAAATAGTTTATCAATTCATATGATTAAAAATTACAAAAATAATAGTTTGATGATAAAAAACGAACTATATTTACCAATAATGCTTTATTATTAAATCTGAAATAACTTGCGGACACTCATTTTGTTGTTTAAGTGGACATTTTAAAAAAGATGGCTGTATTTCATTTTTTAAAATTTCAGCAAGTTTTGTCCAGTGGTTCAAGAAAGAGATTATTATTCGTTGTGAACTGTTTGATACCGCCAGTATGAGTTATTACTAAACTCTACATTGTTAGAACATGCAACTTTAGCTATTGACCTGCTAGTATAAACAACTTGAAATCTTATCAAAAACAAAATTAAGTTACGTGAATGTGCTTAAAAATTTGTTTTTTGTAACAAGCTGATTTAGTGTAGAGTTTGAAATAAGTAGTTTAAAAATTTAGTAATAAAACCGGTTACGCTCTTTCCTGTTGCCTTTTTCTTGTTTTCTCTTTCCTGTTGTCTCTTTCCTGTTGTCTCTTTCCTGTGGTCTCTTTCCTGTTGTCTCTTTCCTGTTGTCTCCTTCCTGTTGTCTCTTTCCTGTTGTCTCTTTCCTGTTGTTTCTTTTCTGTTGTTTCTTTCCTGTTGCCTCTTTTCTGTTGACTCTTTCCTGCTGTCACTTTCCTGTTGTCTCTTTCCTGTTGTCTCCTTCCTGTTGTCTCTTTCCTGTTGTCTCTTTCCTGTTGTCTCTTTCCTGTTGTCTCTTTCCTGTTGTCTCTTTCCCGTTGTCTCCTTCCTGTTGTCTCTTTCCTGTCGTCTCTTTCCTGTTGTCTCTTTCCTGTTGTCTCTTTCCCGTTGTCTCCTTCCTGTTGTCTCTTTCCTGTCGTCTCTTTCCTGTTGTCTCTTTCCCGTTGTCTCCTTCCTGTTGTCTCTTTCCTGTCGTCTCTTTCCTGTTGTCTCTTTCCTGTCGTCTCTTTCCTGTTGTCTCTTTCCTGTTGTCTCTTTCCTGTCGTCTCTTTCCTGTTGTCTCTTTCCTGTTGTCTCTTTCCTGTTGTCTCTTTCCTGTTGTCTCTTTCCTGTTGTCTCTTTCCTGTTGTCTCTTTCCTGTTGTCTCTTTCCTGTTGTCTCTTTCCTGTTGTCTCTTTCCTGTTGTCTCTTTCCTGTCGTCTCTTTCCTGTTGTCTCTTTCCTGTTGTTTCTTACTTGTTGTTTTTTTCCTGTTGTTTCTTTCCTGTTGTTTCCTTTCTGTTGTTTCTTTCTTGTTTCCTCTTTTCTCATGCCTCTTTCCTGTCGTCGCTTTCCTGTTGTCACTTTCCTGTTGTTTCTTTCCTGTTATCTCTTTTTCCAGGATTTTTGAATAATGAGCTCCTTCAATTTTGGACTGGTATACGTGACACGTATAAGGATGGAAATCCATCATACGAGGTAAACACTAAATATAAATCCCAACGGTGTGTACATCCTGTTAGCCACTACTCAGTGAATAGTTCTGAAGAGAATTTGATTTTGAGCTTTGAAAGCTGGAGTCTGAGGGTAGACCAAACTGCATTTTTTCTGCACAAAATTCATAGTAAAAGTCCAAGTTTTTTGCAGCGGAGTTATAATGGAAGATATTTGGAGCATGAAAACCAAAGTTTGATGTATTCTGTTCAACGATAATCTCACTAAAGAAATACATAGTAAAACCATTAATTTCCGGCAACTGTCGTGACACAAAACATTTTGTATTTTAATTTATACTATTCTATCACTCAACTTATGATATTTTAATGAGTTACAACCTCTATCCAAAATTTATTTGAGAATACTTGTTTTTGTCACAGAAATGAGATATCCGCTTAATAACAAACACTCATAACAATCCCCTTTCAGGATTTGTCACATGCCCCTTTTAATTCAACTTCTAACTTTACCTAAATAACTGAAGTTCTTTATAACAATCGCTAGGTTCAACGTTTTTAATAACCCCTTTTCTGATCTCATTTTTTCTCAGTTGAATACAAAACACAATTATCAGTTTGGTATTTTGTAATGAGTACACATTTTATTTGTACTATCAAATTTTTATGAAACAAACATTTAATAGCTACCTTGCTCTAGTGAGAAAAAACATATTTAAACAACTCTTGTATGACAGTGCATGATAAAGACAAAATTTTTAGTTTATGTTTCTGCTTACTGGAAATTGTTGTTTATAATTTTCTTTTCAAATATCCTTACTTTTTGAGTTGAATGAAAGATGTTTTACCATAATGATATACAATAAAAAGTATAGGTATACATAGCATAGTTACTGTCAGACAAAAATGTAGGGTTTGACATGCTTTGCTATACGTCCAATTTTTGCAGGTTATGAACAAGACTGTGTTCCTCAACTATAACATACACCCCCTTGGAGCAGGAGTGATGTACAGGGCACAACATAGAACTGAATCTATTATCACATCAGTAGAACTAGCCTTCTCTTTTGACAAAAAAGGTAAAGCCGCCTCGCAATTTTCAAACAAATAAAAGTTTACATGGGTATCCCAATCAGCTGTACTAAATCCTACTTCATTGAAAGGAGTGGTGACTGGCTGGGAATACTATGGCTCACGGGATGGGTATGTGGTCAAGTTCTCCGTACTACGCGCAGTGAACATCAACAGTTGTAAGTTTACTGTCATTGGAATAAACTCAGACACGTCAACTGTAACCTACAATAGAGTAGACGTGGTTGAGGGGGACAGGATATCTGTGGAGCCTGGTGACTACATAGCAGTAACCATTATAGAGAATGGTACAATCAGGTAAGTCTAGCGCAAAATAATACAATGCATTACTTACACCCAGATGCACTAGTAATGACCAGGGGTGTACGATATAAAACACTATGGTAGAAAAAACTTGCGATGCTTTTTTGCAACCAGCATGTAACATGAAACTCTGCATGTAACAGTTTTATATTGGTTGGAAGTTTAATGAAGCACTTTTTCTAAAGAAAAGTGCAGCATGGTGCGAAAGTGCAAGTTTGAGAAATTTTTTGGTTTTCACAGCAGTGATTATGTAAACTATGATAAAAACTTAACTACCCGGCACTTACAAATTCTTTACTCTAGGTTTTGCCCATTTTCGACCAGTCATCGGCTTTTATTATTTCCACATGGGAATAATAATTTTCCTTTAGTTTATCATTAGCAGTATCAATATTGTAATGGATTCCGGTCTGTTACCACGGACATCCACTAATCTCGAGTATTTTACCTCTCTCCAGAGGGGACACTGTGCTGACCGACAGTGACAACTGTGCAGGGCAACCGAATTACCCGGTAAGGCAAGAGCCCATGGCTCAAACAAACAGTACCGTGTAGTGTCTGTAATAATGGCTATATTCTCTAAGCTGTCCTGAGGGTAATTATTCCTCTAGGGTTTAGCAATATAAGAGCATATGCCATGGCAACATAGGAATGAATGCAAAGAATAACACAGGGTGCTCTCCTTTTATAGGAGAGCTGATAAACACAAAACATATAACAATCAATACGCAGGAAGCAGATTAGCCAATACAATTGATTATATAAATAACAAGCCAATCAACAATGCAGTATGGTTAATTAAGGGAGGTGCCAAGTGGCTAAGGGCGGAGTTCTTTTCTCCTTATTGTCCAATCAGTAGTCCTGCAAGGCTCCCAGGCTGTATATAGAGTTGGGTCCATGGAGTTGGTAATCTAAGGGTATGTACTTCCTGTTCTCGACCTTGACTAAGCTCCTACATACTTTTGAGGATCCTCATCTATGTCGGCCATCTTGTGCCGGCCCAGTACAGCTATACCGGGTCGGTAGGGGTCACTACCGGCCCTGCAGGGGTCACTACCGGCCCTGCTCACTATGCCACCGGCACAGTAGGACTTTCCACCCAACAGCTGTTAACCGAACGCTGTGAGTAAAAGTCTAGCGCATTGTCTCTCAAGGTTCTAGAGTAAACGACCTGTTCACTACTAGTGTGCATCAAAATCTACCACAATATTGTGGTAGATTTTCGTGTATGGTACTGGTAAAAACCTATGCTTACCTCAGAAGCGTGTATGTATGTGCTAAAGTGCTACCCCCAGCCCTAAAACTGGGAGCTGTGCCAGTAGCACAGAGTGCTGTGCTGCCGCACGGTCTGCTGGGCCAGTATTGACCCCTGCTGTGTCGGTATTTACCTCTGAGTGCCTGCAGGCACACTGCTGGGCTGGCACAAGATGGCCGCCTTAGCAGAGGAACCTGGAAATAGTTGGAGAACCTTCATCACCCCTGATGCCAGAAGTACCTTTTGTTGGACGAACAATACTATCGGTCCCAGGTTAGCTATAGCCCTAGGACAGCTATTCGACCAGAACACCAGGACTCCGCCTCTTGGCCATTTGGCGCCTTATTTTGTCTGAGTTACTGCATTCCATGATTGGTTAGCTATTTAAATATTGTAATTTATTGGTTAAACTACTTGCTGCTAAAATGTATTCTTATATGTATTGTGCAGATAACTTCCTGCCAGCCTGCCAGCCTACATAGAGGCTGAATTTTACTGTATCTTTGCATTCATTTATGGACTTACATCATTGTAGTGGATTGCCTCCCTAGTGATTGATATTATCAATAAAGCCATCTAACAAGCTAACACACTGCATAGTTAGTCTGAGCCTTGGGCTTTGTACTTGCCAAATGATTCGACGGTATAAGATTAAAAATTGACATTGTCAATACCAACAGTGTCCCCTCTAGAGAGAGATAGATTATTGGAGATTTCTAGTATTTTGTGGAAACCATGATGAAATCCACTACAATGTTAATTTAATATGCTTTGCTGATGCTTACATGAAAAATACCCTAAGGGTTGTTCTAAAACACTGACTGTGTAGTGTGACTGCAGAAATTATCAAATTCAAGGAATCTTTTGTTGTATCACTGTCGTGTGCTTTATTGTATATTCTGACAAGTTATGTAAGCAAGTTGTGCTATGTATGACTTGTATCATCCTGAGGAGCAGCAGAATGATAATTACATGAGAAATAATGTTCAGAATTGATTTTGGGGAAATGCTACAAGTTGTATGTTTTTTTTTGGAGTTGTCTATGCGTTGAAAACTGTGAAAGCTATACATAGACAGTGTGTAATCACTCCAAAAAGCTATAAACTAGCTTATGTTTACATTGTAACCAATTTTGGAAAGAAAAATATGTATTGTTTTTTTTCTATGCTGCTCAATTTATCTTTCTGCCAAAATAATTAAAAATCAAATTCATTTGATTATTTTTCTTGAACACAACAACAATGCACATTTTGACAGTTTTTGTTCCTATAATCTATTTTATAATCTAGCCATTTTATTCTTTTGACATCATGAAGCGTGAGCACAATTTTTCCATCTAAATATTTCCTTCAGTTTTTGAGATGCTGGTTATGCAAGATCATCCAGTGGGTCTTTTGAGTCAGCGTGGTAGCATATTTACCAACAAAAACTGTTGACTTAACCCAAAGCTATTTCAAAAATTTTGAAAACTTCTATAAATTTTCAATGGAAATGCGCTACACAGAAAACCAGTGCTTTCCTCGTTATTTCCTGTTTTCTGCATCTTTATTTCATGGTAAGAGTTTTAGTGCAACCAACACAAATAGTTGAGCCTGAAATAGTGGTTGGCAGATTGGGAGCCTATCTCTGTTATCACTCAGTCACTGCAGTACCAGTAGCAGTGACTGTTTCCTATATCTGGGTTAGCTCCCTACCATATCTCATCAACACTTACTCAATGCTCTCCAGCAAATGCTATGGCCACCGCAGGCTAAAGCATGGACCTCCGAGCACCACCAGACACCTTCTTCTGTTTTCCCACAGGCCTCCACTGAGTCGAAATGTCTTTCTTTTTATCTTCACCAATCAAAAGGCAACCTGGTGGGCAGATAACGGATTAAAAACCAAAAGTATACACTTTATTATTTCATTTGTACTTGAAGCTAGACAATAGTTTAATACTCTCACTATAAAATCCATTCAAGCGTTGACTGTAGTAACAATTGCAGATGTGTATGTAGGAATAGATATACCAAGGGGCAGTTGAACAGCAAACAAACCATGATACAAGATAATAAGGTTACAAAACTTCAAGTTTAATATCTCATCAAATATTCTTTCCAATCGACCATTTACCAGTTTTACTGCGCTATTTCAACAGCTTATTGTCAGGCAAAAAAAGGACTTCTCATTTTTTTTGCAAGTTTCATCACAGTTTTGGGTTTGTGGTTATAGGAATTCAATTCTGTTTCAAAAGAATTAGATTAAAAAATGAGTCAAATCAAATAAAACAATTTGATTGAAAGTTTGAATTTACATATTAATAACGTCTAAGCTGTGATTTTTCGAGCTTGACATGAAGGAAGTAACTGTCTTCTTTGCTTAGTTTTTTAAACAGGGCAGAAAGGACAACTCTTAATTTAGGCAGGTTTATTCATCTATGGATTTCTATAGTATGGATATAGAAAAATGGGGTTGATTGGTTAGGAAACTGTGTGGAGGTTGTTTTGGAGTCGATTGGAAAAGTGTAACTAACAGGTTGGTGAGATTTCTCAGGCAGACAACTCCAAACGATTCTACTTAAGTTCCTTATAAACTCTGCTACACGCTGCAGCTGCTGCTTCTGAAGAGAAAAGTAGCTCCATAGAGAAGACAAGGGGATTACGAAATAGGGTTGGGGAGAAGAGTTGTGAAAGGAGAGCGGAAAGTGTGAGGTATGGAGGGTATCTGTCGCAGGTAAGGTGTGGGGATCAAGAGAAAGGGTATAGAAGGCGTGTAGAAGGCGTGTAGAAGGGGTGTAGGGATCAAGAGAAAGGGTGTAGAAGGGATGTAGAAGGGATGTAGAAAAATTCAAGCTGGGACAAAAAGGAAACCAAACAAAATTGAAAGCAGTTTCTACTCAAATCCGTAGCAATACATAAACTCAGCAGATTGATTATTGGAACTTGGAAGTATTTTTATGATTCAAAACAAACACGGCTGCCAGAGGTTTAAAATAATGACATTCGAAAGAGAGCATTTTTATCTGGAATACCCTTGCAATTTCTCCATCTTATTGTACTAATGTATAATTGTTGTATGCAATACAAAATATTACACCAAAAACTGTGACTTCCCATAAACATTTAGTTAGTCAATTAACTTGGTTCAGGACAAAACTATTGAAAGTCTGTCATGCAACCTAAGACTGCTATCATTTAGGCTCACGGAAGACTCATCAAAGCTTCAACAGACTTGCATGTTAGCTGGTGTGAATCCGTCAGAAGTCGGTGAGGAAATATCTCTTGGTACAGCGCCATGGCTTACATCCAGGTTTTCATTTCGGGCTCTATGGAAGAAAGACTCTGCCGCCAAAGGTTTTTTTGTTTATTAATTTCAAGTGTTCAAAATTTAACCTATTGCAATAATCTCAAGATTATAACTGATCTAGGTAAATGATGTGAAAAGTGTTGCATTCATTCTTCACTTGTAAAGTGCAACAACCAGCCTTCATAAAAATATTGTTTTTGTAGACTCGCCGTTTATTGAGGACAACCTGTCTGATAGACACGAGTGCTTTGCTGCCGTCTATTCATCTGGTATGATGGTAAGAGGAAATAACTGCACAGATAAAATCTACTCCATCTGTGAGATAAAGAAACACAACAGACACTGATGCAGAGCTTGGATTGCTATGAGCTCGCCATTGGTTGATCGAATAGTCATACGAGTTAAGAATTTATAACCAGAATGAATGTGAGACTTAATATATGTATATTATATGTGTCATTGCTTTACTTGGCCTTGTGACAATCTGTATAATCTGCTAAAAATACTTTTATTGAGTGCTTGGCTCCATATAGTAGAACATCTGTCAAAGTATTTTCGCAAGCATTGATGTCTAATGGTCAAATGTTTTGCTTTTAAAACAAAAAACACTTTGCGCTGTCAACATACTGTAATTGTATTTTTGTCAATTCAATTAGGTTGTGATATTGTGATATTTACAGTACTAGTTTGAGCTACGCTGAGTATAAGTATAAATTTCAAAATAAAAGACTCAAATCTAACTTCTTCTTTACAAAATCTGGCGACAATCAACCAAAAACTCTTCATGTATAGGTTGATTAGATGTTTGAAACGCAAGTGGTTTGAGGTGGATGATCTGGTTTAAGCTGTTCTAAATCTGAGCAGTCCCACTGCGCTCATGTTGTCATAAACTCGTTGCAAAGTTGAAGAGAGGGGAGAGAAAGCTGGATAAATGAATAAGAACAAAACGAACGGAATTTAGACATAAGAAAAAAATTGACAAGCACTATTGAAAGAACAAAAAACTTTGTTTGTTGCTGAATCTCCTAGCTAAAAATCCATGAAAACCACATTTATTTTTAAATTGTTTTTTATTGCTATGCATTTTCAAAGAGATTTGGTGCATACAACAAGTATACATTCAACCTATAATGCTACCATATTACAACACATCATTCTTTAACAAATCAACTGTAAATAATTCTGCTATAGTTAAGATATTGCTAGGTAACACAGGTGCTCAGTGCGGCACTTGCCATCAGGTTATCCCCGTAGATGATACTTGTCTTTGTGTGGTGATGTCTGCTGTATGTCTGAGCAATGTCTAAAATTTGTCTCTCTATATATGGCTGAAGCCCACGATGCACAAACCCGTCTCGGTTTGATCTAGCTACAGTAACCAACTCTATCCTACTTAACTTATCCAAAACCTTTTGGACTTTTATAGCTTCATTTGATATTTCTTTCTTTGAAACCTTTGGGATAGTTTCGGCAGACTTGGATTTGTCTCCTCCTATGCAAACCACCATCGCGTTGTTTTCTTTCTCAACGGCTATGCTCGCGGTATTGGGAGATCTGCTCATACAGAAACCAATTTTGGTGAGTCCTTTCAGTTGAGAACTGTTGAGTTTAGCGCGAATGTACATTCTGAGGTCCTTTATTCTATATGCAAGTTCTCTCTGGTTAGAGCACCGTGTTTTGCGTACTGCTGACAGGTGACTATGGAACATGCTGACGCAGCTGGCAGCTAGTGGTTCGGTGCAGTTAGATAGCAGTAGATTAGGTATCACAACTGACAGCTGCTGCTCATGCTTTGATGTCTTTGGGCAGAAGAAAGGACAGAGCCGTTTGTTTATTTCATCTGAAGTAGTACAATCAAGTGTTAGCATTGGCATTGATAGGAATGAAGTTTTAGGTTTAGCAGGTTTCACACCACCAACAGAACTGAGAATATAAAATTTTGTGGCTGTAAAACCAGCCATTCCCAATACACAGAGATTTAAACATGGTTTCACTACTTTGAGTGGACATCACAGATGTAACATCACTATTGGATGCTTCTTGTCATGTATTTAACAGTGTCTGCGAAAGGGCAGAGTAAAATGCCTCAAACCAGTTGCAAGATTAGCAAGAATGTACAGTCGTAGCCAATTTCAATTTTATCAACCAGTTCTTTCAGCTGATAGTCGAATACAACAATATTTAATAATAGCCATCGCATAACTTTTAGTTCTTGACCAAGGGTACGATTTAAATACATATATTACAGTGTAAAGGTAAATGCTAGCATTATACCTACTTAGCTGACAGAAGTCAAACAATCTTTCCCCTTTATTTTAGACATGATTTTATTTACGGCAGCTCACAATGTCGTGGGGCATCTACTCACCAATATGTTCCCAGCTGAGCCCTGATTTAGACAATATCCTTGAGCTGTCTTCGCATCCAAAATAGTCTTCATCGATGTCTACTATCACTCTATCTGTCAAAGTTTTGGAAGAACGGAATGGCAGGATTTTGTCGAAATTTCTGCTCATGTACTCCTCTCGTACAAAGTTAAACGAAACATTCTACAATAAAATACAAAGTTTTCTGACTAATCTAAAGTATTACCTATTTAAGAGGCAAAGGCTCAAGAAGACAGACCTTCACTTTGATGTCACAGCGGACTCCTCCATGCATGTATGGCTCCAGCTCTGGCTTAGCAAACAAACAGCTTCTCTTCAAGCTATCTTTGAAGATGTTACTTGGTCTCCCATCTTTTTGTACCTGTAACAGCAGCATAGTTTAAAATAAAAAATCAATCATGGCTGCTTTGAACATACAAATGCAAATTTTAAGATGTCCAACCTTGTTAAAGCAAACACACATTCCTTTCTTAGCCGGGTCTTGCTTTTCTTTATAGGTAAAAGTCCCAAGACTGACCATTCCACTGGTGTGGTTACCGTACATCTTACCATTCTCCTTCTCTGTCCATCCAGGCCACACCCAGATGAACCTGTTCACCAAGCCAGTTCCAATACTTGCCTTCAAGAGATATAATATATTATTCTTTCTGCGTGCCACCCCCACTAGTTCCTTCATACCGAACTGCCTGCCTCCATATCACCCAACCATAGAAATGAATTTTTTTTTCCAAAAAACTTGACTATGCTAAAAAAAGGGAATAAAAGATCAATAAAACTTTTCATTAACTTAATGTCAATTATTTTAAAAATCTAAAAGTTGTTTCACCCCCTCAGACTAACAACAGTCAAATCGTTCTAAATGCATGACCAGAATTATGAGTGTAAAACAATTCTCAGCAGATATTGATTAAATAAATATAATTATTTAAGAGAAATACTTGACGCCTATGACAATGCAATGCTGCTTTAGATCTTGAGGCGTGGCAGCAAGTAGTATACTTGGTGAAAACTAAATGAAGCCATGAGTAGATAAGTTGTTGAGCTCTTACCATAACAAACACATCATTCCTTTGCATTAACATCGATATCTCTCGCTTTGATTTTGGCCACTGGAACAGAGGCAGTGATGGTTTATAGGACAACGGCCCAAAGTCACTGTGTGCATCAAAATGTACCTGTAATAGAACTATAGCTTACATTCCTACTTCTAAAAAAGAGACAATATTTGAAGCAGTTATTAGCAAACAAATATTAATAAAAAAAAGTTAACTTTCAAATAATTAAACCACAGATGGTAAAATGCATGCCACTCTCTGGTGATGTCTCACAAAAAGACATTCGAAAGCAAAATACTACCAGTAATTGGTGTGAGAAGGTCATCAATATATCTATCAAGCTACTAAGGTTTTATTGTTATACTTTGCTTTTATTTAGAGACCATAAGAGTGAGCAAGAGGTATGTAAACAGCATAAAAAATTGCATAGGTGTAAGATAACTATGTCTGCTAAAGTATTTGGATTTTGCCTTGAAATTAGAAACCAAAAATCGTTCCAAGCCATTTGAGCGCAGTGCCAAAAAATCCATAATCATTCTAAAACCATATTTAAACACAAATAGCCAAGACTGACCCCCTGGTCTACTTGTACTGATTTACAGAGCGTTTAATACTTATAGGGTATGATTGTTGTTTTAGTGTCTAGTAAATACATTACTAAACACTGATAATTGGAAACTAAAATAGCTAAATGGAAACAGCTGTTTCATAAAGACCATGATTACGAATAAAGAGAAATTATTTATCATAATTCTAAAACCCATTGTTTAATTTTACAATTAGCAACCATTTATTCAGATAGAGCCCCAATTTTATATTTGTCGACCCTCATTTTTGTTATGGATGCTTTACATGAAGTTTTTATAGAAAATGATGACGAGTGGTTTTGATTTGAAAGGCAAGATTTGCACAAACAAATCAGATGTTTTCAAATAAGTTTATACAACTCTTAAACAACTCAAACCATTTGAAAATAATTCAAATGATTTAGAGATAGCTTGTACTATTTTTTAAAGGTATTTATACAAATCGTTCTTTCCTAATATCAAAATTATCTGAATTGAAGGATTTACAAAATAGATGGATTTAAAATTTTTCACAATTGTAAGATGGAAAATAAAATTCTATTGCACAATGCTATTATTCCAACAAGGCTGCTTTTTCATACCAAATCCTCTAAGCACCTGTTGCTATTTACTGTAATTTCCCATAAGTTTTGATCTAAACAGACTTCCAAAACAAAAATGGCTGTATTTTTAAGCCATTATACCCAATCAATAGATTACAATCAGTAGACAAGACTTTGATACTTACTACAGTGTACGGCTGATGCTGCCCATTAGATTGTGTGTCTGCTTGTTGAAACCAGAATGGAAGAACTACAAAACATCAAAAGCTAACTGATGAACCGTATTATGATTCAACCTGTACAAAGATTATATAATACTGAATAACCCAGGTGGCTTGAACTGCTCATATTATACTACTTATAATACTAAATAGTATTGTTGCTGGTTTACCTTCATGATGCTCCTCCACAATTACAACACTCAAGCCTTCAGTTTTTGCCTCCTTGATTGGTAAGCTTTTCTTTTGCTTTTCCGTAGCTTTTTTAAATGGGAGTTGTCTTGGCTGTTCTTTTTTCTTTTGCAATTCCTGTGGCAACAATGGCTGGTGATTTTCTTCAAATTGTTGACTGTGTTTGCCAAAAATCAATCTTTCTTTGAAATAAGGAGTAAATAAATCATCATAATCCCGCCCGTGCAGTAATCTCAGGTGATATAAAATGTCCTCCTCTTTTGACAAACGTGGCAAATCAGCCTTTACTTTGGTGCTTATTGGATATTTGTTGCTATACTTGAGGCGCCATCTGGATTGTGGTCGTAGCAACGATACAAGTCCAACTACCAACAGCCCAGTTAAAGTTACAATGACAGTGAGCTTGAACAAAATCCTCACCGGAGCTACCCGACAAATCCAAGACATGGTGACTGCATACTTTTCGAGCTGCTACTATTTTGATATGTTGAATACACAACACTGCCATATGTGACAGTTCCCATGTGTTGAATTGGTAGTCTTCTGCTACCATTTGTACATTAGCATATGGAATGATAGTCACAGTTAATGAGTGGGAATGGCATATACCATTGACATACCATTGAAATTTATTAGATACATCTATTTAAAAACTGGAAGACTAAAAAGTTCTTCCATCAAGTACATTTCTTAAGGCCTGGCTACACAATCGCAAATTCCATGCGTTATTGCACAAGAGTTCCGAAAGGTCAACGCATTTTGCTGATTGCCCAGACTTTCGTCGTTTTGCAAACTTTTAACATGTTTAAATTATGCGTTGTGGGTTGTGCTTTGTCTGATGGGCCGTGCAATATTGATTGATTTGCTAAAAACTGAATTCAGAGTTGCTCTCTCTTTGTATATGAACGATATCACAATTTATTTTGGACTTATCTTCCCATTTTTTTCAATTCCATAAACACAGTTACCAGCGGACCTTAATCAAATTAAGGAACTCGCGCTACATTTGTAGCCGGATGTTGATGCGCGCATGCTTCAAGACAAAATAATTATTTTATTAGAAAATTTATTTTATAATATAGGTTATTATTATTATCTAAATTTACCAGAAGCAAGTCACACTTAACTTGGACATGCATAAAGCAAAAGGGTCCTAAATGAGCAAGGTATTTAATCAACTGTACGAATTTAAATTGAAACAGCGTGAAATATATCAACTAATATAATAATCTATACTACTACTGCTACTACTAGTAACTAGTAGTAGTACTACTACATTATTAATAATTAATAATAATTATTATAATTATTATATTATTATTATTATTATTAAACTACTAATTATTATTATTATCGCAATAAATCGCCAGTTCTGCACCTAAATGTTATTATTATTACAATTATTATTATAAATTAAATAATAATAATAATAATTTATAATAATAATTCCGATTAATAATAATAATAATAATTGATTATTATTATTATTATTACTATTTATTTTATATATAATAATAATATATATATTCAATATTGTTTATTATTATATATATTATATTTATTTTAGTTATTCATTGTAATTAATATAATTAATAAATTATTATTATTTATTTATTTATCAACACTGTTGTTTTATTATAATAATAATATAGATAGTCTAAACAGTTTTGTCAAATTTTTCTGAAAATTTTTTAAATAGTTTCAGTGGGTAGCAAAATATGTTGTGGATACAATGAGACCAAATTTGCTATTGTCACATCAATAGTTAACTGTAAAAACAAGTTTTACCAAATGTACTTTTAGGTAAAAAAATGCATGGTAAATGTCTTTGTTTTTTGCCAGGCAATTAGTGGTGACGCACGCATGAAGCGACGCATGTTATATATAATATATATCATGCGTACGCCTCAATAATTATACCATGTATATGTACTAATTATTATTATAAATGCTTTGCATTGGCTGTATAACATTATTTTGTAGAAGTAGCTGGACTGCACAAAAAAACAACAAGTTCTGTATCTCAGTTGATATAGACAGGTGCCATCATCAGAAATCTTGTAATTAATTTAATAATCATAAATAATAATAAATTTAATATAAAATTTCAATAATTAATTAATAAATAATAATTAAAACTAATGGTTATTATTGATGACCTTACATTTTTGCTATATCATATTTATTACCACTAGCTGTTATCATTCAATGATGTTTTTTTTTCTGGATTAACAGATATAATATTTGATTAATTATGAACCAGAATAAATTAAAACGCTAATGATAACAAATAAATAGCCGCGACTACTAACCGTAGCGTTTGCTGTAAACCCATTATTTACTTAAAACACGCGGCGCACATGATAAGCCCGCGATGTGTTTGCAATGGTTGTGGTTAGGCTAATTTATATTTGGCTAGGATGAAAAATAATTTTAGTTGGGGCGTCTTTTTGAAAAACCTTCATATTATCAAAATGCATTGAACACACTCCAATAATAATACACCATTCAAATCCTAACTCCTCAGTCTATTTTATAGTCCTATAACAATATGTCGATGCCCTCCAGG
Source organism: Cryptosula pallasiana (assembly GCA_945261195.1). Taxonomy (NCBI): domain Eukaryota; kingdom Metazoa; phylum Bryozoa; class Gymnolaemata; order Cheilostomatida; family Cryptosulidae; genus Cryptosula; species Cryptosula pallasiana. The sequence continues at coordinate 42,391,900 of OX183137.1, forward strand.
GACGTGGTAGATTTTGGATAAAAAGTCGAAAATTTAAAGGCATTTTCCCAAGTCTATGACTGGAATGAGGAAAATGTTCATAGTCACATCTGTGCGCGGTAGACTACTCTAGCTATAGCAATTGGATTTGTGTCTCTGTGAGCTTTAGTTTGAAAGATATAGAAAAAAACATGATTTTTTGGACTTGAAAAAACTCGCGAATTTTCCGGGACAAATTTTTATAACAATGCTTTTGTTCATATTACACGGCGACCGCAACGGTTTTAGAATATCTAAATAATAAATAAATAAATAAGTACTGAATTCAAATGGCAGGAATGAGAGTGTGGGTGACGCGAAAGAAAAAGCAGGGTGGTTACATTTGTTGTCAGAGAAAGTCAAAACAGCCAGAATAAAGCTTTTAAATGCAATGCTGCTGTTGAATAAACACGTATTCTAATTCTTTAACTGTCAGTTTCTACCCAGTAATAGCATTCACTCAACACTCTAACGTTCACTCTACTCGTTTTGGTCCCTGTCAATTCCTCATGTGTTATCTACTAATTACGATTTCTTTGACCAGAGCTTCGCTCCTAAGATATCATGGGATGTGCGTTCCTCCACGACCTAAACAGCCTCATAGGTACTGAAACGAAGGTCTCCACTTTCCCAAGATTTCTAGCCAGAGCAGAAATAATAATAATCATTATTGTATAATGATGAATGAATAATTATGATCATAGTTATATTACTCATTAAAATGATAATGATTATGCAATAAAAAATAAATTATTTGTTCTTATAAAAATCAATAGGGGTAACCTGAATAATATTACGAGATATTTTTGTAAAAGTGACAGTTTTTCAAAAAGTTTTCTAGCTATTTGAACAGAACTTTGGCAGATAACATGCCTTGGTGTTTGGCATTCAACGTACAATGTTTAACCTTATATTTTCATAATTGAAAGAGGTTGTCGTCATTTTTTAATTTTGTTCTTGAGGCCCATATTACCTCACCTTTAGGGTAACTTTGGCCTGGCCATGATAACATGAAGTTGATGATTTTATTATATTTCGGACTGCTGATGTTCCAAGTCATTTTAAATCTCTCCAGCAGTCTTGTCTCTTGCACATATTGAACTGCTTTTGTTACCACTGCAAAAAAAAAACTAATGGAGTTGCTCTTTTATAATCTCTAGACGTTTTAAGTTGAATAACAAACTCAAATGAGATAGAGAGGAAAATAGCGTAACAGGCATTATTATTCATCAATATAGCAAACCTGTTTTGATATCTAGTCACCACAGATTTTATCCGCATCAGCTTTCATTATATTTTGGGACAATTTCAATTTTGGGGTAACATGGATCTTGACTCATTTCTCACCCAGTGAGTTGGCCCATATTCCCCTACGAAGTCCCAAATAGCTAATAGTGGAACTATTTTCACACCAACTAAAACTGGAAAACTTACATGATGCATATTCTTGACATGTTTTGGCTAAAAAATGAATCAAAATGACAGTCCAAATACAAGTTGGAGATGCATAATAATACATTATATGGAATAATTATTTAAAAGGAAAAAATGGAAAATGAAAATTTACCTACTTCTGTCAATGAACTCATCACATGTGACGGAATACAATATGTCTAAACAATGATGTTCTATCGTTTGGTGTGACAAGCCCCCATTGACTTGGACAAACTATGGTCCGGTATTTTGAGGTGTCTCATGTTACCCATGGGCCCATATTACCCCAGTTACTCCTATTTATTGTGATTAAGAAAATATAGAAATTGAATAAAAGAAGAATTTTTTTGATTAATACTACAGTGCACGTAACAGTCTATCTATTGTCTGTAACCAACTTTTACTTCTATTATGTGTATCTCATGTATCGCTGAGAATTTTGCACAAATCCACCAATGATCTGCTAGATCATTGACACGCATTATTATCTTGCATTTATGAACATTCCTGCTTACAACTACTAGTAACATTTTTGTATAATTGCCAATGACTTTTATATTATTAATGCGACAAAATTTAAAAAGAAAACCTGCTCTCTAGTATGTTATTGTTACATTGACCTCAATACATATCGGTATAGAAAAAAGAAAACTATTCATTTTCATTATATGAATAATGTTATTTTTTTATGAAAAAAGTTACTATTGTTTATTATGATGAAGTTAATATCATTCATTAATAAAAAAAAGTTTATTGGAAATAATCATCATAATGATAATAATTGTTTCTTTAATGTTATTATGTGCATGTATGTATTAATTATTATTACTGAAGTGAAAACTTGGTAGCAGTTGTTTGGGTATGTGACCTAATTATTTTAACATTATACTACTAATTGCTGCTCATATTATTGCCACTAATTGCAAGTAATACTTCTGGCTATGTATTAAAAAACACCTAGAGCACTTGTGTACACAATGAGCTTTTGTGATGATGTCAAGCGAGAGGTTTTATTAATCATTTAACAATATGAGATAGTTTTATGCTATCAAGTTTATCATAATATTTTCTTTTATAAAAAACATGAAATGAAATTTATAGAAGTTGGTCAATCAATCTGCTTCTGTAACTATGATCATCATCGGTCAGCAGCAAACAATATTTATTTTCAGTTTTTCATGATTTATCCGCGCTGAATAAGTCCATTTATTATGATAATGATGATAATTACATTAGAAATAATAAAGATAATAATAAAAACGATCATTAAATTTTGTATCAACGTGGAGACACACATAGTTGCTGCCTCATTGAAAATATGTATTCTAAATAAAATTCACTGCTCCTGTAATTATTTTATTGTTCTATTATTGTTGTCATTGTAAGAGACTGTAATAATGGAAATATAATAAATGGTAATAATAATGATGAAATCTTTAATAATATTTTCAATGTTGTTTTTGAGCATATGGCAAATGATAAAATTGTTCACTCGTATTTGAGCAAGGAATAAGGTTAAGTGAAAACTGCAATCAATCGATTGTCACATTAAATTACCAAAAGTATGACTATGACAAGAATTCTATGAATAACAAGACGTGTTTATTGTAGAAAGAGACATGAGGTGAACTGTTGTACATCATGAATTATTTGGCTGTCAGTTGCTTTTCTGCTGCCACATACTTACGTTGGTCGCTCCTTATACTGCTGCTGTCACACACTAATCCTGAAACTGACAAAGAGCGTTTGCTTGAGGAACTTGCCAAAATTCAATACAATCAGAATGCTCACAGTTACGCCATAAAGAGCAAGCCCAGGTCAGATGTTCAAGATGCTATTGATTCACGTCTATGGGGCGGAGTTGTTCTGAAGAAAGCTGCTGGTCGCATTGGCGAGCATCTCAGGAGTTTAGCCAATGATGAACTGGGAGTTACTACCCTTCAGGTAGGTGAATTATAAATTTGGTATGAGTGACTCCGGGGGGTCATTCCTTTCCAACTCCTTTATTTTTTTAAACGTAAACATTATCATATCACATAATTTTTTGCCTAGTAGGTTTTAATTTGCGAGTAAAACAAAATTTAGTTTTCCAGTTGAGACGGTGGAGTGTATCTTTTGTGATGGTTTTAGGCACTTTCGCCTAGCTAACTGCGAATACTCTATCGTGACAAATAGGAGAAGTTCTCTTGTTTCGGCAAGTGCAAAATAGCATTACTTTACTCCGTGGCTTCGCGAGAAATTTAGCGAAGGGTTTGCGAGAAACAACGCTGGTTTTCAAAATTAGGAGTTGTCTCTTTTGGATCTATGCATTGCAATTAAAAACGGAGCCATTTTATGGCAATCGATCTTACAGTTTTGGATACGACAACAACGAGTCGTCATCATGCAAGCAACTATTGTTGATGCAAAGCCATAATAATTCCAATAATTTATTATGTCAAATATCTGTGTGTCACAGTATCAATTATATTAGCGTTGCCAAAGTAATTGTTTGTTTGTTTGTTTGTTTTAGTGGAAATAATTATTTATTATAATAAGAATAATATATTATTATTTTTAAATTTTCATTTTTTAGCTTGTACGACATATAACTGTTGTAAGAGAAGACAACTCGATAAATTTACTTTCTCAACTACTTGTTCTGCCAGGTTTTCGCCATCCAGCTTTGAGAACGCTTAAAGAATAGCAGAGTTCTTCGTGTTCATTTAGTCGAAAGCACCTATTGTATAAATGAGAGATTGCTAAAGCAAATGATGTCATTGGCAGATTACTACTTGAGGTTCTTTCATTCAACGTACACCTAATATCTCACTAGATGCTACAATCTATTATATGTACTTTACTCTTTACACCCACAGGCTAGATTTGATTCTATAGAATATGTAGACGTTGTACAAGACCTGCTTGCTGATGCCACACAGGTGAGTCATATGTTACCTGCCTGATGTTATCGTTTTTTGAAATTTGCGCTTTGTAAATAGATAGACCGACTGACAGTTCTCAAACAGCAATACAGAGACATATGGTTTGACAGTAAGAAAAAGGCCTAGTCTTGTTTTTGAGTAATATTTCTAAAGGTAACCATCTATTTGATTTATTAGACCACATTTTGTACACTATAAATCCTTTATTGTAGATTGGCATCGCATTGGAGACAAAGTTGAACTCATACCGTCAGGTTTTACTGACTAACAAGGCATTGGTACAGAGTCTATATGTGTTTCACAAGCGGTGTACAATATCCCACCCGCTTTGTTGTTGTACTCTCAATTCATCTATCTTCAGGTACACTTACGTGTTTGTGTCCTGAATTCAGCTGGTCCCATTTAAGCATTTCTTTTCTCTCATCGGAATCGTTAAAAAAAAAACAACAAAATTTGGTTTCACCTTCGTATGTAAAGGAAACGATGTTCTTCCTTCTTTGTATTTATGTTCCTGCCAACAAAGTCAAAATACTCTGTGATAAAATCTCAACATTTCTGGTATCGATTGGTGCTAGGACGGGGATGTACCTCAATAGGTGCTAGGACGGGTATGTACCTCAATAGGTGCTAGGACGGGGATGTACCTCAATAGGTGCTAGGACGGGTATCAATAGGTGCTAGGACGGGTATGTACCTGAGCTCGAACCCTCGAGTGCGAGTGGACGATTAGATTACCCGAACCCGCGGATATGTCAAAATAAGGTTTCGAGTATTTGAACTACAAAACCTCTGGAAAGGACGATAAAAATACGCTCTATGATTTTTTCATTTAGCATTGGGTAGTTCTATGATCACACCGAAAGTACTAGGGAGATAATTCTATGTCTATGGCATAGACTGAGAACACCATGTACTTCATCCATGGTCTAAGCCATAGACCTATAGGTTATAGGTGTATGGTTTATGCACTCGCTACTTGGATTTGCTGTTAAACCACTTTGGCGACTCAGCAGGCTTGTAATTATTCTAGTCACACAAGAAAAAAACAAGAGATGAGCCTAATTATTGTTTGTGACCAAAATAAAAGCTCAATACTACGCAATAATATATACGTTATGTAAATCAAGTTATTGTCTACCGGTGATTGATGTTATATAATTAAGATTATCTGCCATTAAATTGTTCTTAATTTATTTTAAATAATAAATAATAATAAAAACTGATTTAATTAGGAAATAACTAACAATGTAATTATCATTTTCATTATATAATCTTTATGGCATGTCACATTTCTATTATGATGATGATCATCATTAAACATTCTCTTCGTTTGTCATACTCAGCTAGTACAACTTATTTTTCAAAAAAATCAGGTTTTAAAAGATATTCCAAAAAAAATAATTTTCAACAATGTAAAGCAATGTTTGATAATAATAATAAATAATAATAGTAGTCATTGTTGATATTGCTGTGCATTATTATAATAATAATTAATTTAATTAATATTATGACAGACAAATTTGATTATTGTTATAAATATTACAACAATAATAATAAACATTCATCATCAATGATTAATTATCAATAATTAATAAATAGTAATAATCATAATAATAAAACTTGTTTTTTACTTATCATGATGATTATTATAATTATGGTATTATAAAAATATAATGATAATGATATTGTTGTTTTCAATTATTTCTAATTAATTGTATTATTATTGATCATCACAATTATTGTTTTATTAATAACAACAATAATAGCTATTATTGTGACTATGAATGTAAAATAAATTGCATAATAATATTCATAATATATTCAAATAATAACAATAATGATGATTATCATAAGAATGAAGGTAATAACATAACAATAGAATTAATGCTTGTAATTAGTTGTTTTTTTCTGCTTTTTCAAAATTATTATTGTTTATTATTATTATATTATTACTGACAAAATTAAAATGCAAGTTTATAGTTATCACACTATAGTATTATTGTTATAATAAAAATAATATTAGTATAGTATTACTCGAACTGCTCCCGAACCCGACCCGAAATTTGTAACAAATACTTTAAACCTACCCGAACTTGAAATTTAAAGCTCATCCTAGCACTGGTATCAGTTGTATGTACCTTTTAGTCCAATGACTGCTGATGAATGAGCCTTAGCTTGTTGTGGGATATCAATTGGCTTGTTGTCGACTATCAATCCTAGTTATTATTTTATTTTCTATCTTTCAATTGTGCAAATTTGACATTCTTTGTGGAAAATTGTTCACTACTCAGGACAGTTACACTTCAACAAATACAAAACTGTATGAATTGCTCAGTGCTGCCAATATAATTGTTGTAGTGAGTCGGCTGGTGATGGAAGTGCAGATGCTGACAGAGCAGAGACATCGATGCATACAGTGTGTGACCTGCTGCCCTCCTTTCTCCAGAAGTCTTCATTCAATCCTGGCAGAAATCTGACCAGCAAGTGTGAGTAGTCTTTTACCTGTCTAGTACTCACTGAGTTAGTACTTGGTACCTTGTCTAGTACTCACTGAGTTAGTACTTGGTACCTTGTCCAGTACTCACTGAGTTAGTACTTGGTACCTTGTCTAGTACTCATTGATGTAGTACTTGGTACCTGCTAGTAACCTGCTAGTACTTATTCTGTGGTTTGTACAGTCTCACAGAATATCCAGCGATACTCTGCCATCAAGTGGCAATACTTTATCTCCGCTGAAGGAGTGCAGAATGAGTTCCCAGCGCATACACTCAACATTAGTAGAGTGTCCTGTGAGCAGGCTTACGCCTACAGACACAGGTAAGTGTGTGCGCTGTACCACAAGTACACTGCGTGAAATGTAGATGTCAATTCCTTGTGTACTGTCGTGTACTGTGCACGGAGATGTCATATATTTATATGGTATTACAGAGATGTATACGTACGTACAGTCTCTCCCAACAACAAAAATATAGTAGTGGTGGTGGACAACTCCATGACTCTCAGTTTCAAACAATGGAATGCTGCTAAAGAGATGGCTAAACAGATTGTTAGTTCTCTTTCATTCGCTGACAAGGTTCGTGTCTCCATCTTATTGGTCATAGAAAGTTCAAAGAGAGATAACTCTCGCAGTCTGTGCTTTGTTAATTTAATGTTAAATTGAAAATCAATGGGGTCCCGGCAGATTTTTCTGCGGAGCTATTATCAAAAGAACCGGAAGCCTGCTTTCCATCGATAGCATTGTTAAAACGAAAGTCGCTTCATTTTATCCGAAAATGAAGGAATTTTTTTTCTATTCACGGCAGCTGATGGGCTTGGAGGTGTATAGAACTGACGATGCGCCGCTAACATAAGTCATCTTATAATTTATTATTATTAAATAATAATTTATTATTATTATAAAATAAAAATAATATATAAAATAATAATATATATATCAATAATATTAATTAATTAAATAACAACAACCGCAACAGTTGAAATTAAAAGATAATAAAATTATAACTATATGCCATTAATTATTATTATTGTTATTATAATAATAATTATTATTATAATTATTGTTCTTGTTGTTCGTAGTTGTTGTTCCAACAACAATAATTAATAACGAACAGTTATTATTACTATACTAATAATAATTATAACCTGTCAATCAGCTCCTTCTTGCGTTCAGTTGTCCGTACATTTTTGTTTTTTGTTAGCAATTCCTTCAAACAAGATAGAGTGAGGCTTTCATAATCACACTTGATGATGATTCCAACTAATGCAATGGCGGCCAATGATTTGAAATTAAGACAGTCCTATAATAGCAAGTGAACACGGCCACGGAATGTTTTCGGCCCGTGCTCGACAGATCACCAAAATATTCTGCCAGGACCTGGCTCATAACAAGGGCGTTAATTTATGTTGGCAAGCTCAATGAGCCGCGAAATACAAAGCTATAGCTCTACACACGAGCACAATATTTAATTAATTTTTACCAAGTGAATGAAACAAAATATTAAAAAAAAAATAGTTCAAAGGCTATATTGATTCCTTGAGCTTCCTAAACTGCATAAATTTTGTTATATCAATGGCTTAAACTGTCTAAAATCTAAATAATAGTCAAGCAAGTCGTGATTTCTAATGATAAGTTATAAGATCGACCATGCTACTTCCGGTTGCCTCGCTAAAGCGAAACTACTCTGCCGGGACCCCATTGGTGTTGTATATTATTGGTAGATAGATATACTATTTTATATGGATATTTGATCTTTTTGTCTAATGTTGAATTGTCTGCTCTCACTCGGTCATGAGACACCTCAAATGCGTTCAAAGCCTAAGGACCTCTCCACACACAGCGATGTTGTCATTAAAAACGACTGTTTACCGTCAACGAATCGAATTTTCTCCATTTGCTGCGATCTCCTAGAATCATGCATGTTTGATTTTAGCCAGCCGGTCTCACGAATAGCGATTTATCCCTGACGCTGATTGGTCATTGTGGATGTATTGTGTACACTTTTCTCTACAGGAATTTTCCCAGCCGTGACTGCCCATGCGGTCACTATAAACTGTTGATGAGCACCAGCGTGTGTGTAATCGTTGTGTGTGGAGTGCAGCTACGGACTACTGGAGGAAACTTTCCCTTTTTGTGTTGCATTTGTAGCTGTAAATCGCTGTGTGTGGAGAGGCTTGACTATGTTTTCTATATTGTGTTGCATTTATTGACCGTCTGTCTATTTAGGTTGCTGTCCTCTCATTGGCTGATACTGTCAAATCATCTCCCGCCACCTGCGCTGAAAATCTGCTGAGCTCAGCTACAGAGTTCACCAAATATCAGCTAACCAAGTTCATTGACAGTTTAACTTTAAAGGGAGCACAGGCTAATCACACTCTTGGACTGGAGACTGCTTTCTCTGCCTTGGGCACAGGTGAGGATATTACTCGTATGATATCACCTCTATGTGTAGAGATTCTATCTTCTCTCAGTTAATGCATAGTAGTTGGCTATGTTGAAGGGTTAACAACGCCTGTAGTAGCTCATAGCTGTTGTTATACTCGTTGTTTAGAGTGTGGGTAGATAGTGCCATGATGCGGACAGTGGTAAGTACCAGTTTATTGCTACAAGCTATTGTTGCAGCTGCTGTTTTTATCTGTTCTTTCTCTCACTGTAGCGTTTAGCTTGTTGCTTTGAAACTACCATGTACGACTCTCTCAGTACCACCCGTTAATGAAGCCTCAGCTCTAGTTGTTGTGACAAAGGAGCAATGAACGACACACTCTTCAGGCTATCCATTGAAATATGTCTTTGTTGTAATTGGTTGACCCAAAGCGTATTAGTAAAATATCTCTCGGTTTTAATTGGTTAATACGGAGCATTTAATAATGGCATACTTTCAAGTACTCACACCCAACTAAGTGCTTATATAAATGTTGAAAATTTCACAGCCACTGAGCACACTGCAGGTCTGTGATGTTACAAACGCTATCACTTCTTGTGCCTTGCTGACTCTGCACTGTTGCTGCTGCCATAATTATTGTATCAAAGCTCACCCACTTGTCATTGTCTTGTCCTACAAAACTCACCACATATCTGCGCTGTTACAGACAGCCCTGGTTCTATACTATACATCAGTAAAGGATCCATTGACTCTTTTGCTGAGTCCAAGCAAGTGCTCACTGCTATCAGGGATGGTAACATGCAACACAACGGGCAAGTTGTCCTTCACACATATGGGCTAGTCAATGATAGGGGCGTTATGTTGCTTAAGGAGACCCTTCAAGACATGGCACTTCAGAACTTCACCAAGTACGGTATTGCGTACACTGGCCCAGCTATCACTGTAAGTTGTCTCCACCTTCTCATTGCCTGTCTCTTTCTGTATACCATAACCATGCCTGGCATACTTCTATTGTATCGTTGTGCCTGTAGGCTGGTACCTATCACTCCATCAGCTGTGTCAACGATGCCACTGCTGCCGTGAATGACCTTTTCCAACCTGGGCCAAGGGTGGAGGATGCACTTCCTGTCATTTCTACTCCTCACAATGACCTTGTGGACAGAGGTGTGTATTAGTGATATGTGACACCACTCACTACAGTACATGGTAGTACTTACTACAGTGTATGGTAGTACTCACTACAGTATATGGTGGTACTTACTACAGCATATGGTAGTACTCACTACAGTATATGGTGGTACTTACTACAGTATATGGTGGTACTTACTACAGTATATGGTAGTACTTACTACAGTGTATGGTAGTACTCACTACAGTGTGTGGTAGTACTTACTGCAGTATATGGTAGTACTTACTACAGTATACGGTAGTACTTACTACAGTATATGGTAGTACTTACTACAGTATATGGTAGTACTTACTACAGTGTATGGTAGTACTTACTACAGTATATGGTAGTACTTACTACAGTACATGGTAGTACTTACTACAGTATATGGTAGTACTTACTACAGTATATGGTAGTACTTGCTACAGTATATGGTAGTACTTACTACAGTTACATACATGTCAAGGTTTTCCTGTGCCTGTTCATGTGCGATAAAGCAGAAATAAAGCGCTATAAATTAAACACTTTCCCATAATGTAAGTCAGGATGCGCTCTATTCATGGCTCAAATTTGCGTAAAAGATCATTTTAACTGGTTGTGTTTCTGCCATTAGAGCCATTTCATAGTAATGTTTGAGATCAGTGAGTGATTAGCGTGGTAAATAATATATTTGGATGGGAAAAGGCTGCTCATCGTTTACAGAACATTATATTGTATCATATAAATAATTAGTGTTCTCTTATAGTTGTTAGATAATAAACTTGGTACATTTCTAGGAAAATGTTGTTTACAGAAGCTGGCACAGTGTTCGGCCACTGTTAGCTCTACCAATACTAGTTAACTCTACCAATACTAGTTAGCTCTACCAATACTAGTTAACTCTACCAATACTAGTTAGCTCTACCAATACTAGTTAACTCTACCAATACTAGTTAGCTCTACCAATACTAGTTAGCTCTACCAATACTAGTTAGCTCTACCAATACTAGTTAGCTCTACCAATACTAGTTAGCTCTACCAATACTAGTTAGCTCTACCAATACTAGTTAGCTCTACCAATACTAGTTAGCTCTACCAATACTAGTTAGCTCTACCAATACTAGTTAGCTCTACCAATACTAGTTAGCTCTACCAATACTAGTTAGCTCTATCAATACTAGTTAGCTCTACCAAAACTAGTTTGATGTTCAACCAGATTAAAGGTCCGCCTGTGATATAAATATGGCTGGATATTTGGCTAACTCGTCAATGTTTGATTATAATAATAATTTGAAAGTTGTACATGATGTTTTGTTACATGAACAGCACAGTATGCTGTATCGACCTTGGCAGTTATCAAAGACTAATTTGTTTTGCAGCGTTACTACATTGTGTATTTACTTAGACTTCAAAAGCGCAGTCCGTTTGAAAACTTTTTTTCGCAACATCTCTGACATTTCCATACATACGTTTGCCAGAAATGAGCTTGTTTTTTATAACTGGAAACTTTGTCCAGAGCTGGTGCTGCCTCTGTTGCAGAGCTGGTGGTGAGCATGTCTGCGTTGTGTGTATCAGCTGATGGACAGTTAGTGGGTGTGGTGGGTATAGACTTAGCTCTACAGGACCTGACAGACCACATTGTGCACAGCAATAAACAGGGGCTCTATGCATTCCTTGTAGATGATAAAGGTTTGTAGAATATAGTCTATTTTTTCCCTGTGAGTTAAATATCTCAGCTACACTTTAGTGGCGTTGACAAAGTGTGGCTGTCGAAGGGGATAGATGATTATCTGCGCTCAAAGTGGTGATTCTCCCAGCTGCTAATAAATATTTTTATTTACAATAAAACTACTGGAAGCCACATGTTGAGCATTCATACAAGATAACCATATTTGATAGAGCCATTGTCCGATATTGTGATATGATGTATAGAGATCTTCTCTTTCTAGGTTATGTTATAATGCACCCTTCCATTGAGAGGTCAATGGCTGATCATGATGTGCCCTCACATATACAGCTGAGCCACCTGGAGAACTTGCCAGGGTTTGACTCCATAGTGGATGAGCTACTGACCAGCAGGTAAGTGCCGACAATCACTAAGCACTTGTATCCCGTATGCTGTAAGTGGGTTGAGCCTAGAGGTAATCTACTGATATTGCTGGCAATGCTGTCAGTAGTTTTTATGCATTTCTACTTTTATTGCTGCTTCTCACAATTTTTATCTGACCTCCATTTGACCTTGATGTGTTGAATATTATAGCAATGGAACTATAGACTTGGATGTGTACAATATGAGTGTTACGGGAGAGAACGTTGTCTCACCATACTGTATAACGTACACTTACGCCTGGTACAGAGTTGACAGTACACCATATATAGTTGTGCTCCGGGCACTGAATAGCCTTGGTTCCTTACACAAGATATCATCTGTCAGCAGTAAGTTGTCTCCGCTTTTCCACTCCTCTAGCCTGCTTGTTTTTAGTTTCGATTGTCTGTTGTCTACCCTGATGTGTTTAGTAGAAAATTGACAGGAAGTACTCACAGCACTTTCTAACTGTTGATTTATAGATGGTAGTTGTGTTGTTAGTATTGTGTAAGGTGGCCCTCTAAGGTATACTGCATGTGTTGTAGCGTCTGACAAAGATGGCATGGTATACCACAGGTTGGATCTAGGACAGGTGCCCTCAGCTGACACCTGCTTACACTTCCAGCAGTTGGCATCATTCAGCACCAGCGCACTCTTTCTCTCTGCCAAGTGTTTTGAGAAGCCGTATGAGCACATGAGCCAACCAGAGACAAGAAATATGGTGGCTAATTACCTAGCTTACATCACAGACAGCACCACTTACATCAGTAAACCAGGGCTGAGAGAAGGAGTGAAGTCAGACGCCATTGCTATCTCTTATATAAACTCCTTCTGGTTACACAGATATACAACCTCTCCCTACTCTCAGTTTATTGCAAGGAGGTGTGTGAATTATTGTTTGTATATTTATTGTTTGGTATTGTGTGTGCACACCCATTGCTTGGTATTGTGTGTGCACACCCATTGCTTGGTATTGTTTGTGCACACCCATTGCTTGGTATTGTTTGTGCACACCCATTGTTATTGTGTATACATAACTCACCCGTTGTATTGCAGGTACATTGCTAGTCCCAGTGGCGTGTACCGTATGTACCCCGCTACCTTAACACAGAAGCTATACGATCCCACCCGCACCCACTGGTATAGACAGGCCATCAACCTACCTGGACGTATCATACTGACTAAACCGGTGGTGGACAGGGCTGGCTCCGGTTACATGGTCACCTTGAGTCACAGCGTGTATGAAGGACGGTGAGTTGTTACTTGTCCACTACATGTCCACTGTGTGTTCATTACATATCCACTATATGTCCACCACATGTCCACTGTGTGTCCCCTTCATGTCCACTACATGTCCATTATATGTCTGCTACATGTTCACTATATGACCACTACACGTACGCACATGTCCACTATATGTCCATTGTGGGTCCACTAGATATCTGTGCTCTTACAGCTCTGCTGCCCTGCACACCCCCAGAGATCCTATTGCTGCTGTCATTGGCGCTGACTTTCCTATCTCCTACTTCCAAAGAATTCTGTTGGATTTAATACCAGCCTGCGACACTGCACCTATTAGATGTTTCATGCTAGACAATAGAGGTTACATAATCACTCATCCGGATACTTCCTTCTCCTCCTTCACAGACACAGCCGAGCAGCAGCACCTCACCCATGTGGTATGTACCGCTGCCTCTTAGTACCGCTAATGCGTTGTGTCTCTTATATAACCATTCATCTGATTGGTTGACAGGAGCCACTGATAGCCAATGATGTACTTGGTCACAAGTCTCTGGTGCAGAAGAAGCAGTGTAACAGTTACAGCGATGGCACTGTACAACGTTACTACCAGGTACTGTCCGTTCACCTTCACCTGGGCTCACTGAAGGTCTGACTCGTAGCTCTATTTACAACAGCTATTGTTTATTTGTATAGTTCAATACCAGCTACACTGGAACTCTGACTAACTTGAAGGCTGGGGAGCAATGTGTTCGCTATCAGATGTCTCTCATACCAGGAACTAATGCTTTTGTTGTCATGGTGAATGAGACTTGTGAGCTGAGGATGTCAGCCTTTTGTCCATGTAGTATTGTGAGTATATACAGATATACCCCCCCTATACTCCGCATACTTGTATATATATAGTGTACCTATACTTGTGTATCTTTATATGTCTGTATATATATATCTAAGCTGTTCTTCAGCTTATTTTATTGTTGCACACTTCCTTCACACGCCATGCCTCTGCGCTGTGACGCTTTCCAGAAAGAATTGTACTTAGTGCAGATAAAAGGGCTCTATTGCAAAGTTCTACCAAACTTTTAGATTCTGTGTAGTTGTCTTTTCTAAAAGAAGACAACTCCAACATGAACTGTTTGCACAATATGTTGGATAGCCCAATAGTTTTGTACTTTTTAAAATGACTGAGCTAGAAGGGAAATGACTATATATTTAGGCACAAACATTGATCTCTTCAGAGTTATTTGGCACTGCTTTGGACAGCAGTGGTTTTATCATAATAAACGACATTTCAAGTAATAGCAGAACATTTTAGAAACATAAGATATGATTAAAGCTCTGGAACAACCCCGTTATACAAAAGTGTTACATTGCTGTGTTTCACTTTTTTTTCACTTTGGTTTCAGGTAGACCACTGCTACAACATTGTTATGTTGTGTTTGACGGAAAATTGTCTTGTATGCAGATTTAATGTGGTTCACACAAACATGTAATGTAGAAGCGCACTCTTAGCTATCTCCACTATATATACATATTGAGTCTCTCTAATGAATCAACCTTGACCTTACAGACAGGCAGACGCTGTCTCAATTGTCAGCGGATGGAGCAGACAGAGTGCGAATGCCCCTGTGAGTGCCCTTTGACCTCTCACATCTGCACAGACCAGCTGGACAGCGCTGACTCGTCGCTGCCTAGTTGTGACCTGTTCAGTGACAGCAACCTGCTCTTCAAGTTACCCCAGGCCATCACCAGCAGGGTTCCTCAATGCATGGAACCCAAGTGTAGCAGATACGGCAGTAAAAGGTTAGTGCGTGTACCACTCCACCCACGTGGTTATGTGCTTGGTTCTCAGGCTGCTCATATCTAGCCATCCATAGAGTAAGAATATCAATTTGTTGAGCTGCGTTTACATAAAGACATTTGCCTGCGAAGCTTTTATATGACCAAAAAATTGGGCAGTGTTTGTAGAGAAATACGGGTGGTGCATGCTGAATCATACCAACCCAGAGGTGTTGAGTCCTGGTGACAAATTGTAGCTATTTCATCCTTAAATGATGCATTTCTACCAGTTGTGTTGGTCAGTCCATTGTTGCCACTAAATGTATTTAATTAGTCATGGCAACGCTGTAAACAATAGAGTTATGAAATCATAATATTATTGTTGTGTCATTGATTAATATCCCTGTTGTTAATAGACACAGATATTCATCAACAAGTTTTCTACCTTATATATGTATGGCATATATGTATGTATGGCATATATATATGTATGGCATATATGTAATAATAATAATTAAAGAGATCTTGTGAATAGTTATTATTTGAGACAATATCTTGAAAGAAATTAATGTTGGCGGGCGTCCAGTTTTATTAATATTTTTCATTTCTTTCTATCGAAAATTTGAAGAAATTTTTAGTAAAAGCTCAAAATGTTATGGTATATATATAAAAACAAAGCCCTTTTAATGCTCAAAAAACTGCTACCTGGCAGAAATTGTTAATTATTAAATGACAAATAAGCAACTGAGCAGAAAGGCACTGCAATTATTGTCACCATTGATTAACTTCAATGTCGGCAAACTCAGAAAATATATATCTCAACTATGTGTAAATCAAATTGCTGCTGCGTCTGTCTGTCACCAATTCTGCAGTGCAGACAGAAACCCTCGTGTAAATGCTGCTCTAGCCAGGCTCAAAAGAAGCTACCTGCTGGCTCACTCCCTGCTGATTGTTGTGTATTCTATTGTCTAGTATGTAATATACTTATCTCTCTGGTCAGGTCTTGCATGGGGGTGGTTGGCTGTGTCTGGTGTGAGTTTGCATCTGGTGGATCTGTATCTCTGGATAATGCCTACTGTGGTTCACAGCAGACTTGTTTTGGGGGTGTGCTTGGTGCCCGCACTCCATACAACGATCAGGTTGAAGGTATGTAGGCTGAAAGCATAGACATTTGCATTTGTGTAAGTCAATCGCCAGCTACTATTACATGCTATCACATGACCAGTATTGTATAATCTCAGGTGTCACTCAGAAAGAAGTACATCACATACTCCTAAAGAACACACCTGTAGGACCTGTCACTGGGGCTATACTAGGCGCTGTACTAGTTATAGTGTTAGTGGTGTACTGCTACAGGCAAAGTATACGTAGGCGATCTCTAACAGAAGTAGTGCTGCATGACAACAGTCCCTACACTGGATGCTATAACCAGGATATCGATGGTTATGTATACCACGAGTTGCCTACGGTCTCTGCTCCCCCTGCTGCCTCTGCCGCAGTACCAGGTGTGTATGCGCTGTCCGCATAAGTGTGCTGCTTGTGTGAATGATTCACATTATCAAGGTTATCAAAACAATTAGGACATAAAAGGTTAACTTTTCATACTGGCTGGTTTTTGATAAGAAAAAATTTGAGATGTGCAATCAAAGCTTGCCGGTGACATGTTGCTGTACACAAAGCAGCGATGACCCAGTCGCTATGGCAACTACTAGATATGCTGCACTGCAGCCAGTGATGTATAATCGTATATCGGATATTACTCTGTCTGTAGCTCGTCTGAACCTGGCGGAAATGGAAGTTGATGCCGCCAACATTTCTCCTTATCGAGTGAATGAAAACTACCGGCCTCCCCGACCTGCTGTGACTACCACCGAAAGCAGTGACCATGGCTATAGCACTATGACTGCACACGAAGAAGCTGAGACTAGCTCATCTGTTTCCTGTAAAGACTCGGAGGTTTCTGTTAATCAGGTCAAGGTTAGGTCTCATTTGGTGAGTGATTTCCTCCGTTATGTTGTTTTTCTCTGCTGGTTCTGTCAGGGTATTGCTTGCTGTTGCCATGGTACATATTGATTGCATGGCTGTTGGAGTTCATAGCCTGGTATTGATGATCAACCCGTTCGGTTTTTTATAGCCAAACATAAAATTACCACCTCCACCATCAAAGAGTGCTAATAGAACCCTGAGTAGACTGAGATTCGATGACAATGAATGTAAAAAGTTATTACCTGTTGACTCACGCAATGTGCAGTCTCAGACTATCGATGAACGCCCAGAGCTACTGAGAGAGCTCAACTCTTCAACATAACATCATGGGCGTTTCGTTCAATGTCTTGTGTATATATGTGTTTTTTGTACAGCTACCTTCTGGTGTATGTTCATAGTTATCCTCTCTTTTACTATCCGTTACACTTATTGAGAGCATAACTCCAAAATATTGCTAGCTTTCAATACCTTCAAGTTGAATATACGAACTGTAATGTGGTCTCACCTACTCTCATGCGTTTCTGTTGATGTTTATTTTATCTGCATATAGTCAGTCAACCATTTTATTAGCTCTACATTTTATACGATCTCAGAACATCGTATTTCTGTTTTATAAATGGAATTTTTGCTTCAGCCCCTCATAATCATTGTTTTGTATTACTCTCTTTTCTTTTTACTTATATTTATTACTTGAGTCAGTCAACCTACAACTTGTCTATTGATATTCATCACTCGTTCTGTGACTTGGTTACTTGACAGCTGCTACTTCTGCCTTTACTGTTGGTGTTGTTATATTTTTGTGTATTGTAAGCTCTAGTACAAAAGGAGTCGCTCAGTTTTGTAATCAACCTTATCTTAATACACACAATAAAGCCCTTGCAAATGGAGTGCTTTCAGATTTTTTTGCCTTCATACAAAGTGGAGATAATGTGAGTTTCTTTTTTTAACTGTACAACTTTGTGTTGCAGTATCAAATTTCATACAAGTAAAGCTGGTGTTTGAACCACACACATAGTACTCAAACTTTACTACCAAGAGCTGCATTTCGTTTGGTTGCCAAAGTTGTGAAGACCTTACAGCAGCTAACATCTATATCAAGGGAGCAAACTCCCAACTATTATACCGCCATTTCCTGTAGGGCATGCCAGTGCACAGTGTAGGAAAAGGGCAAGTGAGCTTTGTTTCACAAGTTCTGCTATGGTATCGCATCGATGTTTTACTGCCTAAATTGACATTTACGTTCACAGTGGAACTCACCACTAGCGCAACAATCGTTGTCTTGAGATGCATAGTTTTCTTTTTCTCCAGGTTTCATCTGTCTGTTCGGTAAACCTATCCACATATTCTCTCACTGCTGCAGTTTTGAGCTTCATATAAGCTTTCCTATCAGCAGGTGCTGAGATTTTTGTAATTTTTTTATAAACTGAAAAGTAGATAGCATCTTCCTTCACAAGTGCAGCAAACAAGTCCAATACAGCATGTACTATGTTACAATAGTGCATGTATTATGTTACAATACAGCATGTACTATGTTACAATACTGCATGTACTATGTTACTATACTGCATGTACTATGTTACAATACTGCATGTATTATGTTACAATACAGCATGTACTATGTTACAATACTGCATGTACTATGTTACAATACTGCATGTATTATGTTACAATACTGCATGTACTATGTTACAATAGTGCATGTATTATGTTACAATACAGCATGTACTATGTTACAATACTGCATGTACTATGTTACTATACTGCATGTACTATGTTACAATACTGCATGTATTATGTTACAATACAGCATGTACTATGTTACAATACTGCATGTACTATGTTACAATACTGCATGTATTATGTTACAATACTGCATGTACTATGTTACAATACTGCATGTACTATGTTACAATACAGTATGTACTATGTTACAATACTGTATGTACTATGTTACAATACAGCATGTACTATGTTACAATACTGCATGTACTATGTTACAATACTGCATGTATTATGTTACAATACTGCATGTACTATGTTACAATACTGCATGTACTATGTTACAATACAGTATGTACTATGTTACAATACTGCATGTACTATGTTACAATACAGCATGTACTATGTTACAATACAGCATGTACTATGTTACAATACTGCATGTACTATGTTACAATACAGCATGTACTATGTTACAATACTGCAAGTACTATGTTACAATGCAGCATGTATTATGTTACAATACAGCATGTACTATGTTACAATACAGTATGTATTATGTTACAATACTGCATGTACTATGTTACAATACAGCATGTATTATGTTACAATACTGCATGTACTATGTTACAATACAGCATGTACTATGTTACAATACTGCATGTACTATGTTACAATACTGCATGTACTATGTTACAATACTGCATGTATTATGTTACAATACTGCATGTACTATGTTACAATACTGCATGTACTATGTTACAATACTGCATGTATTATGTTACAATACTGCATGTACTACGTTACAATACAGCATGTACTATGTTACAATACTGCTAAAAATGTTGTTATTGATGTTGTTAATAACTGCCCATCATTACCAGTCATTGGTACTTTAGACTTTGATCCAAAATAGTCTTATTAAGAAACTTGGCAAACCAATGTCTAATCTAGTTAGGTTTTTTTTAAACAAAAGAAATTTGCTAAATTTACTAACATTTAGCTTTATGGTGTGTAAATGAATAATTTAAATGAATTTTATTGAGCAAGTCAGAATTTTTATTTAAAGCAATAATTTTTATTCAGGGGTCCCATAAATCTAGCAAGCAAGCAACACTATGTGGTATACATCCCTTTCCTCATCTCAAAATTCTGTGATTTTATTAGAAGTTTTATCTACTAGGATAGGAAGGTCAGTTGAACTTGAGTCAGTGTCAAAGGAGATAGAGTGAGTGAACGTGTGATACGTATGCTTTACCACTCATCCTCATTTATGATATCAAGAATTATTCATTCCTCCGTCTGTGATTGTATATTTTGATCGCCCACCCTTGGAAGCTTGGTTAACATCCACAAGTTTTACCCATGAGCTCACTACATACCTGTCATGTTACTAGTGAAAAAAGGGAGAAATTTTGGAATGGTTTTTTCAGTGATCTCAACTGGTTTTGAGGTAATAGAATGGGTGATTGCGTAGAAAGTCATTTGCTGAGGTAAATGCAATGGGAACCCCACCCATAGTTTATGGATGTCAGAGAAATAAACGCTAAAGTTACCGTGGTTTTCAGTCAGTACCATACTTAATTTAATTTTACTCCATAAACTCTGACAATCAACTGAGGTTACCTTTGACATTACTTCACATATTAAATTGTGACAAAACTGAACACCTGATACGTTTTATAAATTGTCTCAAGATGCAATGGAGCACCTGTATAGGCTTCAAAGCACTACTGCTTCCAGTGAGCAAAACCATATATACTGAAACAATAGCAACGATAGTATCGTTGAACTAACGTTGCAGATAGTTCAGAGGTTATTGGAGTTGTTTGCTCAAAATAATTTGTGCCGATGAAAACGTTGTATAGCCTGCAATCCAAAGCTAAACTGCTGCTAATAATACTTTGCTAACGACAGTTTAGAAAACAAGCAGCGCAGCAGCTTTTTAAAAAAGTTCTCACGACTGTGATAAAAGAAAAACACTGAATCGTCAGTGGCGCCAAAGACAAGAAGGATTTGGGTGTTTTTAATTTTGTTTCTTTTTCCTCACAAAGTTCTGGTATGGTGCCAACTACCTCCATCCATACCAAGTAAGAGCTGTTAATGTTGACAACAAAATGCCAATGGCTGCACCTGATAAATCAATTGGGATACAAGTGTCGCCATTACCTGAAAGTCTGTCATGGAAGGTACAGTAGTAGTAAAGCAACAGCAGTGACACCGTGACCTAGAGAGTAGAGAGAAACTTCTTCTAATAATAAATAATAAGGATGATTGATCGTTATAATAATGATAAGAATATGATAAGCTATCTAACTACTACTACCATCAATCTCTCCACTATAGGTAGAAATGTGCAGCCTGAGAAAAAAGTAGTTTTCAAATCGTGGGGAAACCCCTATTATTATTATTAATTATTATAGTCTATTAATTATTATTAAAATTATTATAATAATTACGGTAGTTTTGGGATTTCGTCTATTTTTAGGTTAGGTAAAACGTGCAACCTCCTGACCAATTTTTTTATTACTTGGGAAACCCAAGAAAATAATGATTATAGGCTTAATAAAACAATTTACAATAAAATAATCCAAAAATCCCCGTAATTAAAGGTTTGGTTTGGGGGTGGTTGGACATCGAATAGCTAACACAACCATCAGATTCTCCAATGTCTTTTGTGTGCCTACCACAAACTTTAAGTCAATCCATCCATCACAAGCCATGTGGCGCCTTATTTTGTACACCAGCATTTGATAGCTGGTTGAAAAACCTTCTTATATATTGCAGTGATATAGTGATGTTCGTTTTTCTTGTGTACTACTAAAATTTCTGTTATTAGCCAATGAGCATTTAGCTACTGGGCCGTGATTGGTTGAACTTCGGAAATGCGTTGTCAGCATAGCGTTGTGTAATGGAGAATAATTAACTATTCATAACTCATAGATACGACTGAAGGATTGCAAGTGGTAAATAAAGCCCTAATTCTTTAATACAGTTCATCGAACTCAATCTACAATCACAGTTTCATTAGATAATCTGGTTAGTAATACTAGTCGCACTAGCATTATTACACTGCACTTCGGATATGTAACCAATCACGGCCCAGTAGCTAAATGCTCA
Organism: Cryptosula pallasiana; assembly: GCA_945261195.1. Lineage (NCBI taxonomy): Eukaryota > Metazoa > Bryozoa > Gymnolaemata > Cheilostomatida > Cryptosulidae > Cryptosula > Cryptosula pallasiana. The sequence goes on from OX183137.1 coordinate 42,414,232, forward strand.
TTGGCTAATAACAGAAATTTTAGTAGCTTACAGAAAAACGGACGTCACGATATCACTGCAATATATAAGAATGTTTTTCAACCAGCTATCAAATGCTGGTGTACAAAACAAGCTGCCACATGGCTTGTGATGGATGGATTGACTTAAAATTTGTGGGGGGGGGGGGGGGCACACAAAAGACATTGGATAATCTGATGGTTGTGTTAGCTATTCCATGTCCGACCACCCCCCAATCCAAACCTTCAATTGGGTATTCCCCAATATTTGCGTTATATAAGGGTCAGTGCAGTCTTATTTTTTGGGCTTCCCCGGTAATAAAAAGTTTGCTCAGGCTGCGCATATTTTGCTAATAATAATATAGCCAGTTCAAATGATTTTTTTTTAAATCAAGCTTGGGACATTAAAAGTTATATCATGAATCATGGTGTAGAGGGGTATCATCTTGCAGTCACAAAGTGGTAAACTTTTATGTCTCACACTGATAGTTGCTGAGAAACTGAGTTTTGAAAATTACACTCTGACTCTCTGCCCCAAAATTACTTTGTTTTCGTTCTCAAAGCAGATAGTTTTATGCCTCACTGTTGATATATTAAAGTGAAATCAGTGACATGTAACCATGCGTTCGTTGCGATTCCCCGGTAGCCAGCTTCATTATAATATAGATAAAAAAATTACCTTTTCATTTGAAAAGAGCTACTATTAAATCTATTTTCATACCTTCAGATGTAAATGATCTATAATAAATAGTACACCAACAGGTCGGCAAGGTTATAGGCCAGCAATATCACATAGACTAACATCGTAAGGGCCCACGGCGCACTGGGATATTGCTGGTTTATAATGCAGTTTCAAAATAATTTTTTTTTACATCCACAGCTGTGGAATCAGTGCAATAATTGGCTAAACTTGTCCGGGAAAGTGTCCTATTCATCCCTTTTTAAATTTTGTTTTGAGCAGCCTGTGGTCCCAAGTTATTAAAGATTTAGTAACTCAAGAATATTTGAAAATTGAAAAAAAAGTGTGGGACGAATTTATATATTGATGCTTTGTCTATGTAAATGCTACGCTCGCCTAAGTTTTTTGGACGCTATATAATAATTATTACTTCACTAATAATAATAATTGATTAGTTAAATTATTATAATGATTTATTTACTATTGTTATAACAATTGTAATTTTGGTGAAGTTATCAATTTATAATAATAATGATGATGCTTTAGGGTGATCATCCTCCCCCCTAAATTTCTAAAAGCCCCTTTTGAGCCAGTGTTGAAAAAATTTTTTCATTTTCCTAATAGCAGTTGTCTATTTGACATTGCATTCAGTCACACAAAACAACCCCGATCCAATAATTTGGCATAAAACTCAAAATTTTATCAGAAACTACAAATCCAAATCACTCAGAATGCAACGTTTCATTTATCAAAAGTGAGTTTAAAGCGTTTTTTCTTTTATTAATATAATTCAAACAGTGATTCAGAATATTCTTCTTTTTTAGCCATTATGGAATTTATTGAAAGGGCGTATGACCAGAATGCAAATGAAGTGTCTGCACTATTAATATTATATTGTAAAAACTTTTTCAACTTTTTAATTACAGCGCCAGAACTTGTGACGGTAGGATCATGGGAGTGGAAGACTTCGTAGTTTTTGTGATAAACTATTAACATCAGTGAGAATCATCAGAAATAAATTATTATTTATGTTCAACTTGAATGTCCTTCCTTCGTGAAAACAATCTTGATAAAATATAAGGTCCTCACCATTAGAGAAAAACGCGCAGCGTGAGAAAGTTTTCAAACAGTGGGGAAACCCCAATTTTTTACGGGGATTTCCAGATTTTGTTCATTGTTTTATATAAGCCCGCAATAATTATTTTTTGGGTTTCCCGAGTAATAAAATTTTTGCTCAGGTTGCGCGTTTTTCTCTATTATGTTAGTAAAAAAATAATAATCAATGGCGCTGCAAGAATTAATAATAATAATTATTATTTATTTATTTCAGAGTGTGACAACTAGCTACTACTTACAAATTATAAAGTTCAGTTGGCTATGAAAAGCCATACATATACCGGTTGATAAGTCGTGAAAACCTCATCTCCTCATCTCCATTTTAGACCTCATGATTTGGAATGTAAACAAATTGATGAAAACATGCACTTGTGAAAACAATACTTTTCTCATAATTATTATCGTTTTGATAGAAACTGCTCATCACTCCCCACAACAATACCATGATGTAGTAAGCTGCCAATTCACTGATAAGCTCTTTGCATAGTGATCCTCTCCTCGGCGTAAACAACTCTGCATAATTCTTTCAAAAATTCGCGTAATAGAAGTACGGCAAATCAAAACTTTGAAGTTTTCAACAATCCGTTGGTCAAAACTCCTTCAAAACTTCGATGCATGGAAATCTAATAAATTAGAAAGTCCATTTTTATACAGAAATGTATGCGATTCCTGGTGTAGTGTAGTAAATAAACCATTGCAAAATCCGTTTTTCTATGTCCCTGTCACACTGGGGAAAAGTGTACCTATTTCTAAATTTCTCCCCTGATATACCCAAATCCTGGAGAGAGCATTGTAGTGAATATGAATGACACCGTGAACTGCAGCCTTTACTGAATCAAGTAAATAACGTGTTGGTGTCGTTATTATTATAGTTCCTAGTTTTTATTGCTAATATATGATTATTATGGCAGGTTGATCGCAGCACAGCAATATTCACATTCTTCTACCTGAAGACAAAAATATCAAAAACGTTATCAATCATCATTATCACTCGCGCCTATGTTTGTTATAATAAATAATTATAATAACAGAATCATTTAAAATTATTAACAAATATAATCTATTATTAATTTAGTAATAATGTAGGGTATGAAAGTGTAATTTTTAATTTCACAATTTTTTTAAAACAAGCATGAGCTTTTGAACTAACGTATTACCTGTCCATTAGTGCAACAATTTTTTATTTCACACCAGATACCTCATAAAAAGTGATAAAAAAAAAATTATTTGTACTTAAAAACATGATTTGATGTAATGCTGTCATATCACTTGTGGCGATAGTGTTGTTATAGTGAAGAGGACTCAGTTATAGATAACCACTCGTGAGCAGTAATGTGACGGTAGCTAGCTGCATTGAAAGATAAATGAAATTTATGATTTTCATTTGGAAATGGCTAATCCTAAATGTGTTTTTATGCCTTCATATGTTTAGGATCTATAATAAATATTATACCAATTGTTCATCATGATTATAGTGAAACAAGATATCATAAACCACTACCATAAAGGCTAGCGATGACTGGCAGATTGCCAGTTTATAACGCAATTTCAAACCAAGTTTTTTCAAGTCCACAGTCATGCAAGCAGTGCAATGAATGGCTAAACCTGTTCAAATTAGTGTTTCCTTTTCATGCCTTTTGAATTTTTTTCTAGCCGCCTGTTGCCTCAAGTTATTAAAAAAAAATTAGCAACATGAGAACATTTTAAAAATTGAAAAAGTCGTGTCGGACAAATTTATATATTGATGCTTTGTCTTAATAAAAAGTTGCACTCGCATGAGTTTTGTGGATGCTAAATAATGGCAATCTTCTTTAGCCTGATCAGCTTACTAATTGTTTTATATGTGCTTAGGTTACGGCTGGTCTAGCCAAAGAAAAACCACGAGCGAGAGAAGGCCACTGCTCGTGCATTGTGGGAGATGATCTATATATTTTTGGCGGAGTTTCCTTAACACCTGAGAAAGATATACTTGAAAATGGAGATCTTTGGAGATTCAGTTTAAGTAAGACAACTGTTGTTTCAGCAGGTCATATTGCTCTAAGTTGACTTTTCTTTCACGTGAAAACTTGCTCTTCAATAATGTCATAGCTGTGAAGCTACGTTCACACTATACGATTCTCGGCCATGCGATTGTTTACAAGAGTTCACGCTTGCGATTTTTTGTGCCCGATATTGCATGGCCTTGACATGTTGTCAAGACACCGCATTTCATTGATAATTACAGAATAATCAAATTATTATTAATAATAATATAATATAGCTTATATTATCAGATATTTCAATAAATTATACCATTTCTTCACTCATCAATAATAAGAAATAAATTACAAATAGTGATAATAATAATAAATAACGGTAAGTATACTCAATTAATTATAATGAATAATAAATAAATGATAACTTTTTTCAATGCAATTATTTATTATAATCATGGCGCTGTTAGTTGTTTTCTATTTATATTGATAATAGTTAGTATACCCACCTTAATATTCTACTAGTAAACAAGACTTGCAATTAATTGATCAGGGAAATATTAAGAAATATTCTAAAATTGGTTAAATAATAATTATCAAGCAGCTGCAAGTTTCTTGAAAAGCATTAAATTGAAAAGCTGTGATGTGGATGTTGATTGGCTAGACAGGCCGATAATCGTACAGAGAACCATCACTGCCCGATGAAAAAAAATCGGCCACCGATTGTGAAATCTTAAAGATTTCACTGTTCACACTTGTGAGCCGATTTTTGGCTCCGCCCACTCGGCCGAGAATCGCATAGTGTGAACGTAGCTTTAGTGTGTACTTTCAATTTGGATTATGTTGTTGAATTTATTCATTTGAATCAGTTTTTGCAACAGCACTAGTTGTTAGAAGATGAAATAGGGTGCTTGTTGCTTCGTCTTATTTTCAATAAGATAGTGTTTTTGATAGAATTATCAGCTGAAATTGTGTGACAAGTCATATTGAGCTGTTTTGTTTCTTTTTGTTTGTACTCGGAGTTTTTATTGCAAAAATTGCGTAAACATTGTACATTTATTAGCAAGCTCACCAGTGGACTGACTTGTTGCAGAGGAAAATCAATGGACTGAATTAAAGTTCCCAAACTCCAGTGAGAAACCCTTGTCTAGGTCTGCTGCCACTATGGCTTCTGTTGGGACTAAACTTTACCTGTTTGGTGGCCTCAACCACTCAGTTGGTTGGCTCAATGACCTTTTTGTCTTTGATACAGGTGAGTATCTACCCCTGTGAGTATCTACCCCTGTATTGTACTCCCTATGAGTATCCACCTCTGTATTGTACCCCCTATGAATATCCACCCCTGTATTGTACCCCCTATGAGTACCCACCCCTGTTTTGCACTCCTTATGAGTATCCACCCCTGTATTGTACCCCCTATGAGTATCCACCCCTGTATTGCACTCCCTATGAGTACCCACCCCTGTATTGTACCCCCTATGAGTACCCACCCCTGTGTTGTACTCCTTATGAGTACCCACCCCTGTATTGTACCCCCTATGAGTATCCACCCCTGTATTGCACTCCCTATGAGTACCCACCCCTGTATTGTACCCCCTATGAGTACCCACCCCTGTGTTGTACTCCTTATGAGTACCCACCCCTGTATTGTACCCCCTATGAGTACCCACCCCTGTATTGCACTCCTTATGAGGATCCACCCCTGTATTGTACCCCCTATGAGTACCTATCCCTGTGTTGCACTCCTTATGAGTATCCACCCCTGTATTGTACCCCCTATGAGTATCCACCCCTGTATTGTACCCCCTATGAGTATCCACCCCTGTATTGCACTCCCTATGAGTACCCACCCCTGTATTGTACCCCCTATGAGTACCCACCCCTGTGTTGTACTCCTTATGAGTACCCACCCCTGTATTGTACCCCCTATGAGTACCCACCCCTGTGTTGTACTCCCTATGAGTACCCACCCCTGTGTTGCACTCCTTATGAGTATCCACCCCTGTATTGTACCCCCTATGAGTATCCACCCCTGTATTGCACCCCCTATGAGTATCCACCCCTGTGTTGTACTCCCTATGAGTACCCACCCCTGTATTGCACTCCTTATGAGTATCCACCCCTGTATTGTACCCCCTATGAGTATCCACCCCTGTATTGCACTCCCTATGAGTATCCACCCCTGTGTTGTACTCCCTATGAGTACCCACCCCTGTATTGCACTCCTTATGAGTATCCACCCCTGTATTGCACTCCCTATGAGTACCCACCCCTGTATTGTACCCCCTATGAGTACCCACCCCTGTATTGCACTCCCTATGAGTATCCACCCCTGTATTGCACTCCCTATGAGTACCCACCCCTGTGTTGTACTCCCTATGAGTACCCACCCCTGTGTTGCACTCCTTATGAGTATCCACCCCTGTATTGTACCCCCTATGAGTATCCACCCCTGTATTGCACCCCCTATGAGTATCCACCCCTGTGTTGTACTCCCTATGAGTACCCACCCCTGTATTGCACTCCTTATGAGTATCCACCCCTGTATTGTACCCCCTATGAGTATCCACCCCTGTATAGCACTCCCTATGAGTATCCACCCCTGTGTTGTACTCCCTATGAGTACCCACCCCTGTATTGCACTCCTTATGAGTATCCACCCCTGTATTGCACTCCCTATGAGTACCCACCCCTGTATTGTACCCCCTATGAGTACCCACCCCTGTGTTGCACTCCCTATGAGTACCCACCCCTTTATTGGACTCCTTATGAGTACCCACCCCTGTATTGTACCCCCTATGAGTATCCACCCCTGTATTGCACTCCCTATGAGTATCCACCCCTGTATTGTACTCCTTATGAGTACCCACCCCTGTATTGTACCCCCTATGAGTACCCACTCCTGTATTGTACTCCCTATGAGTACCCACCCCTGTATTGTACTCCCTATGAGAATCCACCCCTGTATTGCACTCCCTATGAGTACCCACCGCTGTATTGGACTCCCTATGAGTATCCACCCCTGTATTGTACCCCCAATAAGTATCTACCCCTGTATTGTACTCCCTATGAGAATCCACCCCTGTGTTGGAATCTCTGTGAGTATCTACCCTTATCTTGTCTTCCTTATATTCGCAACTGTCTTGTACCCTGCTTTTACTATCCACTCCTGCTCACAACGATTCTTACCGTACCTAGCTGAGCTCACTAGTTACTTGCAGATGCTTTTCTTCCTCAGAAACAAACACATGGTTTGAGGAGGATGAGTTTACGGGGAACCCTCCGTCCCCTCGGGATAAACTGTGCTCTGCTGTGATTGGTGAGAAGATCTGGTTGTTTGGTGGGTTTGGGCAACAGGCTGCCGAGAGAGGCCCACTGGACATGGAGGATGAGGTACGGCATTGCTGATCACTATTGTTGTATTATATAATCTATTAGTTACTATTGTTGTATTATATAATCTATCAGTTACTATTGTTGTATTATATAATCTATCAGTTACTATTGTTGTATTATATAATCTATCAGTTACTATTGTTGTATTATATAATCTATTAGTTACTATTGTTGTATTATATAATCTATTAGTTACTATTGTTGTATTATATAATCTATTAGTCACTATTGCTGTATTATATAATCTGTTAGTTACTATTGTTGTATTATATAATCTGTTAGTTACTATTGTTGTATTATATAATCTATCAGTTACTATTGTTGTATTATATAATCTATTAGTTACTATTGTTGTATTATATAATCTATTAGTTACTATTGTTGTATTATATAATCTATTAGTTACTATTGTTGTATTATATAATCTATCAGTTACTATTGTTGTATTATATAATCTATCAGTTACTATTGTTGTATTATATAATCTATCAGTTACTATTGTTGTATTATATAATCTATTAGTTACTATTGTTGTATTATATAATCTATTAGTTACTATTGTTGTATTATATAATCTATTAGTCACTATTGCTGTATTATATAATCTGTTAGTTACTATTGCTGTATTATATAATCTGTTAGTTACTATTGTTGTATTATATAATCTATCAGTTACTATTGTTGTATTATATAATCTATTAGTTACTATTGTTGTATTATATAATCTGTTAGTTACTATTGTTGTATTATATAATCTATCAGTTACTATTGTTGTATTATATAATCTATCAGTTACTATTGTTGTATTATATAATCTATTAGTTACTATTGTTGTATTATATAATCTATTAGTTACTATTGGTGTATTATATAATCTATCAGTTACTATTGTTGTATTATATAATCTATTAGTTACTATTGTTGTATTATATAATCTATTAGTTACTATTGCTGTATTATATAATCTATCAGTTACTATTGCTGTATTATATAATCTATCAGTTACTATTGTTGTATTATATAATCTATCAGTTACTATTGTTGTATTATATAATCTATTAGTTACTATTGTTGTATTATATAATCTATTAGTTACTATTGGTGTATTATATAATCTATCAGTTACTATTGTTGTATTATATAATCTATCAGTCACTATTGTTGTATTATATAATCTATTAGTTACTATTGGTGTATTATATAATCTATCAGTTACTATTGTTGTATTGTATAATGTATTAGTTACTATTGTTGTATTATATAATCTATCAGTTACTATTGTTGTATTATATAATCTATCAGTTACTATTGTTGTATTATATAATCTATTAGTTACTATTGTTGTATTATATAATCTATTAGTTACTATTGCTGTATTATATAATCTATCAGTTACTATTGCTGTATTATATAATCTATCAGTTACTATTGTTGTATTATATAATCTATCAGTTACTATTGTTGTATTATATAATCTATTAGTTACTATTGTTGTATTATATAATGTATCAGTTACTATTGTTGTATTATATAATCTATTAGTTACTATTGGTGTATTATATAATCTATCAGTTACTATTGTTGTATTATATAATCTATCAGTCACTATTGTTGTATTATATAATCTATTAGTTACTATTGGTGTATTATATAATCTATCAGTTACTATTGTTGTATTGTATAATGTATTAGTTACTATTGTTGTATTATATAATCTATCAGTTACTATTGTTGTATTATATAATCTATCAGTTACTATTGTTGTATTATATAATCTATCAGTTACTATTGTTGTATTATATAATCTATTAGTTACTATTGTTGTATTATATAATCTATTAGTTACTATTGTTGTATTATATAATCTGTCAGTTACTATTGTTGTATTATATAATCTATCAGTTACTATTGTTGTATTATATAATCTATTAGTTACTATTGTTGTATTATATAATCTATCAGTCACTATTGTTGTATTATATAATCTATCAGTTACTATTGTTGTATTATATAATATATTAGTTACTATTGTTGTATTATATAATCTATTAGTTACTATTGTTGTATTATATAATATATTAGTTACTATTGTTGTATTATATAATCTATTAGTCACTATTGTTGTATTATATAATCTATTAGTCACTATTGCTGTATTATATAATCTGTTAGTTACTATTGTTGTATTATATAATCTATTAGTCACTATTGTTGTATTATATAATCTATCAGTTACTATTGTTGTATTATATAATATATCAGTTACTATTGTTGTATTATATAATCTATCAGTTACTATTGTTGTATTATATAATCTATTAGTCACTATTGCTGTATTATATAATCTGTTAGTTACTATTGTTGTATTATATAATATATTAGTCACTATTGTTGTATTATATAATCTATCAGTTACTATTGTTGTATTATATAATGTATTAGTTACTATTGTTGTATTATATAATCTATTAGTTACTATTGTTGTATTATATAATCTATTAGTTACTATTGTTGTATTATATAATGTATCAGTTACTATTGCTGTATTATATAATCTATCAGTTACTATTGTTGTATTATATAATATATCAGTTACTATTGTTGTATTATATAATCTATCAGTTACTATTGTTGTATTATATAATCTATTAGTCACTATTGCTGTATTATATAATCTGTTAGTTACTATTGTTGTATTATATAATCTATTAGTTACTATTGTTGTATTATATAATCTATTAGTTACTATTGTTGTATTATATAATATATTAGTTACTATTGTTGTATTATATAATCTATTAGTTACTATTGTTGTATTATATAATATATTAGTCACTATTGTTGTATTATATAATCTATCAGTTACTATTGTTGTATTATATAATATATCAGTTACTATTGTTGTATTATATAATCTATCAGTTACTATTGTTGTATTATATAATCTATCAGTTACTATTGTTGTATTATATAATATATTAGTTACTATTGTTGTATTATATAATATATTAGTTACTATTGCTGTATTATATAATCTGTTAGTTACTATTGTTGTATTATATAATCTATTAGTTACTATTGTTGTATTATATAATCTATTAGTTACTATTGTTGTATTATATAATATATTAGTCACTATTGTTGTATTATATAATCTATCAGTTACTATTGTTGTATTATATAATATATCAGTTACTATTGTTGTATTATATAATCTATCAGTTACTATTGTTGTATTATATAATCTATCAGTTACTATTGTTGTATTATATAATATATTAGTTACTATTGTTGTATTATATAATATATTAGTTACTATTGCTGTATTATATAATCTGTTAGTTACTATTGTTGTATTATATAATCTATTAGTTACTATTGTTGTGTTATATAATCTATTAGTCACTATTGCTGTATTATATAATCTGTTAGTTACTATTGTTGTATTATATAATATATCAGTTACTATTGTTGTATTATATAATCTATCAGTTACTATTGTTGTATTATATAATGTATTAGTTACTATTGTTGTATTATATAATCTATCAGTCACTATTGTTGTATTATATAATCTATCAGTTACTATTGTTGTATTATATAATCTATCAGTTACTATTGCTGTATTATATAATCTATCAGTCACTATTGTTGTATTATATAATCTATCAGTTACTATTGTTGTATTATATAATATATCAGTTACTATTGTTGTATTATATAATCTATCAGTTACTATTGTTGTATTATATAATCTATCAGTTACTATTGTTGTATTATATAATGTATTAGTTACTATTGTTGTATTATATAATATATCAGTTACTATTGTTGTATTATATAATCTATCAGTTACTATTGTTGTATTATATAATCTATCAGTTACTATTGTTGTATTATATAATATATCAGTTACTATTGTTGTATTATATAATCGGTCATTCACTATTGCTGTATTATATAATCTGTCAACAGCGCTTTTACGCAATTCTGTCATTTGTCTGTCCGTTTGTCTGCATTGTCAATTTATGTGATGGACTAGCACTACTCTTCTGTCAATGCTTACATTTTAAATCTTTAATGGTCTGGTGAACTGTCAGACTGAGTTGTGTCCACCATGTTCGAGGTAGGCAACTCCTCATAAAAAGGTATTTAGCGCTCATTTTCTGTTAATTAGCAATACCTTTTGTGCTGAAGTATTTTTGTGAATGGCTTGTTACAGCATAACTTTTATTAGAAGTTCCAATGTTAATTAGAAGCTGATTTTTAATGTCGCTAGTCTGATTTGTCGTTCTTTAGCTCCTCTCAATTCACTCGGGCCCTCACTGTAAATGTAATGTACTGATCTATCATAAAACCAACGCAGCTGCGCAGCAAGATCTGCATGCAAGTGACAAGTTTGTTGTATTGGGCTGTGTTCTGTGCAGGAAGATTTATCCAGTGATGATGAGATCGGCAAGCTGGAGTCACAACAACAAGCTGCACAGTTTGGTTGGTTCGATGACCTCCATGTCTATGATACAAAGTCAAAGAGCTGGAGTCAGCCCATGCAGATGAGTATGGGCAAGCCTAGCCCCAGATGTGCTGCTAGCATGGTTGCACACAATGACACACTCGGTGAGTGTGAAGGAGCCTATCTCTATGTTACTCATGTGTTTTGTCCCCATTGTGATCCCTGCATTGTATTCTATGAGCGTTCTGGTGGTTGAAGTGTTCGCACTGTTACTTCATCAGTTTATTGTTGTGTTATTCTGTAGTTGTATTTGGTGGACGGGATGCAGAGGGCAGGCTCAATGATCTACATTTTTTTGATACCAGTGAGTACATTTGTCACTTTTTACAATTATTTCATTAATAGTTAAACTATCCTTGTAATGGTTAATAGAGTGACATGTGGTGGTAGGTGCTTGCCACAATCAGTAGAACATACATACTAGCACATGAGTGAAACAGTTGTAGCTGGTTGTCATGTCAGATATCAGTTAGTCTTGCATCTTAGAGTTTACCCTAAACTCCTTGCTAATGATTTATTCTGGTCTGCAGAAACTAAGAAATGGATGAAAGATCGAACAATACAAGGTACCGCCCCTGCCTGTCGATCATTTCATTCAGCTGTCTTGTATGGACCTAATGCTATGGTGGTCACTGGAGGTCGCTCTCTACAAGATCAACATTTTGGCGACTTCTACACTTTTACTTTTGGTGAGTTTTGGTTTATGTTATATAATATGTTATGTAATACTACGTGAATACGTTGTGTCGTATGTGCAGTATATAGCAGGCATTTCTGGATCGCAAGTGTCCCTGCCAAACGGGTGAATTATCATGTTTTGACAAATTCAAAACCTGTTTTTTTGTTGTTTTTTCTTTTAAAGCTATGCTGGATGCAAAACTCAGCTTGTAGCATTCTAACGGTTGTTCACCCTGTAATGATTATGAACCCAATCGTTACAGTTATAACCTTTCAATGAAAAATTTTGTCAAATCCGAACTTTTCACCTTAACTACAGTGACAAGAATGGTGAGGCCTAACAATAGCAATAATAAGTTTTAAAGCGCGTTGAAATTATTTTTGGACACATTTATCATACGATAATGAACGATAATAATATGAAAAGCATGATAATTATTATGTTTAGTATTATTTTTATTCAAATGATATTGTGATGGATTCGCATCGAAATGTCTCGGATGTAGACTTGCTCACTCCTGATTCTATCATTAACATTATTACAATATGGTAGATGCATTGGCGGAAAGAACTCCAATGGGCTCCTCGCAGAGTAGTTTCACTTTAGCGACGCAACCGGAAGTAGCTCAGTCGATCGTTGAACTTATCATTAGAAATCACAAATTGCTTGACTGTTATTCTGAAGTGAGGAAAGTTGAGCAAATAATATGACAAAAATGATGTTGTTGAGAAAGCTCAGAGAATCAATAAAGCCTTTGGAAGTTCTTTTTTGAAAAAAATTGGTTTATTCAGTTGAAAAAAAAATTTAAACATCATGTTCACGGGTAGAACCATAGTTACGTATTTCGGGTTTAATTGAGCTTGCCAACGTAAACTAATGAAAGCGCGCCCTTGAACGATTACTGTGATGTGCTTCTACAGAGCTGTTGTAGTGTTTACAATTTATGTTGATGGCGCATCGTCAGTATTATATACCCCAAACTTATCAGCCGCCGTGAATAAAAAAATGTTTCTTTAGTAATTGTTAAAATGCAATGACGTTAGTTTTAATAGTATTGTTAGTGGAAAGCGGGCTTCCGGTTTCTTTAATACTAGCTCGGCACAAGAAACTGCCGGGACTCCATTAGTGCAGTCAGATATTAGTCATCGGTGAATGATTGCCTAGTAGCCATAGCGTACTAATACAAGGTCAAATGGAAATTCCCATATTCCGCATTAGCAGTCCACTAGAGAAAAGTTTACTATGACATTGCATCACTAGCAGGTGAGAGAACGTCGTTTAATAAATTCCATACTAGAAGAAAGTATCATTCAAGATTATTATATATATTATCATTGAACAATAATTTAACTTCAAATAAGTTTATTGAAAATGTCATTGTCCATTTACCAACATCATGCAATGTTGTTTACACATTTTTGTTTGTCTGCTGCACTTGTAAGATGGTTGTAATTCACCATAGTGTTTTAATGTTACTGCACTCTGATTGGTTAATGTTTTTGAGCGTTTTGTCTAAAACCTCCTTGGTCGTTATTGCTCAGTGCAGTTGTCTTACTGAGATGTTTCCAGATGAATTAGCCGAACAGAGGAAAAGAGAAGTTAATACCCCACCCTTTCTAGTGAGTCTGCCTGACTACGGTCGTTTGAGCATTAGGTGCTCAACTTTTTAGAAGGAATCGGAGGTTGCTCTGGAGCCAAAGTGCTCTAGATCTTTGTTTCTTCGCATTGATAGAAGACAAGCATAATTAGAAAGGACATTGACCTTCAAACTTACAATTAACACAAACAAACAAATGTCATTAGTGTAGTTGTGAAGGACATCTGTGTGAGCACGCTACCACTCACTTATAACACACACCGACATCCTCCATTAATATTGAGTTGTTTTGTTATTGTTGTATTATGTATTTAGTCATGTGTTTCATACTTTGGTGAATGTTATAGCTAAATGATGATATTTTATAATGATTACTATTATAACATAATTTATAAAAAATAAATTATGTTATAATAGTAATCATTATGAAATATCATCATTTAGCTATAACATTCACCAAAGTATTAAAAACATGACTAAATACATAATACAACAATAACATAATGAAATGATAAAATAATAGTTTGTAATGATAATTATTATGATTATATATTGTTTTTTTTAATGACACAAAATAGTTACTAGGATACGTCTCACAGTAGTTTTTAATATTTTTTGGTCGTTATAAACAAAAGAAGACAACTCCATGTCAAATAAGCTGATGTTTCTTAAAGTTCTTACATGGAAGTTATGCCAGGAACGGTCGTTCCAATTGCATTTGTAAGCACTTTCCTGTACCAAGTTTTGCAAAGCATAGATGTTCGTGATCTGAAAATGTCTATTGCCGGATGTTGTTTGGATATGATGTATGTATACTATAGCTAGTGTACGTAGTGTATATAGTGTATAATATTACTCCTGTATTGTGTATCATATAACTCTATGGAAATCTACATTTATTTTATTGTTAGATGACAGCCTGTGGACCAAGATAAACAGTGTAGGGATGGATGGTAGAGGTTGCCATACTATGAACACTATAGGAAACTGCATACTCATATTTGGTGGTTCCAGCTCATACAACCCATCACAACAGCACTGTGAAACTTTCCATGGAGATCTCCTCATTGCTGATCTTTCAACATCTGGTGAGCGACTTCTGTAGAAGGTGTACAGTACTTGGTGTTACTCATCTGTTCTTTAACTAGCTCCGTTGTATTGTTTGGTTACCAATCGTAGTTCGAGGGCTTTTCACTGCGGTGCGCTCGGATTTGGTGGCATTACGTTATCCAACACTAACCACAACACAGTTCGAGCAAAAACTTTGTGGTTTGGAGAGTTGTCATCCTTGTTGATTCTGGCACTTGCTAAATAATCACTATTGTTAGATTGGGAAGTACCTTTTGGCAGTTGTTCCCACGAATCACACCCATACAGTGACATTTTCCCACTTTTCAGGAAGATATTGGGATAGGTGCCATGTTCTCCAAGTATATAACATAGAGGTTATTTGCTTTCAAAAATTGCCCAATTTCACTTTTGCAGCGTGGTCTATACTTTTAGTGCCATGACAAAACGTCATAGCACAATTTTAAATTTGAGCTCAGGAATACTGCTTTCTGATTGGATGAAACCTTTTAGCCATTTAGATTTCCTTTCAGGTAGTCATTGATACAAGTAATAATATTATGGAGCAAAAAGTTTCAGGTAAAATCAATCAAATCAGTTTCCATATTTTATTTAGAATGAGCTTGTTAACATCATTGATGATTCATTATTGTTGCTGTTTTCCAGTCGATGATGACTAGTCAATATTCTGTTAGTAATATAATAATAATAATTATTATTTTATCAACAACTTTATTATTTATTATTTTTCATGTGATTAGATTATTATCATCATGTCAAGCAGTTGTCATCTTTTCCGTAAAATAATATGCAGCTCAGCTACTACTCCTTTTACTACTGCTAGTATAAATAATAATAGTTATTTTCTGAAAAAAATGGAAGTTTTATTGAATTAACTTAATCATTAAATTAATAATAATAAATATTATTAATTGATTATAATAATGAAAATACTGTTTTGATGTTTTATTATTAATTATAATTGCGAATGAATAAATAAAATATAGAAATAGTTATTATAATAATAATAATGACAAAGTAATAATAATGTAGAGTATTTAATGGCTGATAGATAGGGGTAAGCAGAAAACCCGTACCTCGTACCGTACCGTACCCGTACTCTCGAAAACCCCTACTCCATTTCGAAAACCCCTACTTATTTTCGAAAACCCGTAGTCATAAAAAGGTGTTGGCAACGGAATTTTACTAAGTTCATTTATTTGAGGCTAGCTCATTCAATGATCTCTTTTGTCATTGCGCAGTAGAATTAAAATTGCAGTAAACAGCTGAGTGAATGGAGACTGAAAAATATACTAGGCTATACTAGGCAGTAACCAACAGAATATTGTTACAGATAATTTGATGCTGTGCATTGTCATCTAAATGTAAGTAAGTACCTTTGTTGCAGCTTCAAACTACCCCAAGTGCTGTGGGGGAGGTTTCAGATTTTTTGCTGGTGAAATTGTTATGATGAATGATGATGAATTGAATAATAATTATAATCATAATGAATAATAATAATTAATGACATTGACTTTATAATAATATAATGTTAATTATTATTTTTAATGAAACAACAACAACTTACTTATTATTCTTTTATTGGTATTAATTATTCCTATTATTAATAATGCATATTAATTATTACATATTATAATAATTAATACTAATTAATTTATATATTTGTAATTATAATAATAAGTAGACAATAACATAATACATACAACAATCAGCTCTTTATTATTAATTAGTATCAACAAATTGATAAAATAGTAACACCAAACCAGTAGTATAGTAGGAATTGGTATTTATTATTATTATTTTCTTATTATCAGTTTTACAAAGCAAGTTGATTTCCATCTTTTGTTTTTTTATTTCTCAACTTATTACATGGTACACTAAAAGCTGCTGTATGTAAAATTATCAGATTAAATTCAAGTTGTTATTATTGGGTGGAGTAACGTTCATAAAATGCAAAAATGTGGAAAATCGAAAAGCTGATAAATAGTTAAATAATGTATATATAGATCAACGATCATCACTGTCAACTAATAATAATATTAATTGTTTATCATCCGCTCAAACACTCTGATCTATAATAATTATAGTAACATTGTATCGGATTTTTGCCTGTGAGGAAGTAAACGCAAATCCCAAATTCTACTTCCGCTATCTGATTGAAACTACATTTTGACTATCCGTTACTATTTATGGCTATATACTGTGTAGCTTATGCACTCACCAGCATAGTTAGCTCAAGCAAGCAATACAGAGTAGGTACCAACAAGCTAGTAGAACCACCCAATGATGTTATTTACTGAATTTAAAAATAGATATAAGATAGATAGACAGATAAAATGACAAGCAATGAAATTGGTAATTTTCTTATTGAAATGTCAAGAATAAAATTGTCTATTGTTAGTTGACCACCATGGCACAAGTGAGCAGATGCCACATTCCTGACAGCAGTGGCAGCAGTGATGATACAGCTCCTCGTATTGGTGATTTGTTCGTGAGGAGAAAACTGGTATAAGGGAGACCTACTGTTGAAGGTAGTGGTGCTTATAGTGCTGGCTACACAGATGAGGAGAGAGGGGAGAAACAGGTAGGAATGCTGTTCAGGCTTGAAAGCGTGTTGTTAGGTGGCTATGTGAAAGAGTTTGAGTCAGAATGTAGCTCTTTAAAATAATAACTATTTAGTTTCGATCGAAGTTGTGAATTTCTTGAATGAAGCTGGTTCTTATTTTTGACAGACAGTGGCACACTTTACATGATGTATGGTGAACATTAGTTTGTTATTGTGCGTAGATATGATCAGAATATGGAAAGACAGACAACCTAAAGAGTGATAGGATAGCGGCAAATGATGCATTTGTGGTTTGTGTATTCCCTTCAATCCCATGAATACCTCACTTGTTGCAAAAGGATTGCACAGTATATCCGGAACCAACCTTGCATCACAAGTCTGCCGATCATAAAGATATGGCTTAGAGCAGTCTGAACACCTCTGGGGAGTTGCTGGTTACCAACTGGTTGCCAGAACTCTCAATCGTACAATGCTATAATTACATGTTGCTTTTAGGAGTTGAAAATGAGCGAGAGACTGCATTTGATTTTAGCTTACCACATGCTCATGAAGTTCGTGTTTTTTGCATGCCTATGCTGTATTATTTTCTTTCGATAAGTTGCGTTTTACATGTTATTCTGACATCAAACCCAATCGATTTGTAAAATAGTGATTGTTATTATATTGCAAATTGTTCATTGTTACAGTAAATTGGTCATTTATAAATAATTTTACATTACTCTTTTGTCACAAATAATATAGAAAAGCAATCAGTGAAGTTGCTGGAAACATACAACATCAATAAATTCTTGATCGGCAGGATGCAATAGTCTCTGCTTTAGACTGGCAGTCGAACTGAAATGTCTTTGTTGATGGGGCCACTGGAAGGTCAGGGAGCATTTCCTCATTCTCTTTGATTTAGACAGCTCTCATCAATCGCTCCATCTGTTTTCTTACATCATCTGAAATGGACAGTTTTAGTAGTTTTATGAATGTGATATTTAGCCGTATTTCACATCTGTTAGTTTGCTGTAAATCTTCTGAAGCGTTTTCACTGAATTACAAAATTTCAATTGACTACGGCCATGGCATATGAAATGTATGACAAATTCATAAATCAACTGCGCATTTTCACTCAGTATTTGTTACATTATTAGACTGACCTTGATTGCAATGTTTGGTAACCATGGGAGACATTTATGGATCAAACATCAGAATGACGTTATGGTGTGCCTTCTTTGATGTCGCCCTCTCTTACCTCTACCAAACTTTTATAGTGGTGAGCTTGCTTCTCTCTGTGGCGGAGATTGAAAGGCGACCTCATCACCACCATGTACTAGTCATTCAAGTCAAGATTAACTACAATATACACACATTGTCAGTGTTCTAAAACTAAGTAGCATTACAATAATAAAGTGACAACAACAGTAGTGCCATTACCAATAACAACGTTGATATAGCTACCAATAACTAATAAATAATAACATTGAACACACTTACACATGTTGATTTGTCATTAAAAGTGAACCATAAATTAGAGCTACACATGCAGTATACATAAATAACCATGTAAAACCAGTTGAGACATGGTTATTATAATTATTATATTTTATTAATAAATCTTCTGTGAAAAATAATATGTTTTTATCATGCAATGAACTTTCACATAATTAATTATTATGATAATAATACAAGCTAACCATATTAATAAAATTAAACTATTGCTACTGCAGTGTAAGTAAAAAATAACAAGCGATAATAATTATTATCATTTTTCATAATAATAATAATAATGATCAATTAAATTTTATAGTAGTATAAATTATTATTATTTGAATGACAGTAGTACTAGCCTAGTAGTAGTTGTTATGTACGTATGTATAACATTAGTCAATCAATAATACATAATAATTTATTAATTAATAATTTAATGGTTATCAGATTATTATAATTATTATTATTAATCAATTAAATTTCAAATTTATTGTCCTCACTTACCGTGAATATTAATGCGTTGAACAACTTCTACTGCACAATGACAAAAGAGATCATTGAATGAGCTAGCCTCAAATAAATGAACTTTGTAAAATTCCGTTGCCAACACCTTTTTATGACTACGGGTTTTCGAAAATAAGTAGGGGTTTTCGAAATGGAGTAGGGGTTTTCGAGAGTACGGGTACGGTACGGTACGAGGTACGGGTTTTCTGCTTACCCGATAGATAGTAATGATAATCAGTAGTAGATAGATTCTTCTACTAATACATCTTGTTATTATTAATAACAGCAAGAAGTAGTAGTAGTAGTGGTAGTTGTTATTGGTAGATAAAAGTAGTGGTATTTAATAAAGTAGTAATAATAATAACAATTAACTAACCTGTTTTTATGGTGATTATTATTATAATTATACATAATAATGATAATAATAACCGTTGTTGTGGAATTATTATTGTTAATGATTTTAGTTCATTTATGTTATTATTGCAGCTGTATAATATTTATAATTATTACATATTATTATATCAGGAATAATTATTATTGTTTCTGATATAAAAATATATAGTTGATTATTATTAATAATAATAATGATAATAATGTGCAGGATTTCACTGTGGGGGTGTGAGTTGGTAGCTCGGCCTACCTGCACAACCTCCCGAACTGTGATGGCAAACTGTGTCTATCGCTTCAGCAATACAACCCGCCCACAGGTCGACTAGTATCCTTGGGAGTGGTGCATTACCATCCTAGTTTACTATCTAGCTGTCGGTTGCGTTAGCTATTCTAGTGCAAGGCAGAGGCCGAACTTTGAAGGGCGAACTAGTCAAGCTAGGTTCGGCCAGCAGAGGTTCGGCTGATCTGTTTAGTGCAAGGCAGAGGCCGAACTTTGAAGGCGAACTAGTCAAAGCTAGGTTCGGCCAGCAGAGGTTCAGGCTGATCTGCTTATTTATTACTACTCGAGTAATAGAGCATTCGTTGTACGTGCATGTACTTAGCGCAGTGAAGTTATTGTTAGAGAACAAAGAAACTTCTGAGAGTGTGCAAGCTGACTCTGACTTTATTGACTAGAACATTCACATTTATACAAGTAATTATGTAACATAAAAGACAAGGACAAAAGAAACCACACCTAGCACAGGTGATTGGCTAGCGTGTACCAATAAGACATAATAGGTGGTGCTAAGGTAACTGCATGAATGATTGCACATGGTAAATGTATAAGATTGCATGTAAAAATAAGGTAAGGGTTAAGGCACATAGAACGAACTGCCCTAAAGCGTGGGCATAGAACTAATCATGTAGACAGTCAGGTAGGTAATAATGTAGTAGAATGTTCGTAGTGTCGACGCCGTCCGTCACAATAATTTGAAATGATTAATGAAAATAATGATATTTCAATGATAAAATAGTCGATCAATGATGATTGTGACAATAGTAAAGATAACAATTATAACATATTGATTAATTGTTAGTTATTTTTATTATTTATCTACAGAGAAATTGTTGATGAGAAAAAGTAATAATAATGAAGGTTATAAATGTTTAAAATTGATAATATTTATTACAATCATTAAATCTTGATAATAATAATAACAATGCATTATTGGATTGTATCATGACATACTATTATTGAGCTGATTAAAGTCATTTGAGAATACATAAATTGGACTGCCATAGTGGCACAGTGACATTGGTTTGGTTGTGTGACCGTATTATGTAAGCAATGGGTTTTTCCTTCGTCTGTTCTCCTAGCATAACTCAAAAGTTTTCATGTGTCTAGGAGACAACAATAGTCTGCAGTTTCATGTTTCCATGTTCAAAAGTGATTATATGCATAAGAAATGCCAGAAAGTGTACTGATATCGGAATTAGATATTTGATAGGGTTTGCTATTGCAAAGACAGTATGACAAACCTGAATGCCTAATGTATTGCCATAGTGAGCCATGTATGACTATTAACAAACTGGTGTTGCAATGAAAACAAATTAAAAACTAAATTGTACTATGTATTATTATGTATTATTCTTATGATGTATGATATAATTTTTTTCAATATTTGTTTTTATTGCAATACCAGTTTCTTACTCGTCATACGTACATGACTCACTGTGGCGCTTGCCGTATGTTTCTCGAGCCCTTAATAGGCTTGACACAGATGGAATGTGCACAGTCTATGTCAAAATAACTGCTGCAGTTACTAAAGCAGAATAGAACCTCGATAGAGAACTATAGTCTTAATCTAATCAGCCTATGATGCTATGTATGTAATACAAAAAAGGTGAGTGACATTGTTGGTAATATACCAATACGGTTTTGTAGGATTGTTTACGCTGCTCATCAGGGTTTGATGCCTTTAGATTGATGTTGGTAATATTTGTGTCATTGGTTTTTTATTATTTCATTTCTTTGCAAAAACCTGTTCATCCAATGACATATTTGTGGACCCACTTAGTGGATATGAGACTACCCTGCTTCATTAGTTACAAGTACCGCCCGTGGCTTCTCTAAAGCTTCATGCAACAATGTGATATTTTTACAACGCTTTGTTCTTCTGGCATTTCGTTGCAATATTCATAATTGAGTGAATTTATTTTTCCAACGTTACAATTTTGTACAACCATTGGTTTTTGTTGTTTATAGTTATTATCTACGTATCACATGGAAAAAGTGTTGATGTCTTTGCTTCACAGTTTGTAAATATAACTTATTTTTTGTTTGGATTGATGCCATACCAGCAGGTAGTGCCAATATTGATTGATTGAATTGTGTATTTTACTATCCTATTGGGATATTTATCAATATCTTTTCTTTCAGTTTTTTTTACTCTTCAAATGAAGCAAGATTGTTTTATTTTGAATTGTAGTACAGAACGTTTAGCATCTTATCCAAGCAAAAAAATGTTTACAAATAACTAGAAATCATAAATTACTAAAGGAAGAGTGCAGTAAACAATGGAAAACCCTTAGTTTATATGAGGTCACGTGTCTGATCAGCGTAACATTATGGACGTTCCATTGACAATCAAACTATCTTGGCCAAAGAGAGCATGCAACTCCAAATTATAAACTGCGGTGACACGGAAGACAACTCTACAGACCCCGAGGTTTTTGCTTAAACTGTGTTGTGGTTGGTGTTAGATGATGTAATGCCATCAAATCTGAGTGCACCACAGTGAAAAGCCCTTGTTTACAA
The DNA here is from genome assembly GCA_945261195.1 of Cryptosula pallasiana. Taxonomy (NCBI): domain Eukaryota; kingdom Metazoa; phylum Bryozoa; class Gymnolaemata; order Cheilostomatida; family Cryptosulidae; genus Cryptosula; species Cryptosula pallasiana. The sequence goes on from OX183137.1 coordinate 42,437,003, forward strand.
TGGTTACCGGTGAAAAGATCGTTTATGCTATAAAAATTGTAAAGTGAGTTTTTGTACATATAGATGATCAACAATTACTCTCTTCGTACTTGTAGAAGAGAGCGAAGGTTCACCAAAGAAGATGCGCAAAGATAATTAGTTTTGAGGCAGACAGCTAGCCGGCTGTTTGCGACAGCTGACAATCTGCTAGTGACTATACCAGCAGGTGCTGTTACCGCACAGTTTGTGGTATACTGATATTGATGAGAGAAAGGGCACTATGCAATAGTTTTATACTGATTTTGTTACCTTTGAAGAGCTGAACTGTTTTTTCTTTTTATTATACATTTTTGTATATTTTGTATTTGGGTAATTTCTATTGTATATTGCATCAAATATAACATCCATCTCTCGAAGCAAATACCACTTTGATATAAAAAGACTATTCCTGTATAGAATGGCTGATAAATAGCCTGTGGTCCAACAGCAGACTGATGCTTCTTGCCTCTTATATGATTCTACAACAACGTATGTAATATATCCATTCTGACTACCTTCAGTAAGGATAAGCTGTGAAATCTTGAAAACATTGAAAGTGTTGGCACAACTGAATATCATATTCCTAAAAAGTACCATCTAATAGAATCAACTTGCAATCTAATAAAATTTAGTGGCCGTCTTTTAGAATTGACTTGCCATCTAAAATAGTATAATTTACTTCAGCAAACTTGGTGGTCTAGGTTGACAAGTTTGGTGTGAAATATTGAAAACCAACAAGTCATGCATCTGCTGTGTTAACCTAAAAATTTGACTACTAACGTGAGTATTCCTCAGTTCAGTTGTTTGTTACACTTTGAATGAATTAATGAACCTTTCACCTTTTTAAACCTCTAAATCTGTATGAGAACCAAAATTCAGCACGCACCTGGTTACTGTGGTGGTATTCAATATTACTTCAGCATATATTAAAAAGTTTCGTAGACTGTCTAATCGATCATGATATTGTTGACTTGCATTAGTGCAAATTGTTGACTTGTTTTCACTCTTTGCAGATGTTGCCCAGAGTATTTTCTTGTTGCGATATGTAACAGCTTGTACGAGTGCCGGTGACCCATACGTACAGCTATGTCCAGGCCAACGGCTAACCTAATGAAATAAATCATCTTAAAAGCTCTCAAAATGTTCTGCAGGTATTCATTAGAAGTCGTGTACTCCCAGCATACATGCATTCGAGAGACGACAACTTTCACTTTCAGCCAATTAGTAGCATGTTTGAGCAACTCCTCATGGCAGATCGTTATTTCTAGCATACATAAACAAACGCTGATCTAAACATGTGGCAGAACTCGCACTAACAAGCTGTACTTGCTGTGTGCTGACTTATAAAGTGTATAAATTGGTCCAAGTTTTGTTTGAAAAGTGAAAAACAAGCCATTTACATCTACATATTTTTTGCTCGAAAGACATGTAAAACAACAAAATAGGTGCAGACGCTAAAAATTCCTTTCAGCAACGCATTCGCACTGCGCATCATGAATTTCATTGTACCTGCGAGGAAAGTTTTGGAACAAAACTAATGTTCAGTGCGGTGTCTGACATCCAGTTGTGGCTCTGGTAGTGTCTGTGATCAAACTTCCTTCTACATTATCCTAATTAAAGTCAAAGTGTCCACAATATCTACAGTGTGAATAAAAGCTAATGATAGGAATGAAAAGTTTAGTTAACAGCTATATAACTAGATATGTATATAAATATATTTGTATATATTTAATCCCACTTCAAGTATTGTTGATCTCACATCTTTAAGGAATAGAAATATCTCATTTCCACATGCTCCAATGGAACTGGTTTATTCGATCACAAAGAAACGGACAGCATATGTCATAGCATAAATAATACACTACTACACCACTGTCTATTATGCTGTCTACACTACTTACTGTCTACACTCCTGTCTACATTACGGTCTACACCACTTTCTACACTACTGTCTACGCTATGGTCTACATTACTGTCTACACTGCTGTCTACGCTACGATCTACATTATGGTCTACATTACTGTCTACACTATGGTCTACATTACTGTTTACATTATGGTCTACATTACTGTCTACACTGCTGTCTACACTATGGTCTACATTATTGTCTGCACTGCTGATGAGCAGAAAGTTACAAAACAAGAGCTGGAGGGATATCCAATGACTGTGAGCTCATCACCTTGCAAGGGTCCTGTCATAAAAGTAAAGAAGTTTAGCTTCATTTTTCAGAATATTTACAGCGTGGCAGATTAGAACAAAGTAACGAGATACAAATATGCACCAGCGCCAACAACTTGTGTGGAAGGTTACAGCTGCAAGCCAATAAATAAATATAACTTTTGTTGTATGCATTTCCACAGGCTCATTACAGGCTTGATACAGCTTTTCATCTGGTGAGTGTCTTGGTGGTCTGCTAAAGTGATCTACTGCACATTTTATCTCTAAAATAGAAATCAACTCATACCACTGTTTGATTTATCAGCATGTTCATTGTTGTGTAACCCGAATCTTTGAGTTTCCACCTTTATTATATTTTTATAAATTATCAGCTGAATTGTTAAGCAGAAAAATAAAATTTGAAAGTTTAGAAGTGCAGGTGTTTTAAAAAAAAACTGTAGAAGCTGTATGATTTGGCTGCGCCTGTTCTTAGACTTCAATTATATTGACAAGAAAACTCTATCAATCAGGGTTTTAGTTAAAGTTCTGGTCATTGTTTAATGCACTTAGTTCTGGCAAATAAAGCCAAGCTTCTTGTTTGTACCAATAGCTTCCAGTTCATAGCCTTGTGAAGGAGTGGAGAAGGCTAACGTATACTTTCTAGCACTCATTGTATGTATTGGTTTAGTGGAGATTATGGCAGGATCTACTAGGTAACCCCCCAACCAAGTGAATGGTCCAAATCTTCCAGCTAATTATCCTCCACCAATCCACAACCCTCTGCTCTCTATACCAACTACATTACAAATACTGAACTTATTTAAACAATCATCATGTTACCAATGGCTGCAATTACAAAAATTGATCAACTCAATTTTTCAGGTTCTGTGGTTGAAGAACCACAAAAATTTTCTGCACCTCTCTTTCAGCTAGTCCACAACCAGTTTTCAGTAGAAGTGAGAAGGAAACCAGACACTACAAAGCACAACTGCAAACTTGCGTAATCCTATGGTGAAGGCAACTCCAATAGATTTGTCGTAGCAGAGTCGCATCATCAGCATGGTTTTGCAAAAAAATAGGAGGTCCAAAAGTCGGCTTGGTGCTTGGAAGGGGTATAAAGTGAATAGAAAATATGGGTAAGGTTTGGAAAGGAGTGTTAGAAGTGGTTCTTTTACCAATGGCTACACAGAACGCAATAACTGTTGTTTTGCAGCTCATTTTTACTAATTTTTTTTCGTGAGTTTGTTGTCTCACTTCATATTTTGGCAGGATTGCTTGTTGTTTTCTTTGTCAGGCTGTCATGGAGAGCCTCTACAAACCAAGGAGCTTTTATTGGTGAGTATTATTGTGTAGCAGGACATTTGAGCTGTGAGCTCATACACCAACCTGGTTGCAACCTCACTCCTACATTTAGAGTGATCGCTTTCATCTACTGTTACATTCACAAGTTTGGTTCCAACTGTTTCTACTACCAGCTGCACCTAATTAGAAGCTATATCCACAAAAATTCCTAAACCTAGCCATTCCACTATACCAACCAGACAATGCATCAAGATCATTGAGTTCCTCACAGTGACTAGGATGGCCAATGTGCTTTTGAGTTTTCTACAGTAGGTCTTACCATCTCTCCACTTCTTAGTCTGATGGTTGATCAAGTAGCAGTAGTTCATTTCAGACTGATTCCAGCCCGATGGACAGGTCTTATCTGCAGTTATGTAACATGTTCAATAGCTGCAGTTACGTAACATGTTCAATAGCTGCAGTTATGTAACATGTTCAATAGCTGCAGTTATGTAACACGTTCAATAACTAGAAGCATACAGAAATAGGCTCAGTTGTGTGCAATTTATCTCAGCTTGGGGCAACAAATAATGAACAATTTTATTTATCGTCGCAATCTGGTATAATTTTTGTTGCGCACTAAAATCGGTTTACTTCATAAGTTTCGTTTACCTGATCCCTGAGGGTCTCTTCCCAGACAAGTTTGACCAAGAAAATAATTGTGAGAGCTGTTTCAATACAAGAGTTTTTCACATCCTAACTTCTTAATTGATAAAAGTGATTTTTCTATAGTGCATCCCAATAGGAGCTGATTTACCACATTCCCCTGTTGCCACCAAAACTGTGCAGGTAAAACTGTGCAGGTAAGTGAAAGTGTGTTTAAGAGGAACCAGTGAAACTTACTGCCTATAATTCATCGGCTTTTGGCTATAAAGCCACTAGTTCAAAAACAAGCATTTTCTTTACTTAATTTAAATCTTTGGTGTTTGCCATATTTGTTAGAAGTACGCGATAAAAATGCTTAAAAAATTAATCAAAACCAAAGGATAAAAGGGTTACACATCTGCAGCAACATGAGTTTGTTACCGATGTCATCCACTAAAAGTTTGTAGTTAATGTTATTACATTAAAAATATTTTCAATAAATTTAATTTTTTTAAAGCTATATGATACTGCACAAGACATAAAGAGCCATTGATCAGTCGATATGGTATGTGAAGGTTGCCACAATGTAACAATTATAAATATAATTTTTTTAAGTTTTTACAAGGACCATTCTCTGTCAGACAGCTATATGTTGCTAAGCATGAATGTTTATCAAAAGTAATTTGCAATTTTACGTAGCAAGTCAGCTCAATTACCAGTAACTGCTTACAAGGCGTCAGTTGCAGTAGTGTGGTATGTGAAAGAAAAGTACCTGTCCGTATACAACAGCGAAAGAGGGAAACTAGCAAAAAGAACATGAATAAGATTATTATGTGTCACCAAAAGCACCCACTTATCCCACTGCTAGTTCCGAAGTAACCAAATAAGCAGTGGCCACTGCATTGCCTGGGGGAGGACATCTGGCACAATCCATTGTTTGAGGCTCAAAGGTCACGTTTACATCAGGTAAGCTTTCGTAATCTAAACTCTAATTCATAGTTACAGGTTTTTTATCTAAAGTTTGGCGTAATTGGACGAGTAGTTCTGAGGTGATCAAGAAAATTACTGTAGAGACTAGAGTAAAGTTGAGAAACCAAGTATATTGGTAATGGATGTAGTAGAACTGTGGGAGGAATTTAGTTTTAAGCATTGTTTGTAGCGCACCGTCTCTTGGAAAGTGAGCACAACTCCTACAATATCGTTAAATGATGTTCACTAAATAATTAGGGCCAACGAGCAACTGATGAACGGTTAGGACAAGCAGTCCAAGTTCAAGGAATTAACCATTACAACTATGTCTGTTGCAAAACTCTTTTCTATAATTTTCAAGTTACAAAACATTTTTGACTTAATTTGCTTTTTGACTTAAAGTGGTTGAAGCAGAGTTTTCTGTAGCACAGCCTAAAGAAAAATGTGAAAACACCTCTGTTGTGAATGTTGTCAGACTTAAATCAATATATCAGTGACTATGCAAGAAAAAAACTTTTGAAACAAAATTTAAAGACCAAGTATCAAATTTTATTAGGTTCAAGTATTTCATTAGGCTAAATAGCTTTCCAAACTTGTCATTACTCTTATGCAAGCTTTGCTCATATTTGATTGTAGACACGAGCAACATTTTGATAATGGAAGTAGTAATATAGTAGCAGATCTCTGTCATGGAGTCTCAGGAGAACATTCTCCTGGTTCTGGGTGTACTTAAAGTAGGCACCAGTGACCATGAGAACCTGTGAGGTACCTTTTTTGTGTGCACCAGGTGTTTAGAATGTTTGGTACTTATTGTGTGGTATGTTGATTATTTATCTGGTTCTCCTGGTCCCCGCTGGTACCTTTTTGTGTGCACCAGGTGCTTTTGATTTTTTTGTGTTGCCTGAGGTAACTTTTTGTGTGCACCTGGTGTTATAATATTGTGATTTGGTATGTTGATTTAGACATGGGTTTGTATGATGATTTAGATTAGGGGTTTGAGTATAGTGTAAAATTGAAGCATTGTATTGTTGTATTATGTTTATTTGATTAAAATAGTAATATGAATGCGTGACCAGTCACTGATAACTGGCATGTTCCACTTGAGAGCACATAACTCCCAATTTTTTCTAACTTATTTTGTCTGGTCTAAAAAGTTTATAATTGTAGCATACAGAAATTTAAAGAAGTAAAACATTAACAAATAAGATTGTAATTAGCAATAGCGCTAATGCGAATTCATTTGGAAGGATTGTATCACCTTTTAAAGCAGTCAATTTTATGCTTAAAAGTTCAATTATAACACGGCCATGTATAAATAATCGTAGCCAATCAATTCCAGCATATAACCATGTGTTTCACACAATGATTAAATATTAAAACCTATTGGCAGCAGAAGTTGTTTCCCGGCTATACAAAAAATATCTAATGGCTTTGTGCCGCACAGCACAGTCGGTTCTAGCAGAAGTTGTTTACTCCTGCAGACAGTTAGTAGCTGAAGTTACTTGCGCCAGTAAGTTAGTCAGGCATTTACACTCGATGGAAGTTTTGAGCTTGGCAAGTAGTTCGAAAACAGTGAAACACCACTCTGTGTTTAGTTAGCTCGCATGTTTTTTCAGATTATGGGCTGTGTTGTATTTTATACTTTACCATGTAGTTTTTACAATCATTAAAACTGTTACACTTTATGTTGCAAATAATCTTTTCTCCAATTAACTTTGACCATTGCTGCCATGGTATATCAAGACAGTTCTGGCTTCTAATTAATAGCCTTGATGTCTTCCTTTGAAGCCTGCTGCCGCTAGTGTTGGTCAACCTTGATAGGTTACATCTCACAGAAATAGAAAGGGGTGAGGGTAGAGCTTTACAATAACTTCTGTTTATTGATACTTTCACATGACCACACCGTCTTTGTAAGCACACCAACATAGTTATACTACCTTCGTAAGCACACCAACGTAAGCACACCAACGTAAGCACACCAACGTAAGCACACCAACGTAAGCACAATGCTTTTGTAAGCACACCAACATGACCGCACTGCCTGTGCAAGCACATCAACTTCGATTTTTAGAGCTTTTCACACAAAAATTTTAAGAGCCATGACCTCTACTGCACTTTAAGCCTTCGATGAAGACCTTTAGGTTTCATTGTTATTGGATACAATCTAACATATCTTAGCGAACCACTTTGCAGCAAAACAACAGGTAGAAATTTAGTTAGGCATTGTGCACTGTCTAGATCACTCGGCTTCAGGTCAGGTAAGTTCTTATGCAATAATGCATATTTTAAAACAAATCAAGTAAACATATTCCTTCAAAACCAAAGATATGCTAGTTCTCTCCCTGGGAGTTGTCTCACTGGGAGTTATCTCACTGGGAGTTCTCTCACTGGGAGTTGTCTCACTGGGAGTTATCTCACTGGGAGTTCTCTCACTGGGAGTTATCTCACTGGGAGTTGACAACTTCAAACATCTAAAACAACTTTGGCACTGTGTTAATCACTTTTATGTTGGGACTTAATAATCAGTCTTTGTACAAGAGACTCTGGCTAATGCTGAAACAAAACAGTTGAAAATTGCTAAAAGGATATGTACTTTGAAGTATTCAGGAAGTTATGGAGAAACCCTGGAGACATTTTTAAAGTTATTTTTTCACTTAGCTACACCTTTAGTTAACTTTTGGCGATAACAAAAAGTATTTTAGAGCATATTTGTTGCATGAGAGCTGTTAGAAGAACTTTTAGGGCTCAAGCATTACTACATGTCATCCTAGCCCCAATACATGTCATCCCAGCACCAATACATGTCATCCCAGCACCAATACATGTCATCCTAGCCCCAATACATGTCATCCCAGCCCCAATACATGCCATCCCAGCCCCAATACATGTCATCCCAGCACCAATACATGTCATCCCAGCACCAATACATGTCATCCCAGCACCAATACATGTCATCCTAGCACCAATACATGTCATCCCAGCCCCAATACATGTCATCCCAGCCCCAATACACGTAATCCCAGCCCCAATACATGTCATCCCAGCACCAATACATGTCATCCCAGCACCAATACATGTCATTCCAGCACCAATACATGTCATCCCAGCACCAATACATGTCATCCCAGCCCCAATACATGTCATCCCAGCCCCAATACATGTCATCCCAGCCCCAATACATGTCATGCCAGCCCCAATACATGTCATCCCAGCACCAATACATGTCATCCCAGCACCAATACATGTCATCCCAGCACCAATACATGTCATCTCAGCACCAATACATGTCATCCCAGCACCAATACATGTCATCCCAGCACCAATACATGTCATCCCAGCCCCAATACATGTCATCCCAGCCCCAATACATGTCATCCCAGCCCCAATACATGTCATCCCAGCACCAATACATGTCATCCCAGCACCAAAGATTGTTGTAGTTGTAATATTTAACAACAAAAACTCTCAAAAGTTGTCTGCTATTGTTGCTACTGTCCACCACAATAGACAGGACATTTCAATTGCTTTTAACAATAAAAATATTGTCACACAAAACTATAGCCAAGGTTTAGGAGGTAGTAGGTGATTTAATCACTCAGAGAGCCATGTATCTCCATCTAGAGGTGTATTGTATTGACGGAGTTGTCTCTTCTTGTATTTCATTATTATCAAGAGAATGCAATTACTGTGAAAAATGTTCTTATCAGCTTGGTTCATACAGCACAAAGGCTCGGCTATAAGCTTGTAGTTTGTGCATGCATTGCATAAATTGTAGATGGCTGGAGTCTCACCAGGCCTGAATTCTAATTATACTCCAGTTTTATTTTATATGGAATAGCACCTATATACTTAGTGCACGGGCTGCAAACAGTATTGGCAGAAGTGAATGTCTCATCTTTTGTCATCAATTTGTGAAAGCTCAATTCGTTTAAACAATTGAATATAATGCAGGGCTAACACATGGTAACAGTGAGCATACCAACTTTTATCAGGTACTAACTAGTACATACCTGGTACCAGTGAGCATACCAACTGGTACCAGGTACTAACTAGTACAACCTGGTACCAGTGAGCATACCAACTGGTACCAGGTACTAACTAGTACATACATGGTACCAGTGAGCATACCAACTGGTACCAGGTACTAACTAGTACATACATGGTACCAGTGAGCATACCAACTGGTACCAGGTACTAACTAGTACATACATGGTAACAGTGAGCATACCAACTGGTACCAGGTACTAATTAGTACATACCTGGTACCAGTGAGCATACCAACTGGTACCAGGTACTAACTAGTACATACATGGTAACAGTGAGCATACCAACTGGTACCAGGTACTAATTAGTACATACCTGGTACCAGTGAGCATACCAACTGGTACCAGGTACTAAATAGTACATGGTGCCAGATAGTATATATATGGCACTAAATATTTTTAGCCTTTCTTTACACAAGAAAGTAGATGATGGAGATACATCAGGTAAGGTTAGATGTCGGTCAATCACTGTGGATGGCAGACCACAAGAAGTATATTTTGGGCTTTCTTTACATCAGAAAAAATAATCAACATAAAATTGTCTTTAACTTTAAAATTATATTTTTCATTCTTGAATACAAGCGAGAAAATGAAATACTGCTTATGCCACTGAGTCATAATCATGTTCTATAAACTGCATTACACATGATAAAAATGTAATATAAAGTACAACAAAAAATAAACAACAGAAGGGTTTTGAGAGCAGCAGTGACAAATATTGTGTAAACTGGCTAAAGATCACAAAAATCTAGTTCAACAATATATACTTGAGTTTGAGGATCGCCTTCACGTGAGCAGGTGTCAATTAAAAACAGCAGTGCGTGGCATGCTAGAACCCATGAATATTGACCAATCAAGAATTCTACCAGTGCCATACAGGGCTTGTCAACGTTTTCTTTGAATTTAAGCTGTGTAGAGTTTTCTGATAAGGAGTTTCTCAGACTAATGGTTAGACACAAACTGTTCCACAAGTATAACTACTGGTTAGACACCGACTGTTCCACAAGTATAACTACTGGTTAGACACCGACTGTTCCACAAGTATAACTACTGGTTAGACACCGACTGTTCCACAAGTATAACTTATGGTTAGACACCAACTATTCCACAAATATAACTAATGGTTAGACACAAACTGTTCCACAAGTATAACTAATGGTTAGACACCAACTGTTCCACAAGTATAACTTATGGTTAGACACCAACTATTCCACAAATATAACTAATGGTTAGACACCGACTGTTCCACAAGTATAACCAATAGCCAAAAAAACACAATTAAAAACTAATAAAAATAAAAGCAGATTTGACATATTTTGCAGTTCAACAACTGTAAAGCAAGAAATAGATATAACAAAATATTTGATAAAGGAGAGTATAACCAATTATTCTAGCAGCAAACGGCAGTACCCATCCAGCTGTAAATGTTCTCTGTTTGCTGACCTCCTGACCACTGATGACCAGCAGCGAGTGTTTCCTATAAATAATAATCCACGCCTCAACAGTCTCTTCAGTAAAAACATGCAACCAAATCCTTTGTGTTGGTCCAACTGACACAATAGCTAGCTCACAGCTAATGGTCACCACCAACAACAACATCAATTCAGCAGTTCCTGCTGAAAGAAACGAACTTTGGTTTAAATTTTACTATTTACTGCTTTTACTTAAAATATTATTCATTCGCTGAAATTAAAAAGAACTACCTTGTTTTTTAAACTTGTTTTTTCTAACAAGTCCACAATTTCAGTTTCATAAGAATTGAGCTTTATTTGATTTTTAACAATCCGATATTGTTACACAATATTTCTGCTTAGTAAAAGTGTCGTGGAAAAAGCAGTTTTTTACATAACTGCGATTATCATTACTACCATAGTTTGGAAGCAAGTTCAGTCAAAAACTTGAAACTTTCTATTAAACTATTCTCTTCCAGTAGATATTTAAGTGGTTTAAGTAGACAGGCTGTTACATAAGGAGGGTGAAAGATTTGGGCTATAATGATAGGCTGATGGTATAGTTTTATTGAGCTATCCCATAACTACTAGGATAGCTAGGATATTGTGAGCTCTCTAGTAATCAATTGCAGATGTGACTGGTTAAGTGGTAGTTAAAGCTTCCAACATCCATCTTATTTCACTAACAGATACACTGGTTTTCATTTCTAGTGAGTTCAAGCATTTAAACAACTGCTGAGAAAACATTGGCACACAAAATGTATTTTTTTGGCAATTTTTTCAGGTAATATAACTTTCTCTGTTCAAAAGTGAGATGCATCACGTTAGAAGAGGAGTGTATCCGTATGTACCCTAATTTCTTTGGTTTTGTTAGGTCTTTGGGAAACACGTAGTTAGTAAACCCAAAAATAGCAAACCATAGCCTTCCACTCCTGCTCTGTAGTGGCACGGGGCCCTGTACTACGTTACTCTATGTCTCACATGGAAAGTGCAATCAAGCTAAGGTCCCTTCACCAAACACCTATCATCGAGGAGGAAGAGCATTAGTTAAAAGCTATTCACGCCAGGAGTAAAGCCTCTCTCCCCCTCCCCCGCTCTGCCCGGAATCTAGCCCTAGATCTTGTTTGCAGTGGTGCAGGTTATTTTTTGCATATACTACTTGTATATACCACTTGTATAGATCACTTGTGTATATATCACTGTATATACCACTGTATATACCCCTGTATATATCTCCTGCATATATCACTGTATATATCTCCAGTATATACCACTGTATATACCACTGCATATATCACTGTATATATCACTGTATATATCACTGTATATATCTCTGTATATACCCCTGTATATATCTCCTGCATATATCACTGTATATATCTCCAGTATATACCACTTGTATATACCACTGTATATATCACTGTATATATCACTGTATATACCACTGTATATATCACTGTATATACCACTGTATAAATCACTGTATAAACTAATGAATATGTAACTTTTAACATAATAAAATCAGCACATCTATGGAGAGATAGCATTTCTATTCACTGTTTGTAGGCATGGTCGGTTATATAATATGGTTATGTAATACAGAAATGCTACTGAGCTATGGAGCTATTACTTACTATACCCACTAGTTAAACACTTGAGTGGTTTATATTAGTGGCAAAAGTCTAGTTTACAAACATGCAGCCACTGGGTGTGGAACTTTCTGGATTATTCCAGTATTTGCTGTATTTTGTAACTTCACAAGTCTGTGAAGGCAAAGAAGACTTTCCTTGTTCACCAAATCCACATCGACAATCCATGTGTAAATAGTTATAAACTGGTATCTATCATGATAATCACTTCTCAATATCATCCCAGACATTGTACACAGACTGTCTTCATTCTACAGATCGCAGCTGATCAAAGGCTGTGCTCTGCAAGCTGTTATTGAAAACTCTTAAGTTGCTGGGTGAATGAAACCTTCTTTGAATAGGACAATACCAGCACCTCTCATTCCTGCAAGTGTTATGTAATAATCATATGATGATTCAGTGATAAACATGTTATTAGTGACAGGCAGGGTGAGCCTGTTAGCATTTGTCTGTCGCTACACTTGTCACCTACTTGTTATGTACACAATTACCTGCTATACACGCAGCACAGGCTACTAGCTAGTACTTTACACCTGTGCTTCATTTTATACCTTCTTGTCCAGTTTTGTTATCCTCACAATAACTTATTATTTCTAGCCCAGCTGTGGTAAATATTATTTTGGGTTCTTTTACTACTTGTTTATCCTTGATATGATAAATAACTGTCAGAATTGGTTGAAAGAAGACAAATTAGCTTCTAATTGCTCAGTCCTAAAAGGCTGATAGGTACAAGTAACAAGTAACGCATTGTACATGAGGGCAGCTGGAAATGTCTCTTTTCCTGCACGTTTGCATTATTAGGTTGAGCCATGATGGAGGTTGAATAGTTTATAAAAATATTTTAGCCACAAACTTGAACACTATGCAGAGTTTTAAGTGTAATGCTTAATAACAGCTCCAGTTAGGTGCAAAACTTGCGATTTATTGCAATAATACTCTATGGGGTTTGAGGTAGACGATTTTTGTTGGTTAGATATAAAAATAACACGGGTGACGTCACAAAATAGTCAGCTCTGCACCTACCTCCAAGTCCCGTAAACTCTGATCTTTTCTTTTATAAAGTAAATGTAACTTCTAATTTTTAATATAATTTTGTGTACTTTCCATCACTCTGACCTAAAATATTGTGCAGTTCCTACCAACACAGTCTATATTTTGTATTATAATTTTCTTTTTCCTAAAGTGAACAAGAACAAATACAAGCTGGTGACATTCATCCAATTCTTCTGAGTAGCTGATTGAAGTTTACAAAATTTGTAAATAAACCATCGACACATAATAATAAAAAAAGTAAAGATTCTCCAATGACTCCATTTTATGTTTTTTCCAAAATATCTGTTGAATCAAATATCGAATAAAAGAGAAGACAACTAGCAAAATGTTTAGTTGCTCATTTTAGATCGCCTGCTGCAGGTTTTTTGTGCTTTACTTGCTTTTGCGTTGATTTGAATTTCTTCAGCTATTAAATCTTCAGAAATGGGTTTCAGGTTGTGTTTTCTAGATGCTGAGACAAGACCTTACAAAAAGCACTATAAAACATATATCTGTCATTGATGGACCTCAGCAAGGAAATAGTCATTTGTTTATAATTTAAGACGTTTATTCTCCATGTAAAGAAATGTAAATAAAATAGATTTTGTAAATGTAAAAAATTTAAATAATATAGACTTTACAAATAATTATAATGTGATTTCAGAGATGCATAGAGTCAAGTCCACTACTTGGGTAGAAAACTTGGAGTGCTACAATAAAGGGTGAACAATGATTAGATGTCACAGATAGATCTAAATATATTGATCACTTTTAATCTCAATGTTTCATTTAAAACCATTAAACTTTAAGTCAGCTGACTTTGCTGATTTAACATAACTGTCACACTCCATATTTAAGGTAATGGTGATACCATTAGTCAATCGCATAGTTATCTCTAGTTATCAACTAGCATGAACTAAAATGGAGATAGACACAAGCAAGTGTCTCCATCTTTCCCACCACAAACAGTACATCTGCAACTATGATGCTTCCTGTAAAAATTTGAAGGTACCGGCATCATCCACCCAGCAGCAGTAATGAAATTTAAAGCAGCTCCATCATTGTATGCTGAAAGACTAATTCCTTGCTTTGTAGGGTGATATCTGGGAGGGGCTGCTTGTACCCCCAACTTGTTTGCATCTTTAGGAGGTATTATACCAGGAGGTGGTGGTTGACACAAACATGTCAACACAGCTACAGTGAATGCCATACATAACTTCTCTCCAACATCTACAGGCTTCTCAATCTCAATCTGGGTACACAAATATGTGTATAGTGAAATATTTGGGAGTTGCCTTCTTTTTAAGCAAACAGAGCAAAGAGCGACAACTCTAAAAATATGGTTTTGGAGTAATTCTACAAAATTTATTGCATCAAAACTTAATGACAATTTGTTAAACAAAAACAAATTAAGAGATTTTTTTATTTAAAGAGCCAGAAGATTTGATTTATGTTTTATTGTAAGTATTTAGTCTCACTTTTGTCTCTTCTGCGAACATTGCAACATTCAATTGTGAGGTCGGAGGTTGATAGCAAATAATGATGTAATATTGGGCAAAAAATAACATGGTTGCTTTATTTTCGTTTCAAATAATCTTGAGTTAATGTTCACTTGAGCTGCAACCTGCTTCTTCGATTGATAGTATAATTTTGGCATTCCACGCTTTTAAATTATTGGTAACCAGAAAGTTCTCTTTATTGTATCAAATACAGTTGAACTTGCTTGAAACAGCCTCACTTATAACAACTTATTGCATATAACAAACTATAATTCAACGTCCCAAAGCAGTAAACTGAATAATGCTATAGTTTATTTATAGTGAAATTTTTCCATAAAGAACTCAAGCGCTTGGTCCACTCAGGTTTGTTATAAGAGAGTTCCATTGTACTTTGATATGAAGTTTGAACCAAAAATTGAATCATGAAAGCTTAAAGTATTATTAGATTAAATTCGGAAACAGTTACATATGCATAGTGCAAGGGTGGAATGGCAGACCTCCCACACGGCCAGCAACTGCTAGCACCAGTAAGGGGAGACACAGGCTAAGTACAAGTGAGGGGAGACACAAACTAAGCACCAGTAAGGGGAGACACAGGCTAAGCACCAGTGAGGGGAGACACAAACTAAGCACCAGTAAGGGGAGACACAGGCTAAGTACAAGTGAGGGAGACACAGGCTAAGTACCAGTGAGGGGAGACACAGGCTAAGCACCAGTAAGGGAGACACAGGCTCTCCTCATACCAACATTAAGTTGCTCCACCAACCCATGAGCAGAAGCTAACAGAGACAAAGCCAATTAAACCAACAATAGGTTGATACCTTTCCATCTCTCTTGTCTACCCTCATATCATTAATGACTATGTGGTGTTTTGTGATGTAGTAACTGCCATCGCTCCTCCATGAACAGTTATCTAGGCATCGGGTGATCTTAAATCTTAGGTAGCCGGCAGCTGAAACCAAAAGAGTGGTTTTAAATTAACTTTAGTTGGCTTTCGAGTTTTGTTAGCAGGTGATCTTTTGCTCTTTAGCATACAAGATATTTTGTATACAATATATACGCTTTTTGTAGAGTATATGTATGCTTTGTGTAGAGTATATATATTCTTTGTGTATTTTATGCATCTAGGGTAGCCGATATACAGACGGTTTTCTGTCTCATAATAACAGATGCTAAGTAATGTATTAACCTCAAGGTATTTGAGTCAACGGCCCATTCACAGATCTCATTCAAGTATTTATGGCTCAAGAACAGAGCCTTTGATCTACAGCAGAGAGCAACACTAACCTGAAGCATTCGTTGTGGAATAAGCCCACTGACCATAAATGATAGCCTTGTCACCGCTGCTTGTTTTGATTAACATTGCCCTTTCTCTTTGTTTTCTGTTTAGAATCATTGCAGAGTTGTCCCCACACACTCCCTGATACATTGAGCAGATATATCAACTTGCATAGCATAGACTAATGTTTCGCTGACCATAGAGCGTTACTACGCAAACCATAGATTTGTGCCACAAAAAAATAATATACCAAGTCTAAAATTGTACCTGAATATCAATAACGTTGTATAACAGATTTATATCATAAAATCTTGAAACAGAGTTATATAATGAAGCCGTACCATAAAATTGTATAATAGAATTTAACCATAGAAGTATATAACAGAGTTATACCATAAATTTGTACAACAAACTTTTACAGTCATAGACATATAATAGAGTTATATAAAACTGGCCATAGAGTAAGCTGACCGTAGAGTTAACTGACTATAGAGTTAACTAACCATAGAGTTAACTGACCATAGAGTTAACTGACCATAGAGTTAACCGACCATAGAGTTAACCGACCATAGAGTTAACTAACCATAGAGTTAGAGTCTTCAGGTAATTGTTCAGTACCAACAAGATGAGATACAGCAACCATTCTATCTCTGAAGTAGATCTGTACACAAGACATAAGTAGAGGTTGACTGTGTATTACTCTTGCAGTGTACAGTTTCTGTGAGCTTCCCCGCACTGACAATCTACAGAACACTGTATCTTTTATGGTAGGCAGAAAGTGTTGGTCTAAAATCGTTTTAATAGACTTACTTTTTAGTATGAAATGTTTAGATAACAAAACTTCAACTGAGTGTAAAGTTATCTATAGTAGAACCATTTTCTCTGGCTCATCAACACAAACTATCAGTAATGTCCATAGACATCAGTGTAGGGATTGGTGGTGCAATTAGTAATATCTGGAAAAGCTTGGAACTAGCTTTTAAATTTGGAAACACAAACAGAACTGGGTCAACCTGCTTACACTTGAGGTCCTCACAGCTTCAAACTGCATAAGTAATTAAGCCTTTGTGTACTCACACATGATTGGACTACCACTAAGCAGGTTTTGTCCAGTGGCTTTCAAAATTCACTAAACCCAAAGTTACTTTATCATTATTGGCTAATCTTTCACACTTTCCCACATGATTGGCCAATACTTGTAATGCTCAGGTATGACTGGTTAAATTAGTAATACTCACACATGATTGGCTAACGCTTCCAACACTCACGCATGGTTGGCTAATACAAACAATAATTACATTTCATTGGCTAATTCTTCCAATACTCACACACGATTGGCTAATACATTCAACACTCACACAGGATTGGCTAGTACATACAATAATCATATTTCATTGGCTAATACTTCCAATACTCACACGTGATTGGCTAATACTTTCAAGACTAGTGCATGATTGACTAACACTTCCAACACTCACACATGATTAGCTAATACTTCCAATACTCACACACGGTTGGCTAATTCTTCCAATACTCACACATGATTGGCCACAGTGCAATGGTTCACAGCTCCAGCAGGCAACCTCCTCAGGGGTACAGGACCCCATATTGACTCTACAGTTTCTGGCATCACAACATTAGAGAATGCTCCAGCATTTAGTGTCAGGTGAATGCTACCAACAACAGGTACTGCTGCCACGCCTGCATCAACAGGATGTTATTAATTTTTGTTGGGCTGAATGACAGATGATTTATGGTTTTGAAAATTGTCATACAGAAGACTTTAAAGGTAATTGTGCATGGTCAATTGACATTGCATTCAAGTGAGCATAACTCCACAAAAGTTGAACGATGCATCTTCAAAGCAGCAGCGTGGCGAGAATCATAGAAATATCAGAACAAAATAAATTTTTAAGTGTAAGCATTTGCTGACCTTGTATGAATATTGTGCTGTCTAGGAGTTTTTCCTCCACTTTGATAGTCTGATTTTCTCCCCTGTCGCCCTGCATATAGTCATCTATGTTGAGAGGAATGTGAACCATATCGTCAGACGACATACAACATCCTTCCTCTGTTTGAGAAAAGGTCAAGGTCATCGTCTTACCGCTGTCTTCGAGTAGACTAAATGCTCTCTGAAACAAGCAGTCAACTGGCTATTGGTAATATTAATCATTGTGTACCTTACTGACAGAAAGTGTCGTCTGTGCAACAGCTCACTAAAGAGTCTTCACAGATTTTGAGGTTTAAATGTAATATAAAGGGTTTTATGCTTTCTAGAAGTAGAGTGACTACTCTAACCAACCTTGTATTCTCCAAAGGCCAAAATTGATGATCCTTTAAGCTTTTTCTTAATTTCACGTTTAGCCAGCCTGCTTCTACCTAAATTAATTACCATCATCATACGTCTAGGGTTCTCAGTTTGTACTTGGATGTCTATGTTTATATGGAAGAGTCTGTCTGCAGGGGCAGCAACCTGATCGTGACATCATCAATAGAAAGTTATGTAATACTTGCTAGTCACCAGCAAAACATCAGTAGAGTTTGAATAATTTATGAGAAAACGACGAAACAATTGCTGGAAAATGGTTTTAGTGGTTCCAAGCTACACCAACAACGTGGTGAGAAGCGTTTTCACTTTCATATGAAAGTGTTGTGGGAAGTTTATGGTGTTTTCTAATAATTACTGGCGAGTCAAAGTTAGAATATGGAGCCAAGTCATGTGGTGAAGTGAAGCGTATTACAAAATAAGTGTTACATTAGTCATGTAGCTCCAGAACAGAAATAGATCTTTCTAGATGGTGCATATAAACAAACCTCAGTAGCGGTCATGGTGCCAAGCTTTCCCGCAGGAGAGGGGCCTCTGGACATTGCTCCATTAAATGCCATTGGCATATTGTATGTCTCCTGCCACAGCTTTCTTGTCGCTTCTATTGATTGGTCGATGTACTCTTCTGCGCAGTTGCCTGAGCCGTCATCTCCATGCCTGAACATCTGCAGCGGCAATGATTCTACATTGTATGTTGTATTTTGTAATGTGTTTGATTTTAAAATCACCCTTCACATAATGAAGCAAAGAGCAATATGCAATGTTGACGGCCGAAAGTCAATAATTTGGTATAATCGAGTGGCATTGCAAAAGAGTGAATAGGATTTAAACTTTCCAGGAAATGACAAGCATTTTTTTATGCAAATGTGACGTAGAAAGTGCTGGAATCTGTGAAGCGGATGAGTAATATCTTGCTCTATAAATGGTTGAGGGAGATAGAGTGATATTTGTAATGACTAGCTGAGTGTTAGAAAGTTCGTGGTAAGTGACTAAGCATTTCACGGTCTCTGAGCTCAAACATCCATCAAACAACTTTATAATCATTAGTAAAATATTCTGCAATTCAAAATTGATAGCCTTATAGGATGAAGCTTGATTGGCATCAAATACAAAAATGCTCAAGAAATAAAACTTTTCCTAGAGGTGTAAGCAAAAGGGTAATTGTAGAAGGAAAGTTTATGTCTTATAGGTTTACAGACTTGGATGACATGTAATGTAGTTTTCCAAAAATGAGAATAGGTTAAAGCAGGAATAGCTAAATGTAACGCAGTCATTGTAGTTGTGTTAATTGAAAACAAATGATAGAAATATGTAGAACTATCGTCCATGAGATAAATGAAAGCAATACGTTACCTTTCCTAGATAGGAGACAGTGTCTTGGTAGTAAATGACAGGGTGCAGCAGGTGAGTGTGCAAAGCTAGATCTATGTCATAACATGGGATTAAGAAGGCACTTGGTTTAATGGATTGGAGCTGTAGCAACATCTAGAACAAGAAGAAACTAATGCCATTCCTGCCTGCCACATCGATTTGGTAGGCATGGAAGGCTCCAAGACTACCTTTCCATCATTTGCATTGCTCTCTAATAACAGACTTTTCCTCATCACCAAATGAACCGTGTAACTAATTACGTTATTTACTGAGATGTAATCAGCGCTGTGTCACCCCACCTTGTATCTAAGTATGCCATTGCTGAGGTACATATCATCTCTGTAATGAGGCAAACTGAGTCCATAGTAAATCTCTTTTTGCCTGGTCACTGCTGCTATTGGGTCCCAAGAGCTCTGAGGGAGGTAGCTAGACGGCCCGCAAGAAGGTGTTGTAATATCTACTCTAAATGGCTGCTCCAAAAAAGTGATATTAGGGTTAGAAAATGTGATTAGGTAGCACGTGACAGAAGTTTAATTTTCTTTGAGGTTTGTGTGCGTACTCTTTTATGATGCTGGGTAGGTGGGGCTGGTTTTTTAATTTTCATTCAAAAAGTCAAGTTGCATACAGTAAAGTTAAAAAATCGCCAATAAAAAAATTAGTACTATTATGCAACAATTCACAGGCTAAGCTCTATTCATAGCGTGATTTATTCCCGGTGTTTGAATTCTAGGATCTTACTGAGATGAATGGAAGGATATTAATCTGTTAGGCAGGTCAAGTGCATAAATAGCATAAAATGTGGGTGGTCAAACCTCTTCATCCACATACTCAGTCCAAATCTGTTGGACATCGTGAGAAGATGGAGAAGGAACTGGTGCATGGTCTGGTATATACTCCACCAGTTTCTGGCAGTCTGCACGATATGCAATAGGAGAAAGCATATGACAGTGCCACACCCATTGAACATCTAGAGGTGCGCCAGATATTGTTCCTTTTTTGTTAGCTTTGGCGAGAGCTGGTAGAAACACTGTCTCGTACCTGAACAGAAAGTGGGTCAACATTTTCTATAGTAGTCATTGTATCTCTGCTAGTTAAGTATAGATCCAAATTTACAATTTAAAAGTCAATGCAAACAAAGAACACAAGTGATTGACCTTCTAATGGCATTGTTGAGCACAGGTCCAGGGGTGGATAGTAGCGGGTATTTCTCTACTTCTGCCAGAAAATCTATTTCAGCTTTCATGGCAGAAATGTGCTCACTAGCTGACAGCGATAATGGTAGTCCACGAGCATTTTCAACTATTTGAGATGACATCTCAAAATTGAAGCAGCAACTTAAGAGATCTTCATATGCTTGACTCTGTCCAAGTCAGGGGGAGATGCCGAGTAGTCAAAGCTTCACGCTTAAAGTGCTCACGAAAAACTTCCTTCAGAAATTAAAGACCAAAGAATATGGCTTAGATGATAATCAATGAAAATTATTAAGAGTTAGTTGACCCCATAGTCAGTTCATCACTAGTTATTTCAGTAGCTGTATGCAAACTGTGGTGTGGGGCGCTGTCTGGCAGCATGTATTACCTGTAGGACTAGCTAGTTTATTTTATTGATATTTTAATCAATTTCGACCCAACACTTCTCGCTCTGAAATAATGTTTTGAAGGAGACTAGCAATGCCAGCAAATTTTTAAAATGTGATTTTGGCTGAAAAAAGGAACTTATCAAAAAACTTACGCTGGTATTTAGTTCTAACCACTGTAGCTTAGACACTTTTATTCACAACCTATCTCCACAAGCTCCTAGCTTGCAGTAATTTACAAGAAAAGAATACACAAAGACTAACAAGTACAAAGCACAAAAAAACTCGCTCACTAGATAAATATTATATAATACATTTGAATACACAAAGACTAGCATGTACAAAGTACACATGAACAAAAGGATGCACTAGGATTAACATCTACAAAAATACTCACATACTAGACAATATTATGTAATACATTTGTAACCGCAACCACAAGTGTGCAGCATAAAAATAAATCATTAGTTAGGTAAGCCAGTGTTATAGCCCTGCACCAGCTAGCACATGTCTAATTAAACATACCTACATTTATCAGAAATATACCAGACGACACTTCAGTTCTACTGACTATCTGTTTGTAGTTTGTCGCTAGTCAAATCATGAAATAAAAGAGAGTGGGCATTGGGCAGTTACCATGGATACAACAAGTTTATTTTTATAGCCATCTCCTAATCCTTCAGTAAATTAACCAATACCTAATTACACCGATATGGTAAACCCATACCTAATTACACCGATATGGTAAACCCATACCTAATTACACCGATATGGTAAACCCATACCTAATTACACCGATATGGTAAACCCATACCTAATTACACCGATATGGTAAACCCATACCTAATTACACCGATATGGTAAACCCAAACCTAATTACACCGATATGGTAAACCCATACCTAATTACACCGATATGGTAAACCCATACCTAATTACACCGATATGGTAAACAATTATTTCTGTAATATGGTTCACTTTAACTTTTTACGTGCATGTGCTTGTAAGCTTGTATCACTGCGATAACATAGCCTCATATAGAGTGTGTTCGATGATTGCAAATATAGTAGATTCACAGACCGAGTTCTTACATTTTTGTCGAGATTCTAAAATTGCGAAGGAATTTAAGTCCTTAGCAATTGGCTACAAGTACATACCTTCAGGGTTTAATTGAACCAATCGGTGTTGATACCTTCAGGGTTTAATTGAACCAATCGGTGCCGATACCTTCAGGGTTTAATTGAACCAATCGGTGCCGATACCTTCAGGGTTTAATTGAACCAATCGGTGCCGATAAAAATTTTATTAAATTGAGTATTTTTCACTCAAACAGCTTGTGAAATTGATGACAAAATCTACATTGATGTTGCCCCCTCTCCAAAACCGGCTTCACTAGCAGCAGACAATGATAAAGGTTATCCAATCAAAATAATAAAAGTGAAAGCGCTGATCCAATTACTTTTAGATTATTAAATTTAAATTTAACTGATACATTAAAAGTAGAAAGTGCACATTTGTTACAAGTTCTTGGACTGTTTATAAAAGCTCCTAAAGCCACTGTTACTGTTACACTGAGCATGGAGAACTTTGTTTTAGTTGGGCACACAACTCCAGTTGTGTAAGTCAAAATGGCATAGTGGCCAGACTGTACATTTGTACGTAGCTTGTCAAGTAATTTATGCGTCTTCGACCAATTGCGCGACATTGTAACTTTATCTATTCTTAGCAAGAGACATGGTTGTGTAAATAGAAGTAGGTTCTCTATTACTATGGCCAATCTGCACTTGCTAGAGCTAATAGCGGTCGGCGTCCTACTGTCAGAAAAGAGCAAACACTTCCGAGTAGAGGCTTCTCAATCTCCACTTCTATCACTCTATACTTCTATTTTCCACATAGTCAAAACTCCACACAGTCGGAACTTGGTGTTTCAAACTCAATAATTTCAAATGAACTAGCAAACCAAAAAGTCAAAAAAGCTCCTCATCTTTGATGTCATTTTTACTATGAATTTTGATAAGTAATTCTACTGGTGTTAACTATTTTTTGATTCTGGTGGCATCTGCGTTTGACTAAACAGGGATGAAACTCAGTGATAAGGTCAATTGGCAAGCTCTGAATCGGTAGCTATTTAAAATGGTAGGAGAGAATAACTTTCTACTCCATCTATTGTTTCTGCTTGCAGCTTTAGGGTGTTTGAGGGAAAAGAAGCCAGGGGTGTTGTTGAGAAAAGTTGCCAGAGTCCTTTTGAGCTGGTTTGGAGAAACTGTAAAATGGATTCTCAGGGGCAGACAACTCCACAAGACTCCAGTCAATCTTTGTATAATTAACCCCGATGCAAATGGCAGTTACTTCTGAAGTTGAATGCAACTTCATGATGAAGGAAAGAATGGGGAGAGAGATGGGCTATAAAGGAAGGTTGAGAATTATTCAGAGATGGGGTAGGTGGAGGGTGGGGTGGGTCGAGAAAGGGATGAAAACGTTTACAAGGGGTTGAAACTAGGACCAAAAAAAATATCAAAAAAAATTATGCATCTTCTATACAAATCCATCTTAATATTTCAGCTTGCTTGTTTTAAAGTCATTGAAACTTTTTTTCAACAAACTTGAAGCTGAAAAGTCTTTCACCACCACTGACCACATGCAATAAAATGTATATGAGGTAGACAGAGATGTATAGGAGGTAGACAGAGATGTATATGAGGTAGACAGAGATGTATATGAGGTAGACAGAGATGTATATGAGGTAGACATAGATGTATATGAGGTAGACAGAGATGTGTACGAGATAGACAGAGATGCGTATGAGGTAGACAGAGATGTATATGAGGTAGACTGAGATGTATATGAGGTAGACAGAGATGTATATGAGGTAGACAGAGATGTATATGAGGTAGACATAGATGTATATGAGGTAGACAGAGATGTGTATGAGATAGACAGAGATGCGTATGAGGTAGACAGAGATGTATATGAGGTAGACTGAGATGTATATGAGGTAGACAGAGATGTATATGAGGTAGACAGAGATGTATATGAGGTAGACATAGATGTATATGAGGTAGACAGAGATGTATATGAGGTAGACAGAGATGTATATGAGGTAAACAGAGATGTATATGAGGTAGACAGAGATGTATATGAAGTAGACAGAGATGTATATGAGGTAGACAGAGATGTATATGAGGTAGACAGAGATGTATATGAGGTAGACAGAGATGTATATGAGGTAGACAGAGATGTATATGAGATAGACAGAGATGTAAGCGAGGTAGACAGAGATGTATATGAGGTAGACAGAGATGTATAGGAGGTACACAGAGATGTATATGAGGTAGACAGAGATGTATATGAGGTAGACATAGATGTATGTGAGGTAGACAGAGATGTATATGAGGTAGACAGAGATGTATAGGAGGTAGACAGAGATGTATATGAGGTAGACAGAGATGTATATGAGGTAGACAGAGATGTATAGGAGGTAGACAGAGATGTATATGAGATAGACAGAGATGTATATGAGGTAGACAGAGATGTATATGAGGTAGAAAGAGATGTATATGAGATAGACAGAGATGTATATGAGGTAGACAGAGATGTATATGAGGTAGACAGAGATGTATATGAAGTAGACAGAGATGTATGTGAGGTAAACAGAGATGTATATGAGGTAGACAGACATGTAAAAACATTTGTCACCTAGTTCCTTCTTTCATGAATTGTGAATAACTTTGTTATCACTTGGCAGTTTTTGTAGATTTACCTACCTATAATTTATTTCACACCTTACTTATGTAATCTGTGAAATATTTGCAATATTTTGAATTTCAGTAGTTATCTTGTTAAAAGTTAAACATCTTTTCAAAGTTATATTAATAATATAAATCGAGGATGTGAAATAGAAAAAATCAGAATTATGCCTGGATTGATCACAGAATGGATAGATGTTGACAGATGTAAATAATAGATATAGATAACAGTTACTACTAATATGGTTGTTACTATAAATCACGCAATGCAAAGCAATATTGAGTAATGATGAACAGTGGCCCATCACCCAAATATAAATGAATTAGGTATAATAAATTAAACAATTTTGACCGCTAAAAATGTGAAGTTTCAATCCAGTATTGTTTGTTCGCGCAACTCCCAATGTGTTTGAGTTTGGCAAGTATGAGCATGTAATTGAATAAAACAGTGGCTCCAGAGAAAAGAAATCGAGTTCAAATGAGCAGTTATTTGCATCTAAAATAATTTGTATATACGGCAGGCTAGAAGTAGTAGATTTGATCAGTGTTGTGTTAACCTCCACAGCCACCGCAACCACCACCACAACCACCACCACATCCTCCACCACCATCTCCACCACCACAACCTCCACCATCTCCACCACCACAACCACCACAACCACCACAACCTCCACAACCACCACCACCATCTCCTGCGCAGGCACAACCGTCACCATTCTCTCCACCACAAGCAGCACACTGGGCCAGTCCAGCACACGCTCCACCACAACCAGCAGAGTGCCAACCAGAATGCATATAGTGGTGGTGCAAGTAGTAATTGGATGGACATGGCATCATCCATCCAGCAGCAGCGACAAAAGCCAGACCCGCGCCATCGTTGTATGTCACGGCTCTGGTTCCACGCGTGGCTTGGTGATATCTGGGAGGGGCTGCTTGTACCCCCAACTTGTTGGCATCTTTAGGAGGTATTATGCCAGGAGGTGGTGGTTGACACAAACATGTCAACACAGCTACAGTGAATGCCATACAT
Organism: Cryptosula pallasiana; assembly: GCA_945261195.1. Lineage (NCBI taxonomy): Eukaryota > Metazoa > Bryozoa > Gymnolaemata > Cheilostomatida > Cryptosulidae > Cryptosula > Cryptosula pallasiana. Next base: position 42,463,074 of record OX183137.1, read on the forward strand.
AACTTCTCTCCAACGTCTACAGGCTTCTCAATCTCAACCTGCAGACACAAACAAATCTTAGAAAAAGTCTATTCAAAATGAAAACATAAGTAGAGGTTGTATGGAAAGAAAAAGAAGTTCTATTGTTGTTCCAATCATAGTATAAGAAATATAAACTTCAAGATGATAGAGTTTATACTTATTCACCTCTCCATTCAGGCTGATCTTAGTACCACCCAAAGATAGTGTATTTGATGTCACATCAGTTGGACTGTTGTTTATCCAAGTACCATTTGCCAATTTCTGGCTGATTCTTAGTTTCAAGTTACCAGGGCTGCCAGGTGTACCTCGCTTTCTCCTGGTTCCTGCAAAGAAACAAAGCTTGCCGATAGAATCTCATGTGCTGCTAGTTGCTGGGCTTATATCAATAGATTGGAAAATATTAAAATTTTATAATCTGTTTACAGAAACTGCTGCTTTTGTTTGAAATACAAATTAGAAAAGTTAATCAAGTGGTTGATGATTCCTTGGCAACACCAAAGAAAAAGTTATTTTACCGGTCTTTTGGCCTCAATAGTTGGTGTGATAGTTGGTGTGATAGTTGGTTTGATAGTTGGTGTGATAGTTGATGTGATAGTTGGTGTGATAGTTGGTGTGATAGTCTGTGTGATAGTTGGTGTGGTAGTCGTTGTGATAGTTGTTGTGATAGTTGGTGTGATAGTTGGTGTGGTAGTTGGTGTGATAGTTGGCGTGGTAGTTGGTGTGGTAGTCGTTGTGATAGTTGTTGTGATAGTTGGTGTGATAGTTGGCGTGGTAGTTGGTGTGGTAGTTGTTGTGATAGTTAATGGGTTTGACCGATGGGCTATGCTGTGGGTGTTGGCGCAATACCTAGTGTTTAATCTCCAAGCAAATAAATGTAAGTTTTCTGTTGCGCAAAAATAAATATAAATAGCGAAGTGAATTTTTTACAAGATTATGTTACTTTAGGTTCAACTAAAAAGCCAGCAGGGTTTGCTAGAGACAACATGGCAACATTAGTTCAGGTAACAAGATTTTTTAGTCAAAATTTATCTACTACATATTACCAAAAGTTTGTTTTTATACATGATCGATATGGAAGGTAATGTGGAGTAAAATAGGGGGCCAGTAAGACCACTATTTTGAGCAATTTAACTCGAAAAGTTGCATAAACTACTCTTATTTTACAGAAGTGGAACCTCGGGTTGACAAAATGCAAACTATTGTTTCGTTGCTAGGCAAAGTGCTAAAACGCTGATGTAACAATTGAGACAATTACAAGTTAGTAACTTTTTGTTGAGCATAAGGTTAGCTATTAAGCGAAAGTGATTCAGCGCTTTAAAGCTTGCCAGCAATCAGTGCAAATAATGCACAGGTGCAACCAGTAAGGTAAGACATTTATACACGGCACACCCACATCTCCCAGAGTACTGATGCTTTGTCAAACTTCTCACAAACAAATCCAAACTTCATTATGTGAGCTGGCCTCATGTGTTGCCCAGCGAGTTTATCCATTTTGGTCGAGAACAATCGAAATTCGTTCCGCCCAGAAGTTTCCACTAATAATAAAGTCCCTTTCAGCCGAAATGTTAAGTTTTTAAGGTACAACATTGTGAAGCGCTATCCAGCAGTACGTTAAAATTTTGTTGAATATTCCTTTTGAGCCAAAAGACTTCCAAATATTGTTTTGTTTTAAGAATAGCAGAATTAGATTTCTAAAAGTATACTGTAATGGAGTGTCATAAAATGCCTAAAATGTCTTCTCCTGTACAACGCTGAGCACATCTGCTGCTGCTTATGATTATAGTGTAACTGTAGAAAACGCAGCTTTCAATGAGAGAGTCTTGCAACGAAGGGGGTATACAATACAGAGAGCCTCCATAGCTGTGTAGCTGTACCAGCTTAGAGAGAGTTGCTCTTCCTTTTCTAAAACAGTGATACTTGTTGCGCTGCTCTCAACACTTTATCTCAATTGTGGAACAAACCCTAAGGTATCAACGATTGATATGAAGCGCCACTCTCTGCATTTGGAACAGACTCCAAATCATTTCTGGCTGTCAGAAATCAAATGTGTTTCACCCGGTTTATTACTACACATGCATTTAAAGTCGATTTAGAAAAAATAACCATTCAAGTGTAAATTTGCCAAATTTGAAAAACTTGCGCATGCAACTTTGCAGTACATTAGCATGAAAATATTAGCGCATCGCTTGAGCGACATACTGAACAGCTCAATTAAGCTTTTTGCAATATCCGTATCTGTATGAGCTTCATTGCATTCAGTGGTTGCTTCTGTACAGAATAACTTGACTAGAGAAAACTTCCTTCTTCAAGCATCGATCATGAAGCCACAAGTTGATCGTCAGGCTTACAGGTTTCATGATTTCACAAGACAACGAAAATGAAACTGTTCAATGACATTTCTAATTTGATGAGGAAGCAAAATGATCTTTTAAAACAAAAATGCAGTGCAGAAAAAAGTGTTTTTTTCATCAATTATGATTCCAAGTCCATAAACAATATTCAATGTACCTGGCACTCCTTTCTTCATGTTAGCCCAGTGACCAAATACAATAGCCTTATCACCTTGGCTCGTTTTGATGAGCATTGCTCTCTCTCCTTGATCTCTTTGTAAAACTATCGATCCTTTGTTATGGAGAATCTACAACCAAAGGAGAATCCAGGCTAGTCAGCGTCTACTTCCACCAGTATTATCTCAATAATCAAACAGATAGAACTCGCAAATCAGAAAGCTATATTTCATTTCCATAGTGTCGTACCACACAAACTATAAAATCGTGCAGTAAATTGTAGCATACAGCTGTATTATAGTATTTTACCACAGAGTTGTGCCATAAAATCATACTATGGAGTTTCACCCCAGAATTTAACCACAGAACTCGGCAATAGAGCGCCACCATAAAAATGTACCATATATCTGAAACTATAGAAATTTAATGTAGAGTCAAATGAAAAAGGTGCACCGTAAAGCTGTACCTAGAGTTGCGTAGTTGAGTTTTAATATACAGTTGGATCATATAAAGGTGCCATAGAGTTGTGCAATAGAGTTGTACAATAGAGTAGTACCATAAAACAATTGCATAGGTGGTGTCATAGACTTATATATTAGAGTTATACCTTAAAGTTGTACAACAAACTTATACAATAATAGACATACAATAGAGTTACATACAACTGACCATAGAGCTAACTAACCATAGAGTTAGAGTTTTCAGGTAATTGTTCAGTACCAACAAGATGAGATACAGCAACCATTCTATCTCGGAAGTAGATCTGTACACAAGACATAAGTAGAGGTTGACTGTGTATTACTCTTGCAGTGTACAGTTTCTGTGAGCTCCCTCGCACCGACAATCTACAAGCAGAGGAAAGCTAGTCATTTCTTGTGACTCTGCTGGTAACAACCATAGAATTATGTGAAGCTGCAACTGTTTTAATCGTGCCCGTCGATGGCCTCACTTCAAATGGCATATGGAATTGGATACAAACAGGCACATGGCTGTAAAAATAGTGATCCACAGACAACAAGAACATAAATATCCTATATAATCATGTTATTATAAAATTCTAAGCATTTACATACATGAATGTCTATGGTATGTTCTACAAAGGCTGAAGTCATGCACGAACCTTCAAGCAAAAAAAAGGAAGTGAAGGAGATCAGGCAGAGGACATGGAGTGGGGTGGAGAAGGGGTGGAGCGCAGGCAGAGGATATGGATTGGGTGGAGAAGGGGTGGAGAGCAGGCAGAGGACATGGAGTGGGGTGGAGAAGGGGTGGAGAGAAGACAGAGGACATGGAGTGGGGTGGAGAAGGGGTGGAGAGCAGGCAGAGGACATGGAGTGGGGTGGAGAAGGGAAGGAGAGCAGGCAGAGGACATGGAGTGGGGTGGAGAAGGAGTGGAGAGCAGACAGAGGACATGGAGTGGGGTGGAGAAGGGGTGGAGAGCAGGCAGAGGACATGGAGTGGGGTGGAGAGCAGGCAGAGGACATGGAGTGAGGTGGAAAAGGGGTGGAGAGCAGACAGAGGACATGGAGTGGGGTGGAGAAGGGGTGGAGAGCAGGCAGTGGACATGGAGTGGGTGGAGAAGGGGTGGAGAGCAGGCAGAGGACATGGAGTGGGTGGGAAGGGGGTGGAGAGCAGGCAGAGGATATGGAGTGGGTGGAGAAGGAGTGGAGAGCAGGCAGAGGATATGGAGTGGGGTGGAGAAGGAGTGGAGAGCAGGCAGAGGACATGAAGTGGGTGGAGAAGGGGTGGAGAGCAGGCAGAGGACATGGAGTGGGTGGGAAGGGGGTGGAGAGCAGGCAGAGGATATGGATTGGGTGGAGAAGGGGTGGAGAGCAGGCAGAGGACATGGAGTGGGGTGGAGAAGGGGTGGAGAGAAGACAGAGGACATGGAGTGGGGTGGAGAAGGGGTGGAGAGCAGGCAGAGGACATGGAGTGGGGTGGAGAAGGGAAGGAGAGCAGGCAGAGGACATGGAGTGGGGTGGAGAAGGAGTGGAGAGCAGACAGAGGACATGGAGTGGGGTGGAGAAGGGGTGGAGAGCAGGCAGAGGACATGGAGTGGGGTGGAGAGCAGGCAGAGGACATGGAGTGGGTGGAGAGCAGGCAGAGGACATGGAGTGAGGTGGAAAAGGGGTGGAGAGCAGACAGAGGACATGGAGTGGGGTGGAGAAGGGGTGGAGAGCAGGCAGTGGACATGGAGTGGGTGGAGAAGGGGTGGAGAGCAGGCAGAGGACATGGAGTGGGTGGGAAGGGGGTGGAGAGCAGGCAGAGGATATGGAGTGGGTGGAGAAGGAGTGGAGAGCAGGCAGAGGATATGGAGTGGGGTGGAGAAGGAGTGGAGAGCAGGCAGAGGACATGAAGTGGGTGGAGAAGGGGTGGAGAGCAGGCAGAGGACATGGAGTGGGTGGGAAGGGGGTGGAGAGCAGGCAGAGGACATGGGTGGGGTGAAGGGGTGGAGAGCAGGCAGAGCACATGGAGTGGATGGAGAAGAGTAGTTGGAGAGCAACAGAGGGAGGGCAATGGAGGAGAGGAAGGTCTGAGTTGGAGAAGATGAAACATTTTGGTTTGGTTATGGATAGTTGTTGGGCATCATTGCAGGTTAGCTAAAGCATGTACTTACACGTATGTATCTAACACTTACACTTCAATGTTCAGCCAAGTTTCACATAATTAGTTACCATCTAATACTGACATTGGATTGGTACATATTTTTAAAGCTCACTGGTTGTTGGTCAAGAGTTAAAAGCCCAAACATTTCATTGGTTAATACATTCAACGCTCGCACAGGATTGGCTAATACATACAATAATCATATTTCTTCGGCTAATACTTCCAATACTCACACGTGATTGGCTAATACTTTCGATACTCCCACATGATTGACTAACACTTCCAACACTCACACATGGTTGGCTAATTCTTCCAATACTCACACATGATTGGCCACAGTGCAATGGTTCACAGCTCCAGCAGGCAACCTCCTCAGGGGTACCGGACCCCACATTGACTCTACAGTTTCTGGCATCACAACATTAGAGAATGCTCCAGCTTTCAGTGTCAGGTGAATGCTGCCAACAGCGGGTACTGCTGCCATGCCTGCAAAACTTTGGTTATTTAACAGCCATAAATGGTATGTTGGTTGCCATATACCCTAGATGTAAGATTAGCAAATTTGTGGTATCAGCAGCTAAATCCCGCCAAGACATTCATTGGTGAGAATTGTATACACATGCAACATTAGACAACCTAACAAGTCTAGATGCTCTGTCTGACATGTAACCGATTAAATCATCTAATAAACAAAAACAACCTTTTACTGTTACCAAGTTGCCCTGCAGGTTTTGCTGCACATTTATAGACTTTGCTTCATTTCGATCTTTCTGCATAAAATCGTCAAGGTTGAGGGAAATATGGCCTACATCGTCTGATGACGTGCAACAACCATCTTCTGTTTTAGAGAATGTCAAGGTCAAGGTTTTACCTTTGTCGTTGTGTAGACTGAAGACTTTCTGTAACGAATTAAACACATGGTTTGTTTCGGTTGTTCTCTAGTTGGTTTACTACCACACGACCAGCAGATTGTTATATTACGGTTTCTTAGTGGGTTTTTTATCAAAGATTCTGCTTCCACTTATCTCACTACTCTTACCGTGTAATCTCCAAACGAGAATGATGAAGACCCTTTTGGATGGCTCGCAGCTTTACGCACAATCTCCTTTCGCCGACCTAAACTCATAAGCATCTTCATTTTTCTTGAACCTTCACTTTGTGCATTTACTGTCTCCAGTTTTATTTTAAAGAGCCTGTCCGCTGACGCAGCAATCTACGCAACAACCCAGCGTAAGAATTTGTATGTAGAGTATAAGGTAAGGACAAGACTGAGTGACAAGTTAGACGGTGTAGAAATTAGGGCACTTGTACATTTCTTCTCAAATCTTGCTCCTCAAAAAACAATTAGGTTTTTAAATTTTGTTTTATTTAATGTTTTATTTTATTTAGTTTTTGTTTTATTAATTTATGTTTTATTTATATTCATTTAATCGCAATAAATTCTTGTCTTGCCTCATGTAAAGACATAGATCCAAGCTTTCCCACAGGAGAGGGGCCTCTGTACATTGCTCCATTAAATGCCATTGGCATATTGTATGTCTCCTGCCACAGTTTTTTCGTTGCTTCCTCTGATTTGGTAAGATGTGACTCAGCACTTCTGTCTGTCATGTTGTCATCGTGATTGAACATCTGCGGATGAATATCTATTATATGGTACAACAGGACAAAGTGGGCACCCAATAATGTTCACTGCTACAGAAAATACTCAACATATAATATGAAATACTGCAACAGGAAATAACCGACACCCAATATAAGATACCACAACAGGAAATAGCCAACACCCACAAATAATACTAGAATGTACCTTCCCCAAATAGGCAACAGTATCCTTCTTATAGATATATGGATGTAGTTGATGGGTGTGCCAAGCCAGATCCATATCATAGCAAGGAACCAGGAAAGCATCAGGGTAGAAGGTCTTCAGCTGTAGCATCATCTACATCATACAGATATCTGAGTTGTATCTTGTGAGGTAGTAAGCCCTGTGGAGAGTGACCCTAGTAAATACCATCTACTTGTTCAACAAAGATATAAATTATTGACACTCACCTTGTATCTAAGGATAGCGTTGGAGAGAAACTTGTCATCTTTGTAGTGTGGTAAACTGACATTGTAGTAGAACTCACTTTGTCTAGCCACAGCTCCTACAAGATCATATGAACACTGTTGGGTATAGTCAGGGCCCCCAACAAACTCCACTGGTGCACTTGGGTCTACTTTAAATGGCTCATCCTACAACAGACAACATAGCCAATGATGACTGAATGGGGGGACACAATGCTAGTAGTAAGTAGGCACTTCACACGATATCTTGCATTGTAAATACTTAAGGTAGACAATACAGACAGCAAACATTCTTGTTTCTTACTAACTTTGCCTGCATGCGCTGCCCAAAGCTTGCTAGCATCGGCAGAAGCAGCAAAAAAGTTGAGAGTGTGGTCTGGTATATACTCCACCAGTTTCTGGCAGTCTGCGCGATATGCAATAGGAGAAAGCATATGACAGTGCCACACCCATTGAACATCTAGAGGTGCACCAGATATTGCTCCTTTTTTGTTAGCTTTGGCGAGAGCTGGTAGAAACACTGTCTCATACCTAAACAGGAAGTTGAATGAGCACACCTCATTGGTTTAGCTTACGTTTAATTGCTTGCAGCTCTCAGGCTGTTTCCTGGTTATTCTGATGAACATTTTAGGTAACTGTTATTTAATGATCTATCATTACCTCGTTGCTGAACCTGTAAGTTAACCTATAGAAGTTGCCGCATGGATGAATCTAAGTAACATAATACATAACTAACTGGATATAACCCTTAACTGATCCTTGATGAATGGAGAATCACACTGTCTTGTACAAAACAAACTACTTTCAAGTTTCCTATCCAAAAATAATTATTCGCATGTCTGCAATTAATAATTATATAAAAAAGGAAAAACAATGTTCATAGAAAGATATTACTGACCTTCTAATGGCATTGTTGAGCACAGGTCCAGGGGTGGATAGCAGGGGGTATTTCTCTACTTCTGCCAGAAGATCTATTTCAGCTTTCATGGCAGAAATATGAGCTGGAGCAGCTATAGAGAACTGGATTGCCCCAGCAGATGTTATATTCGGATGGATCATGGTGCCCATTTTCCAAGATATAGAATCTGAGAAATAAAGTTACCCATATACGATGGTATTGAACAGGGAGATCTATCTAACCTCAAGAAAGTTCCTTTTTATGATACTTCAAAATTCAATCTTCTAAGAATAATAATCAAAATTTGCTATTGATAACTTTTTATGTGACCTGAAGCTTGATCACTAGTTCGTTAGTTTTATTTCCACAATCAAATATGTGCTCATCAGCAGATAAAGAACCCATCACCAGCTAACAGCTTGCTACAACATTGCACACCGAGTTGAATGAGTGTGCATTGGTACTAGTGTATATATATATACAAACCTACATATATATTTGTCACTTACATTGATCAGCAGTGGACTGTGCCAGCTAACAGCGAACCAGAATCTCACAAAAAAAACAGTGAGTTTGAATCTCCATGGAGTAGAGTAAAAAGAACTCTCTAGCAAGCAGTTGATGCTAGGAGTAGTAGAACCTTTATGAACTAATCACACCCCTAACGCTATTACTTATCTGATTTGCATGATTGCCTCAGCAAACGCAATACAGCGATAACTCATACTTACAGATACATCATCTCATTTATGTAACCATAGCAGTGATAAGCATGGCGCCTCATCTACATTTGACACCAGGGGACATGTTTGATATGTTGATTGCTTCATTTCCACGTTTTGCTATTATTTGTTTACAGCATGGGCTTCTACCGGTCATTTAAGTTCTCCAATTGATACCTCCTAATCGTTTATGATAATGCCAACAAAACATAAAATGAACTATTCAGTATTCTTTGATTAATATTTAATTCTGTTGCCGATTGGTTTTATTTATCAAGTCTTGCGCAACACAAATATGTCTGGTATGTTATGAGTAGAGTAGACGGGATATCTCATGATCGGCAGTAACCTGGTAAACCTCACCAATAGTAGGCAGTCCGCAGAACTGAGCTTGAAAATTTATTAGTTTATTTTGGCAGCATCAAAAAAAGACAGCAGCTACATTTGTACATACCACATTCATAATACCGTAGGAGGTTTTAACAGAGATACGCAATTTTATTCATGTCCCCGTCCACTTACTCATTTTCATTTACCCCTTTGATATCCCCTCGGTTTATCCCAATAAGCCCATTCATGACTGATTTGGGATCCCTACGTGTAAAATATATAACCTATCCCGAGTTAGACTCCCCTTCCTACCCCAAATCTGTGTCTACATTCGGGGTCCATTATATTGTAACGGTTTTCCCCGTGTATGAGGTCAACTATTACAGGTACATACAAGAGTGCTATCTGATCCGGCTTGTCTCCACTTAACGTGGTAGCATGGCAGTAGAATGACAAGGCTAGGTTGGTTTATCTATCCAGCTTAGATACAACCAGATGCTGCTAACAGGCAGGCACAACTGTGTTCAGGCAACCGGCCTCACAGATATCACAAGATTTAGGGTAACAATACTTTATTACCACTAACAAAACAAACAATGTCTAGTTGTATGCACAAAAGTGTATGCTTGGCACAAGTACAGAATAAAGAACGGTTAGTAACTATAAGCAAGGGTCGAGTGAAAACTCAACATAAACTGGTCAGAACAGTTCCTTGCTAGTCCTCCCTGAGTCCTCTGCTATCTGAGTGTCTTGTCCCAAAGCTGTCTATGAACTCCTCTCTAGAACTGAACTGCTGGGCGGAATCAAGCGTATTTATACAAGGTAAAAAATCAACTAATAGCATATGCATATGATTGGTTAAATACAATACCCCCAGCGAGGCACAAAAAGCAGTAACAGGCTGGCACACTAATAATGAGTCATAACTATAAATAGAGATATGTAAGAGAAGCAATAGAGGCAGAAATCCTTCCTGAGCTTGGCTTAGGCGAGCGGCAGTTCAGCTGTACTCCGTGGGTATCCAAGCATAGCCATCAGTGGGTAGTCTTCATGTAGTAGAGTAGATATATATATACCACCGGCTGAGATTAGGGAGCTGCACTGTGCAATTCCATTGCGATATAATATATAATGTTTTTGGATGAATTATGGACGTGCCATGCTCTCTCACCTGGTATTGCTTACCTTGAGTGACAAACTCAGTCATTTGAGCTTTGATATCTAGACTTTAATTGTTCCGCTTACTCTACACTACTGTTTTACTCAACCATCTATTTCATTTTATCTCACAATACTCTGGATTCATTTTTGGTATTTGCTGTTTTTTTTCTCGCTCTCGATGTCTACTCACTTGCTTGATACTTGAAGTGTAATTGCTTCTTCTGCTGAAGATTCTAGCAATGTGGCTGGCTCATATATCGTTTATCGTTCCGGATCGTCAACACAAGCCAGGGCAGAATGGCCGTCTGATCCTAGCCTGCCACGGGGGGTGCTGAGAGCAGAGAAGAAGAAACAGGGAGGCAATTCCACATTTTGGCTGTTGAAATACAGGAGCACTTTTTGTACAATTCGGTGTTGCAGTGAGGTATTAGATACTGGTGGTGGTGTCTCCGAGTGCTGCTTCGGTGAGGATGGGGGTCTATGTAGTCTGAGATGGTGGTAGCTATTTCCCCAAAGTGCATTGCCCATAATAAGCTGAGTCCTCTTCTCTCTCTTCGGTGAACCAGGGTTTGCCACTCCACGTTTTCGAGAAGTTTGGTTGTGCTTGTCTGATGGTCTGTTCTAGGAATGTTGCGTACATTTCTAGCAGCACCTCTCTGGATAGCTTCGAGTTTGGTGGATTGAGCATTTGTTAGTTGGCCGTCCCATACTGTAGAGGAGTACTCCACAATTGGTCTAACTAGGATGGTGTGCGCCTTTGCTCTTAGGTGGGTTAGTATAGGTGGGATTTCTCTTCTCACGTAGCTAAGCCGGCTTGATGCTTTGTTGGCTAAGTAGGTGGTGTTATGATTCCAGCGTAGGCTGCTCTCTAACTTCACACCTAGATACTTGGCACTGGTAGTCTTTGATATCTTGATGTCTATACAATCACATCTAGCTTTACATAATTGATATCTATTGCAATACTTCAAAGAGCTCGCTGCAATATTACAACTGGGGTGGTGTACGCCAACTGTTGCTCTTATATTATATATAGCCAACTACTACAGTATATTATATATAGCCAACTACTACATTATATTATATATAGCCAACTACTACATTATATTATATATAGCCAACTATTACAGTATATTATATATAGCCAGCTACTACAGTATATTATATATAGCCAACTACTACATTATATTATATATAGCCAACTACTATAGTATATTATATATAGCTAACTACTACAGTATATTATATATAGCCAACTACTACAGTATATTATATATAGCCAACTACTACAGTATATTATATATAGCCAACTACTACAGTATATTATATATAGCCAACTACTACAGTATATTATATATAGCCAACTACTACATTATATTATATATAGCCAACTACTACAGTATATTATATATAGCCAACTACTACAGTATATTATATATAGCCAACTACTACATTATATCATATATAGCCAACTACTACATTATATTATATATAGCCAACTACTACAGTATATCATATATAGCCAACTACTACAGTATATTATATATAGCCAACTACTACATTATATTATATATAGCTGTTATATCGTATTCAGAAGAAACCAGTTCACCGTACAACAACATGTTATTCCAAAGCATGACACACAGAATTCATGGAACTCAACAAGCCGCAAAGCACTGGCACTGACGTAAATTGAGGTTAAGTTTGAGGCGAACTCAATAGCAAATATGCAGGCATCCTGAGTGGAACTTCCCCACATATGCTGGTACCAGATCAGGCCATCAACTTATCTGCAGAGAACTTACAAAATACAAGAAACAGCTACGTACACATATACGGCTAATGTATCCACAGTAGGATCTCAGGCTGTCCCTAACCGGAACACAGCTACGTCAGCAAACTAGGTATCTACACTAGTATAAATACAGAGGCTTGACCGACAGTCATCCTCTTTCCACAACCTAGGATCTCCACAGACGTGTGACGATTTGGACTGAGCCGGTTGCGACCGAGGTCAGGTGTTGTAAGACTTTATATTATCTTTATATTATAATCTGTTGTAGCCTTTGTATAAGCACACTATCTATTATACATTCTTGAACATCAGAGTCAAATACACACCATTAGTAACTCTCACTTTCCCCCCTTTGTATTATTTGGCCATATTGTTACCATTACTTCATTGTTTTGCGCTGTAAGACGTCCATAGACTATTTGATCCTGCGACTGTTATAAGGGTACATTCCCCACTATAACATTTTGGTAGAGGTGCCGGGTGTAGTCTAATAGCTTGTTTTTATATTACTATTGATTTTCATTGATTTAGGCTCCATTTGTATTCCTCCAAATTGAGGACAGCTGATCACAGCTCTATTTTATTATTTCTATTTGCGTGGTAAGACGTACGCCACGCCATTTGTCCCTGTGCAAGCTAGTTGGACGCCGCGCTTTGTAAAACAGGTTGATTTGAGCCATTGATATTCCGGACTTTACTTTGTTGAACCAGGCCTTATTTTTAACTTACTACATGATCATTTGACAACTAATTACATGCTGCAGCAATTAAAAACTTTCACTAGGCGACATTACCCCTTTACAGTAATTGCCTATCTACACTTCACCACCCATTCATCCTTTTCATCAGCTTCCATTGAAACTTTCACTAGGCTACATTTCCCTCTGCAGTAATTGCTTATCTGCACTTCCTTTCACAACCCATCTTGTACAGTTTATCAGCTGTGGTTGATGCTTAAAACCTTATCTTTGTCATAACCTCTTCATCCCTCTATCCACCTCCCACATCTAAACATAAATTCCCTAATCCCATCTACCAAAATTATAGAAAAAAATATTCTGCGCACAAACATGTTGACCAACCATCTAGATTGTTGAGAGCATCTCGAGAAATACCAACTACTCCAGCAATCTAAGATTAATTTTAGTGCTAACAATAGAAATTTCATTTTTACTTGTATTACAATTTATTCATTATCATTTCCATTCCTTATTTTACATTTGATCAATTTTATTATTGCTGCTTAATTATCCTATTTAATTATTTTATCAGTGAAATTATTGTTGTTCTTCTATCATTATTCTCATTCTGCTATTAATTTTTATTTTTTGTTCCAATTTGTATTCACATTAGTCACAGCAATTAAGACAGTACTGCTATCATACCAGCATTTAATTAGATTCATTATCCATCATCAACTATTTAACTTGTGCAACTTGTGCAACACATCAGCAATTAAAAAACCATATCTCCATAACACAGTTTTAGTAAAACAAAGTATTTCACCATTTCATCAACTTATTTCAATAATTGTTAATTACACTCTTCAATAATTTTCTTCTTGCTTAAGCTTTATCCAGTGGTACCATTTTTTTAATTATTATTATCCGCTTTTGTTTTACTTGATTTAATCTATTTTCTTTATTACTATCTTATTATTGATTACTTTTAATTATCCGACTTTCCACACTGACTAAACTACTGTAACATTTGACTAAACCCATGTATAAAGTATCTAGCAACCACTCAACTAGGTATAGCATAGAAGACTTGCGTATACATTACCTAACACAATTTTTTTAAAAACTTTGACTCAAGTAAACAAACAACTAGGCATATTGTTGTCCAATATCTGCAGAGAAATGGCCAAAATACAAAATAACTGGGCAATAGTATGCCCAGCTAGTTTAACAACTAAACATCTTCCACTAGACCTCTCTCAAATTAATAACATTGTGGCTAAAACACTTGTAACTGAACAACCAATTTGCATAATACATTTCTGCTGGTAGAAAATCTGTTTTGTAAATTTAACCCAAGCTTGCTTTACTGATAGCAGCCTAAATAAGAATGTCATAAAACATTTGTTGAGCGCATTGTTATATCCATTTGTAGATTAGATTAGTATTTGATTAAAAGAGTCACATTAATTAACTCTGTACACCTCCAATATGCTTTAACTAAATTTCCTCTAATCAGAATTAGCTACTTTGATTCTATGATAACGCAAAAAAAAAACTAGATAAAATGCACAAAAAAGCAACAAAATAAAACCGACTAACATCCCAATAAGAATTTAAACTAACTGTGAACATGACATAGCTGGCTTGCAATTATTTTATCACTACTAAGGATACAATTGTTATAGCTTGTCATACAATATCTCTAATATATAAACAATTTACTTGTACATAGTTTGGAAAAAGATGAAAATGTATTGAAAAGAAAAAAAAGAACTTGCGTAGATTGTAGTCACTTCTTTGTAGCAGTAGCCATGATAGTAGTGTCAGATGTGTAGATAGCAGAAAGTAGGAAACTTTGTGTAGCACTTGATAGTGATATGTAATCCAAGCGATGCAATAGTAGAGAATTAAACTAACATTTAGGTCACCAGCGAACTGCCAGCTGGCTCAACTATTGAGCTATTGATCACCAGCTATTGATCACCTCGTTGGCACGCAGGCAGAGATATCTGCTGGTTGATTATTTGCACAGCGCTTTTGAATGTCTATTGTATTACACGTGTTGTCATGGTAACTGCTATAAATATATATACTACCCTTATGTTTACGCACTTGATTTGAGTTAAAAAAAACTAATATATATATAGATTATCCTTTTTAGTATTTTATAGATGAGTTTTGCATTTCTGCTGCTAAACATGTCCCCAATGCTGTACATTGAATTATATGCCTTTAATATCAAGGGAAGAAGGCAGTTTGCCTACAGCCATGTGATTGATAATAGTTAGAGTTGAGTACAGGTGTGATATGTGTGAAGTAGAATGCAGTGTTTGCGTAAAACCAGACTCATGTAGTCTGACTGGTTGAGAAAATATGTGTGCATGGTTGTATGAATGATGTATGAATGACAGAAACATGTATGTATGTACTTTACAAACTTTTTATCATTATTTTCATATTTGACTAAAGTATTATGTTGCAGAAATTATCATTTGTATAAATAACCACCTGATTGGTCTAGTTTATTTCCTTCTCACTAATTGAATCCATCTGGTCACAATTGCATCAGTGCATGTTATGATGATATAAATATGTGTTAGAAATTTTTGAAGCAACTAAATTAAAAAAGAAGAAGAAGAAGAAATTGGTGTCTAACCAGTTTGCAGACTATGTTTTGTTTATAAGACTATTTGAAGGTTCCAATGATAGAGATAAATAAGAACTATCTATATCTACTCTGTAAACCTGCGCTTTAAAGCGTCGATATGACTAGCTCAGTGGGTCCAGGTTCACCAGTTCACAATAGAAACAGCTATTGGAGTATTTCCAAGATAATTACCAACCAGCAGTGACACCAAATGACATAGGTGAAAAGTAACAATTCATCAGGTATTAAGTCAAGTTTGAGGTCAGTCACAAAATATTCCACAAATTTTCTAAAAAAAAAGGAGGAAGAAGCTTTGCCACCTTGATAGGTGAGACACTTTTCACTTTCATGCATTGTCTAACCAATGTGCATTTATTACAGCTCTTAGTCTGACGTAAGTCACCCCTGTGGCCACCAATTTATTTTCAATTTTCTGCCAGGTCTCGATGAGAGTGCTAAAGTAACAGTGTAATTACCAGGTAAAATTTTTTTAAATAACTCTCAACAAACACGGACCATTTTGTAAGGCAGCTTCAGAGAAAATCTACAGAAATGTTGTAAATATCTTATAGTATTTTGAGCAGTACGCATTTAGGTCAGTTGACGAATTGTGATTGATGGTGCCACAGGTGGAGATTGATGTATAAATATGATTTTGTCAAACAAAAAAGGGAAAGAAAACATACTGGTAAGCTATTTTGGCACAACTAGATTTATACCTTTTAGGTAGAACAATGTTGATCACTTTTTTTAGGTAGTCAACTTAGCTTGTGCATGTTTAGAAAGAGAGGAAATGTTATATTTTATTCCTTTTAGCAATTATTCATTTATGTAGCTCTGAACAACTGGTGATGGGTATCAAACATTTTATTCAAGGTATTTTAAGTTTTGAGTTCCAATGTGTATGTAAAATGAGGTCGGCGATGCGTTAGTTGGTGTGTATAGTTGGATGCCTACAGCTGCCCTACCCACAAAGAAGAACCATTGGACCCTTCCAACAGTCATTGCGTGGACGCCATGATTTTGTCACTGTGCGAATTTGGGACCAACACAAACAGGCACTACATCCAATCTCCATAGCCAACAGAAAACTACCAACATAACAAAACTTACAGGCAGATCTCACCACCAAACCAAACTGGAGAAAATGATGAACAACCCCCTACTCACCAAAACAAGAGCTACACACCAAAAAAAAGAATTGCTGCCTACCATAACAGTAAATCCCACCACCACAGCAGAAGACCACCAACAGAAAGAATAACTGAACATCTCCAAATAGACCCCCACACCATCATGCCAAACCAAAAGACAAGATGAATAGCACCCTTCCTTATCTACCAATCTACCAAAATCACCAGATGCCCACCAAAGCTAGACAGAAGACAGACAGAACAGACAGAAAGCTAGACAGAACCTACCAAGCAGAACTCCAGCGGAAAGACACCTGCGATACGCACCGCTAACAAAATGTTTTACCTCATTACAAAAAGTTTAACTTTTTTTTCGATTTCGACACCTTGACCTCATTTCGATTACGCTTGCTAACAATACCTCAGTACAAGAATTCGAGGACGAATAAAATCATTCCACCGGCGGATTGTTATATCGTATTCAGAAGAAACCAGTTCACCGTACAACAACATGTTATTCCAAAGCATGACACACAGAATTCATGGAACTCAACAAGCCGCAAAGCACTGGCACTGACGTAAATTGAGGTTAAGTTTGAGGCGAACTCAATAGCAAATATGCAGGCATCCTGAGTGGAACTTCCCCACATATGCTGGTACCAGATCAGGCCATCAACTTATCTGCAGAGAACTTACAAAATACAAGAAACAGCTACGTACACATATACGGCTAATGTATCCACAGTAGGATCTCAGGCTGTCCCTAACCGGAACACAGCTACGTCAGCAAACTAGGTATCTACACTAGTATAAATACAGAGGCTTGACCGACAGTCATCCTCTTTCCACAACCTAGGATCTCCACAGACGTGTGACGATTTGGACTGAGCCGGTTGCGACCGAGGTCAGGTGTTGTAAGACTTTATATTATCTTTATATTATAATCTGTTGTAGCCTTTGTATAAGCACACTATCTATTATACATTCTTGAACATCAGAGTCAAATACACACCATTAGTAACTCACACTTTCCCCCCTTTGTATTATTTGGCCATATTGCTACCATTACTTCATTGTTTTGCGCTGTAAGACGTCCATAGACTATTTGATCCTGCGACTGTTATAAGGGTACATTCCCCACTATAACATAGCCAACTACTACATTATATTATATATAGCCAACTACTACAGTATATTATATATAGCCAACTACTACAGTGTATTATATATAGCCAACTACTACAGTATATTATATATAGCCAACTACTACATTATATTATATATAGCCAACTACTACAGTATATTATATATAGCCAACTACTATATTATATTATATATAGCCAACTACTACAGTATATTATATATAGCCAACTACTACAGTATATTATATATAGCCAACTACTACATTATATTATATATAGCCAACTACTACATTATATTATATATAGCCAACTACTACATTATATTATATATAGCCAACTACTACATTATATTATATATAGCCGACTACTACAGTATATTATATATAGCCAACTACTACATTATATTATATATAGCCAACTACTACATTATATTATATATAGCCAACTACTACAGTATATTATATATAGCCAACTACTACAGTATATTATATATAGCCAACTACTACATTATATTATATATAGCCAACTACTACAGTATATTATATATAGCCAACTACTACAGTATATTATATATAGCCAACTACTACATTATATTATATATAGCCAACTACTACAGTATATTATATATAGCCAACTACTACAGTGTATTATATATAGCCAACTACTACAGTATATTATATATAGCCAACTACTACATTATATTATATATAGCCAACTACCACAGTGTATTATATATAGCCAACTACTACAGTATATTATATATAGCCAACTACTACATTATATTATATATAGCCAACTACTACAGTATATTATATATAGCCAACTACTACAGTATATTATATATAGCCAACTACTACAGTATATTATATATAGCCAACTACTACAGTATATTATATATAGCCAACTACTACATTATATTATATATAGCCAACTACTACAGTATATTATATATAGCCAACTACTACAGTATATTATATATAGCCAACTACTACAGTATATTATATATAGCCAACTACTACATTATATTATATATAGCCAACTACTACAGTATATTATATATAGCCAACTACTACAGTATATTATATATAGCCAACTACTACAGTATATTATATATAGCCAACTACTACAGTATATTATATATAGCCAACTACTACGTTATATTATATATAGCCAACTACTACAGTATATTATATATAGCCAACTACTACAGTATATTATATATAGCCAACTACTACATTATATTATATATAGCCAACTACTACAGTATATTATATATAGCCAACTACTACAGTATATTATGTTAGCTCTTTCAAAGTTATCCCACAGTTTTTAACAGACAACTCCAATATTTGTCAATAACATTAAATTCCATATTGAAAGCGGATGTTTTGTACTTACTGCTTCAACTTATATAACATGTACATATGTTATCTGTCCGCTAGCTCAAGTTGAATGATCTTACATCAGCTTACTTTGCTTTCCTACGCATTTAATCAATTTGCTTTTCAAAATCGAGTATACAAATTTTCGTTCAATATCTTTAAATAGCTGATGCTAAGATTTACCAAACGTGATTCTATTCTAAGAAGAAGTTGATGTTATCTTATTACTCGCAGTCCAGAGCGCTAACCAAATTATTAAACATCACATCAAGTCTATAAACAAAACCCTACTTATAAATAGGCTTATACAGATACTCTGTACATCTAGTAGCTGTTAACCTTCAGTAAGATATCCACAAATATAATAAAAGTGAGTGAATAACATTAACAGTATCTATCGATATACAAACAATTTCTGTTGTGGAGAATTTACCTCATCGTAGGTGTTTTGCGGGTACGAATGTTGAACCAGTTCCATAGTTGGACAGAAGTGAGCTTGGAATTAATCAAAAATACTTATAAGACAAATATTTTAAACTTTTCTAATGATTCAAGATATAAATTCACTTTTGGTAATTTTAAATTTTCAAGTTTCATATTTTGACTTGTTTGAGTTAATTTTAAAAGTTAATGCCGATTATTCAGTCTCACATCGACGTGGCGAAGCAATGAGCACTGCAGAATAAAAAATATCAGATATATTTTGGGTAGAGCGTTAATCAATGTTACAGAAAATACAACACGTACAAATAAAATTTTAGCAAAGAAAGTGCAAAAGGAGAGGTAAAAATATTGAAACTGACCAAAGAGTAAACAAACATTTCAGGCATATAAATGTACACCATTACAATATTTATGTGACACAAAAGGTGTATTCGTTGGCTGGATCGATGAACAACCACTTCTTATATTTGGGGACCACATCGCTGGGCAGCAAATGCATCGATCCGGGCTTTTAAATTTTATTATATAATAATAGGAAGTTATTATTGTTGATTACTTACTGATACTTATAGTGTGAAGCGACAGGAAGTAGCAGATAGTGGTAGCAAGCCAAATAACAAATAATTACACTTGTCCGGTTGGTAACATTTATTTCAAAGCATTCCATTCTTGATTAACTATAACACTAACAATTATTTCTATTGTTTTAACAAAATGGCTCTACTCTTTATTATGCTGATCAATTTATTTAGAATATATTTTTAGGGTATATGATAATCATATTAATTAATAATAATAAACAATATATACAATTACTATTATTAAGCAATAATGATAAAATAATAATACCAGGAATGAACTGCTTTGAAACGTCACCCACACGGCTATGTTTTACGTTTGTGTGATGAATCGGTAGTGTCCATGACCAATGAGAACGCCTCGTAAATCAATTTTTGTTTTTCCGTGAGGATGGCTTTTTGCAATCCACTTAAAATATTGCTACCAACCCATTTGCATTAAATGAGGTGCGAGAAATTTTGATCATTTAATTCATTGTAAGGATCGATCCTGCCAGCGAATTCGCCTATAATAGTAAAAAAAATGCACAAATATAGATCATTCTAGAACATACATAAAAAGTAAGTAATTGTCAGGAATATCACAGGAGTAAAAGTATGGAAGTTTTGCTGAAACTTGAAGTAAACTTCCACTTCACAGAGGTTAACCTCCACAGCCACCGCAACCACCACCACAACCACCACCACATCCTCCACCACATCCTCCACCACCATCTCCACCACCACAACCTCCACCATCTCCTCCACCACCACAACCTCCACCATCTCCACCACCACAGCCTCCACAACCTCCACAACCTCCACAACCACCACCATCACCACCACCATCTCCTGCGCAGGCACAACCATCACCATTCTCTCCGCCACAAGCAGCACACTGGGCCAGTCCAGCACACGCTCCACCACAACCAGCAGAGTGCCAACCAGAATGCATATAGTGGTGGTGCAAGTAGTAATTGGATGGACATGGCATCATCCATCCAGCAGCAGCTACTAAAGCCAGACCCGCGCCATCATTGTATGTCACGGTTCTGGTTCCACGCGTGGCTTGGTGATATCTGGGAGGGGCTGCTTGTACCCCCAACTTGTTTGCATCTTTAGGAGGTATTATACCAGGAGGTGGTGGTTGACACAAACATGTCAACACAGCTACAGTGAATGCCATACATAACTTCTCTCCAACGTCTACAGGCTTCTCAATCTCAACCTGCAGACACAAACAGCAGAGAGAAAATCAGCCATTTGTCATCGATTAGGCGGTACAATGTCTCATAGCCTGAGTTAAGACGAAGATTCAGGCTGGCGCATTAGCTACCTTTTTTCTTATATCTCTAGTCTCCCAAAATCAGATATGCCAAAATAAGTGTGAGTAATTTGCAAAAATCAAACTTTGCAAACCCTTTTCCTCCAAAAGGCATAAACTAGCCCGCCACGCACACCGAACGCACATTCAAACACCTTCTGGCTGGCGTACATACCTTATTACAAGGATTTTTTCTTATTCCATTTTATACTACAGTTTGAGGTTGACATTAGTGAACTCTCCCTATGAGATCTTTGAATTAAAATCATTTATTCAACAACTTTATTGAGCAAGTATTTGTTTATTAGCAAAGATGAAACGAACTGAAGCAGCACATAATGTTACAGATGTTAAGGTTGACCAACGCTGGTCACGTGCGATACACATTCAATGTAGTAAAATACCTGGCCACTCAAGTCAACCTTTGTATCTCCAAGAGAAATTGAGTTAGATTTGACATCTGATGGGTGGTTGTTGTTCCAAGAACCGTCTTTCAGTTTCCGACTGACTCTAATCCTGAGGTTACCTGGGCTTCCTGGTATACCTCTACTATGTCTGCTACCTATGAGAGGAAACACAGTTGTATTGTAGGGTGCGATTTTCTATCAGTAGTGGATGTTTAACGGTGTGAATAAAAGAATTGCGTATGAACTGTCTATGGAAAGTAGCACATTAACATCAAGTTACTACTAATCAGCAGTGGGATACGATCAAAGTCAGAACCATTCAAGTGAGTTTCGTATTCGATATGAAATTGAATACTTAGCAAGAAAAGTCAAATGAAGGACATGCAGAGGAAAACTGAACAGAGAGAGGAGAGATGAACAGAGGAAAAAAGGAATAGAGAGGAGTGATGAGCAGACAGGAATAAAAACAAAAAGTTAGATTAAAGGTGAACGCGGGAGTAAAAAAAGACATCGTCTTTATAGCAAGTATTGTTTGAACTTTGACACGTTTCATGAAGAATAACAACAACTACGGGAAGCCCAATAAATGATTATATACAAACTAACCTGGTACTCCTTTCTTCATGTTAGCCCAGTGACCAAAGATTATGGCTCTGTCTCCTTTGCTTGTCTTGATAAGCATAGCCCGTTCTCCCTGCGTCCTTTTCAGAACCACTGCAGGGGTTCTGTGAGTTATCTACATTTTTAATGTGATACGCCTGACTGGCCATAAAAAATATCACATAAACCATGGAGTTGTACTGTAAAGTTCTCCTACAAAGTTCTACCATAGAATAATGCCCTGGTCACACGAGACCGATAAACAAAACTATAACAAAACTATTTTAGAAAATCGCCGAGGTGCGACGATAATAGTTTCGTTGTGCTGGTCACACGAGAACTATAATTAGTTCGTTACGCCTAGCGATCACTAGTTTCATCCAATGACAGAGGATTGCGTTTTGTGCGCGGGCCTACTCATACTTTACTGCGTGATGTAAAAGCATAGAAGAATGAAGCAAGGTTTGGAATAGATTATTTTAATAAATAGCTAAGTTTGACCAGCTAGTACTATTCCAATTGTTTGATTATAATTTATTATTATGATTATCTTTCATTTATTTAAAACTCATTATGAATATAATAAATAATTATTTATTCAAAAAACAAATGTGCTACTACTATGGAAACCATGCGTTCGTTGTGAATGACCCTGACATTGGAGACCAGCCAATAACAGAACACAGTAAATAAACCTATTAATGAGCTTATCTGGTCCAATGGCCCAATCACATGCAAGCATCGCAACCGAAGATTTTCCCAAACCTAGCATTGCTTGGTCACGACGAAACTGAAATATTCGCTCGGTTTGCTCAGCAACGAATTCGCTGGGCTTGAAAAAAATTGTTTCGTTGACAGTTTCGTCAGAGATTCGGTCTCGTGTGACCAGGGCTTAAAACCAAGGAGTTGTGCCGTAGAAATTCACCATAAAGTTTCATCATACAATTAAACAATAGAATTTACCATAAAGCTGTACATTCGAGTTGTACCATAGAGTAAAACCATAGAGTTTTACCATGGAATTATACGATGGAGTTATACCATAAAGTTGTACAACAGACTTATACAATCATAGTCTTATACAATAAAATTGTAAAAACCATAGAGTTAACGGACTATAGAGTTAAGTGACTATAGAGTTAACTGACCATAGAGTTAACTAACCATAGAGTTAACTGACCATAGAGCTAACTAACCATAGAGTTAACCGACCATAGAGTTAACTGACCATAGAGTTAGAGTCTTCAGGTAATTGTTCAGTACCAACAAGATGAGATACAGCAATCATTCTATCCCTGAAGTAGATCTGTACACAAGACATAAGTAGAGGTTGACTGTGTATTACTCTTGCAGTGTACAGTTTCTGTGAGCTTCCTCGCACTGACAATCTGAAAGTACCGGACAGAATATCAACAGCTTCACACTGTAGCTTATTACAAAATTACATAGAGACACTAGTTTTGAAGGAGAGAGACGGAGAGTGGCGGGAAGAGTTTAATAAAGGAGAGAGGGTAGAGAAGAGTAAAGACTGGGGGAGGAGGAGAGATATAAGCGCAAAAGAATTAGGAGAAGTGGTGAAAGGCGGGGAGAGACCAGAGGGGAGGAAAGAAACGACTCTCTCAAACATCAATCATGTGTAATAGATCAGATAGCTGGTCCTAAAATTGGTGCTCAGGATGGATGAATGGCCAGAGTCAAGAATGATCGACATCAACCGTGGTAGGTGTTCTGTTCAGAGTTTCGAGTTTACTTCTATTGACAATTTTGCAAACAAGTCACAAAATTATCATAGTTTAGAAGGAAACATTCGGGAACTTTCTGATAAACATGTAGAAGTACAGTAGCCATAACATACTTAGACCCTTTTGAACTAGTCAAAACATTTTAATATAGAGAGAATATTTGGAAGGATATATTGAATATCCAAATGTGCAGGATTGGTGGTTCCATGAATCAGGATTTCCGTCGCTGCATATTAAGTTCCATGCAAGCAAACTGTATTTTTCGTCCAATTAACTAGGGTTTTTTTTTACAAATTTCTAGTTGTTTTGCAAATCATCTAGATAATGTTGTACGGATTTATCGGAGTTGAAAGGAGGGCGAGAGAGAGAAAGGGAGAGATGGAGAAGGTAGAGCAGAGATGGAACAGAACAGGGGTAGAGAAAGGTAGAGATAGAGAGAGTAGAGCAGAGATAGAACAGGACAGGAGTAGAGAAAGGTAGAGATAGAGAGAGTGGAGCAGAGATAGAACAGGACAGGAGTAGAGCAAGGTAGAGATGGAGAAGGTAGAGCAGGGATAGAGAAAGGTAGAGATGGAGAGGGTAGAGCGGAGCAGAAATAGAACAGGACAGGGATAGAGAAAGGAAGAGATGGAGAGGGTAAAACGGAGCAGAGATGGAAAAGGACAGGGGTAGAGCAAGGTAGAGATGGAGAGGGTAGAGCGGAGATGGAACAGGACAGGCGTAGAGCAAGGTAGAGATGGAGAGGGTAGAGCGGAGCAGAGATAGAACAGGACAGGCGTAGAGCAAGGTAGAGGATGAGAAGTAGAGCAGAGGGGAAAATGCAATTTGAGCAAAGGGCGAGGCTGCAAGGCCTGGGAGGAAATAGCGCGGGAGGGCATACCGTAATATGACGGGTAACACTGCTAGTAGTATGAATTATTATGTACTAGCTTCAACTGGTTTGAACCATTTTGAAAAGGGCTGGATAGTTTAAACAGAGCATTTTTTTTAAATAAAGCAGTCAGCCTCATCACGTTTTATATCCACTACATGAATGATCTATCATAGACGATATGGTCTGTAGACATTAGCCAAAAAACCTTACCGGTTGAATGATAGGTGAATATAACTTCAAATATCTAATTAGATTCTAAAAACATGAGAAATACTGTTTAATCTATTTAATTTTCATTTGATTAGCTCAGCGTCCTGATGATAGATGAGTTATACCTTGCCGATGGGTTGTCGTTGATTAGAGAACACTTACTACTGCTTGTGGCCAATATTGATATCACAGAGTTTATTTATTTTCAAAACCATCGAGTAGCCAAAATAGTGTAAATGAATGATGGCCAATGTTTGACAGTACTCGTAAAGCAAAACACTATTATCCATTGTAAAATGATAATAATATTGATAAAAAGTATCATCAATTATCATCAACATATTAGTTATGCAACAGTAATTGATGGTAACAATTAGCTATTTTCATCAACAACCATCAAAAATAGATAATAAATAACTGTTTCAATTGACTAGTATTTACTCACTGCAGCTATGGCTCTGACAGCAGCCAATTCCGATATAGCCACCTTCTGATGTTATAAACGGCCGTTAAATCAAGCAAAAACATTATTAGTAACATGATTTCTGATACAGAAATAAGTCTCTTCGGCTGTAATTTTAGATGGAATTTTGAGTGATGTTCTTAACAGTTTCATAGCAAGAGCACAACAACTAAACTGCGGAAATTAGACCTTTCTCAGATACAAGGGAAAGTAACAGGGAAGGGAATAAAATATGGAAATTGGTGATAATAAACACATTTAACTCGCCTACTATAACCAATGATGGTGATTTTGTTATCATAAAAGTGTGAAGCATACTTGAAAAATCGAGAGTTGGTGAAAATAGGAGGGTTGCATATGGTGGATTACTAATTAATTACTCAAACGTAATTGGCTGATACAATTATACTCACTCATGATTAGCTAATACTTCCAACACTCATACGTGGTTGGCTAAGACATACAATGCTCATACATGATTGGCTAATACTTCCAACATTCACACGTGGTTGGCTAATACATACAATAATTACATTTCATTGGCTAATACTTTCAACACTCACACATGGTCGGCTAATTCTTCCAACACTCACACAGGGTTGGCTAATACTTCCAATACGCACACGTGGTTGGTTAATACTTTCAATACTCACACGTGATTGGCTAATACTTCCAATACTCACACGTGGTAGGCTAATTCTTCCAATACTCACACGTGGTTGGCTAATTCTTCCAATACTCACACGTGATTGGCTAATTCTTCCAATACTCACACATGATTGGCCACAGTGCAATGGTTCACAGCTCCAGCAGGCAACCTCCTCAGGGGTACAGGACCCCACATTGACTCTACAGTTTCTGGCATCACAACATTGGAGAATGCTCCAGCATTCAGTGTCAGGTAAATGCTGCCAAGTCTGGGTGCCAGAGCAACGCCTACAGCAGTTAGTAACACCATCAGTTAGTAGCACCATCAGTTAGTAGCACTAGTGTCACACTCGGGTCTTATATCATTCATACTTATCATCATAAAATTAACTTAGTAGAGCATAATTACAACAAACTACACCCACAAACTGATGGTCAGATATAAGTACGCATATTACTATTCATCTGGTATCACAGAGGTGGGGGGGGGGGAGGGGCGGTAGAGGGGTGCATAAATTGATTCTAAAGATAACAAATATATAAGTATCATGCATTGTTGTTTGTTTTTATAAAATGACAGTAATTACGATAAGTATTGGGTGCCCAATTATTATTCGTATACAAGTAGTGTTGACAGCAGCTAATGATCTCATTTGGTCACCTAAAAGAGTCAACTTAACTAAAACTGCAGAGTTGAAATCCTACCAGTCGGTTGTACAACCTACAGTAGAAAGCTGTCACATGCTGTGCGTAATAATGAAATGAAAGTTATTGTTCCGTTTCACAGCTGTTTCTACATGGCAGCACTAGATTGGTTTTCGGCAGAGTAAAATGCCAACCACAAGTGGGTCAATATGGCAGCTAACAGACTGCTAGACAAATTCGTCTGATAACTGCCTTTTAAAATGGCTAAATTAGGAGAGTATATTTATTCACCGATGTTAGAAAACTTGTAACATTGCGGAACGCTTTAAAAATAGCAACCAACTGGCATCAAAAATTTTGATTCCAGAACAAAACCTGCTCTCCTCAAGAAGTAATATTAAAGAATGGCTCCGGCCATTTTTATATTTATTTGATATGTCATTGATATGTCTTTATGAGGTGCTTCAAATACCAACTTCGTCAAAATTCAATTTATTTCTATGTCTTTTTAGCAACATCAATAACAAGCATGTTGTGAGTGTTGTCTGCCCTTCGAAATCTTTTGGGAAAACATATGACGTACGCAAGTGTTTCAGCGAACGCTAAACTTTTGTTTTTACTACTACTAGCCACAATGCGCCGCTACTACTACTAGTTAGTTACGTCAATCAATTAGCAAGTATATATAATCGTTGAGGTCACTTGTACTGGATGCTTCAGCGATTTTGGTGATCCAAAAATTGTCAAACAAAAGTTTAGCGTTCGTTCGCTAAAACACTCGCGTACGTCATATGTTTTCCCAAAAGCTTTCGAAGGGGAGACAACACTCACAACATGCTTGTTATTGATGTTGCTAAAAAAACATAGAAATAAATTGAATTTTGACAAAGTTGATATTTGAAGCAACTCATAAGGACATATCAATGACATATCAGATAAATATAGAAATGGCCGGAGCCATTCTTTAACTGACAGTATATGAGCCATAACCAACCTTGTATGGATATTGTGCTGTCTAGCAGTTTCTCCTCCACATTAATAGTCTGATTTCCTACCCTGTCTCTCTGCATATAGTCATCTATGTTGAGAGGAATGTGACCAATATCGTCTGAGGACATACAACATCCTTCTTCTGTTTGAGAGAAGGTCAAGGTCATCGTCTTACCACTGTCATCGAGTAAACTAAATACTCTCTGAAATAACAGTTTTCGGATGAGCAAAGAACAATGAGAAAACGTTAACAAGTTTTCCGTTCAAAAGATTGTTCCCAGTTACCTTGTACTCTCCAAACTGAAACACTGAGGAGGCTTTCGACTGACTTTTAACTTTACGTTTGGTGAGAGTTTTCCTTCCAAGGCTGATAACCAACTTCATCTTCAGCGCGTGGTTGTTTTCTGCAGACATGCTGTCAAGGTTCAGCTGATACAGTTTGTCAGCAGCCATGCCATTCTATAACATGCACCAATCACACGTGAGCTTTATAAACAATACACCAATCACACGTGAGCTTTATACTCAGTACACCAATCACACACATGAGCTTTATAGACAATACACCAATCACACGTGAGCTTTCTACTCAGTACACCAATCACACATGAGCTTTATAGACAATACACCAATCACACAAGAGCCTTATAGACAATACACCAATCACACGGTGAGCTTTCTACTCAGCACACCAATCAAACGTGAGCTTTCTACTCAGTACACCAATCACATGTAAGCTTTCTACTCAGCACACCAATCACACGTGAGCTTTCTACTCAGCACACCAATCACATGTAAGCTTTCTACTCAGCACACCAATCACATGTAAGCTTTCTACTCAGCACACCAATCACACGTGAGCTTTCTACTCAGCACACCAATCACATGTAAGCTTTCTACTCAGCACACCAATCATGAGTAAACATACAGAGTGCACGAGTTACATATAAGACTTCTAAACAATTCACTAGTCAATTGTAAGCATTTTAGATAGTACACCAATCACACGTAAGTTTTCTGGACAATACACCAAACGCATGTAAGCATATTAAAAAGCACATAAATCAATTGTAAGCCTTGTACTCAGTATACCAATCACATGTAATCTATCTACAGAGTACACCAATCACATGTGAGCATTCTGTGCAGTACACCAATCACATGTAATTTATCTAGACAGCACACCAATCACATTAGACCATACACCAATCACATGTAAGCTTTTTAGACAGTACAGCTATCACATACAAGCTTTGTATTTAGTACACCAATCACATGCAAGCCTTGTATTTAGTACACCAATCAATGCAAGCCTCGTATTTAGTACACCAATCACATGCAAGCCTTGCATTTAGTACACCAATCACATGCAAGCCTTGTATTTAGTACACCAATCACATGCAAGCTTTGTATTTAGTACACCAATCACATGCAAGCCTTGTATTTAGTACACCAATCACATGCAAGCCTTGTAGTTAGTACAACAATCACATGCAAGCTTTGTATTTATTACACCAATCACATGCAAGCCTTGTATTTAGTACACCAATCACATGCAAGCCTTGCATTTAGTACACCAATCACATGCAAGCTTTGTATTTAGTACACCAATCACATGCAAGCCTTGTATTTAGTACACCAATCACATGCAAGCTTTGTATTTAGTACACCAATCACATGCAAGCCTTGTATTTAGTACACCAATCACATGCAAGCCTGGTAGTTAGTACAACAATCACATGCAAGCTTTGTATTTAGTACACCAATCACATGCAAGCCTTGTATTTAGTACACCAATCACATGCAAGCCTTGCATTTAGTACACCAATCACATGCAAGCTTTGTATTTAGTACACCAATCACATGCAAGCCTTGTATTTAGTACACCAATCACATGCAAGCCTTGTATTTAGTACACCAATCACATAATCATTCAAAGACAGTGCAACAACCACAACAACCACCAAAGTACGGTAATCACATGCAACTATTGTATCGCAGTGTGTCATGATATATTTGTCAATCACTCAAACAAAAACATACAAAAACACACAAAAGCATACAGTACAGACCTCAGCAGCAGTCATCGTGCCAAGCTTTCCCACAGGAGAGGGGCCTCTGTACATTGCTCCATTAAATGCCATTGGCATATTGTATGTCTCCTGCCACAGTTTTTTCGTTGCTTCCTCTGATTTGGTAAGGTGTGACTCTGCACTTCTGTCTGTCATGTTGTCATCGTGATTGAACATCTGCGGATGAATATCTATTATATGGTACAACAGGAAGCAGTCGACAGTCAATAATGTTCACTGCTACAGAAAATAATCAACATATAATATGAAATACTGCAACAGGAAATAACCGACACCCAATATAAGATACCACAACAGGAAATAGCCAACACCCACAAATAATACTAGGGTACCTTCCCCAAATAGGCAACAGTATCCTTCTTATAGATATATGGATGTAGTTGATGGGTGTGCCAAGCCAGATCCATATCATAGCAAGGAACCAGGAAAGCATCTGGGTAGAAGGTCTTCAGCTGTAGCATCATCTACATCATACAGATATCTGAGTTGTATCTTGTGAGGTAGCAAACCTCTGTGGAGAGTGACCCTAGTGAATACCATCTACATGTTCAGCAAAGATATAAATTATCAGCGCTCACCTTGTATCTAAGGATAGCGTTGGAGAGAAACTTGTCATCTTTGTAGTGTGGTAAACTGACATTGTAGTAGAACTCATTTTGTCTAGCCACAGCTCCTACTAGATCATATGAACACTGTTGGGTATAGTCAGGGCCCCCAACAAACTCCACTGGTGCACTTGGGTCTACTTTAAAGGGCTCATTCTACAACAGACAAGATAGACAAAGTGAGGAATGTCCAGTTGTATTACACAAAAAAATATATAATGATGAAGATCATGTAATCAATATCAGGCAGTTCTACTCCAACCTTGTCAGTGTGAGCAGTCCAAATCTGTTGGACATCGTGAGAAGATGGAGAAGGAACTGGTGCATGGTCTGGTATATACTCCACCAGTTTCTGGCAGTCTGCGCGATATGCAATAGGAGAAAGCATATGACAGTGCCACACCCATTGAACATCTAGAGGTGCACCAGATATTGTTCCTTTTTTGTTAGCTTTGGCGAGAGCGGGTAGAAATACCGTTTCATACCTAAACAGAAAGTGGGCCAACATTATCTATAGTAGTCATTGTATCACTGCTAGTTGCGTATTTAAACAAACAAAAATCTTATACTACAAACACAGAACACAAGTGATTGACCTTCTAATGGCATTGTTGAGCACAGGTCCAGGGGTAGATAGCAGGGGGTATTTCTCTACTTCCGCCAGAAAATCTATTTCAGCTTTCATAGCAGAAATGTGGGCTGGAGCAGCTATAGAAAACTTGATCTCTCCAGCAGATGCTGTGTTCTGGTTTTTGAGGGACATGGTGTTTAGTCTGAAGACCTACTGTAAAAAGTCAAACAACAACATGTCAATTTTTTAGAATTTTATCCAAGAAATGACTAATCAGTATGCCATCTAACACCAGAAGCAAATATGAAGAAGAGGTATACTTGAATGAAATAAATTAACACAGAAGGACGATGTATACATGCGTAGTACACCTATTTGGGGTAACGTAAAGTCAATGCTATTGGTGAGCTCACTCAACAGATAAAAAAATGATTGGGGAGATCAATGGTTTTGGTTGTGCTGTGACTTTAGTTTATAGATGGTAAGTGATATAACAATGAAAACACTTTATTGGTACTTTTCCAGAGCGAGTTTAATATTCAGGTTGCCCAGCCCACTCACAACATTTGTTGATTCTTGACAAAAAGTCCTGATAAACGCAGGCTCAATTCCACGAATCTGGAAAAATAATGACACCAATAATGGGCACTTGTTTAAATCCATTGTAGTTGTATGAGTAGCCTTATTTCTGTAATAAACTGACCAACGAAAAGTTAATGCCCAAACTCTTACAGCTTTAATCGATTTATACAAGTCCCTGTGAATGTTGTTATTATTTTCTCAGATTCATGCATTGACTCATAACGTCATCTTTTTGGCGAACAGCAGTTGAGTATATGAGGTTCATCTTACATTCGGTTACATTCATTTGCCATGAGCAAAAAATAAAACATAAAATGAAAAATTTTATCAAAGATTACTAACAAAAATCAACCAGAGCCCAAGTTCTTATTCATCAAAGGTGAGCTTAGAGTGTCCGCTCTTAAAAGATTATCCCAAAGTGGATGATTCAGAATGTTCTATTAGATACTTTACTGAGAGAGCATCAGACTGACACACAAATGAAGTGTCCACACTTTTAGTAGTATTATGTTGTATATTATAACTTTGCTTAATTTGTTTTTATTGCAACACCAGTTTGCTACTAGCCATATTTGGCCCACTGTGGCTCACTCAGGATAAGAGCAAAGAGCTACATGTTTAGAAAATTTTGTTCCGGTGAGGAAATTACTTGTTAATACTGCATGCATACCGCATACAGTATGCTGGGACCAGTCCAAAAACATTGCAGCAGTAATAAGGTGTGCAGAATTCAACTATGCAATTAATTAGTATGTATATTATGAGGATCACCTTTAGTATGTGGTTATCAAGAGGGTGATTTTTTGTATTACGGGTTTTTCATAAAAACCCTTCCTATCTTCCTTTTGTTTTTGCCTTATTATAGTAAAAATTACGCGTAAATTAAACCATACATCTGACAAATGTGTGTGGGTTATGTCAGTCATTTATACTGAGAGCAGGTGTCCATCTACAGGGACATGGTATTTAATGGCCACCACAAAACCTGTGGCCTATTATTATGATGATTATTATTCATCCTTAATTTCTAACAACACGCCTTCTATTCATCATAGCCATAGATAGATGTTACATGCAGCAGCAACAATGCATTGGTAGATGCAGTTTAAATAGTAGTATGTTACTAGCCAAGTTAGTTAGGATCAGGAGCAACAGACTCAATAGTAGTTGTAGTAGTCATAGTAGATGTAGCAGTAAATGATGCGATTAAATTTATCACAGCATAAAATGATAGCTTCAGCAGCAGCAGTCGTGGTTGTTGTTCGATCTTTGGAAAACCAAAAAATATTAAATAACAGTAACAACAACTTTTATAATTATAAACGACAATATTGTATCAAAGTAAATGGATTATAATTATGAAATTGTAATTTTGTAATTATGCAATGCTTAGCTTTTCTAATTTTTCGTTTAGTAAGCCCAGGATTATTATGTGTTTGTGATAGCCAAATGTACCCTTGTGTAACCTTGGGCTTTTTAGTAAAGCCAGGAAAAACCCTGTTTTGGTTGCTGTATATATATGGATGAATCTGTAAAGTGCAGTCAGTTGATCTGGATGCTCTGAACATACAAGACTTGTTCTGATTAGTATGAGCAGAGCTAATGAGTAGTATCAATAAATACTCCAGTAGTTATTGCTAACTGAGTTCGGCGCTAAGGGCAATGCAGGTAGCTGGTGAAGCGCAGCCACATCATTAGTACTAGTACACTAGACAGTGATTCCGCCATGATTCGAAACTGACGTTTCGAAAATGAAGTGTTCGAAACTCTTAAACCTGAACCCCCCAACCCCAAATCCCCATCCCCAAAGAGTTTCGAAGTGTCCATTTTCGAAACGTCAGTTTCGAATGGTCCGTACCCCCTAGACAGTAGCTGAATAAGGACAACTTCTAGGGTGACACAGGTAGTTGACAAACCGCAGCCGCGTCAGTACTACACAAGACGGTAACTGAATAAGCGCAGCCTCTAAGGTGACGCAGATAGCTGGTAAAACATCATAGCCGCGTCAAAATTTTGAAAGATGGTGGATGACTGTCACTATGTACGTGCTGGTGGTAGCTGAAAGACCTAGCCACACACACACACCCATTACGATATATTACGATTACTCTCTCAAGAGAACTGACTCACTTCAATACTGAGTAGTATGTTATAATCACGGGCGGCTGGGGATTTCCGGTTTTTATATCATATATACTAATAAGTTATTAGTATGTATCTAAGTGCAGAAATCACTTGCACTTAGGTATATATAATTATTGATCATGTATGCTTGTTGGGATTGTCTGCTCGATTTAAAAACCGGAAATCCCCAGCCGCCCGTGGTTATTATTATAATAATAATAATAATAAATATTTATTATTATTATCAGATCATTCATAGCACTTATTTATTATTATTAATATGCATGGGTTGATAAAGTTCAAGGTGAACATGATTATTTCAGGCATGAGTGAGATTACTACTATTAGATTATTATTTGTTTTCATATATAATATTATATTCTTTACTAAATAATTATTAATAATAAATAATAATAATAATTAACCTGACTAACTTGCTTTGTTCAGGTAAAACTGGATCTCACGTTGTTGACGCCCTGTTGACGTTCAACAACGTCGTGAGGTTTACCTGAACGAAGCAGGTAAAGAATATGAAAACAAATTTCTAATTTATCCTTGATATTAGAGCGTTGCATAACAACAAGTGTTGTTGTTGTCGTTGTGTAAGTTATCGACATGTAGATTGGCATGGGCACAGGTCCAAATAGACCGTGTTTCGCCTTTGAGAGTATAGAAACAAGACAACAATTTTAACAGCATCAGTATCACTGAAGTATACCTCCCAGTGTATATCAGTTAGCAGTAACCATCACAAATCAAGAATCTCAGTCTCTTCCCATAAATTTCCGATGCTAGTGTAATGGACCCACTAGAAATTAGCATCAGTTCTGAAAATTATTGGTGAAATAAAGCAATCGATTTTTGTATTTAAATCATGGATGAAATATTTCATCCATGATTTAAATTTACTCCGATGCGGAATTTTGCTATACATTACACTATTTTCCCAGCTGGTTTCCAAATTTTCCAGAGTTTCTTCCTTTTACCCACTCACTGAACTATACCAATATTATTATAATAGTTTAATGCTCTTACCCCTCTAATAGCAAAGGTTTGGTTTATCATCGTTATAAGCTGAGTGGGCGTCGGCTTAAGATGTTTTTAAACGTGTCTAGATAATTTTTTTGACATGATGATGAATGAATCAATCAATAATTATTATTATGCTGAACAGCAGCAGTGAATGAATAATAATAATTAGCTAACAACAACAGCAGTTATGTTATTAGTAGTATTAAAAAATAAATAATAACAAATATATAATAATTAATAATAAGAGTAAGTAAGTAATAAAATGATAATAAAAAAAATACTAGTTATTATTGTTGTTATAACAAACTACAATACATATATACACTGTGACTATAGAGAGATAATTTTTTACATTAATATATATATATAAATATATAATTAATTATAATAATAATTATAGTATTAATTATTATTATTGTTTATTTTTCATTTTAAGATTATTGATTGATATTATTATTGTTGTTGATTATAAATTGTTCATTATCGTTTCTGACTCTTTGATGTTCAGCTAGAACTAGTTTTGCCATGCGACTGGTGACAATTATTAATAATGATAAATAATAATGATCATTGTCATTATGATGTACGGTTATTTTTGTTAAATCTAAATTATTAGCCCCAACCAGTAAATGTATTTTAATCACTACCACCGTCGTTTTATAAATGGTAATTGAAATTTCAACTTGGAATATTTAAGTGGGTTTCGCCTGATAGGTTTGCATGCACAAATTCCAGCTTCTAGTTTTACACAGATTTTCAAGACAAGTTGATTCATCTGATTATCCTCTGGTTACAACTGTACTTTTGTTTGAGTTTGTCAGCAATACATTTGACTATCCACTGATTGTGGCTATCTACAGCGCAGCTGATCTGTTCAAGCAATCAACATAAGTATCACCCAACAAGCGAATGGGATAACAGCAATGGTGTTATTTAATGAACCACCAAATGCATGAGTAGCTGTAGAAAATATAGGCAAGAAAGTATCTACCAATATAGTCATAGCACTATCACAAACAGCACTAAACACTGCAACGATATTAATTGTATCGCACAAGTGTATTCATGCTTTTCTTGTTCTACCCATTTGTATCACTCAATGCCAGCCTCATTTTCCGACAATGCTGCTGCTCAAGTTACTAGTACTATATTTAACTAACAAAACATTCAAATACTGGCACTAAAAGTAAAACACCTACTCTGCTGAGAGTCTAAATCTAAAGTGAAAAAGGCTGTCAACTGTCAGCTCTCTCTAAAGTTCATTCTTTGGTCTCAGAGAGCTTTCGCAATTAACATAAGTTTATTGGAACAGCTATAAGCTAATTACACTTGTATAGATAGGGTTTGCCTGCCTCCAATCATCCTAACCCCAGGCGTACATAATTTCACAATAATAAATTATTTTAATAATAGTAAAGCTATTTGTTATCAGCTCCTTCATCGATGATGCTTAATTGAAATCCATTGCTTGTGCTGGAAAGGCGAGTCTAGCCTTAGAAAATAGCATGAGCTACTCCTTTCTAAAGACTCTCTAAGTAATTTTTTAATAACCACCTTCGTCAAAGAGCATATGGCTGTCACTACATATAACCGGCATGACTCTCACTGTATATAACCGGCATGGCTCTCACTGTATATAACCAGCATGGCTCTCACTACATATAACCGGCATGGCTCTCACTGTATATAACCAGCATGGCTCTCACTGTATATAACCAGCATGGCTCTCACTACATATAACCAGCATGGCTCTCACCGCATATAACCAGCATGGCTCTCACTGCATATAACCAGCATGGCTCTCACTGCATATAACCAGCATGGCTCTCACTGCATATAACTGGCATGGCGCTCACTGTATATAACTGGCATGGCTGTCACTGTATATAACCAGCATGGCTCTCACTGTATATAACCGGCATGGCTCTCACTGCATATAGCCGGCATGGCTCTCACTGCATATAACCAGCATGGCTCTCACTACATATAACCGGCATGGCTCTCACTGCATATAACCGGCATGGCTCTCACTGCATATAACCAGCATGGCTCTCTCTGCATATAACCAGCATGGCTCTCACTGTATATAACCAGCATGGCTCTCACTACATATAACCAGCATGGCTCTCACCGCATATAACCAGCATGGCTCTCACCGCATATAACCAGCATGGCTGTCACTACATATAACCGGCATGGCTCTCACTGTATATAACCGGCATGGCTCTCCCTGCATATAACCGGCATGACTCTCACTGTATATAACCGGCATGGCTCTCACTGTATATAACCAGCATGGCTCTCACTGCATATAACCAGCATGGCTCTCACCGCATATAACCGGCATGGTTGTCACTGTGATTCTGCACCGGCATCACTTATAACCTGATTTTACCCTCCAATTTTAATAATTAGCACACACATTGGGAACTTAAACTAGAATTTTCTATTTATTGATAGATAGTAGTCGTACACAGCTTATTTCTGCATCATTCAACTGACTAAACAGATGGCTGAGCTAAACATTGGGAAGCATTGCTCACTTCCAGAGTGCAAGCAGCTGGGTGAGTCTAGACTTTTGTCAGGTTTTGTTGCTTTCTTGCTCAGCTATTATTCACACTGATGCTAAAATGATTGTCGGTATAAACTAATGTCGACAGGAATAAACTGACACGGTAGATGTCAGCTCTGTTGCATTTTGTTCTCTGTCGTAGTGTAAAGCATTTTGTTGGATGGCAATAGTGTTCATGATTGATTTCACAATTCAAGCATACTTCAGTAAATAAATTGCTGATGAAAGTGATTGGTAAATGAGCGACAACTCCAAACTAACTTGCCAAGTCGCTGATTATTAAATTAGTTAGTTGCTTTTTTCACAGCTCAGTGAACACTCTTTGCAGGTGTCTGCAATTGCTGCTCTTGATGTTTGTTCGCATTTATTACACTCCAAATTGTTTAAATGTTTTGGAATTATTTGACAAATAAAAAGTTGAAGTCTGATATGTCACTATAAATCATATTTTTATTTATGCTGGGAAAACATAATGGAATAAAAAATTTCACAAATCAAGAACAACATGGTGTTTTAGTAGTTTGTTGTCGGTGTTCTGTGCAAGGGCCTCTATGTTATATTTTATTTGTATTCACTTTCGTTTGATTAATTGTTGGCAAGCATGAAACTACTCCAGGGCTGGCACAAACTATCTTGTTAACCTAGCTTATCATTTGGTCTTGGTTGATGTTGTAGATTTCTTGCCATTTGAATGCGATGGCTGCGGACTGATATTTTGGTGAGTGGTTACGCAGAAGCATTTTTTTCATTATTTGTGGCCGAAGCTTTTCTGTGTTAAGATGAGTATTACATCAGGTTTACTCTTGGTTACAGTAAAGAGCATCAGGTCAAGGACAGGCACAGTTGTCAGAAGCCATTGCTGAAGTCCACTGCACGATCTACATCCTCTCCGTACCAGAAGTACAGATGTTCTCTGGCAGGTTGTAAGAGATCAGAGTTGGTGGCTGTGGTGTGTAGTGAGTGTGAGCTGAATCACTGCATGCTGTAAGTAATGACATGGTTAGTTCTTAGTAGTTAGTTGCTGCTCCCTATCTACCATAGCTGGCAATGCACCTGTTTGTCTGATAGCTTCTTGTTTCAGACATCGGCACCCGTCTGACCATCGCTGTGGTCAACTGACAGTCAAAGCTAACTACATGAGTGCGACGGCTGAGCATGTAAAGGGCATCCTGGGTAAGTATTTGTCACTTAACTCGTGGAAATATTTTCTCTTATGATGGTAGAGAGTGGGCAACTCCAATATGTATTCTGTCTAGTCATTACATTCTCGTTGGGTTCGTTGATACAGACAGCAAGGCAGCTGCGGCCATCAAACCTCGCAGACCTCCTAAAACAAAGAAAGCATTGGCACTGGCTGCCAAAGTAGCTCTGATGAAACTAAAACAAACATCTACAGGTGATGCTGGAGTGCCAATGGACAGCAGAGTCTATGTCAATGTGCAACTGCCTGCAACTGATGCTTCCAACCTGCAGCCTAAATACTCTCCACACTGGTTGGATCAGGTTTGGGAGTTATCTGTTCCTAATATTGTAGGAGTTATCTGTTCCTAATATTGTAGGAGTTATCTGTTCCTAATTTTGTAGGAGTTATCTGTTCCTGGTATTGTCGGAGTTATCGGTTCGTAATTTTGTAGGAGTTGTCTGTTCATAGTGTTGTAGGAATTATCTGTTCATGGTATTGTAGTAGGAGTTATATGTACAATGTTTTGTAGGCTTCATATGTATAATGTATTATAGTAGTTATTCGTACAATGCTTTATAGTACTTATTAGTATGGTGTGTTGTAGGAGTTGTCTGTACATTGTGTTATAGAAATTATTTGTACTTAGGTTCTTGGAGTTATCTGCACATCAGTATAGACTGACTTTTAATATTTGGTAGGAATGGACGGTTGGCAGGACTGTTGACTATATCAGCAATAAATGTAAAGTTAGGAATGATAACAACATGGCTGGCTGTCCGGTGAGTTATTATTAAATGCTGTCGGTGGGTTTGTTTCACTCGTATTGATGATTATTGCCAATATATGCAGCGTATTGGTTTACTGAAGTTTGATGCAAAGTTGATAAACACCAAGTCTGGGTTCACGGGCATTGAAGTACCTTCCATCCTGGTTTCTC
This sequence comes from Cryptosula pallasiana, assembly GCA_945261195.1. Taxonomy (NCBI): domain Eukaryota; kingdom Metazoa; phylum Bryozoa; class Gymnolaemata; order Cheilostomatida; family Cryptosulidae; genus Cryptosula; species Cryptosula pallasiana. The sequence goes on from OX183137.1 coordinate 42,502,769, forward strand.
TCTACAGTGATCTCATGGTTAACTTTTGCACAACTTTGCTGTCAGCAATGATGTGTTCCTTTTGGTAATTCGAAAATTACATTGATGCTCACTCAATGTCCCTGGTTTATGCTTTTCATTTCTGCATCTGGTTTAGCACATTTTTCTGTAGAAACTGAGGCTATGTAATGAGTATGGGGAGCCTTACAGTATGGAGAAGAGGCTAAAGGAAATGATAGGAGATGGTAGTTTACACAATGGTTCAACTGTTGAACTCTGTTACATCAGTGAGGATAGCACATGACCCCACCCCTACTGTATTATTACAGTTATATGCCATGCATCTATCCGTTGTGACCTGGTAAAAGCATCCAATCAGCAGTGTTGATTTAGTGCTAGTATAAAGTCATCGCTCGCTGACCGTTACCCTGTAGGTTATACCTCAAGCAATGGATGCCTCAGGCTATCATGGTGAAAATCATTAAAACTTTACTCTTTTATTATTTTTAATGAAAATTTGGAATGTGTATGCAAATGTATAAATACTATCAAAGTAGAGTAAACAACATAATAAATATGAATATGGAAGTGATGGTCACAAATTGAATATAAACTCTACACACCACTGGGAAACACTGGCAGTGTGTGGCTAAACTGCACATAACGCTTTATTTCTCTGTTCACTTGGTTACTCAGCGGCTGGCTGATCTCCTGCAGTAGCAGCTTCTTCTGCAGGTGCTGCCTCTTCAGGTGCTGCCTCTCCAGCAGGTGCTGCCTCTTCAGCAGGTGCTGCTCCCTCTGTGGGTGCTACCTCTTCAGCAGGTGCTGCCTCTGCAGGTGTTTGATCACTGCCAGCAGGTGCCTGTTCTGCTGCCACTGGTTCCTTCATGGCTGCCACCTCCTCGGAAAGTTCTTGATATTCCTGAGGTTTCCTACCCATGCAATCTTCTGCCTCCACGTCTGCTCCTCCGTCGGTCAGTATCTTAACTAGAGAGTCCCTGAGCCCTTCATCGGCCAGGCTGTTAGCGTAATGCAATGAGGTTCGGTTTTGCTGCAAAGTTCAAAGAATTCTGCTATATCTTGTCTACTTACATTGGCTATTGCAAATAATGCATTGATGATCATATTTAATGTCTATTTATATACAGTATGCTCAGGAAAACGTACATAAACTAGGGAAAGCAAAACTTCCGCAAATGATTTTGATATTTTATTAAAAACTTCAAACATGTAAAATGAAGAGCTAGCCTGGGTTCTGAGTATTCAAGTAGCAAGGTCGACGGTTCAATTTGGATGAAGATTACCGTTTTATAAACTTACATGATCTCTACAGGCAGTGATTCCTGGAAATGATGTCACTAAATGCTGTACAACATCAGTGTGCTCATGGAGTACAGCCAGGTGTATGGCAGAAGCACCGTGCAAGTTCAACCTTGACGCAGCAATTGAAGGTTTGTCGATACATTGCTTCACCTCAGCTAAATTTCCTGACCTCACATGCCTCGACACTTTCTCTAGCGTTGCCTGAAGCAAACGGCAGAAGAATCTAGTGATCGATAGATACTGGAGCATAGACACCACGTAATTGTGAGGAGTTGTGTACTCATAATGGGGGAGAAAGGATAATTGCATTGCCAATGCTTCATTTGAAGGTATTATATACATCACAATAAACAAGTCCGGTACTCACTCTGGCCAAAGTGGGTTGCAATTCCAAGGTGCACAGGTCAAGGTCAAATTGATAAAAAGAAAAAGAGGTACATTCTGATAAAGCTTTGCACTTACTGGCAGGTCGGCAGCTTTAGCTAACACCTGCATTGCCTCCTCTGGCAGTCCTTCTTCTTGGCTCAAGGCATCAGGAGGCGAATACCCATTCTCCATCAGCCTCACCACTGATGCTGTGTCCCCTGCCTTGAGCAGCTCCTTGACGTAATTGTCTGCAGAAGAGTCAGTGACCACAAGTTACAAACTACTAATTCACACAAATCACTTCACTCGGTTGCAGATAACTTACCTAAGCACTCTCTTATTTCATCTGATTCAGCAAGATCTCGTGCAGTTTTTCCATCCAGGTCTTTTTCAGCTAACATGTCTACTCCAGAAGTTGTTAGAAGGCCCCCAACTTCTTCTACCGTGGCACCTGAAGCTACCTGTTTACAAATTACAGGTCAATAAAATCATTAGCTAATGGATTGCAGCTATGACAAGTGTTTGGTGTTAGTACAAGGCACTAGATGGCCTTCCTTCGACCTTACCATCAGATGCAAAGGTGTCCTGCCTTGCTCATCTTTCTCTACCAACTTCCTTGGGGTGATGGGGGCAGCCTCAGCTGTTTCCTCATCCTCTGCAACGGTAGGTAGCTCTGGGGGCTGGGACAGATGTACAGATTCCTTAGCTCTGTAGTAAGTAACATTGTGTGAAACAAAAGACCAAGGTAAACTGCATTATTTTGTCAACTCCACAACCCGTTACTAGCTTGTACGACATCAGCCACTAACTAGTATGACATCCATTACTAGCTAGTAAAATGTTTGCCACTAGCTAGTATAACCTTCACTACTAGCTAGTAAAATGTTTGCTACTAGCTAGTACAACATACACTACTAACTAACAAAATTTCTACTAAAAGCTCATGGTACAATACCCACTTCTTTTGCAGTTCTTCCTGCTCTTTCTGTTTGCGAGCATCTTCTTCTGCCTTTCTCTTTTTCTCCTCCTCCATTTCCTTCAGTTCTATTGCTTCTTTCCTTCTTCTTGCCCTATTTTCGGCTTCTTCTTTTTTTCTTATTTCTTCGTTCTCAGCTTGCTTTACAGCATCCAGTTGCTGCGAGTAGAAGTGAGTTATATACGTAAATGCCCAATCATAGAATGTGATATTGTGCTAGCTTGCAAGTTGATAAATACGAAGATTAGAGAAAGCCGTAAGAGGAAACGGAATAAGTTGAGTTCATTTAGCCCATAAACCTATTGGCCTGATGGAGTACGTGCTAGTGCAACCAGCACCCAACAAGCACTAATAGTCACCTGCTGGTGGTAGTCGAGGTTAGCTTTATGCTTGTACAGCCACTGAGCCAGGTACTCAATGGGATCCCATGGTCTCTTCTCTGCCACCTCGGCCAAGGCAGCAGTCAGCGGACCTCCCAGCACATCAGCAATGTACTTGGCATCTAATGTCTCAGGTGGGGGTGCTTGCCTGCTACTAGCCATAACTGGTGGTGCTCTCAGCGGAGCAGCAGGAGTAGCCGGTTTACCTGCATCACATTTACTATAAATATACTAGATATAACGGGAGTTGTGCTCTCTATGTTTTTTATAAATTCAACTTATTGACAACGTGAAAGTCAAGTCGTAGCTAATAGAACCAGATCAAGGCTTGAGCTTTGGTAGGTCTGTCTGCTTGTGCACTTACCTGTTTCTGGTTTACCCGCTGACTTAGAAGATTTAGCGCGTTCTGAAGCAGCGGTTACTGGTCTAGTGGGTGGGGTGATCAGCAACTCCTCCTTTAAAGAGTCAATGTCTAGTATGAAATCTGAGCTATGATCTTTGTAGTATCTGCGAAACAAATTTCAAAGTATCATGAAGCACACTGGTCGTTATGTCTCACTATATTCTGTCTCTTTCTATCTGAAGGCTAGGAGGTGTAGACGTTTATTACTCACTCTGGGTCGTTTCCCTCAATGTCAACAGTGTGGCAGTCTCCGCCAGACTTTTTGAGCGACTCGTACAAATCTTTATCAACGACAGCAGCAAAGTGCATCGGTGTCAGACCACACTGCAATAGAATCACATCACAAAATCAATACTTTATACACTGTAGGGGATTAATTGTTAGTTACTGTAAGTCCTCTAGTAAATGCCATGGTAGTTGTCTGAGCAAGTCAAAGCATGAGGTAGCTGCTTTATAAAGCACAACGCGGGAGGTCTCATAATGATTCCAACACAATGGATAAAGCCTTAGAATTATCTCCCCTCCTAGAACGCTAACCGTAGGTGAAATATAATATGATCGGATGGTGGCAAAGCGTACTATATATAATTTATATAGTACACAGTCCGCGTAAAAAATGGCGTCGTAGAACAAATCGAATCCTCTATCAACTTTAGTTTTTGTGATTAGCACATCTCTGTTTAAAAGAACTATTTTTACTACTGAGGTTATATATCGTAAAAAAAACAATAAATATTTGGGGGAATAATAATGTGGTGCGCCATTTTTGCGCTTCCCAAATGTCATCAGCGCTATCAACTGGTTCTAGGAGGGGAGATAATTCTATGGATAAACTCATCTCAAACAGGGCTACTTACAGACAATACAATAAATGTGCAGGGACTGGAGCGGGAGATAAAAACCAAAGGGGTGGATACAACAACAATAGTTTCAGGGGTACAATGTCATAAATAAGATCATGCAACAATTATCACCTTTTCACCATTGAAGAAATCTAAAAAATTACAGTTATCTAATGTTATCATGTTTTAGCTAAATCACACTGTCAGTTGGTAATTCAGTTCCTGGCTATGCAGGCTACGCTCTTCGTTATATCAACCCTTATAGTACGAGTATATTATGGGAGATTTACAGTAGTTGTACGCTGCACTATATGGCACTTGGTACTGACTGTGTTGGTAACCAAGCAATACCTAGTGATGGCAAACAAAAGCTCAGCCAATCAACTGTGATTATTCTTCAAGTCGATACAAAACAATCATGAAACCAAATCATAATAATGAGGTGCTCTGTGATTACTTTGCTGACGAGAAATAAATATTTACAACAGCATCAGCAACAATAGCCTGCAGTATGATTTAACAAGTAAATAGTTCATGACAAATTTACTGTAATATATATATACATTATATATAATAATATATATTATATGTAAAATAATTGCTAAAACATTCAAACAATGTGTCAAAACATACCACATACCATTTTTCTATTTAATTTGTTCAAAGTTTTACAGGAAATACTTCATAGAAGTGGCAGCCATCAAACTGTCTTGAAATAACAAAGTTTTGGTAAACTCATGGCGGATGTACACCTGCCAATTGGGTGCTTATTTCATTCTCTTCTCTACTTTCCATTCTCAGCAATTCGGGTAAAAACTACTGCACGCTATGTCACTGCTAGCCATAAAATACTTTGCAACAACACAGGAGGGGTGCCCATAAGCGACCTTCTTATTATTATCTATGGCTCATTACTAGGAGTGATATGATTGGTTGCGTTGTAGTTTGTCTACCGACTTTTTGTCACGACCAAAACCTACCAATGGCCTCAAATAAAATGCTACCGATTGTTTAATGAAATTTCACTGGAAAAAGAAAATGGACATCCTCAAACGGTAGGGTTAATGTACAAGAGGCATTATTGTTGGTAGAGTTTTCAGAATTGTGTTGTCATATAACAAGAGAGGACAACATTTGTTGTGTGTGCTAAACTGTACATGTACTATCATAAAAGCAGACAGCTACTAGAAATTTGATGACTTTAGTTAAAATACTACTCACACTCCCTTGCACATCCATGGCTCCCTTGAATTGCTCAGCAATCCATTGAGCTACATCTGTACTATTCAATATGACTGCCTTGTGGAGAGGAGTCAGCTTACTTGCATCTTGTCTCACAGCCAGCTCTCTTCTTGTCAGAGCCATCTTTACTGTCCTCACATTACCCGAGAGCACCGCCTCGTTTACTCTGTACATCATTTCCTATTACAAGAACGTTTGGTAAATTGGTATAAATTGGTAGTTGTCTTCTTTCAAAGTTTAGTAGGAAATAACTCCCAATAATTTGATTTTCACTCTAAGCTGGATTGTAGTGGAAAGTTGAAAAAGAATTGTTTACTTGGTTTTATAACTGCACCTCAGATCCATGTGGACAATATTTTAAACCAAAAAGTGACAATTCTATAGAAGTTAAAGAGAAGACAACTACAACAAAACTTACAGAGGCCCTCTGTCGGTTTAGGTTAGATGTGTAGTTACTAAACATCTCCTCCATGTTGAGTGGGTTGGCCTTCAGTGCCTCCACATCAACTCCATTGATGTCTTTGATGGAAGCATCAGCTTTAGCTTCAGTCAGCAGTTTAACGGTGGCTTCAGCTTCATCTCCTTTCATACATGTAGCATAGTGTAGCGCAGTGCGTCCCATCTGTAATGTACACGCATGCATATGCCTCTCATGCATTTTTATACAGGTAAATTTAATTTGGGTGCAAGTCAAAAACTTCATCGATTACTTGAAACACATTTTTTAGTTGCCAATGTATCATAAAAAGAGTTATGCTTTCGCTGAGAGGATAACTCATAAATAAAAAGAACAGTCAGCTCACATTGTCTTGGATGTTGACTATTTCCGGAAACTTCTCGACAAGAGTAGCCACTGTAGACCATAGTTGATGGATGGTAGCCAGGTGTAGAGATGGTAACCCCACTACATCAGGTATGACAGCCTGCTGCCGCTTGCTTACCGCCATTTCTATCTCTCTCCTACTTGTCTCTGATCTCATCATCTGTAACAGCGCATCATAGACATACAACTGTTCACCATAGACACAAAATACACACCACCGACACACAACTACACACCATGGACACACAACTACACATCACGGACACACAACTACACACCACAGACACACAACTACACCCCACAGTCACACAACTACACACCATAGACACACAACTACACCCCACAGTCACACAACTACACACCATAGACACACAACTGCACACCATAGGCATGTATCTATTCACCGCAAACATATTTGCACATTCATATTCCGACAACCGACCTTGTGAATTTCTAGTAGTTCCAAATCTATTTCTATGGTACTAGATAGCTGCTCCACAAGTATACCATCAGCCTTTGCTGCCGTAGCAAGTCTCTTCAGGTGTACAGTTTTACCACTCATCCCTGCGTGCTTCATAAACTCTTCTATTTTGGCATCATCTGTTATAATACAATTTTAGGCTTTCATTAAATTCAAATTTACAAAACTGTGTGACATGGTGAGGCATGTTTGGTCTAACAGAGATTCACAGCTAAAAGCCAAACATACTAGAGCTCATCTCCAATAAGTATCTCTTCAAGTATTTGTTACTCCATGCTACGGGCAGGTTGTCTATCATACTGTCCAGCCCTGAGTTGCCATTGACATCTCTAGTAAATATGTTAGCCTTGGTAAGTAATATATTCCATACTTCTGGCATGTCACTGCTGATAACTGTAAAACAAGCAGTGTGATACATTTTACAGCAATAAAAATGTCGTTAACCTGTTTAGTCACATGTCTCCAAGTTACTTACGCGAGTTTGATGCAACATGAACGTATGTCTGCCCGGTCTCGGATCTAAGACTATAATCAGAGGCAGCTGAACCAAGTGCTGAAAGAATAGCCTCAGAATCTTTGCTCTCCGCAGTCAATGCCAAATACAAAGCACTCTGTTTGAAGTCAGTCATATTGGTCGAATATCAGCTCATAAACCTGAAGCCAAAGTTACAAAGTTGCTTAGCCAAACTTAGTTATTTAGTAATTATCTTCTCCCGGCTTTGATGCAACATTTGGATTGATGGATAGATAGTGTTGGTGAAATTGTATTACTAATTGTTGTTGCGTTAAAGTTCTCTGGAAGGTGGCTGCTACAACAGCAATTCCAAATTATGAAGTTGAGCATGCTGGCTATACTTGCAGTCTAGTTGATTTGGAATTGCAAAAAATTTTGGTTTTTGAGATTAGAGTGGTTTAAGCAGCACAGCATGGGAACTCGTGTAACTTGATGATGAAATACAAGTTACTTTGGCTGGAACATATGATGGAAGGTTTGAAAGGTTTAACATTAAAAAAACCACCCTGTGATTTGTGTGAGTCTTCTCCAAAGCATGCAAGGCACACAAGACTTCTTATTGAAGTTTTCAGATACCTGAAGCTGTGCCAGGCCATAGCCAACACATACAAATGGCATACATGCATAACTACCTCATTACTACAAATAGTCCATGTCCACATCCTAATCATTTAAACAGACAGAATCACAAAATGGTATAAAAACTATAACGCTTGCTATAGCTCGTGAGAATATTGTTTAGAGAACATCTCTTTGGCATTTATGAATAAGGGCTAACTTTAATTTTCTAACAGCATGTTTAGCACTGATAGCTGTAATAATGATGGCAGTCTTTGCAAGTAATGGTAGTGTTTGATGCTTAGTAAATATTGATTGTATCATTTCTAATTCCCAGGGTCAATTGTGAAAAACATCAACTTTGGTAATAGTTTGATTGTATCGAGTTATGCTTAGTTTCAGCAGAAAACCTATGAAGGCCTATGAAGGCCTGTGAAGGCCTGTGAAGGCCTGTGAAGGCCTGTGAAGGCCTATGAAGGCCTATGAAGGCCTATGAAGGCCTATGAAGACCTGTGAAGGCCTATGAAGGCCTATGAAGGCCTATGAAGGCCTGTGAAGGACTATGAAGGCCTATGAAGGCCTATGAAGGCCTATGAAGGCCTATGAAGGCCTGTGAAGGACTATGAAGGCCTATGAAGGCCTATGAAGGCCTATGAAAAATAGATAGATGTTTACGCTAAGCTGATGATTTGGAAAAGCTCAAGTTGGAGACATGATGGTTGTTCCTTTAAGGCTTTTAAATTAAAGGTGATTGGACCCATGCATGAGTTCTACTATTGTAACGAGCAACCATCAATGGTTTGATAAATAAAAAGAAACTTAAAACAATGCAAAGTAGTTATTGTTTTTATCCTCATTATTGCTATTTTACTTATTTACGATTGTAATTAATCATCATAAGAACTACCATTAGTATTAATGATTATAATTATTTTTACCAAGTTAATTACAATTTCAAAATACTGCTGCTGTTTTTGTTAGCAGTAGTGGTTGGTTAGTAAGTAGTATGAATAATAAGTACCATTAATGATGATATATACAATACTGACATTATTATGTTGGTATCATTGCTGTGTGTATTATTATTAATGTTAATCATTTAATAATATTAATAATTATTAGTAATATGTATTATTAAATAATAAACAAATTGAAATAGATAGATATGTATATAATATTATATTTGTAGTAGTTTCAGTCTAATAGTTATAAATAATAATAATTAATAAATAAGAAACCACTAAAATTTAAGTTCAAGTCTTTTTTTAAATAAAATGTACCTGGATTGATCAAAAACTTGATCACAGAACCTCTGTTTTTGAGAAAAAGTCAATTATAATGCAAAAATGGAAACACACTGACAAGTAATGGCTAAAAACTGAACGAGAACCTTGCTGCACCGTTGCTACCTACTACCAATGTTGTATCCTTCAGGTTGCTTAGTAACGGCTGTAAGACGAGTGGCGATTGGATTATCCTACAGAAACTTCCGCAGTTGCAAATCTTTGTATAGAAGATAACTCCAACTTTTATCAGGTTTGAAATTTGTGTTTTGCTTTTTAGTGGTACAATACAACGGTCGTGTGACAATTACCATTGTTTGTTAATAGCATAAGATATCTGTAGTTCTAAAGGTGCCTTCGGGGCCAAAAAGGTTTAGATGAAACTTTTATTTGAATAACTCAAGAAAAAAAAAAATTTTGTACTTTAAGGCAAAAGCAACACAAAAATTCATAAAAATTCTTAAAAATAATAAGAGCCTGACACTTTTGCACAGCTGGTCAAGGTGTATAATAATACTGTAGCTGCTATAACAATATTATATGGTTATAAAAATGAAAATATAATTTCTAGCTTTAGAGTGCTAATGGAAAGCATAGACTTGCTCAAGTTCAGTAGCTGACATAGCTAATAGAGATACTTACATGTACATGGCTCTATGTATGTAATTGTGTGTGTACAAAATAGTCTCTTAGAAAAATGAACTCCCTCCAAGCACAACAGTTGGCACCACATCAACATATCACACACAAAACCTGCCCTAGGCTGCTTTAGTAATGGTCATCAAAGTTCATATTTCCATGTCTATTGTGTTGGTAATTTAGCCCACAATACTTGTCTTTTAATAGTGGTCCATACACAGAATAGAGGGGACGGCGATGGTTAGCCCCTGTCATAGCATTGCTGTAGGGGTAGAGATGGTCATTACCGTATATGTTGTAGGTACCATAGAGACCGTATTGCCCTCGACCTCTCTTGCTTTCTGTGACCGGTTTTCCTCCTCGGTGATAGAGATCATTGGGGTGAGGTTTAGGGTAGTTTACTCTATACGATGGATCAGCATTCCATTTCTCTATAGCATACATTATAAACAACAAATCTTCCTTTGCAGGACTAACACTGCATGTAACAGGCAGATAATAGACTTTGTATAGAGAAAATTATATGTTAGCTCCTACAGCTTTACTCTTCATGAAAAATTCACATCTGTTTTTTAAAGCTAAAATAATTTATAGATTTTCAAGTTTAATCTTACGCAAGTGCAGCTGAGTTGGGTATTTCGATTGAAAAAAAAGGACCACAAACTATTGGTAAGTCTAGGAGTTGTTTTGTAGAAGAAAAAAAGCCAACTTCAGCAAAAAAAATTCAACAATTGCGAGGTAACTGTCAACCATTTGGTCATACCATGATAAACGCAACCCTTACACGCCAATTCAGTACATTTAGGATGCTGTTTGAGGTTTCAATGTTGAAAAGATGGACATGTGAAAAACTACCATTGGTCACATTTGCTTGGCTTTGCCCAAATATTTTATAAAGTAAAATTCTTCCATTTAGAACATTTCGCTCCATTGGTAAAAGTATATCGGCTGATCAACTTGAGGCAAAGTAGAAAAATATCGGATTTTTTTCACATACCACTCATTGGTTCCGCCTCAAACGGCCATTGAGTTTGTCTCTGAGGTCCATAGCGTTCTTTCATCGAACCGTGATTAAAATTAGGATGTTCAGAGTGATGTTTGCTCCACCAGTTTTGATAGGCGGAGACCACAGGTCTATTCTGATTGTATTCTCTACAGTGCAAGCTCAACCTACAACATTGAGCGGAGAGATACTCAACAGCTACACACTGTTGTCTTGTTTAGCAAGTTGTAGCTTTTTGGTATTTTATGCTATCCAAAACTACGCTCTGGTGTGATCACTTATATCCGTATTATAATTTGAAAGTTGTCCAAATCAATAGAACTATCAATGAAAGAAGTTCAAATCAATAGAACTATCAATGACAGGAGTGGTTAATTGAAACAATATTACAATTCTGGAGGTTTCGTGTCCTGTAGAGTGGAAACCAGACTGCAACACACTTTAAAAATTATGATGATACTCAAATGCAAACAAACCCGCAGGTGTGTTCCTTCCCATAAAATTGAGTTGAAATTAATAAGAACAATTGATGTTATTTAATAAGAATAATGACTAACTGTGGTATGTGTATATAAATAAACAAACATACATATATAATAAATACAAAAAATAAGGGTATGAGTCTGAGAAGTAGAATAATATATCTTCTGTATAATTAGTTACAGTATTAATTATAATAAAAAGTTATTGTTATGATTACATTATTGATCAATGAAACTAGTGTATACTTTAAACAGCAAAAATAAATAATATATAATACTAAAATAAATTGGTAGATTATCATTATAAAAATAGGTATGATCGATGTAAATAAATTTAAATAATAGATATGTATATCCAATAAACAAGGTAGTTTCAATTTTATTTATATTGCTGCTCCAACAAATTTTACTGTTTTTGTACTATTATTTATTATTTATAATAATATAACAATAACAATAATAGTCTATGATTGAATTATCTTCTGTTATTATTATCATTATTATTATGGTATGCAACGAACAACAATATATTGTTAGGGACGTCAATACGAACAATTGTCGCTACATCACTTTGCCTACCTGTGACAGTTCTATGCATACGCTCTAACGCAATTACTATGCATTTATTATTATTATTTTCTGGACATGCAAATCTATATGTTAAACATGTGCAATCACTCGAGCGAGTATTTATGTACCTCCTACTTCTTTCTATTGGCACACTCTAGCCTATTACTCGTGCGAGGTGTGGCCTCTTTTGTATACCAATTCATATTATGTAATTACCTGTATAAATATGTGTGTAAAAGGTAATAAAGTCAGAGCAACTGTGAGCCTCAAATGATTGTTTACTACTACACAGACTTTAGTCAGTAGCACAAACAATAAGCACAGGATACAGACTACAGCTTGCACTACCGACTAATCAGTGTAGTAAGGAACTTCGTAGAAAGCAACCGATCAACTCGATCCTTGCTGCGTATTCCCGCTTGTCGGTGTACGGTGCCAAGCATTCCTACTCACCCGATAGTTCGGCACAGACAAGTCGACCCTTGTTGCACTGACTGACTACAAAAAGGGCCGAACAGCCACTTCCAGTTACATTTGTGATTGTGGGGAGTTGTATAGGTGTGCGCAATACCGCAACAACTAAAATCCTGTACAGTGGTGGCAGCAGTGGGATTGGAACAGTTCCCAGAGAAGATAACTCCCACACCAGTACACAAAAAGGCAAGAAAGTGACAGAAATATGGCCACCAGAAGAAGAGCAGTCAGCACCGACAGAGAGGGAGCACCCATGCACATTATGGGCACCCTGACAAACATTCTAGATATAATGACAGACACCAATAACAGAAACAAGTTCCAGGCCCCCAAATTCAATGGGGAAGGCGATATTAATTGTTTTTTATAGCGCTTTCAGGAGGTAGCAGGAGCCAACAGATGGACAGAGGACGAGGCAACCATACACCTCCGACAGTCACTGCTAGGCAAAGCTGAACAGTGCGGACGCAGCCTGACGCTACAGGCAATTATGCAAGCCTTACAAGCTAGTTTTGGACTCACCCGAACCGAAGCTCAAAATAAGCTTATGCACTACAGAAAACCTCAGAGGGACACCCTAAGGGAGCACGCACTTACGGTAGAACAGCTGATAGAGGCAGCATACCAAGACCTCCCACAAAGGAACAGAACGGAGCTAACGTTACAAACGTTTCAGAGTACGTTAGGCCACACGTATCTACAAAGACACCTACTGGCTATTCGGCCTACTACAGTAGAAGAAGCCATACAGGCGGGCAGTGAATTTTTGCAAATTCAGCACCAGCCACTAGCACACACCAATGTAAGGGTAGTGCATGAAGACCAACCAGAGGAGGTACCACCGACTGCTTGCAAGGAGGTAGAGGATCCCCTGGGGAAGCTGATGGCCAGTATAGCCGAACTAAGCCGCGAGGTGGCAGAGATGAAGGGTAAAACCAAGGACCCCCCACCCAAACGATGCTGGGGATGTCAAAGGACAGGACACCTGAGGAAGGAGTGTAGGACGGCTCCCTGGACCAATGCCCAGGGAAACGGGTACGGCCCGCAACAGTAGGGCCACCTACTCGTTGCAGCAGGGCACCAAATCACACCCGAACATCCCAGCGCCCCCGAACAGTGGCGCAGGAAAGCACCAGGCGTCCCAGACACGTACCTACGCCACCCGTTCCGGTCCAAATAACCAATAGATATGCACCCCTAACAAGCGAGGAGGAGGATACAGACGAAGAAGACGAAGAGCCCACAGAACCCCCCACCAAGGTTAGGCGGCCACGACACAAGGCTAGCCAGACACCACCACCGCCGGAAGACCCAAAGGTCGACCGACAGCCTATGACCATTCACCTCAACCAAATTGAGCGCCCCTACAAATCAAGTTATTACTTGCCCGGACAAATAGAAGGACGCGCCGTATCATACCTGATCGACACAGGATGCAATACAAACCTGTTGTCAAAACGAATATTCGACCAGCTACCAAACAGGGTGAAGGAACATCTGCAAGACTATGATTCACATGGACTGATGGCAGATGGGACCCGCCTGCCATTCTATGGACTCATCACCCTGACTGGCCGCATTCGTCAAGTAAAATATAGGGAGACGTTCGTCGTCAGCCAAGTGAACGAGGATATCATTCTAGGTATGCCCTTCCTAACGAACCACCACTGCCAAATGGGGTTCGACAGACCCGTCCTGAGGATACAGGAGCAGGAGTTGACTTGCACGGATCGACATGGGAGAAACCTGATTTCCAAAGTGCAAGTACGCCAGAATACAAGCATACCCCCCCAAGCCGAAGCCACCGTCTCCTGCCACCTCACCGACAGGGACCCCTGCGAACAAGGAATGATCGAAAGCTTGGAAGGCGGACTAATGCTTGCTGCCAGCGTCAACACCCCTGACAGCCGAGGAAGAGTGTTGGTACGTTGCATCAACCCCACACAAGACGCCCTCCACATACCAGCGGGCGAAGTGATAGGTACATACACAGGCATCGGACGAGAAGAGGTACAGCCCTTCCCCTCTGGAGAACCCCAGGCCGGACCCATACATGGCGACCTTCCCGACCACCTACAGGCTCTGTTCCAACAGGCGCGACAAGGGTGCAGGAACACCAGGGAAGAGAGGCAACTACGAACACTCCTGTTGACATATCAAGATGTGTTCAGCCGGTCGGACAGTGATATCGGACGGACACACCTCGCCGAACATTCCATCCCAACGGAGCCGGGGACCCGACCCATCCGTTGCCCACCCCATAGGCTGGGACCAGAGAAGGAAGCGGAGGCGGAGCGCCAAGTAAAAGAGCTTCTGGCCAAAGATCTGATCGAGCCAGCAGACGGAGCATGGAGCTCACCCGTCGTGCTTGTTAGAAAAAAGGACGAGTCATGGAGATTCTGCGTGGACTATAGGAAATTGAATGACGCCACCAGACAAGACGCCTACCCTATTCCCCGAATAGATGACTCCCTAGATGCACTAGCCGGAAGTAAATACTTTTCTACCCTCGACCTGACCAGTGGCTATTGGCAAGTCCCACTAGACCAAGATGCTCAGAACAAGTCGGCGTTCATCACCCGGAGCGGCCTCTGGAAGTGGAAAGTTCTACCTTTCGGCCTCACTTCAGCTCCCGCTACGTTCCAACGGTTAATGGAAAGGGTCCTAAAGGGATTACATTGGAAAACCCTCCTCTTGTACCTCGACGACGTAATCATCATAGCTCCAGACTTCTCCACACACATAGAGCGGCTAGGGGAGGTGCTCTCCCGCCTCCAACGAGCGGACCTCGAGGTAAAGCCCTCGAAGTGTGAACTTCTGAGCCAACGAGTCAGGTACCTAGGCCACGTAGTCAGTGCCGACGGAGTAGCCACAGATCCGGACAAGGTCGCGGCGGTAGAGAGGTGGCAGGAACCCAAGGACGTTCGTACGTTACAGGCATTTCTGGGGACCGCCGGATACTACCGGCAATACCTGCCAGACTATGCCACTACGGCAAAACCCCTAACAGTACTCACCAGAGGAGGTATTCCGTGGAAATGGGGGGAAGAGGAACGAGAGGCGTTCAACCGACTGAAAGTTGGTCTCAGCCGAGCACCAGTATTGGGATACCCAGACCCCACACTCCGGTACACCCTAGACACGGACGCTAGCGCCGTGGGCCTAGGAGCCGTACTCTCACAGGAGCAGGATGGGAAGGAAAGAGTGATTGCATATTACAGCAAGACGTTGTCGCCAGCCGAGCGCAACTATTGTGTGACTCGCAGGGAACTCCTGGCGGTGGTAAAGGCCGTCAAGCATTTCCGTCCCTATCTATACGGACAGGAGTTCAGACTAAGAACGGATCATGCATCACTCCGCTGGCTGTGCAGACGCAAGGAGCCGTCGAATCAAATAGCCAGGTGGTTGGAAATCCTGGCGGAGTTTAAATACAAGCTAGAACACCGAGCTGGATCCCGCCACGGGAACGCTGACGGACTCAGCAGAAAGGAACAGTGCCTTGATTGCAAGCAGTGCAATTCGGTCGAGCAGCGAGATGGTGGCCCCTCTCACACCGAGTTACAACAGGACCCACCACCCGGACAGGTCAACCTCATGGTTACCAACCCAACTACCAGTGGAAAGGAGTTGGCTCAGGCACAGAAAGACGGGAGTCACCCCGTGGCTAGGCTGTATGCAGAGGTACAGAGTCCAGGGACCTTGACCCGGCGGGAACTGGAGGAAGGTAGTTCCGAGCTTAGGATCCTGTACGACAGGAAGGAAGCCCTGAGTATCCGAGCTGACAAAGTATTGGTCATGCGGTTCGACCAACAAGACAGAACTAAGTTCTGTGCAGTCTGTCCCCCGTCCTGGAGACAGAAGACCGTGTGGGAAACACACCAACTGGCACACGCCGGGATACACCGGACCCGAACACGATTGATGCTGGACTGGTACTGGCCCGGCATGTCCGCTCTGACCCGCAGGCTGGTAAATAGCTGCGAGATATGTCAGGTTGCTAAGAAGAGCAAGAAACCCACCCCACCAGAAGGCCAGAGGCTCTACGCTGGGAGACCCTTCCAGAAACTGGCGGTGGACCTGGTGGGCCCCCTTCCCCTCACAAAAAGGAAGAATAGATGGATCATGGTGATGACGGACCACTTCACCAGATGGCAAGATGCCATCGCCATACCCGATGCCACAGCACCTACCGTGGCTAGCACACTGGACGAACGCGTCTTCAGCTACTGGGGATTGCCGGAACAAATACACACAGACCAGGGTGCACAATTTGAATCTACCATACTGGAAGAGTTGTGCACACTCTGGGGCGTACAGAAAACCCGAACCACGCCGTATCACCCGCAAGGGAACGGCATGGTCGAACGTCAAAACAGGACGCTTGGTGACGCCCTCAGAACCCTCATACTGACAAAGGGGCAGGACGAATGGGACCAGCTGCTCCCCCAGATCATGCGTGCATGCAGAGGCACCCCCAACTCTACGACGAAAGAGACTCCGAACATGATGATGCTGGGTAGAGAAGTGCGACTTCCAGATCAACTGACCGGTTCGCCCCCCACCCTAGACAGCTACGGACTGACTGAGCACACCTTACGGGTCCAGGAGAACCTGCGACTGGCCCGCGACTATGTCCGGCAGCAGCAGCACCAGATCCGGCAGGAGGAGACGGGAGAGCCACCCCGATTCGAAGAAGGGGACTTGGTGGTAATGGAGAACGGCCGGAGGACAAAGGGCAGCAACCCAAAATTACAGCCAAGCTATGTGGGCCCGTACACAGTCACACATGCCTATCTCAACCATACATACCGGTTGGAGAAAGACGGCCAGGGCTTCGTACAGAACGGTCGGCGACTGAAGCTATATAGGACATGTGAAGGGACCATCGGCCGAGCACCTACGAGCAGAGAGCAGGCGGTTAGACCCAACATGCGTGGCGCATGTAAGAGAAAGCCACCCACACAGAGAGAGGAGAGACAACTCCCAAGCGAACTACCTCCTAGGCCGACACCCCCAACAGCGCCAGAGGTCACCAACCCACGGGACACCACCGTGCGAGAGACAGAATTAATGGCAGCCATGCCACCAGAGCCTGAAGCAATAGAACCACCAGAAGTAGTGGAAGAAATAACAGAAGGAAGGGCAGAGATTGCACGGCCGACAACCCCCAGAGAACACGGGGTGGCCTCAGAACAAAGAAGTGGGGAACCAAATCAGTTAGATGAAGAGAACTGGCCAGCATTACCTAGTCAAACCGAAACTAACCCAACAACAGAAAGGCCACAAAGAAATAGGAGGCAGCCAGTAAAATTTACTGACTACCACTGTTACCATGCCAGAGGAGGTGAAAACAACTCCAAACTACCACCAGCTGATAGAGGAGAAAATTTCACCCCTAAACCCTGGACGAACATTCAAGATACACGAAATCGGCTAGGAATTAAATTACCGACAAAACCATCACACATTGTCGGTGGGAGTACCGAAAAGGGGAGACAACCAACAGAGAAATACGGAAACAGCCAAGAACAGACGACTCCCCGCCCGAAGAATATAGAGAAAAACCCACAACATAGAAATAACCACAGCGACGCCCCCCACATACTACGTCATACCACGTGGGACTTTGAAACAAAAGAAGGGGAGGAGAAATTAACCAATCACGGAGCTCATAACAACAAACACTGCGGGAAAGAAAAATCATTCTCTCCAGCGGCAGCACCACAACTAGATAGCGATCTCCAGAGAATTATTTCTGCAATTAATTTATTCAAAGAACAAATGGCCGAACGAAACGATGGATACCTATCGATAGAGGAAGATGCTGACGTGGCAGCAAGGTTAGTAGCAAAAGAAGAACGACAGAGTAGGAGCAGAGTGCCGCAGAAGGAGATGTTCAATGCCGTGTCACCCACCCGAATTAGGAGAGTAGTGATACCCGAACCAGGCGCTGCCAGATGCAGAGAAAGAAGAGAGCAGCTAACCATTCCTCCACCCCCGACAGCTAAGCCAACAGAGGTGTGGATAACCGACAGTACGAAGCAAGCTATCAAACAGGCGGCCAAACAAATACCATCGACAGAGGAATGGGAGTGTACGGTCTGTCGGCTACGGCTACCACGTAAACGCATCGTATATCATACCCGACAGCACTATGTGTTCTATTTCTGCCATTGTGGCAAGAAGAGTAGCTCCAGAGACTCCATCCTCAAACACATCCGCCTACAGGAGGGTGACCTCACGCATGGAGGAGATTCTCGACCTCTCTACGAGGTAGATGCCACATCATATGACGATTTCTGTCGGTACGTAAGATGGAAGAGACCAGCAGCCTTCGGCACCCCCATTCCAGTAAAAGATAATGCGCCTGCCAGTCACAGCATCAAACGCCGACTAGGGCCACGGAATGACGAGCCACCAACCAAAGTACCAAAGCTGGAGACACCACCAGCAGCTCCTGCCAAAGAGAATACACCTCGTCCGAAGACGAACAGACAGGAGACAGTAGTAAGATCCCCTAGGAGGGAAGCAGAGCGAAAGGAAGAAAAACGCAAGCAAATAGAAAGATACCAGGAAGAGCTACACCAACTGACAAAGGAAGCGTATAGAAGGCTACAACGGGTAGAAGAGCTAAAGGCGAAGATAGTGAAGGAGCAGAACTCACCATAGACACCGAACACCGAACGATAACAATGTTCTATGCCGTACCCCAGTTCTATTATTGGCCTAAGGTTGCCAATGGGGGGAAGTGTGTTAGGGACGTCAATACGAACAATTGTCGCTACATCACTTTGCCTACCTGTGACAGTTCTATGCATACGCTCTAACGCAATTACACTCTATGCATTTATTATTATTATTTTCTGGACATGCAAATCTATATGTTAAACATGTGCAATCACTCGAGCGAGTATTTATGTACCTCCTACTTCTTTCTATTGGCACACTCTAGCCTATTACTCGTGCGAGGTGTGGCCTCTTTTGTATACCAATTCATATTATGTAATTACCTGTATAAATATGTGTGTAAAAGGTAATAAAGTCAGAGCAACTGTGAGCCTCAAATGATTGTTTACTACTACACAGACTTTAGTCAGTAGCACAAACAATAAGCACAGGATACAGACTACAGCTTGCACTACCGACTAATCAGTGTAGTAAGGAACTTCGTAGAAAGCAACCGATCAACTCGATCCTTGCTGCGTATTCCCGCTTGTCGGTGTACGGTGCCAAGCATTCCTACTCACCCGATAGTTCGGCACAGACAAGTCGACCCTTGATGCACTGACTGACTACAAAAAGGGCCGAACAGCCACTTCCAGTTACATTTGTGATTGTGGGGAGTTGTATAGGTGTGCGCAATACCGCAACAACTAAAATCCTGTACAATATTATTTATTAATAGTTTATTTTAATTTATTTATAACTATTATTATCATTACCAATATATTATTATTATTATTATTATTATTATTATTATTATTATTATTATTATTATTATTATTATTATTATTATTATTATTATTATTATTATTATTATTATTATTATTATTATTATTATTATTATTATTTATTAACAATTATAATAATACTGATGATGATGATATGAATGACTAATAATAGTAATAATTATTATGATTATTATTTATTTATATAATAATAATAATTAATTATTATATAATAATTATAATAATAATAATAAAATAATAATTATTATCATAAATTATCACCACTCACTTTGGTCCTTGTGGAACAAAAAGATGGGGAGCTGACAATGTACGAACATAGTTTGGAGGTAGGTCAGTCCATTTTTTCAACGGAGCTGGGTCTAGCGCTGCACTCATGATTTAATTGGCATAAATATGCACAACATTCAACGAGCTTCAAAATAATAACATCGTCGCTTCGTGTTCTAGTGGACTACTACTCGTTGCGCTCTATTGGTTGCTAAGTAGTTGTGCTCTTGCATTATCAAGTGTATCCGGTGAACTTGAAAATCTACAAAAAATGGCAAACTTTTGATGAAATATTTGTATTCAGATCCTATCGATATTTAAAAAATGTATGTATTTGTCACTTTTCATTAACGAGTCATTGAGGAAAATAACAACTAATTGATAGTGTATTTTCTTGGGACTTATCTGCCCCCACTAAAATGAGAGCTGATAACTCTGACTTTAACAGCAATGAAAGTTTTACTACGCCATAATAAATTGTTCATGATCAGACAAGTTATTAATTAATTACATTTTACCTAAGAAGCAGCTGTTACTTCCAGCTATTGCACAAGCCAATGTGCTAAATTGAAACATGAAAGCATGAAGTGAAGTTTTTCTCTGTTGGTCATTAGATATTCCCAGCTTGTAACTATCACTGACTTGTAGAAGCAACCAATCGTATATACTTGTTTTACATGTAAAAATTGATGTCTCATTGCTTGATGATTTAAATTAGAAACTTAAACATCAAACATAGACATTTGAAAGCCAGCTGCCTCACTCTTCTTTTTGCAAAGCTAATACACAACTGCCACAAATGCCCCAACTATCAGGCATGAATATACTGTTATAGCAAATGGTTATCGCCGTAGGCATCTAGTAATAGTCCCACACAGGTTCAATATCTGCAGGTTGTTTTTTTTTTAATGTTTACCTGGAAGTATTTTTAGTCATTATTGCAACTTATGCTTTGTTTTAGAATAAAGTAATCTCTCGACATAAACATTCACTTCAGCAATTAATGTCACTTTCCGGTTGTTACACAGCACAGGCATTTCCTGTTGACACATCATGTCCCTTTCATCCTGCGCTGGTTGCTCAACAAAACGCTATTTACTTCATTGTTTGCAATGCAAATTTACATGAACAAGCATGATTTTTTCTGGTAAATTATTTATATCGCAGTGCTTTTTATTGATCTCTATACAACAGTCTCAAGGCTGACATTGCTAGCTTACATGATTGCTGCTTCATGCAAAGTTGCAGGGACTATTTATTGGCTCAAAGCAGGTGCAATGTTTGTAGACTCATAATTCTAGTGTACTTCTGGCACACTTCTGTAGACTAATTACTATATTATGATATATAACAGATCTAGTACTCCAACGTCACTACAGTAGATGTCAGTTGTACACTGTACATGTATGTATCTACAACATAACCATGTGTACAATGTACATGTATGTACCTACAACATAACTATGTGTACACTGTACATGTATGTACCTACAACATAACCGTGTGTACACTGTACATGTATGTACCTACAACATAACTATGTGTACAATGTACATGTATGTACTTACAACATAACCATGTGTACACTGTACATATATATACTTGTAGACATAACTATGTGTACACTGTACATATATATACTTGTAGACATAACTATGTATACACTGTACATATATATACTTGTAGACATAACTATGTGTACACTGTACATATATATACTTGTAGACATAACTATGTGTACACTGTACATATATATACTTGTAGACATAACTATGTGTACACTGTACATATATATACTTGTAGACATAACTATGTGTACACTGTACATATATATACTTGTAGACATAACCATGTGTACACTGTACATATATATATACCTATAGACATAACTATGTGTACACTGTACATATATATACTTATAGACATAACTATGTGTACACTGTACATATATATACTTGTAGACATAACCATGTGTACACTGTACATACATATACTTGTAGACCTAACCATGTGTTTACCATCCACCATCTGGCACAGACTACGAAATGTCTCCATGTGAACAGAAACCTTTTATAGCCACGCCTGGACCTGTTTCTATTCGCTGCAGGCTTTCAAAATAAAATAAAAACTAGTGAATTATTTCCTAATTCGCTCTACGGCATAACAATGTGAGATTTACTTCTATATGAGCACCGATTATGAACTACAGATTACACCTACTACATACGTATCAAACTCTGGACTACAGATTACACTCTGTTACCAGTAACAAACCAGAGACTGTAGAATACACCTTCTATATCAGCACCAAACTGTAGACAACAAATTAGTTCTTCCACGCCATGTTGCTTTTTGCTACAGATAAAAAAAATGTGCATGAGTAGGAATCAAAATGAGTGCATTGCCTATCAGGACATGCATGTGTGTTTATTAGCTACTGCTACTGGTCATGTATTTTATTGTCAACCAAGTGTTTTTCATACACGAATACTTTTAATAATCTGTTATGTAACAATCTAGTGTATTTACCAAACTGTTATTGGGTCTTGAGTGTCAAAATATTTACTGGGGATATTCAATGGAGTGGAGTGCTGCCACTAGAGTGCTGCCACTAGAGTGCTGCCACTAGAGTGCTGCCACTAGAGCGCTGCCACTAGAGTACTGCCACTAGAGTGCTGCCACTAGAGTGCTGCCACTAGAGTGCTGCCACCGGAGTGCTGCCACTGGAGTGCTGCCACTAGAGTGCTGCCACTGGAGTGCTGCCACTGGAGTCCTGCCACTAGACTGCTGCCACTAGAGTGCTGCCACTAGAGTGCTGCCACTGGAGTGCTGCCACTGGAGTCCTGCCACTAGACTGCTGCCACTAGAGTGCTGCCACTAGAGTGCTGCCACTAGAGTGCTGCCACTAGAGTGCTGCCACTAGAGTACTGCCACTAGAGTGCTGCCACTAGAGTGCTGCCACTAGAGTGCTGCCACCGGAGTGCTGCCACTGGAGTGCTGCCACTAGAGTGCTGCCACTAGAGTGCTGCCACTAGAGTGCTGCCACCGGAGTGCTGCCACTGGAGTGCTGCCACTAGAGTGCTGCCACTGGAGTGCTGCCACTGGAGTCCTGCCACTAGACTGCTGCCACTAGAGTGCTGCCACTAGAGTGCTGCCACTGGAGTGCTGCCACTGGAGTGCTGCCACTGGAGTGCTGCCACTAGACTGCTGCCACTAAAGTGCTGCCACTGGAGTGCTGCCACTAGAGCGCTGCCACTAGTGCTGCCACTAGAGTGCTGCCACTGAAGTGCTACCCCTAGAGTACTGTCACTAGAGTGCTGCCACTAGAGTGCTGCCACTAGAGTGCTGCCACTAGAGTGCAGCCACTGGAGTGCTACCACTAGAGTGCTGCCACTAGAGTGCTGCCACTAGAGTGCTGACACTACAGTGCTGCCACGAGAGTGCTGCCACTAGAGTGCTGCCACTAGAGCGCTGCCACTGGAGTGCTGCCACTGGAGTGCTGCCACTAGAGTGCTGCCACTGGAGTGCTGACACTACAGTGCTGCCACGAGAGTGCTGCCACTAGAGTGCTGCCACTAGAGCGCTGCCACTGGAGTGCTGCCACTGGAGTGCTGCCACTAGAGTGCTGCCACTAGAGTGCTGACACTACAGTGCTGCCACGAGAGTGCTGCCACTAGAGTGCTGCCACTAGAGCGCTGCCACTGGAGTGCTGCCACTAGAGTGCTCCTCTGCAACGGTCCAGTAAGCCAGACTATTTATACATTTTGTATTTCTCTGACGAACCTACTGTACAAAATTATTGCATATTACACAGAAGTGACAACCAATGTCAGCAATTCTTGGAGGTTATAAAGGTCACGAATGGTTGAAATGCTGACAAAAAATTTTGCAGTTATTCAAGTTTCAACATTTAAGCCAATACAAGTTTCCTGAATGGGGATACAGACGGTTTTTTTCAATCGGTTCAATTACCGGAAGCAGTTCATCCCCAGATTAGGTTATACACAAGGATATGTTTCAGATTTTCTGTATAATTTGTTCTTATATACTTGTGTCTTTTTGTAATAGACATTGAGAAGAAAGAAAAGATATTAAGTTTAAAGTATAAATTGAAAAAAAGCCCAATGGGTTTACATCAGCGGCTTGGACTAATGCAAAAGTGGCAATAATTTTTGTATTTTTAAAACAGAAGCGCCTATTTCCATTGACTTTAGAAAATTATTTATAAGTGTATCATTGTAACATCAATGCCAAGACAGTTGTTTATATAATCTATCCTTTCTGTCATCTTTCAAATAAACTTCCAGAGTGGGCTCAAGATTATAACCCTTGCACCTAGTTTGATAGTTTCTGTTTGGGTTGTCTTACTTCAAAACAGTTAAAAGTTCTCAGTCTATATACATTCTCAGCTAATAGAATCAATTACCTGGAAATCATGCGACTCCTGGCGTATGTACTCTATTGGCGTTATCCACATTGTACTTAAATTTAGAAATAGAAAATGTTCAAGAAAGCAACAAAACACAGGTTCATCAATGTTTCCGATACGGGGGGGGGGGGGGGGGGGGCAGTTGCTTTAATTTATATAAATGAATTACTCGATCATCAATTTCACTATTAATCTGGCAATGAGGGCAATATTATCTATTGCACCTCAACTGTTAAATATTACAGGTTATAGATGCTTCATTTACTGGTACGAACATAGAAACAAAATTGTGAAAATTTTTACAAGTTCAACAAATTAATTTTTAGTAATCACTCCAAGAATGCACTCTCTACCACTAGCTAGGTGCTTGTCAACACAGACTCTAGTGCCATCTGTCAGCAGTAGACGAGCTGTATTATTGAACTAGCTGACACAGAGTGCTGCACTGAATAACTGAGCACTAATACCTACCCCACCTCATGCCACACTTTCACCTTCTCTAATTACATCACAATAAATTGTAAACAAGGTCGTACCAGAAGACATGTGTAGATTACGATGTAACAGGGTGGAATCATGTGGCATGTTGTTGGTTTCCATTCTTTTCCTTTGCCTGTAGTTTAATGAAATCTGGCGTTGAACTGCGCATCAACCAAGACATGGTGCTTCCACAATGTACTCTTGCACATCTACAGATTGCTTCTGTATTACTAAGCCTGCCATGTCTACTGATGCACCTTATGCACCCTCCGAGGATTTTGGTACAACTTTACTTGCTGAAAACTCCTGCGCTTCCTAAAATCTTTTGCAATCCTAACTACACGAAGTAGCCAACGGACTTTGAAAAAGCTCAACATGTAGATTGTTACTGTTTCATCCTTGTATATATTGTTTTATTTGTTCTCTACAGGGATAGTCTTATTGCTGTTCATCCTTTTCATTCATTTGATTAAGTAATCAGTTTTTTTCAACATGAAATTCTTACATTGTCGGATTTCGCATTTCACCAATCTCATGCTTTAGAACCACAAAACCATCTTCGACCTACCAAAATAAATCTCTTTTTGTTTACCAACAAGACAGGTATGTTTTTTTTTATATTACTCTATTAACAGTCGACTTTCAATGTAAAAATTAAGGTTAAACTAGATTATGATTATTCACCGTGTAAAACTAACAACAAGTTGAAAAGAAGGTTAACTTCGCACTCAAATCAAAAATGTTAATATTTTCAAAGAACAATAGGTCTGTGATCCAATAGCTCATACACAGTTTTGGTGGTTTTTTTTGTAATAAATGATATTATAAAAGCTGAAAAGACCTTAGGCAACCTGAAAATATATATTTCTTCTGTTTCTTCAAACTTAACAATATTCATTCTATTTCACTTTATAAGCAAAAGAAGACTTTAAAAGAATCCAACCACAAGACTCTCAGCTGTTATGCCAAGTTCTGGCTCCAGGCTCTGGCTCCAGGCTCTGGCTCCAGGCTCTGGCTCTAGGAACTGGCCCCAGGCTCTGGCCCCAGGCTCCGGCCCCAGGCTCTACCTGGAGGAGGTTTTAATTTTATATTTTCATAGATCAGGAGTGGATGATACTTGAACAATTCAATGATTAATTTTCTAATTGGTAGTCAAACAATTACAAGTTTATAGTTTTGCGTAACAAATAGCCTGAGCTATCTGTTAAGAATAATAAGTCATCTAGCGTGCCATTCAAGAGTACTAAGTCTACACAAGTATCTTATTAATGCTGGGAACAGAGCCATAAAGGTGCTGGAATAAAAGCTGATGCAAATTTGTAAAACGATGAAAAAGTGAAAATTTAGAAAGTGAGTTACATAGGCTCAGCTCTCAATTAGCTGGTATACAGAAGAATTTTATTTACCAAGGGTGTTGCACAGACAAGTAAAAGAAATCACAAGCCTGGAGACAGATAAAACTGCAATTATAAATAAAACTTCTAAAACAAAAATACTGTAATAAAAAAAGTTGAACTCTTAAACGGCTGTACCAAACAAAAACAGGAAACACTAATTTATGCCGGGGTGCAAATAAGTTGAAAGAATTAAAGCTCTCCGTAGTTGAAGTTTTCAAAAAGATACCACAGTCAAGTGGTGGTCATATTCTGAATGAGATAATATGAAGGCTTGAAAGCAAGCAAAATCAAAATGTTACCTACGCAAGGTTTTGAAGTGAGAGGCAGAGAATATTTAATTACAGGTTGTTTGCAGAAACCTACAGATCCAGAGCTAATTATACACAGCTGGTTGACATGAAATGCTCGCTGCTCATTTATGTCCATTGCAGTATTTTACTGCATTCACAGACCCCAACGGCCGCAAAGTTCTTTAAGCAAATATTTTGACACTTAGCAGTCTGATAATTACTGTATTTATTTATTCTATTATTGTACAATAATACACTAAACCATGTCTTTGAGCCAGTAGGTACAATTGTGTAGACTGAGTACCAAGTCTGATGTTTCATGTTGAACACAAGGTACACAGGCTGAGAAAAACTTAAACTACATCAGTTGAAAAACAGGTTTTTCATTGTAAAACTATACATGGTTGTGTTACGAGTACACAC
This sequence comes from Cryptosula pallasiana, assembly GCA_945261195.1. Taxonomy (NCBI): domain Eukaryota; kingdom Metazoa; phylum Bryozoa; class Gymnolaemata; order Cheilostomatida; family Cryptosulidae; genus Cryptosula; species Cryptosula pallasiana. The sequence goes on from OX183137.1 coordinate 42,529,862, forward strand.
ATGTACAGTGTACACATAGTTAGGTCTACAAGTATATATATGTACAGTGTACACATAGTTAGGTCTACAAGTATATATATGTACAGTGTATACATAGTTATGTCTACAAGTATATATATGTACAGTGTACACATAGTTATGTCTATAAGTATATATATGTACAGTGTACACATGGTTATGTCTACAAGGATATATATGTACAGTGTACACATAGTTATGTCTACAAGTATATATATGTACAGTGTACACATGGTTATGTCTACAAGTATATATATGTACAGTGTACACATAGTTATGTCTACAAGTATATATATGTACAGTGTACACATAGTTAGGTCTACAAGTATATATATGTACAGTGTACACATAGTTATGTCTACAAGTATATACATGTACAGTGTACACATGGTTATGTCTACAAGTATATATATGTACAGTGTACACATAGTTATGTCTACAAGTATATATATGTACAGTGTACACATAGTTATGTCTACAAGTATATATATGTACAGTGTACACATAGTTATGTCTACAAGTATATATATGTACAGTGTACACATAGTTATATTTGCAAGTATATATATGTACAGTGTACACATGGTTATGTCTATAAGTATATATATGTACAGTGTACACATAGTTATGTCTACAAGTATATATATGTACAGTGTACACATAGTTATGTCTACAAGTATATATATGTACAGTGTACACATAGTTATGTCTACAAGTATATATATGTACAGTGTACACATGGTTATGTTGTAGGTACATACATGTACAGTGTACACATGGTTATGTTGTAGGTACATACATGTACAGTGTACACACGGTTATGTTGTAGGTACATACATGTACAGTGTACACACGGTTATGTTGTAGGTACATACATGTACAGTGTACACATGGTTATGTTGTAAGTACATACATGTACAGTGTACACACGGTTATGTTGTAGGTACATACATGTACAGTGTACACACGGTTATGTTGTAGGTACATACATGTACAGTGTACACACGGTTATGTTGTAGGTACATACATGTACAGTGTACACATGGTTATGTTGTAGGTACATACATGTACAGTGTACACATGGTTATGTTGTAGGTACATACATGTACAGTGTACACACGGTTATGTTGTAGGTACATACATGTACAGTGTACACATGGTTATGTTGTAGGTACATACATGTACAGTGTACACATGGTTATGTTGTAGGTACATACATGTACAGTGTACACACGGTTATGTTGTAGGTACATACATGTACAGTGTACACATGGTTATGTTGTAGGTACATACATGTACAGTGTACACATGGTTATGTTGTAAGTACATACATGTACAGTGTACACACGGTTATGTTGTAGGTACACACATGTACAGTGTACACACGGTTATGTTGTAGGTACACACATGTACAGTGTACAAATGACATCTACTGTAGTGACATTGGAGTACTAGATCTGTTATATATCATAAAATAGTAACTAGTGTACAGAAGTGTGCCAGAAGTACACTAGAATTATGAGTCTACAATCATTGCACCTGCTTTGAGCCAATAAATAGTCCCTGCAACTTTGCATGAAGCAGCAATCATTGCACCTGTTTGTTTAAAGTCAATAATCACTCGTTAATCTCTTGTTTAGAGCAACATTTTAATTATTTGTGCCATGTTGGCCTTGTGCCAGTCTTTTCCTATTATATAATTAGCCAATGAGCTTCAACTCCCACCATTCCTAGCGGAAGGTATAAAATGGTGCACAGAACTAACCATGTCACACTAACTACATAGATCTCTAAAGAGTACACCATGGACAGTTCTACGCCAACCATCACCAGCCTATCAGCATCAGCCAGGCAAAGAAACCAGAACTGTCGCAGGAAGTTGTACACACCTGGTACAAAGTCCAGACTAGCTATAGTTAAAGCTACCAACAAAGTAAAACGACTTAATCATCAACTGAAGTCGCTCGATGAGAAAATTCTTTACTGCAGACGGCGAAAACAAATTTTACCAGAGTATCGAGCAAACATGAAGAAAGCGACAGTGGAAGCCGTCAAATGTATGTACCAGGAGTACATAGACAGGAAGTTAAAACTTTTGTCAGCACAAAGATCGCAATCAAGTCTAGATGAGGAAAGTTTTAATGTGCTGATAACTCCACCAAGGAGTGAAAGTGGCACAAGCTGTAGTACTTCTGTCATGAGGGAGAGGCCTGTGGTAGATAGCCCTTTAGCCACTCCATTTGACTGACGTGGGCACAACTCCTGCTAAAGACCAGAGAGAATGCACTAGAATGCACTGCCAGAACTAGACCTATATATCCGGTCTTCTTGAAGACCACCACATGCTTGAAAGAGTTGTTCTATAAATAGCTTTAGAGATTTGTTCAAAAATTTATATCTATCTCCTTTACAGCAAATGCTTTTTTTTATGTAGCTCGGAATGAATCGCAACCAAAAACCTATATCTGCACAAAATTTTATTTCTGGCTGAAGTTGGATAAAAGTCTGCGTCAAAAACTTGTGGACTGAGTTGGTTCCATTGAACTAAAAATTATCAAGTTAAAAAAAAGCAACTTCAAATATTACTTGCAATCAACAGTTTTCTGCGGAGGAAGTTTTGTGTTCTTGAAGGAGTTGTCTTCCTTTTTAAATTTGCGCTCTCTATTGTATACTAATATTTTATTCAAACTCCTACTATCGAAGCTTACAAAATCAACTTTAAATCTGATATAGATGCTATACAAATTGTTTCTTCATCATATATTGATTTTTTGCAAGTCTAATAAATACAACAAAGAATATAATCAATTACCTTTCATGACTATGCATTTTCCATTCAACATAGGTGTAATCAGAGAATGCAGCTGATAGGCTACTCTGCACTCATGCATTGTATAAGTCTATGGACTGCATTGAGAATGTAGTCATTTGTGTTAGGTGCAGTGCAGCCAGTAGTAACTTAATGAGTCTGCTGTTCTTTTTACTGGTGATTCTCCTGTGCATAGGCAATCATGACATTTCAACAGCATGTTGACACCAACTCTAACAAGGTTGCTACCAGAGGACGTTATGGATTCTACATTCCAGCAGTGAGTATTGTGTTTAGCAGGTAGTGAAGACTGTTTATTATATGTAGTTTATACAATACATAGAGTTATATATCTGTTATCTATAGTTCATACAATACATAGAGTTATATATCTTTTATCTATAGTTCATACAATACATAGAGTTATATATCTTTTATCTATAGTTCATACAATAGATAGAGTAATATATACTTTATCTATAGTTCATACAGCATCTAGGGTTATGTATATGCAAACTTTTATGTAGTTCACACAACAGATGGGGTTATGTAGACTCTAAGTTCTGGCAGTTCTTCACATCGGGTACTCATAAGGCTCTCAAAATGCCCACCATTTATTTATACTAGTCCCTTTCTTAGACTTTGCACAAGTCACATAAACTGTCGGCTGGTCCGTTTTCTTCTGCTCTTATACATATTGATACGTGAGTCCAAGACTCAGACTCGTGTATCATTATAGAAAAAGTTTATTTTAATAGGATATTTCAGAGGAGCAGTTGAGCCTGTTACTTCTACATAAAGGATTTGCAGAGAAGACAACTTCTCATGGAGTGCCTCACGTCTACAATGCACCGAGTAGGTGTTGAGGGTATTACATAACCTGTCAGCCTATAAAGTCACATTAATGTCCACCTATACTTCATGTATATGACTGCAATTAGCTCTCCAGTCACTATACACGGATACATGCAGGTACTTGGAAGAAGGTTGTCTGGTTTATACTATCTATCACATCTCTCGGAGCTTTGGTATATCACCTGTCTCAGTTGATCATCACCTACAGCAAGTTTGAGACATCCACAGAAATCAAGTACAATAGCTCTATCCGTCAACTCGATTTTCCAGGTTAGGATAGAGTTTACCTGCATAGCACTTAGGGCTTAACAACTATTGCATACAAAGTTCATGTTCGTGTTACCCACTCGTTAGTCCATAGGCTATAATGACCTTTTACAAGAGGTGTATTTCTGTGTATGACTGAATGAATAACTTTGTTTGCTTGTATTGTAATTGCCTCCAGCAGAATAGAGCCCTGAGTGCGTTGAACCACTGCGAGCAATATGTGAAGGTCAAGGCCTGCTCCTTGCCTAACAAGTCATCTTGAACTTCGCATGCAATATTTTTGTTGTGTAGAGCCTTTGTTTCATATTTGTGGTCTATATCATGGTTGTATGGTTATATATGTATCATAGCAGTGACTATATGTTATAGCAGTGATTATATATGTACCATAGCAGTGATTATATATGTACCATAGCAGTGATTATATATTATAGCAGTGACTATATTTTATAGCTGTGACTATATATTATAGCAGTGACTATATATTATAGCAGTGATTATATATTATAGCAGTGTCTATATATTATAGCTGTGACTATATATTATAGCTGTGACTCTATATTATAGCAGTGACTATATATTATAGCAGTGACTATATATTATAGCTGTGACTCTATATTATAGCAGTGACTATATATTATAGCAGTGATTATATATTATAGCAGTGTCTATATATTATAGCTGTGACTATATATTATAGCTGTGACTCTATATTATAGCAGTGACTATATATTATAGCAGTGACTATATATTATAGCAGTGACTCTATATTATAGCAGTGACTATATATTATAGCAGTGACTATATATTATAGCTGTGACTATATATTATAGCTGTGACTATATATTATAGCAGTGACTATATATTATAGCAGTGACTATATATTATAGCTGTGACTATATATTATAGCTGTGACTATGTATTATAGCAGTGACTATATATTATAGCAGTGACTATATATTATAGCAGTGACTATATATTATAGCTGTGACTATATATTATAGCTGTGACTATATATTATAGCAGTGACTATATATTATAGCTGTGACTATATATTATAGCTGTGACTATATATTATAGCTGTGACTATATATTATAGCAGTGACTATATATTCTAGCAGTGACTATATATTATAGCAGTGACTATATATTATAGCTGTGACTATATATTATAGCTGTGACTATATATTATAGCTGTGACTATATATTATAGCTGTGACTATATATTATAGCTGTGACTATATATTATAGCTGTGACTATATATTATAGCAGTGACTATATATTATAGCTGTGACTATATATTATAGCAGTGACTATATATTATAGCGGTGACAATATGTAACAATAACAGATTGAGAAACTCTACCATCGCTGACGAGTTCAGTTATCTAATTGCTGCCGCTGCCAACAGCTCTGATAAGCTAGCGGCCAGATATGTGCTGAGAAAAGAACTGGCTTATGGTGAGTGTCTAGAGTTTTCTATACTTGCTCTGCTTTTAATGAGAGTAAGAGAGGAAAAGCTCCCGTAACGGATTCAGTAGCGTGGTTGGCTAAATTGCCTTCTCTTTCTCGAAAGAAAACTCGTTAGCAAGTTGCTCCAAAATTTCTCATTCTTATGCAGACTTCAAGGGTTCAATTTTAATTTCTAGAATATTCCCGAATAGATGACCTGGATGACAAGTGGTATCTTGGACACCAGTTTGATGATATGGTTCTTTACGCCGAGTTTGCATCTGAAGACGTATTTTCAGATTTCTTTCATTTTTTTGACCCAGACCACGGAAATTGTTACACCTTTAATGATTTAATCCTCGACAAACCATTTACTGCTGTACGACCTGGTCCAGTCAATGGTAAGTAAGTGAGCTTCTTTCATTGCCTACGCATTACGTACCTGACAAAGGGCAGACCTTGGTAGTGAGTGCACAACTCCAAAGTAAAACTGATAACGCATTCAACGATACACATTGAGTAGAGATATATATACCCAAAGTATGCTATATATATATCTCTAAACACTTACACCTATGTCTAGGTTTATGGCTGCTCCTCAATGCCGAGGTGTACGAGTACCCACCCTATCTAACTGATACTTCTGGAATCAAAGTGCTGGTTCATGATCGCACAGAAACTCCATTCCCAGGCTCTTCAGGCATCGTCGTACCCCCGAACACCAATACAATATTTAACATAAAGAAGGTACATTTAGCGAAGCATTGCCTACTTCTACGTCTATGTCTATAACATACGAACTCTTTCTCTCCATCAATAAACCATATTGTGATGCAGACGGAGTTCACAAGACTGGATGGCAGATACGGAGAATGCTTAAAAAAGGAAGAGACTGCTCCAGTGACCATTTATGAATATATGTATGGTTATCCATACAGCAAACAAGCCTGTCAGCAGACGTGCCTACAACAGGAGGTATATGTTGTTTCCATACCAACTACGCTTTCTTTTGATGATTTTATGATTGAAAGTACATCTATTTAACTTACCTTCCAGTTGCTTTAGACTTGAGTGACTCCCATTTACAAAGTAACAGAACTTTGTTTAGCTAAATGTACTTCTTGATGGTCAGTTAGGTAACCAATAATTGCTAAAAAACAACATCTTCTTGACCAGGTAACAAGCCCAATGATTTACATCGGGTTCTTCTAGCCCTATACTCAGACACATTCATTGTTAAATGGTACCTTATTGGTGGACTATTCGTTCACACTATGTACTTATTGTGAAGGTTTCTGGCCCACCTTTACGGACACAACTGCCAGCAATACCAACAACTACTAGCAACAACCAGAGCTAAACCGCTAGCTCTACAAAGCGAGTTTTCTACAAAACTCTACAATTTCTCCTCCTAGATTCAGCTGCCAGCGGTTCCAGAGCCGACCACTCAGTAACCTCCTCTACTGCGCTCCACACAGCACAATCCTCCTCCTAGTACTAGCCAACAGGCTCAGCAGATCACACAGAGTGTCCAATGATAATATGGTTTATTCCACATATAGTAGAGGAAATCCAATCCTTACAAACTGCAAGATGTACCAAGTGGTCTGGCTTATATAATATACATATACTAAATAAAGGTATAACCAACCACAATGTACAATAATACGATATAAAACCAATCATTATCACAATATATATTTACAAACGATAGGGCACCACAATATTCTAACAAATACTCTTTGACTTAATCTTTAGGCTCCGCCTCTTCTGTGAAGTTTTGCACCACATTGCATCCTTTTCTTCTGCTATAGCCTCTGCTTCTCAAGCATCAACACCTCTCTATATCATTATGTATCTTCTAATCATATCAACTTTGCCTCTTAGTTTTTCCAGGAAGCTACTCCTTCCTATTGACAAGCTGTAAAGTGGTTGAATGGGTCCCAGTGTAGGTCGGGGTAGTTAATAAGCAACTCGGGGTGACAGGATAGGCAATTGGGAAGGGTGGGGGGGGGGGGGAATTCTAGGGTGTCCAAAGGGGTGAAGTTTGATGGAAGGTGAGTATCCATCACCCCAGATCCACAATTTGTCCAAGAGTGTGACTTCCAGCCTTAGATAAGGAGGTAGGAAAAGGGGGGGGGGGGGGGTGTTATGGCTGCGCTGGGTAGCCCAATACCAGTGAAGGAAAAGGAATTTAGCTCTGTACAAGGGAGAGACACACAAAAGGTTGAAGGAAAGGGGTTGGGAGAAAGGGAGTGCAGGTACAAAGGGGTTGGGAGAGTGCAGGTACAAAGGGCTTGGGAGAAAGGGAGTGCAGATACAAAGGGGTGGGAAAGCAAGGGAGGGATTCAATGGCTATAAAGTTCACTGAATTTCTCCACAATACGTACAATAGATGATACATACTTTACAATAGACATCGTTCCTTCGCTGATGCTTAAAACTTTAAAGGAATGGCTACATTACACCGATGTTTTGGTGTTGAGTTACCTATATGATGGATCCTGATGATATGCTGGTGGCTACACAGGCCAACGTGCTAGAGCACATCGGTGAGCTGCTATTGAACTAGCCAATCTTATGGCACAAAGCCCGGGTTTATGCCTGTTTCATTTTCCACAACGAATTATTTGTTTCCCTGATACAATAAAAACAACAATTAAAAAACACATTCACTGTAATGTATGTTTGTTTTTTTCATCACAAAAACTGAACTTTTAATAATAATTCTGGTTTTATTTATTATTTAATCATCAGAATATTGTTATTATTCGCCATTTATTTGATTGTTATACTTGATAATTAGTTATTATTATTATACTTGATGTTGTTAAAATTATGAATGATAACTTTTTTATGAGCCATGTAAAATAATTTCAATGCACTGAATTTTTTTGTCAACAAATGCATTGAATCAAAATGGTCTTGATGTAAAGAGACGGACATAGAAGTTCTATAACATCAACATTCCTTCGGAATTTGAAGTTGACAACAATAATTTTACATATATAATCGTTGTTGACAATATTTTTCTTGCGGAAATGCATTGTAAATGGTTAAACTTGATAAACTTCTAAAAATATTTTGTTTTAACCAATCAGAGGGCAACGATGTGCCTTCGGTGTTAAGCATAGACCAACATGTTGGTTTGGCTCATGATCAAGCCCAACGATGTGCAGATGTTTTAGCCACGCCCATCAGGCCTTCCAATGCAAACATCGGCCTGTGGGGCCACCCACTTTTGTTCTATGGAAGTCAGTACGCTAGAACTCTCTATAATTTGGGTCAGTATTGCATCATAAGCTATACCTTTACTTTTACCTGCAGGTGATAAAAAACTGCTCCTGCTTTATGCCATCTATTCCATACAACAGCAGTTTCTTCAATCTAACTCAACCCTGCGAGACTGGAGCTGAAACAGGTCAGTAGGATATGGCAGTCACACTTTAGTCTACAACTCCTATGGCTAGCTTTATAAATCACTTCTGGCTCCAACTATTACATGCACACAGAAATAAACCTGGTAAAAGTCTTTGTGCCATCACGATGCCAAGCCTCTGTAATGTTGCTTTACAATACCAAGCCTGGTAATGTTGCTGCACGATGCCAAGCCTGTATAATGTTTCTCCACAATACCAAGCCTGTATAATGTTGCTCCACAATATCAAGCATGTGTATGTTACAGAATGCATGGAAGAGGTATACGCTAACTATACAATAGGGATTTTGAGGTGTACAGAATGCAAAGATCCCTGTCAGTGAGTGGCCTCACCTCCATTATATATTCTATATTGTTCTATTGGTGTATGTTACTAACTCAGACGCACTAGTACTACTTGCTGGTGTACTAGTACTACTTGCTGGTGTGTATGTACATCAGTATACAGAAGCGAGTTATGTGTTATGCAGGCAAAGTCAATTTGATGTGATTCCATCATCTGCCAGCTGGCCTACACCCTCATATATGGTGAGTACGTATAAAGTTGCCGTTTACTGTTTGCTTTTGTCACTCCCTCCAGCTATGGCACTTGCCTGTGACACCCCAGCAGGATTACTTTCGACAGTCGCTGATCAGTTCCAGTGGATGTACTTGCAACAATTTCCTCCTTTCCTTCCATTCAATGCACTCGGTGAGATTCATACAACTACATGAGAACTCGGGGGGGGGGGGGGGGGGGGGGGGTGCAGATTCTCTTCAATCAGATTGAAAACAAAGCAACCTTTAGAATAGATTTGGGCACAGTTTCCGCTCATGTTTGTTTAAAACAAAACATCGCGTTTGGCAGCAACAATTTTACACTCACTGGTCTGCAAACTAGACCACTTGTGCAGGTATACGCCAAGGTTGTGCGTGTACACACCTGTTATCTGTGTCTACACCACTGTATTGTGTGTCTACACTACTGTTGTGTGTGCCTACACCACTGTTATGTGTGCCTACACCACTGTTGTGTATGCCTACACCACTGTTATGTGTGCCTACACCGCTGTTATGTGTGCCTACACCACTGTTGTGTATGCCTACACCACTATTATGTATGCCTACACCACTGTTATGTGTGCTTACACCACTGTTGTGTGTGCCTTCACCACTGTTGTGTATGCCTACACCACTTCTACGTGTGCCTACACCACTGTTGTGTATGCCTACACCACTGTTGTGTGTGCCTACACCACTGTTATGTGTGCCTACACCACTGTTGTGTGTGCCTACACCACGGTTATGTGCCTATACCACTGTTATGTATGCCTACACCACTGTTATGTGTGCCTATACCACTGTTATGTGTGCCTATACCACTGTTGTGTGTGCCTACACCACTGAAATTTATTCACAGGAGAGTTTTCAGTTGGAAGTGCAGGAGGATTATCCAAATCTGTATGATACGCTAAAGATTAAATACCCAAATGAAAGTAGCCTAAGAGTGCCAATCCAACAGAACCTGTTGCAGTTACAGATTTACTATGAGAAGTTGTCTGTCACTCAGATTACAGAAAAACCTCAAGTCACCGACTTCCAGTTTATATCTGACTTAGGTGAGATTATAAAGCCCCACAATAAAACAGCAGTCCAGTATCCACCTATGCCAATCATAATGTATTATTTCACTATCTGCGTGCTAGCTGGCTGTATGCAAGGTTACAGGTGACATGAGCACTGCTTTACCTTTAGTGCAGTCTACACAACTCGTATGACATGTCATTACTCCCGCCAGCATTCATGTGCAGGCAGCATTTCACCAATTAGTTCAATGTTTCATGTTTGCCATGTCGGTCACTCATGCAACTGAAAACACATTCATGTAGGAGGATTATTCAAATCTATAAATATGCTGATGAATATACAAATAAACATGCCCATTCCACAGAATTGGTTGAAGTCGAACACATGCACGATTCAACTCTTCCTAACTAAAATAACAAGTATTGAAGCTGATTACCCTTGTAGGGAGGGGAGGACATACACTCCATCAAACAGCCCTCTCACGGAGGTTTTTCTTCATTTTAAACTCTGTATTGTATTGGTCATGGAACTACAGCCGCGTCACTATTTTGTGTATGAATTACTTACTACATATTGTTGCTATCATAAACACAAAATGAACTTTAAAACCAGAGACCCAGGAGCACCTGAAGTTATTTTTAATAATGCAGAACAGATCTAGGTAGGAAAATATTTTGTTAATTTAGTATTCCTTTTCATTTCAAACCTCTTTTTCCTGTTGCTCATGCTCAACAGCACATACTAAGATTTCAGTTTATGTAGCAACAAGTCGGTAGTTTGGTGGAATATACATACCATGCATTGTATTCAACCCCGTATTATACGCACAAAAAAGAAACTCCTGTCTCATCACAAACTAAGTTTGCTGGTTCGACAAACATAAACGTGAATGATGTAATGAACCTGACACTTTCCACAGTTGAAACTGAAGCTACCGAGCTACCTGTAGAGCCCAGCGGTGTGACATCACAGGAAGGCAACGTACTACTTGCGCTCAAATTTATAATATGTGGACTGACAATCAGTAGATCCAATAAATTGCAGAGATTTATACTGTATCTCATCCATGACTATTGTTACTAGCTGCCAACCATTATATCATTTATTCTACCTGCAGGTGGATCACTAGGACTATGGGTTGGTTGGTCTATGCTTACAGTATTTGAGTTTGTTGAACTTGCAACGGACCTGCTGGTGTTTTGCTGCCTTAAGTCAAAGAGTCGGCAGCAAAATGTCAACCAACCAACTGTTAAATGGGGCCACCGCACATCACCTGTATGAGGTTGTCGCTGATATAAACATCATGGGCTGACCAGCTCAGTGCAATAACTCAAGCTTTTATACATCTAAAAACAGTTATTTTTTATTATACTACATATATCACACAATATATTTATATATCATGAACAGTTAGCATGCAACAACATGTATTTTAACATCTGATCTCAACAATAAAACCTATCTCTCTTCTCACGCTTGCAGACTTGCCCGTATATTGGTAGATACAATCAGATATTCCCCTGTCAAATAAAAGATAGCATGTGTGAGGTGTTGTAGGCGGTAGGTAGGTAGTACAGAGTCACTAGACATAGAAGGATGAGTGTAATGTTTGTGATTGATCGACAGCCTACTGTAACTGCTATGTGTAACTGCTATGTGTAACTGCTATGTGTAACTGCTATGTGTAACTGCTATGTGTAACTGCTATGTGTAACTGCTATGTGTAACTGCTATGTGTAACTGCTATGTGTACCATATGACTCCATCTGTCTTAAATCTATCCAATAAATGGGGAGGGAGACGATCTCAAACATATAGAACCCAAAATAAAACTTAAGTTTTCAAGGCTTTTTATTACAAGAGGAGTTCAGTTCTGGTCCTCATAAACATTTGGAGTTGTTGCACCACAATAAATAGACAACTCCCACAAACACCACAAATACCTAATTCTAAACCGGTAAGGTTGAAATGTGAAATAACAGTTGAAGAGTATTTTATGGAGAGAAGTGTATCTAGTAAGGCTACCAAAGTGTATCTAGTAAGGCTACCAGAGTGTATCTAGTAAGGCTACCAGAGTATATCTAGTAAGGCTACTAGAGTGTATCTAGTAAGGCTACCAGAGTGTATCTAGTAAGGCTACCAGAGTGTATCTAGTAAGGCTACCAGAGTGTATCTAGTAAGACTACTAGAGTGTATGTAGTAGGGCTACCAGAGTGTATCTAGTAAGGCTACTAGAGTGTATCTAGTAAGGCTAGCAGAGTATATCTAGTAAGGCTACCAGAGTGTATCTAGTAAGGCTACCAGAGTATATCTAGTAAGGCTACCAGAGTGTATCTAGTAAGGCTACCAGAGTGTATCTAGTGAGGCTACCAGAGTGTATCTAGTAAGGCTACCAGAGTGTATCTAGTAAGGCTACCAGAGTATATCTAGTAAGGCTACCAGAGTGTATCTAGTAAGGCTACCAGAGTGTATCTAGTGAGGCTACCAGAGTGTATCTAGTAAGGCTACCAGAGTATATCTAGTAAGGCTACCAGAGTGTATCTAGTAAGGCTACCAGAGTGTATCTAGTGAGGCTACCAGAGTGTATCTAGTAAGGCTACCAGAGTGTATCTAGTAAGGCTACCAGAGTGTATCTAGTAAGGCTACTAGAGTGTATCTAGTAAGGCTACTAAAGTATATCTAGTAAGGCTACCAGAGTGTATCTAGTAAGGCTACTAGAGTGTATCTAGTAAGGCTACCAGAGTATATCTAGTAAGGCTACCAGAGTGTATCTAGTAAGGCTACCAGAGTGTATCTAGTAAGGCTACTAAAGTATATCTAGTAAGGCTACCAGAGTGTATCTAGTAAGGCTACCAGAGTGTATCTAGTAAGGCTACCAGAGTGTATCTAGTAAGGCTACCAGAGTATATCTAGTAAGGCTACCAGAGTGTATCTAGTAAGGCTACCAGAGTATATCTAGTAAGGCTACCAGAGTGTATCTAGTAAGGCTACCAGAGTGTATCTAGTAAGGCTACTAGAGTGTATCTAGTAAGGCTACCAGAGTATATCTAGTAAGGCTACCAGAGTGTATCTAGTAAGGCTACCAGAGTGTATCTAGTAAGGCTAGCAGAGTGTATCTAGTAAGGCTACCAGAGTATATCTAGTAAGGCTACCAGAGTGTATCTAGTAAGGCTACTAGAGTGTATCTAGTAAGGCTACTAGAGTGTATCTAGTAAGGCTACCAGAGTGTATCTAGTAAGGCTACTAGAGTGTATCTAGTAAGGCTACTAAAGTATATCTAGTAAGGCTACCAGAGTGTATCTAGTAAGGCTACCAGAGTGTATCTAGTAAGGCTACCAGAGTGTATCTAGTAAGGCTACCAGAGTATATCTAGTAAGGCTACCAGAGTGTATCTAGTAAGGCTACCAGAGTATATCTAGTAAGGCTACCAGAGTGTATCTAGTAAGGCTACCAGAGTGTATCTAGTAAGGCTACCAGAGTGTATCTAGTAAGGCTAGCAGAGTGTATCTAGTAAGGCTACCAGAGTGTATCTAGTAAGGCTAGCAGAGTGTATCTAGTAAGGCTACCAGAGTGTATCTAGTAAGGCTACCAGAGTGTATCTAGTAAGGCTACTAGAGTGTATCTAGTAAGGCTACCAGAGTGTATCTAGTAAGGCTACTAGAGTGTATCTAGTACGGCTACCAGAGTGTATCTAGTAAGGCTACCAGAGTGTATCTAGTAAGGCTACCAGAGTGTATCTAGTAAGGCTACCAGAGTGTATCTAGTAAGGCTACCAGAGTGTATCTAGTAAGGCTACCAGAGTGTATCTAGTAAGGCTACCAGAGAGTATCTAGTAAGGCTACTAGAGTGTATCTAGTAAGGCTACCAGAGTGTATCTAGTAAGGCTACCAGAGTGTATCTAGTAAGGCTACCAGAGTGTATCTAGTAAGGCTACCAGAGTGTATCTAGTAAGGCTACCAGAGTGTATCTAGTAAGGCTACCAAATTAGCAACCAAAAAATGCAGCTGAAGGTCTGTGAGGCATAGAAGCACCAACGTACCTCTACATGATGAGCATACAAAGCACCCACCTGCACACAGTACACTATACCACATACAGTACACTATACCACACACAGTACACTATACCACACACAGTACACTATACCACACACAGTACACTGTACCACACACAGTACACTATACCACACACAGTACACTATACCACACACAGTACACTATACCACACACAGTACACTATACCACACACAGTACACTATACCACACACAGTACACTATACCACACACAGTACACTGTACCACACACAGTACACTATACCACACACAGTACACTATACCACACACAGTACACTATACCACACACAGTACACTATACCACACACAGTACACTATACCACACACAGTACACTATACCACACACAGTACAATCTACCACACACAGTACACTATACCACACACAGTACACTATACCACACACAGTACACTATACCACACACAGTACACTATACCACACACAGTACACTATACCACACACAGTACACTATACCACACACAGTACACTATACCACACACAGTACACTATACCACACACAGTACACTGTACCACACACAGTACACTATACCACACACAGTACAATCTACCACACACAGTACATTATACCACACACAGTACACTGTACCACACACAGTACACTATACCACACACAGTACAATCTACCAATCAGTATACCATAGAATGTGGTACTAGGTCTTATCAGTATTAGTAGATATTAGATTATTTATAAAAAGAATTACAATGAGTTGTATACACCTACCATGGTGTGGAGTGAGCAACTCCCAAACTGCACACGACCACCGTCAGGAACGGAGAAATTGTGTAAAGGGACGCAACTCCAGCTGCTACCTTTCCTCACAGAAGTTCATTCCAATTGAATGTTGCTGACAATCTAAGGGCAGAAGAGCGTATCAGGTTGAAGATTTATTGATTGCAGACAACCAAATGACAGTAAAGGGATGTTTCACATGTAGTACAACAATAACTAGTGACATACTAGACATTTTCATATAGCAATCAACAGTGATTGCCGTTGTCTAATGTATGGATTAGTGCCAGCACCACTCTCATCACAATTCAGTGAAAGTTGCTAATAGAAGCAAAAAAGGCTGAGAAATTGCGCATGCTTCACCTCCAGGGCACGGCAAGTCTCACAACTACCTAGCTATCTGATAGTAGGGCACGGCAAGTCTCACAACTACCTAGCTATCTGCTACTAGGGCACGGCAAGTCTCACAACTACCTAGCTATCTGATAGTAGGGCACGGCAAGTCTCACAACTACCTAGCTATCTGATAGTAGGGCACGGCAAGTCTCACAACTACCTAGCTATCTGCTACTAGGGCACGGCAAGTCTCACAACTACCAAGCTATCTGCTACTAAGGCACGGCAAGTACCACAACTACCAAGCTATCTGCTACTAGGGCACGGCAAGTACCACAACTACCAAGCTATCTGCTACTAGGGCACGGCAAGTCTCATAACTACCAAGCTATCTGATACTAGGGCACGGCAAGTACCATAACTACCAAGCTATCTGCTACTAGGGCACGGCAAGTACCACAACTACCAAGCTATCTGCTACTAGGGCACGGCAAGTACCACAACTACCAAGCTATCTGCTACTAGGGCACGGCAAGTACCACAACTACCTAGCTATCTGATAGTAGGGCACGGCAAGTACCACAACTACCAAGCTATCTGCTACTAGGGCACGGCAAGTCTCACAACTACCTAGCTATCTGATACTAGGGCACGGCAAGTACCACAACTACCTAGCTATCTGATACTAAGGCACGGCAAGTACCACAACTACCTAGCTATCTGATAGTAGGGCACGGCAAGTACCACAACTACCAAGCTATCTGCTACTAGGGCACGGCAAGTACCACAACTACCAAGCTATCTGCTACTAAGGCACGGCAAGTACCACAACTACCAAGCTATCTGCTACTAGGGCACGGCAAGTCTCACAACTACCTAGCTATCTGATAGTAGGGCACGGCAAGTCTCATAACTACCAAGCTATCTGATAGTAGGGCACGGCAAGTACCACAACTACCTAGCTATCTGATACTAAGGCACGGCAAGTACCACAACTACCTAGCTATCTGCTACTAGGGCACGGCAAGTCTCATAACTACCTAGCTATCTGCTACTAGGGCACGGCAAGTACCACAACTACCAAGCTATCTGCTACTAGGGCACGGCAAGTCTCATAACTACCTAGCTATCTGCTACTAGGGCACGGCAAGTACCACAACTACCAAGCTATCTGCTACTAGGGCACGGCAAGTACCACAACTACCTAGCTATCTGATAGTAGGGCACGGCAAGTACCACAACTACCAAGCTATCTGCTACTAGGGCACGGCAAGTCTCACAACTACCTAGCTATCTGATACTAGGGCACGGCAAGTACCACAACTACCAAGCTATCTGCTACTAGGGCACGGCAAGTCTCATAACTACCTAGCTATCTGCTACTAGGGCACGGCAAGTCTCATAACTACCAAGCTATCTGCTACTAGGGCACGGCAAGTCTCATAACTACCTAGCTATCTGATACTAGGGCACGGCAAGTACCACAACTACCAAGCTATCTGCTACTAGGGCACGGCAAGTCTCATAACTACCTAGCTATCTGCTACTAGGGCACGGCAAGTACCACAACTACCAAGCTATCTGCTACTAGGGCACGGCAAGTACCACAACTACCTAGCTATCTGATAGTAGGGCACGGCAAGTACCACAACTACCAAGCTATCTGCTACTAGGGCACGGCAAGTCTCACAACTACCTAGCTATCTGATACTAGGGCACGGCAAGTACCACAACTACCTAGCTATCTGATACTAGGGCACGGCAAGTACCACAACTACCAAGCTATCTGCTACTAGGGCACGGCAAGTACCACAACTACCAAGCTATCTGCTACTAGGGCACGGCAAGTCTCATAACTACCAAGCTATCTGCTACTAGGGCACGGCAAGTACCATAACTACCAAGCTATCTGCTACTAGGACACAGCAAGTCTCATAACTACCAAGCTATCTGCTATGGATCAATAATAAAAAAACGACTTTCACTGAACCATTTTGGCTGCAAAATCTCAAACCCGATAATTAGGGTACCAATCACCACATTTAATAAAAGTGAACGCGAAAATTTAAAATATTGCATTAGAAGCATTTTATTACGCCTTATAATAGATATTTTGAGCAGGAATTTTTGCGCATCATTATGATATTAAAGACGAGAATTGCCTCTATTCAATGAATTGTTGGTAACTGTTGAACAGTCAACGCTTTGAAAGTTTAAAAAAAATAAACTGACTAACTGTAACAAATATCCAGTATTTAATAAAACAATGCAACATGCTTATTCATCGAATGCAATCAATAGTTATTAGTATTTTAGAAAATTGAAAATTATTGCTCCTCGCATTAGTTTTTCTTCTTTTATGGAGGATTAGACTAATCTTCTCAGAAACCGTAATTGATTGAACCACAAAATTCTTTGCGTTGTAATATTTGGGTATTGAGGCTCTATAATTTTTAAAACTTTTCTTTCTAGAACATTCCAAAACACAGTAATTCAAGCGTAAAAACGGGTCGACTGTCATAATGGCTTTGAAAAATAGAGACCGATTGACGAAAATTGACCAAATTTTGTTATGGTAGTGCGCTTTACTCATTTTTTACGCCTATTTTACAAAACACCATTCAAAATCAATGCGGAGGCGGCCACCTTGGTTTTCAGACATGAAAGTCGTTTTTAAGTACAAAGCAGCTTGACTTTGAGAACCAGCGGGTCAATTCAGCTGAAATTTGCAACACAGGAGTACGACAGTATGTTGATATACCATTTGGACTTCAAAGCAATCGCACCAAATGGTTTAAAGTTTTTCCATTTTCAAATTTTAAAACTCATCAAAATTAGCAGTTTTCAATGAGTTCTCGGAGAAGCATGAAATAAGTCGACGAAAAACCAAAATGTTAGCCATGTAGCCCTATATGTGGTTTTTCAAAAATTTGAACTTGCAAGCTTCCTTTCTAAATGGCAACACAGCTATTCCATTTAAAAAAAGGCTTCAAAATCAAAATATGGCCGTGACTCAAGAACCATAACTCGGATTGACATAATTTCTGCACCAAAACGTTAACCTTGACATGCCCTTTAAGACAACCATTCATGTGATGACACTCTTTGCTTGCAAAGGTTCAAGGTACGGCACTGAATATAAATTGAGAATCGCTTCAGCCAACTTTGCTCAGTGAACAGTTATTTGAATGAGCGAATCTTTTGTCAAGGCAATTTCTATGAGAAATGGTGTCTATGTGACTAGAGAAATAAAATCTGAATAAAAAAAAAATTGAGCAGTATTTCACAAAGTGAGCACACTAAAATAGTTTTTGTATGTATATAGGCCAAGCATGCTTTTTATTATTAGCCATTTATGTGCAGTGTCAACATTGCTCGATGGCTTATTAATGGTTAATATTGCTGTTAACAGGACCTGCGTATGTTCACCAGTGGTGGAAATCTTTTCTACATTAAAAAGTCTTCGGTTTGCAAGGATGTATTTATTGATAAACCTTATAACTAGTAACATTTAGCGTATTTTTAATGCACTTAGTCAAGGATAGTAGGGTGGTGCAGTTGGTAGAAGGTGTGGTTTCACTAACAACAAACTGGAGTTCAAACCACACAAGACACCATCTTTTTGTTGCTATATTTTCTAAAATACTCTTGTTCTTACTTGTAAACACAAATCAATGTCTAGTACAATTGGTTTCTTATCATAGATTCCAACTTAAAGCCAAAAGTCTCGAGATTCCGCCCGTGGCATATACATTAAGCATTGAGCTATTGATTACTGATGTTTTAGTGAATGGAAGGACAAGAAGATTTTCTATAAGAACTTTCACTTTTTGATCGAAAATGGTGACACAAAATCTTATTTAGAAGCCTCAGGGTTAAACCGAACGCGTGGCAACTCCAAACTTTTCAAATGCAGCAAACGTATGTTGCTACAGAAATAGACAGACAGGTAGACCGCTGGAAATAGTTTTTGTTAAATGGAAACTTCCATATTGGCAGTGGTTAACTGGGAGAGCTAATAAACTCACCACAGCTCCAAGCACCTGCCTATACCATCATATACACGCACATTTTCCTAGGAGGTGCTCTCCATCTGCATATATCATTCTGTGTATATGGATGAGCTGTAACAGATAAGGGTGAAGGTTACATCATACTGCACACTCCATATATGGTGATACATGTATAAGAGAGAACAAGTAGCTTAAACTAATAAGTTAGAATTTTTAAAAAGAGAAAATGATGTGATGTTCACACTACATTATCGAAACTACCGGTACGACGCTTTGCTTTTCAACAGGAAGAAATTCGATCAACCCGATTGCCCGCCATACAACCGAAAAATATTATAAGCGATTGAAGAAATCAACTTTTGAGACATTAGGTGTCTCTTAAAGTTGTGATGGAAGAACTTTCATGAGTGTGTTCGGTAGAATTGCCGCAGACGAGTCTTCATGATGAAAAGAGTTGATGGCATCTGTTGCCAGAAGTAATATCTAGACACCTTGAGATCAGCTACAGAGAAGTCATACCTCAACCAGATTTCTTTTTCTCACAGCTGATATTTTGAGGGGGTCGATTTGTTTGACTCTAGAACATCAAACCCGCCTAATCTCAGCTGATCCACCAGCTGATAGATCTGACAGCATCAGTTGAATCTGCAGGGAGGTCCAACATATGTGCTTACTCTATCCGCCAGCAAAAGCTACAGAGCATCGCATTCATAACATCCATCACTCATCATGATGTTATTGCGGTTTAAGTACTTTTCATACTAATGATGCGCTAACATCACAAATCTATCAATCGACATTGAAAGAGCGCAGCAACACTTGTAAACATGTACAGTTCAGCAAGACTGTGCTTTATCGGAATAGCCTGTATTTCAGCTGGTCACTCGCATAGAACACAGCTAATGAATTTCCTGGTGCAAACAAAAAATGTGCAGCCAGAGTTGCTGGCCAGATTTGCAGGTTTGGCAAGTCTCTATTTGAGGTGTTTGTGGTTCAGCTAAGTGTTGCTGATTGCTTATTATAAAATAAGCATGATTAAGATATTGCATATTCTAGTATGATCTGCAGTGATATGATGATTTTAAAAGTTGGCATTTGTTCTTTTGTCTTTTTTTCATCATTGACAACCAATAGGAGTATCCACTGCCACTGTGAAGAAACTCACTTACTATAATAATCTGAAAATACAACAAACATGTTATTCTTATGAGCTACTATGCAATTATTAATCATGAGTTTTGTCAAGCTTGAGCAAATTATTTGAGGAAACTGCAGGTTAATGTTCTAGTAAACTTAACAGCATCACCCACCACCATATTTAGTTTATCAAATTATGATTACATTTACTTGCAACAATATTTTGGCTTTTCTTGGGAAACTGCCATTTGAAATTGCATGAACTTGATTTCAGCTGTTACAAGTGAAATGCGATCAAAAACTGCTGTGAAGTTGTACTATTTCAGTTTCAGCGCAACTGATAGCACGTTCATTCACAATAGACGCTTTTCTCAATTTTTCGATATAGTTCGCTGCTATAAAGCTATAGGGTCGATTTGGCAAAATTAGAATTGTTCACATAAGTGGCTTTCCAAAAATTTTCATGGAGCAGAGATCCATGATCACAAAAGCGTTTTTAGCGACTCGACAGTTTTGCCATCGTTAGTAATTGCATTCTAATAACCACGGTGGTGTTCACAACATTGAACAAAAGCTCATTCTTGTTTCGGTCAGTTGTCGTGTGCTAGGATGTGGCCGTATGCACAAGGTAGATGTGAGAGGTGTTTGGCAAGCTATAAGGGGTTTAATATTTAGCGGTAAACTTTCTTGGAGGCAAAGATGTGATAGGCCATCGCATACGGCAATGGATGGAAAACAAATACAAAGTCAAAATTCCCTTCCAAATACATTTTAGGTAGGCAACTCAGCTCTTTGTTAAAATTGTCGCAATCATCAATCTGTGGTACTCTGTTATAGCTCCTTTATGATGGGACACAATCATCAATCTGTGGTCTTCTGTTATAGCTCCTTTATGATGGGAGTGTCACAATCATCAATCTGTGGTCCTCTGTTAAAGCTCCTTTATGGTGGGAGTGTAACAATTATCAATCTGTGGTCCTCTGTTATAGCTCCTTTATGGTGGGAGTGTCACAATCATCAATCTGTGGTACTCTGTTATAGCTCCTTTATGGTAGGAGTGTCACAATCATCAATCTGTGGTACTCTGTTATAGCTCCTTTATGGTGGGAGTGTCACAATCATCAATCTGTGGTACTCTGTTATAGCTCCTTTATGGTGGGAGTGTCACAATCATCAATCTGTGGTGTTCTGTTATAGCTCCTTTATGGTGGGACACAATCAATAATCTGTGGTACTCTGTTATAGCTCTTTTATGATGGGACACAATCATCAATCTGTGGTACTCTGTTATAGCTCCTTTATGATGGGAGTGTCACAATCATCAATCTGTGGTACTCTGTTATAGCTCCTTTATGGTGGGACACAATCATCAATCTGTGGTACTCTGTTATAGCTCCTTTATGGTGGGAGTGTCACAATCATCAATCTGTGGTCCTCTGTTAAAGCTCCTCTATGATGGGAGTGTAACAATTATCAATCTGTGGTCCTCTGTTATAGCTCCTTTATGGTAGGAGTGTCACAATCATCAATCTGTGGTCTTCTGTTATAGCTCCTTTATGGTGGGAGTGTCACAATCATCAATCTGTGGTCTTCTGTTATAGCTCCTTTATGGTAGGAGTGTCACAATCATCAATCGGTGGTCCTCTGTTATAGCTCCTTTATGGTGGGAGTGTCACAATCATCAATCTGTGGTCCTCTGTTATAGCTCCTTTATGGTGGGAGTGTCACAATCATCAATCTGTGGTGTTCTGTTATAGCTCCTTTATGGTGGGACACAATCATCAATCTGTGGTACTCTGTTATAGCTCTTTTATGATGGGACACAATCATCAATCTGTGGTACTCTGTTATAGCTCCTTTATGGTGGAAGTGTCACAATCATCAATCTGTGGTCCTCTGTTATAGCTCCTTTATGGTGGGAGTGTCACAATCATCAATCTGTGGTCCTCTGTTATAGCTCCTTTATGGTAGGAGTGTCACAATCATCAATCTGTGGTCCTCTGTTATAGCTCCTTTATGGTGGGAGTGTCACAATTATCAATCTGTGGTACTCTGTTATAGCTCCTTTATGGTGGGAGCATAAAGTAAAGTGGAGTAGAATGAAAATTTTCAAAAAATATTGTTAAGGGTTATTGATTACATGCAATCTACTGCTATTGATTTATCATTATTAACAGTTTTATTGTTCGTTTCTTATCATTTTTTGCTGTTCAATTTCAATTCTGTATTGTTTTCCCATTGACACCATTGATTTATTATAGTGCTATTACTCATCAAGAGTGTTATGTCGTTGTGCACAAAAAAAGATTTTACATCAGCAAATAATTACTATAATTCATAAACATTATTACTGCTCCAGCAATAAAAATATTTAATAAAAAGCGATAGATTCGTCTCAGAGTTGACAAAATTTCACAAAAAGACACGAAACCCACATAACAATGATAGCTAAACACTTCATCGAATTTCAGTCCGAAATGCAAGAATCAAATCCAGTTGGACACAAGCTAATTTCATCCTCACATTGCCATTGCATACTAGCCATAGGCACCAGAACAGAACTGGTAATAAGCTAAAACACAGCACAAATGAAACAATATGTCAAGTCACTGGGGCCAGCTGTGACAAAACAACAAAAAATCCAACTGAAGTACAATTTCCGGATCATTAACCGGAGATTGAAAAATCTGGCCAACAGTATCTAGTACAGCGGTGCTCCTGATACTCATCACAACGAGTAATCCCGGTGTAGTTTTTGTGATTAATATTTATAGCAAATTAAATTAGTCTTCACTTCAAGTAACACGATTTCCTGAAGAATGAAAAACATACAGATAACACATTGGCCACTGCTCAAGACTTGAGAAGTAGAATGCAGCTTGAAATCACCCTAGGGTTGTGAGAAAAATTTTAGATATTGTGATGAAAATTTTTTTGTAGAGCTGTAATCTTCAGTTCAATCCATCGATTAGGCAAACTTCTCATAACGCTACAAATTAGAAAAAAATTATAGTTAAAGAAAGAGCTCCAAAAAGACTCAATGCACCAAAATTTTCGAAAAAAATATGATGACAACTGAAGTCATGTGAACAAAAGAGTGGGTGCACCTGTATTAAATGATGGTCGCTGATGCAGCGCAAGTTGCCTTTCACAGGATTTAGCGACTTCCAAATTAACCAACTGTTGTAGCGCAGATAAATACAGGGCATTATGTTCATACAGTTGAGCTGATGAGGTGATGTAATAATAATTTTTTTCTACAAGGTAGTAGTTAGCTATTCAGTGAAAAACTTTTTACTTACCTGTGTCATGAAATTTTGAGTTATTAAAAATAGGCATAAAAAGTAATATTAAAAACATACATTAAATTGAAAAATGTGACAAAATTTTTCATTTCTTTAGTGTGTGTGCCAAAGTTAATAATAATGACCAGAATCTCTTCAATTGTTACTTCATAAATGAAATAAATGTTGTTTGATGAAAAAATATCAAGAATTTATCACCCCCAACGATATAATGGTATTTCCATGGTTGTTTACATTATATTCAGGCTTAAATAAAAACAAATCAAGGATATGCTATATACTATGCAACAAAACTGGTCACTTGTCACTTGCTAGGCCGGTGCGTCACAGCCTGGGCTAACATTGCACCGCTACCAAAAGTGCATGTCTTTCAGTGACGAGTAATCAAGACAAACTTCAAAGAAAGATCGCTTTTTGGAGAGGCCATTTGTTTGCATAGGCATAATCAATAGTGAATTTGTTTTTCCAGACAAACTAATTAACAGGCAAGATTTTTTTCAGACTTGTAACCATATCAAGAACTTTATTTTTTAAATGACTGAATACGAATCCATCACCCCAATTTCTACTGAAATATACTAACTGGCAAATCATCCCAAAACATCTAACAACCTATAAAAATCAAATTGGAATGATTAATTTATTTCGTTGTAAGAAACACGAAAAAGCATAAAACATGAAATCAAACAATTTTTTTTTAAATTCATGTTATAGTATTAATGAGTGTAGTGTCAAAAGTAGCGTAAAAAATGGTTTCTTAAAACGAAGTTTAAAAGAAATGTACATTCCGGCAAGAAGATTTTGATTTGAAGCGAGGATGCAAAGTTTCTCTTGCAGTGTCCAGATATCCTCAGGTAGCATGACTTCTGTGCTTCACCGCTGTAAAGAATCTTTATCTCGCTGCTGCCACTAAGAAAATCTTTTTGCTTTTCTTTCAGCCTTTTAGCAAAAGCAAATTGAAGCATAAAAACAACAAAAGTGAAATCACCAAAGACAAACCCTGCTTCAAAAAATAACTTGTGCATTGTTGAAAATTAGATCAGTCCACACAGCACAAATTTTTTGCGGCCAAGTCGGGAGTAATAAATAACTTGTAGCTCCTTTAACTTTCGGTATTACAACAGATGAAGATTAGTAGACACAGAAATTGTGTATAATTGCCGGAGGGATAGGTGAAAGAAATATTAAAGCCCTTCCACTCGAGGCTTTTCATGTCAGGGTACTTGACTGAGTAAAACCATCCTTAAATAAGCTTCCTGTCCGATGAAAAATGGTTTAAAAAGGAAACCAGTTACCCCTCTATCAACAATAGATTATCGTCTAATAGCTAATGCCAAGAGAGTGCAGTTCACTGATGACAAGTGAGCATTAGCTAACAGGTCATCAGATTGCTTTTGTTAAGGGAAACTCACCACCTAGTATATCTGGGCACAAGTAATAAAAATCTAGAACAGTTATATGACCACAGACATCATTTGGTGGTTCTTTATAACAAACAGACCTGCTGGTTAAAAACATCTAATAACATGCATATTCCAAACACATGGTAGTGCTGAATTCACCATCAATATACAACATTGATGTTGGAAACATTTGATGTAGTTTGATAAAGCTCGGTTTCCACCTAACCAGCTTTACCGTGCGGTGAGCATACGCAGAGCAATTGCTCTAGTGTAAACCATTCATAAATGTACAGAAGCCAAATGGCTGCCAAAGCAAATTGAAACAGTTCAACTTTTCTGTGGCTCATGCAGCGCAAGTGTCAACCTGTTTGCGGTAATACTTTGGCTATTTGTCGCAAATGTCATAGCATCGTGCGGATATGTTTTGCGGTGCTTCATCAGTATTTACGAGTTTTTCATTACCTTTCCAACAAATTACCAATAAATTATACTTTCCTTCGATAATAGTGCAGCTTCATCTTCATTGTGAACCTCATTTACGTATTATCTACCACCTCACAGTAATAGCTGCCATTATGATTATTATCGGTTCATCATCACAGTAATAACAAATTAATAAAAAATGTCATTAATCATTATTATTTATTATTATTGTTAATTATTCCGAACTACTATAATATTATCATTAGTATTTATTATGGTTGCTACCAACAATCAACCATTTATCATATTATTATTATTTTGTTTGTTGACAGAGAAATCATGCTGACTTTCTATATTGACTTGTTGTTGTAAGAAGTATGCATTCAATTTGTAAGTATATTAATTGATTGAAGTATTTGCTAAGTATGATTTGGTTAACCATGTTTTTATTTACGTCTATAAATTTGACTAATTATTTACTAAAAGAAAACTTGAAAAATCCATTTTTTTTGTTGGGCTTAGATCTTATTATTTGGTTGTTGACTTGAAAAATTTTGTTTAGTCATAACCTTTCCTCTATTAGATAAATTGACTGTGACTATTTTGTCTAGTACTTTTCATAACTTGTACTTTAAAATGCATTGAGTCAATACAATTTTGTGTTTTTCATCATGTATATGGCGGGGTTAATTCTGCGAATTTTACATCACGAATTAAGTTACTTGTTATGAAAAACTTCAAAAATAGCAGTTTTTAATATTATTTGAAGCTATTGTGAACTTTTTGTGTAACCAGACAGTACCCCCAAGCTTAACCAATGGTAGCTTTGAGGTTCCCTCAAGTCAGCCAGCCAGCAAATCACCTTTTGAAAGTGAAGCAAACAAAGTTGCCTCACCATAAGTTAACCTCAAGGGTACCTGAAGGCGGGTACCTGCCAAGTGGGAACCAAGCTTAACTCAATGCGCACTTCGACACTACTATTGGTATCTCTAAGTGAGCTTGTTGTGTACTGCCTAGTTAACAGCGTTCATACAAACAATGAATAATATTGAAAAATTTTATTGCAAGGATCATGAACATTGACAGCCAAAGTTACAATAAATTTTTTTATAACAGTATGAAGAAATGATTAAAATGAACAGTGAAAGGTTAAAATACACTACAAAGCACCACAACTACAAGGTCTTTCAAATTTTCTTAGGAGAAATCATTGGTTCATTTGACAAGTATGGTTAAAAATAAAGTTTTCAAACATAGGCTGTAGCAAATAAATTAATAAATAATAAATACACGCTTTTTACACTTTTTAAACCCACAAGTGGGAAAACAAAATGTAAACCAATGGAAAATAGTAACAAACTAACCATAAATAATTAATGGTTGGTAGATAATAAATACAATAAATGAAATAAATCCAATTTTATGGTAAGAAATAAATAATATAAAAACGTTTGCAGATCATCCTAATTACAACAAACTGATAATAATAATAATAATAATATGACAGCTGTCAGAGTGAGGCTACAGTCAATGATAATTTTTAACTTTTACAATAGAGAGAAACAAGGTCATTTGAATAATCCAACTTTAATTAATTAAAATTCACATAAACTATGCATAGCGAAAAATAGCACCGCAACACATGTGGGAATATAAAAACGAGAAAAATTGCATTTGTTGTAACTATCGGTGTACACCGCTAATTGATTCACACTCAAACTATTACCACATGAGCCACCCTAAAGCTGAAAATTTCCAACTTGTCTAAGCAGTTGCGTTGCCCCAAGCAAAGTTGTGATTGACAGGTGAACAGTTAGGGCACAGCTGTTGACTCTGTGGCAAATAATGCTGAGTGGGAAGCCAACTTTAGCATCGAGTATTGATGCAATATCATCCATTAGTGAAGAGAGGAACTGAGCTTTTAAAAAAGAGCACAAGATCACCTGGAACTGAGTATATGTACCTTAATTTTTAGCGAAATACCCACAGACATCTTCCGGACCATAATATGGCACCAAAACATCTTCAAGAAATTTTGCTTTGGAGCTCTATGCACAATATTCGAAGTTCAGAACAATGTTCTATCTATTCGCATTACACCGTCGAGTTTTCTATCACAGATTTACTTCAAAACTGTACAATTTGAGACTTTTGTGTTAAATACGTGTAGGAACGAAAAATTATCATAACGCTCCTGAAACCAATGCTCCTACCTGATGTCTTTCACTCTATGAGCATCTGTGACTGCACCAAATCTGCAACAAAGATTGGATATAAATAAGTTAGGGCATGTTTATATATCTTTCGGTAGTTTAAGACAGCCGACCTTACATAAAATAGGAAAACTGTGACTTTCCAACGTTTTGTAAATGTGGCTGCAAAGCGTAGCAGCCAGCATGTACAATGCCATAAAAACTCAGTTATTATCTGATGCAGCAAATTCATCTTTTTTGTTGTTATTCTTACTCAGAGTATTAGAAAATATTTAGGAACGCAAGAAACTCACCTGTCATTTTTCATCTTACCAAACAAGGTAATATCAAGCTGTAACATCCTATTTTCATGGCTTACGACAATGTCCCCGAAATGGTGGAAATCTTATGCTGAATAATAAGGTTTAACGTAAAATAAGTTGCAATAGCCACCATCGGCAATCATGTGATTTTAGCATCTTATCAGCTTGCATTAATAAAGGTCCAACTCTCCTGATCATCTTCATTTCACGGTGTAGCTGGATGCTTCATTTTTAAACAAAAAGTGTATTACCATATCTTCACAAGAAATTGATGAAGATATTTGTAATTAAAAAAAACAGGAAGTACACATTATGCAATTAATCTTACCTAAAAAGTATTAGAATACAAGTATTGCAACCAACATTTTATTGAGATAATATTTAAAATACAGAAATTTACACAACCAAGCATAATGTAAATCGTATCCTAAGACGCGGTCAATGCTTCACGACATGTATCAGTGTTTATTCATAGCCTCCATAACCATCTCGGTGATTCAACGACATTCGACCTCTGCTTCTGCTTTCATTATAGCGAGCTCCATATGCATCAGCAAAGCGGTTATCACCTCCTCCTGATGGATTCATATTATTATACACGTCGTATGAAGAACCTGCTCGGTTAAAATTACCCCATTCATCTGTCCCAGGAAACTGTGACAAGCCAGACTGAAACTGAGCAGCATGTCCATAGCCATAATCAGGACCAGTGCCTGATGGAACCTTCCAAGAGTTGAGAATTTTATCAATATCCAAGTTCTTCTTTCTTTTTTCAGCTTCGATTATTTTATTTATCTTGTCTTTTTCCTGCTCAATACTACCAGATATCTTTTGAGCTAAAGCTAGCTTTTGAAGCTCTAATGCTTGCGCCAATGCACCAGTCTCTTTTCCACTAGACAGCTGATTAAGATGAGATAAAGTTTTGAGTTGCTCAAAAGAATTGCTTCCTGTCAACTCATGGTGTTCTTCGGCTAACTTTACTAAATGATCATCATTCAATCCTTCAGCGTCAATCTTGGGACGATCATCCAGAAAACTAGATGGTTTGACACCAGCTGGAAGAGACGGAGGTTGATCACTAAATCTGGATTCAAACTTGGCAGCCTTTTGCTCACGCCCCGAACGTTCATTAGTTGGTTTTTCCCAATTTCTGCTCGACTTGCTACTTGGATCACTTCGTGGGTAGTAGCTACTCTTGGATTCAAAGCGATCTTCACTGCGTCTTCGAGAACGAGATCGTGACCTGGAACGGCGATAACTTCTAGAGTATCTTTGGCGACTTCGTGAACTTGCTCTACGATGATTGTAATCATTTCTGCTATACCTGTGTGAAGGGGAGAGAGACTTTTTCTTAGCCACAGCATCAGTGTCGACTACAACAATATCTGGGTCAGGTTCTGGACCTGGGGGTGACATTGACATGCTCGCATTTGATTCTGAATCATTCTCCTTCTGACTGGCTAATGCTCCAAGAAGGCCACTTAATGTGAATGATCCTAGTTGCTTAGGTAGGATTTGCTCAGACTCTTCTTCCGGAAGAGGCAACGGTTTTGGAACAGGAACTGCTTTATAAACTGGCTCTGGAACACCTGATGGAATATGTTCTCTCTTATTTTTATCATCATCTGACATTCTGTGGTGTCTGGGTGAACGACGCCTAGGAGATCGGCTACGGCGTCGAGGAGAGCGGCTGCGGCGTCTGGGTGTGCGGCTGCGACGCCTGGGGGAGCGACTACGCCGTCGAGGAGAGCGACTTCGGCGTCTTGGAGAGCGACTACGGCGTCTAGGAGAGAGGCTGGTACGTCTTGGAGAACGACTTGGCATCACTTGATAATATCTCCTTTCACCTGCAGGTTTTTCTGCAACTGCAACAGCTGAAGCATTTTGTTTACTTTCAAAAGATTCAGAGATTTTGCTCAACGATGACAAAGTAGGTTCATCTTTTTTCAATTTTATGCCAAAGCTTATCTTACTGCCCGATTTCACTTGATGCGATTTCTTCAACCATTCTGGGCTTCTTTTTCCTTGTTTGGACTTTCGCAAATTCTGAGCCAGCTCCACATTCAACAGAATAGCACCTTGGCTGGTTGGATGAAGGCCATCCCGGAGATATACATCTTTAAGAATGTAGCGACCTCTTTCTTGCACAAAAAGTTTTGCAGATAACTGACAAGTGACTACACCCGAATCACAATTTAGCTCTTCAATTTTTCTGTTGATATTGCACACTTGCTCATTGTGCTTCTGCTGCATTGCCTGATACTCGGATTTGCATTCAAGCTTTCCAGTTAGGCCATTCTTCAACAAAAATTGGTTGTGCTTTTGAAAACTCATGGGTGGAAATGTGCAAAGTACCACCATTGCACCCCTCTGTTTCAGTGTTCTAACAGCCCAGTCAATCTTGGACAATAAAAGCGCATCACCACCTGAACGAAGCACAACTTCTCGATAACCAGAAGCTTGTTTAACATCCAACAGATCAGTTATACCAAAAAACAAATAGCAGCAAACACGATATGGTTTCAATGTTGGGGATTCAAAAAGACTGAGAGCTGCTGTGACCAGATCATCTAGCTTTCCATTGGGTACAATTTCTTTTTCATCAAAGATTCTCAAGTCAAGGTTGTTTGCCATGGAGTGTCCAACGAAGCAGCATCGTTCGGGTATCTAGAAATATAATCAGGGGAACTGTTGTTATATCAAACTCACAACAATACTCAAACTGCACTTGATCGATCTTTTTCAGTTTTCTATCTGATTAGTCCATCAATCAATCAAGCGCTCTTTTCATGGAATCATGAAAACTAAAATTGTTAGTCTAGAGAACCAATATGTGATGATGTTAGCAAGTTGACAGAGATGAAGCTGTATTTGTGACAGTTATGTCATTAAAATGGTGAATAAAAAATGCGTTGGAGTTTTTAATATATGCATTGTGTTTATTCAAATATGACTACATGTATGCTAAACTAACTTTCAGAAATAATCATACATCACAACAAAATGCAACAACTTCAACAACACTATGAATGAAAAAATGATTAATATCACTTGGTGAATAAATTGGTAGATGCAAACATCTACTTGGCGCAGCTCTTATTTTTGATCATAAACAGACATGAGAAAATTTTTGATTAGAGATTCATTTGATACAAGTCATGCATTATTTAACATATGAATGGTTATTAAATCAAATGCTCGTGATGAGAATTAATGCCACAGCAGAGACAGAACTTTGTGGTTGAAATGCATTCACTCGTATAACCTACTGATGTTAAAACAAAATAAACTGTGCATACTTATGAAAAATTTGTCAAGACATTTCAAATTTACCATTTCGCCCAAAAGTATGATTTCTGTCCACAATGAGTTATACCGAAAGAAATTGCAGCAACGAAGCATTCATGACAAATTTTGCTGCGGGTGGGCTATATCGAAATCTCACGCCTCCTGGACAAAATCTTTTCACAAACTATTCTTTTCATCATGTTTGTATCTCCATGAGCTTGACAAATTAGAACAAGGCTCATCTTAATGGCGTATGAAGTAAAATGATTAGTTTTAAAACCATGACTAGAAAAGTAGACTGGCTGTAAAAAAAATTGATATATATGTATCTGTAACAATTAATAATACACGGATTGCAAAAAAATGCAACGTGTGACCACCTATATACCAGCATACTTGCAGCAAGTTAACAGACTACTTAGGTATATAGGAGCATACTTGCAGCAAGTTAACAGACTACTTAGGTATATAGGAGCATACTTGCAGCAAGTTAACAGACTACCTAGGTATATAGGAGCATACTTGCAGCAAGTTAACAGACTACTTAGGTATATAGGAGCATACTTGCAGCAGGTTAACAGACTACCTAGGTATATAGGAGCATACTTGCAGCAGGTTAACAGACTACCTAGGTATATAGGAGCATACTTGCAGCAGGTTAACAGACTACCTAGGTATATAGGAGCATACTTGCAGCAGGTTAACAGACTACTTAGGTATATAGGAGCATACTTGCAGCAGGTTAACAGACTACCTAGCTATATAGGAGCATGCTTGCAGATGGTTTACAGATTGGGAATGAGCTGATGAGAATTATGGGGGATTTTATAAAAAAAAACAAAAGTAATTTGGAGCAATTGCCATTTGTTAACAGCACTCAATTCAGTATCTGAGCTTTACACGACCATCAATCAGTCGACCAAGGATATTTACCCACTACAGTGTACATTTAGAATAATACTGCATTGGTACAACATTCATTAGGAAACTACGGACTTGAGTGGGAAATGGGGAAAGGGCTTAGCATATGGTAAGCCCTTCTAGTTTTTGTGATCAAGGTTTTTCCGTTACGTACTAGAAATATTTTTCATTTCTGCATTTTTATGGCACCAGATTTTTACAGCATATAACATTCAGAACACATGAATTATGAGCCGAGCCATTTTTTAAAGAATGACGACGAAGAATATGGAGCGCTCGTACAGCCAAGAATAAATTGCTTCTTTCAGTATACACGGGTACACAAATAAACAGTTGAATGTAGTGCTTATTTAAATATTTTCCACTTAAATAAGTGTATATATATGTATGCATTGTTGGTTGTTATGTTACGTTTACAATAACATGCATTATTGATATTATTTGATGGCAATTTTTTTTTATCAAAACTAGAATTAACACAGCTCATGCAACAACATCATCGGCTTGACAGACTGATATAAACAACAACAACTCACCTTCAATATCATCACACATAATGAACAGCTTTCAAATTTTAAGAATAATTATTAAGGTCAGTAGTAGTAGTAGTGGCTGGAATAGCAATTACCAGACGACAGAGAGCGGTCAGAATCCTCATTGGAGGAGCGGTGGGGGGGCTTATACATCCCACCAGTAGAGAGGTGCGCCCACACCACTGCCTCCATTAGTAATGATAATAATAATGTAATATTAAAAGTTATTTCCCTGAAGCTGATTTCTTGCGAGAATGGATGATAAATGCAGCACCACAACCGAATACAGCCACTTCAGCTGGTTGAGATACATCAGGACCAGCCTAAGTGGATAATTTAAAATAAAAAACTACTCTTTTAGCGATTTTTCCCCGAGAAAACTGAATTGGGTCACCAAGCTGGGTTCATCCGTGAGAAGTGGTGATGTCCATGGTGTGGGTCATCTCTTCAATCAAGTTGTCATTAATGAGAAATCAAATAAATAACAGGTAGAATTAAATACTATAATTTAATAAAATTATAAAAAGTTAACAAGTAATATAGATTTTATACATTTATAAATTATAGGTTTCACAGCTAAATAACTAAAATGAGAAATAATGTATCAATGAGGTGAATAATCAATTTTATAATAACTAATCATTATACAGAGATACCAAGAAAAGGAATGTTAATTATAACTAAACAATAAATAAAGATTTATAAATAAGCATTGATGATAACTGCAGACAGTCTAGTTGAATCAAAGAGCGAGTTTCCGAGATGATATTCCAAAAAAGACACAGCTCGAAATTCACGCAACACCAGCGACGTCACCGGCCTTCAACAGAACATGAAGAGTTTGAGGTACTTACAAATTTGCCCTCCTCGGTGTAGAGTCCTGTGTCCTGCTCATAGGTGTATCCAGTATAGGCCTCCACTCCAAACTTGGCTGTAAGTTGAGATCACACTATAACTATCATGGAAGTGAGCACAAAACTAAAGTACCAAGTTCAGTCATGATGAGGAGACATTTAGGACTATGTGTAGTGATATGTAGATGTAGTAGATGTAAATAAAACACTGATTATGTGATACAATGTTGCTCAGTTAACAACTATGGATTGTACCAGTTCAGTGGCGCCACTCACCATTGAACTTATCCTTCTCCTCTTTCTCCTTAGCTTCTCTCTAAAAAGAAATGTACTAATAGAATGCCTAGCATTAATGTAACATATATTAACAAAGAGCTGGTGCACCTGAGTACAGTTTTACCATAAATCACACGCTGGGTTCCCATGTCACCTAACAAACTGGGGCTGTACGAGAGAGAGCACCCCACCTCTCGTACACATTTCTAGATGAGTAAACAAAGTACGAAGTTCACCTAGGCCAACCAGATGAGGGAGAGGCAAAAACAGAACTGATTAAAACATTAAGTAGACCTACCTCTTGGTTGATCCTGAGCACCTCCTTCTCTCTTTCCTCAGCCTTCTTCCTTTCCATCTCTTGTTGCTGCTTTATCTCCAGGTCCCTCCTCTCCATCTGTAACAAGTTGAATATTTCAATCTCACTCTATTCAGTATTGATTACCTAGTATTTTATATTAATAGCATAGAGTTGTGGATGTCTGTGTGATTTAAATACGCGTAAAAGATCAAAATATTAAAGCCACAGAGGGAAGGATATTTTAAGTAGGACCACCATGCCAACAAGAGTAGGTTGGTGGGCACTGATGGGCGGCAAACGAAACTGCCTAATTTTAAAACATCTGTGAATCTCTCCCGAAATTGAGAGTTAGAAAACTGGAACTGGTCAAACGAAGTGAGTCATTATTTTAGTAATTTCTGCTGAGACTATCCGGGAGATCAAAGGAGCCAAGCCCGATCAACAGAAAACACTTTCTAAAAATATTTTTCTACCACACAAAAGATATTTTATAGAACGAAAATCAAATCCAGAGCTTCCACCTGTTATGTTATACAACTTGCATTGCTTCTTGATAAAACTAAAATAATCCAAATAATGTCTTATGATTTGTGCCTTGATTACATTTTCCACACTGCAAACCTAAAACATTCAATTCAAAACAAATCAAGGCAGAGAAAAATCTGTTCGTTTAAAAAAATACACAGTAGATGCTTAGAAATCTTCAGACTAAAGAGAGGACAACTACTAGACAACGTATTACGACTAAAGAGAGGACAACTAACAGGTAACATATTATGACTAGAGAGAGAGAGGACAACTACTAGCCAACATATAAAGACTAAAGAGAGGGCAACTACTAGGCAGCGTATTACGACTAAATAGAGGACAACTACCAGGCAACGCATTATGACTAGAGAGAGGACAACTACTAATCAAAGTATAAAGACTAAAGAGAAGACAACAACAAAACAACGTATAAAGACTAAAGAGAAAACAACAACTAGATAATGTATAAACAGAAATAAAGAGGCGTAGTAGCACATAATATGATAGAGGCTGTATGTTAGACAGGACAGATGCGCAGCTAGCTAACAAAACAAGCATTGTTATGCAGAGGAGTGCCAATAACGTGCTGACGGCATGAAAAAACAGTCAGCTAAATGTGATTTATAGGTCTATAGTAAGAAACCTTCTGTCTCTCCAACTCTATTTCTTTTATCTTTGCCTGCTGCTCAGCAGCAAATATCTTACGTTTGTCAGCTTCAGCAGCGGCCACCTTCTCAGCAGCGTATTTGTCTCGCACCACCTGTATGCCAGCCATGCTATAAATAGTACAGTGTGATGAGACAAGCATGCTATATATAGAACAGTGAGACGAGACAAGCATGCTATATATAGTACAGTGTGATGAGACAAGCATACTATATATAGTACAGTGTGATGAGACAAGCATGCTATATATAGTACAGTGTGATGAGACAAGCATGCTATGTCGTATAAGACAACAACAGTATCAGCTGGGCCAGTGAACAGGTCTCAACATGCACTTACATTGTCTTAAACGTGTTCTTAGCAAAGTCAACAAGGAGCAGTTTGCCATCAACCTCAAAGGACTGCTGGCTGTTGAAGTAATCCACAACCTTTTTGCCATTGGCAATGCTGTCAAACTCCATGAATGCGTAGCTGAAATACATGTGATACAGTTATAACACAGGAGTTCCACATTGTATGTAAGCATGTTACAGGCTACCACAGTTATAACACAGGAGTTCCACATTGTATGTAAGCATGTTACAGGCTACCACAGTTATAACACAGGAGTTCCACATTGTATGTAAGCATGTTACAGGCTACCACAGTTATAACACAGGAGTTCCACATTGTATGTAAGCATGTTACAGGCTACCACAGTTATAACACAGGAGTTCCACATTGTATGTAAGCATGTTACAGGCTACCACAGTTATAACACAGGAGTTCCACATTGTATGTAAGCATGTTACAGGCTACCACAGCTATAACACAGGAGTTCCAC
This sequence comes from Cryptosula pallasiana, assembly GCA_945261195.1. Classification (NCBI taxonomy): domain Eukaryota; kingdom Metazoa; phylum Bryozoa; class Gymnolaemata; order Cheilostomatida; family Cryptosulidae; genus Cryptosula; species Cryptosula pallasiana. The sequence goes on from OX183137.1 coordinate 42,566,410, forward strand.
ATTGTATGTAAGCATGTTACAGGCTACCACAGCTAATATCCTACCCTAGCGACACATTTGTTTTCAGATTCCTCATCACATAACAGTTGGTGGGCCCCAGCGACGTCACGTCAGCCAACGAATCCAGTATCCTGTTTTCGTCAGAGAGCCCGTCAAGTCCTCGGAGTAATACAGCTGCAAGTAAGAAACTTTCCAATAAGCTAAGTAGTGCAGAGATGGCAACAGCTCATAATGAAATTGCGGAAGTGATCGTAATATCGAAGGGTAAATTACTGTCTCAATATACTAGTTCAAAACAATTTGCTGTGATACAACAGGATTGCACAGCAACAAATCTTAATTAATTCTGCTCTAGGTGAACCCCATTTGCTATCTCCTCTTGCTACATGCTCATTCTCCTCAGACAAATCTAATTTAATGAGACACAAACGAGGTGCCCCATATAAAGCAAGGACCCAGCTGTGCTACTTTACTGAGTAACTCACTGTTACAAGGGTTTGGTCCGAGCTGGTCGGAGCCATCCTCAACCGGTGCTAGCCTATCCCGTGGTTCGTCCACATGTCGATCCTCAAGTCGATCTTCATGGCGATCTCCACGTCGATCCCTAGGTCGGTCTCCTGCCCCCTTTCTAGGCCCATCTCTGTCAGTATCTCTACTTGTGTATCCATTAGCGGAGCTCGAGTCTCCTCGTCTTTGCATTGAGTTTTTGTTTTTATCATTTCTTCCTGCCAGTGCCGCAGTGTTAGGGGCAAACACGGGGTATTTAGTCTTCTGTGAGATTTCATCAGCATCCCTAGCTGCAGGTGGTGAGACACCCCGCACCGGATAGCCGTCATCCATTTTCCTGGTAGTGGATTGTCTTCGTGGGGAAACAGCACGTGCGCCTACTCCTGGGTAAGCTACATTAGCCACATTTGATTTATCCGTCAGATTACGGGCTGCCCCAGGCGCCCGGGAAGGACCCTGCCGACCGCTGGGTGTCGTGAATTGGTTTTTATCACTCATTTCATCACCAACTTGGTTAGAGGCTTTATATCTGCCATCAACCTCTGGTCGTGTCACAGGTAGTGGTCGCCCGGAAGGGTCTCTTTCATCACTTGTATTCACTTGTGGTCTGGACATTCGCTCTGCACCTGTAATAAGGAACCAATAGAGAGCACTTAACCAACACACCAGTTAGTAAACCAAATAACAGGTTTGTTGACACAAAACACCAACTAGTAATGCCATAGACATTCACTCTGCACTTACCTCCATCAACCCTGTCATACGGGTTGGGCCTTGCCATTTCCCATCGGTCTCCATATCCATCGTCTCTCATCCTAGGGGGGCCCCCTCGGTATGGGTCAGCTCCAGGATGAAGTCTCTCCTCAGGTCCTCCATAAGGTTCACGTCTCATTGGTTCCAAATAAGGATCTCCTCTAGACCTGTACATATCCCTCTCTCGGTATGGATCATCTCTTTGCCTATATGGGCCATCCATTGGTCTATATGGGCCCTCTCTTTCCCAATAAGGCCCATCCCTTTCTCCATAAGGTCCATCCCTTTCTCTCGATGGACCTTCCATGCCTCTATATGGGCCATCAATCTCACGATATGGCTCCTCTCTTCTGCTGTAGGGATCAAATCTTTCTCTCGGTGGGTATGCACGCTCAGGGGCAGGATATGGGCCAGCTTTTGCAGCCGAGTTGTCTACAAAAACCAAAGACTGTTAGATAGACTTGGAGCCAGTACACATGCGGAGCACACCGAGCAGTAGGTAGTCAATAAACTCTCTCTCTTTTGTACTTATCCTACACGAGAACTCTCTCTCTCTTTTGTACTTATCCTACACGAGAACTCTCTCTCTCTTTTGTACTTATCCTACACGAGAACTCTCCTCTACACAGCACTTTTTAGGAGCGTGTAATTTTTTGCTACATATTATTCCAACCAAATGTAGATTTAATAAACTCATATGGGGTAGAAGAAGAAAATGATTAGTCGACCAGTTGATAGTCATTGGTGTGTGCGAACGGTAACGAGTGTGACCTACATGATAGCATGCATTCACCTCAGCGATAAACTACTGAATGCAGGAACGTACCTGAAGTGGATGGCTGAGGATTGCCACATTTGAAACACAACACTCTTCTCTCTACATTGAAAGCTCCACACTGCAACAAACCCCATTTTATCATCCAGCAGGCAAATGGAGAACAAACAAAGTACACAAGCGCTTGTATATCACTGATAAAAGATAAACGCCTTTGACAATGTAGAAAGCAATGGAGTATTGGTTGACCAATCAGAGATAACGGCTAAGCACTAATCCTAACACAATTCAAATCATGAAAACTAATGAGAGGAGCACTGGCACCATAGAGTTAATGAATGGAGCGCTGGCACCATAGAGTTAATGAATGGAGCGCTGGCACCATAGAGTTAATGAATGGAGCGCTGGCACCATAGAGTTAATGAATGGAGCACTGGCACCATAGAGTAAATGAATGGAGCACTGGCACCATAGAGTAAATGAATGGAGCAATGACACCATAGAGTTAATGAATGGAGCAATGGCACCATAGAGTTAATGAATGGAGCGCTGGCACCATAGAGTTAATGAATGGAGCACTGGCACCATAGAGTAAATGAATGGAGCGCTGGCACCATAGAGTAAATGAATGGAGCACTGGCACCATAGAGTAAATGAATGGAGCAATGGCACCATAGAGTTAATGAATGGAGCAATGGCACCATAGAGTTAATGAATGGAGCGCTGGCACCATAGAGTAAATGAATGGAGCACTGGCACCATAGAGTAAATGAATGGAGCAATGGGTCTCATAATAGGATGAAAAGTAACAAAGGGGAAGCAATACTGGAGTAAATCCCCACCTTCAGTTGTTAGCTATTGTCTCCCTCATTTATTTTTGGGTTAATTTAACAACAATTGATCAGCCCATAAAATTTTCAACAAGTTAAATATAGTTTAAGCAATTAAATAGAAGTTATCCATGATAGAAATGCGGAGTTGAAAAATTGTAAAAGCTAGACCAGTTTGAATCTCAGTGAAGCGGTAATAATTTGTTTTTACCCAGAGTATAAGAAACCTGCGGTATTACAAATGATTTGGTCAGGAATATATGGAATCTGGGGGATAATAGGCATTTTTGGATCACAAACGTCCATGCCTTGAAGAAAATTGATACCAAAAAGTGCTTCCGAATGCAATTTGGACAATCGTTTCTGGCATATTTCTATGTATGAACCTTCAAACGCATCAACTTATTCCCTACAGAGTAGTCTTCTTTTTCGTTTATATTGTAGCAGTAAATAATAAGGACGCATACCACTGAAAACTTTTTTGTTACTATTTATATAAAAAGAGGAATCAGCAGTAAATAATTATTTTAATAGTTATTACACACTACTATTAGTGATGGAAACGGGTACTCGTTCGCCTCGGACCACGGGTTGTCCTCTCTCGAATCCGGGGCGAATCCGAATCCAACGTTGTTAAATCGTTGTTAAATCCATGATTGTTCGGCCTTTCATTGATCAATTACGACTATAGTAAAAGCATATAGTAGTAATGCGCTGATCTGGTTACGTATGCGGTGTTGTGTCTATTGTCTTCAATGACAGTGGTCGTTGCCTTAGTCATCCGATAGCCTGTAATCTGAGGAAGATCGGGATGCTGTGTATACTTTCAGCAATTAGACTAGTAAACAAAATCACACAGGACATCAATCACACGTGCTGATTAGTAGTTAGTAGTAGTAAGTAATAAAAATGTCAAAGAGAAGCTTTGTCTGGAATTATTTCTCACTGCTCACTCAACAACATGCTCAATCTAATAACTACTATCTATGACATACGCAATCAATTCACTTGACTTGACCAGTTCACTCGACCAAGAACACTCAACTTTTAGTATATTACTCCTTGATCATTCCAACAATACTTAGTAAAAGTAAATAAATGCTATTTATTATTATAGGTAAATATTTGTTGTTGTATTGATAATAAATCAGTAAAACAATTAATTTTTATTTATTGTAGACCCTAATTAAGATGTTTTAGTGTTAGCAAAATTTGAAAGAAAAATGCTGCTTGCTATTACTTGATACTTAAACTTTGCTAAAATTGCATTGATCATCAAGTAACCTAGAGACCTGTTTGACCTTCAGTATAAACTTGTACAAGCAAGGAGTTGTCAAACATAAATAGGATTCGGACCGGATCGCCTCGGACCGATTCGATTTGAGTGGAAAGATTCCGAATCGGACCAAACCTGAATTTTTTGTCCCGTTCCATCACTAACTACTATATTACTATTTACAATTTATCATTTTGTAACAATGTTTATCATCAATTATTATTATTTGGCTATAACAAATAAATAATTTTGATATTTTTTTTTAATTAACAAAAGTATAAAATAAATTTATGATATAAATGATAATATCATTTGAATAACAGTAACAATAATAATAATAACTATTATACTTTCTTCATTTTATTATGATTCACGATGGTATATGTATCCAAAAATAATTTCAGTAGGTTTCAAGACTTACTATATTATTATTATTTGTTTTGTCATTGTAGTTAACGTAAAAGCATTTGGTTTTGACATGTTTTATCAGAACTTAACCTGTATGGACCCGGATCATGAACATTATAGGGTGAACAGCTCCCTGCCCCCTAAAACATCCATTCAGCTCAGTGTTCACAAAACACAGGTTTTGAAGTCGCCAAAATACGATAATTTTGCCCGTTTTGGCATATACATTCACGATTCGAAAATGCCTATTAAACACAGGGGTAAAAAAAGACCAGCAATTCAATTTTCACGAGTACGGCACCAATAAACTACTATAATGGATACACATGTCAAAACCTCCAAGTGAGACATGTTTGGAGAGATATTGTTGGTTAAAAGTGTAAGAAGAAGGTACAGAGTCTACGTACTATACATTCCCACATAGGCTCCGCTTGTTGTGGGACTGCGATAGAAGCAGGAGGTGCTTGCGAATACACCATCACTCTGTCATGTGTACCATCCAGATTAATCGTTCCCTACAATACAGAACTTATACGATTGCAGTAGACCAATGATAGAGGCAAAGGCCTCACATAACCACCAGCACAAACCATAGCACTCCTTCGCTGTTCACCATCGTCAGCTACTCTTGGCTATATCAATCCCATTGATCCGACAGTTAACAGCATACCAGACAAGTGGATTACATGGGGCATATTTTGTCAATATTCATCAACCCTATGAACTGTTCATAACAAAAGTCGCTGTTATATAAAAAGTTGCCTTCTTTCTGTAGAGGAAATGCAACTTTCAAGTTTTTTTTTAAAATAGCCAAACTTGTCGACTTCAAACACAAAGCCACTGTTTCATACAAGCACATATGAGCTACAAGCATATACGAACAATCAGATATACACAGGGGAGCAATGAAGTAATGAAACAAAACTCGAGACATAATTTTATCTAATCTGGTTTTTGAAATTTTTCTAATAAAACCTGCTCCAGAAAATCATTACTTGAGTTCAAACCTCTATATTCATATAGCGACCATTTGTCATTGCCATTTGTACTTAGTAAGATCAAAAAATCACTGGCCACTTTTCTGATCAACATGCACAAATGTCACACAGCTGTTTCCAGTAATGTTACACCATGTGCCCCCACAAAAAACTATTCAAAGTCTAAAAAAAAATTTGTCCAGAATCGCTGAAAAATGGTTTTTGTACAAGAGATACTAATTGCCCAACTTCTTCAAGGACTTTCCCTATCGCTAAAGAAATCGCTAGCGCCATCATTATATATAATGTAGCCTTATTTTCAAATAGATTTACCAAATGCAAGCCTACAAACCTTTTGACTTTCCATCCATTCCTTGGCCGCAGCTACACTGATGAACTCTATAAAGGCTTGAATAGTACCAGGTGGTCCTGAAGAGAGTAGAGTAACACACTACACTTACTATTGCTACCAAATCAGCCAAAGTCATAGCTACACTAGTACTTCCAATAAACTACTACACATCAACGGCCTGCAGATATATGCTTACCTTGTGCAGGAATGATTCGAATGTCATCAAAATTAGCCTGCAGTGCATTTAACTTGCTGGCAAGCTAAAATAAAATGAGAATATCTACAAAATTGCAGTGGCTCCACATAATTGATGATATAATTACAAATACACTGTAAGCTGTCGTGCATTATACTGAAGGAAGTGTCAGTGGAACTATTAAGCTTATTAGTGCAAACACTTGCTGACCATGCAATAGGGCTATCCCACAACTCAGCCATACAAAATAATCTAACTCGAACCTCGGGACCTGCAAACGAGGCTTTGTAGAGCGAAAACCATAAAAAATTACGTAAAATACAACATTACACTGACTGCTTTACGTTCGGTCTCCTTACAAATCATATCTGACTGCTAGACTAACGATAAAACAACAAAGTAAAAATCCCTATTACCCTAAAAAAGCTAACTATTCATAGTTATTTCCTGATTTACTTAGGAAAGGAAGATTACATGCACAGGTGACAGAATGAACCAAACAGCAGGTTTAATTTGTAAACAATTCAACCATTTACAATATCAATGTTGATTCCGCGCTTGATTAACAAGTTCCAAATGCTTTGAACTGTATTTAAATGAAACAAACGAACCAAATGCACAATAAAATATTGAATATTTCCCCCTGGAGGCAACAACACATAACATGTCAGACAATTTATAGTGAGAATGGATAAACTTGAAACAAGACAAAAAATAGGCCATACCCGGGGCTCGGTGAATGCTGAGGGTAGCTCCTTTATCACTATAAACTTACTGGGTTGCTGGTGTGCCCAGTTATTTGAGGCCATGACAAGCTATAAACTACTTGATAACTGCAAATATAAGAGGAAGAAAATATCGCTATCAACTCACAGAAATTGATAACTTTTGCATTTAAATTGGTAGCAGTAGTAGACAAATAGCAAACAAAGAGACATCAGTAATTCAAGGTTAAAGCTGAGAGCTTCTGCAATAACAGTAATAGTAGTAGCAAATAGAGATATTTAGTCTGACTACTTAATGACTTGAGGCAGATCCTTAACTACTCAATGACTTGAGGCCATGGGTGTGATGGTCATGAGGGTTATTAATTACTATAATGAATAATAATTTTAATTGCAAGTAGTAGCATTCTCATACATTTTTTCACACCTTTCCACACTATATACTGCTCTAAATTATTAGTACTAATTATGATGATAATGCATAGAAGGTAAAGTTACATTGATGGTTGTAGTTCTTTTACTGTGTCATAAAGGTGCTATGTCAGCGATTTTGGGTTGATAGAAACCTAATTACCTATTTCTCGTGTTTTTTGATTAAAACAACTTTTTCCGGAGTTGGGCTCTCTTTAGTTTCATCTATAGCATAAGTATAACTGCAATAGATGCTGCCTTAAGCCTGGTTCACATACATATCGTAGATGCTCGCAAGTGATTGCTCATCCCTCGTGCGAGCATCCGCGATCACTTGCGAGCATCTACGATGTATGTGAACCAGGCTTTATTAGCAATTTTTTCTCGATATGCAACGCTTCATACAAGGCCATAAAGTGGAGTGGCAAAAATTTGGCTTCTTTGCATAGAAGGAGAGCATCTCAGTAATAGTCATTGTGCACGGACTCTAAAGAGCATAAAAACTCAGGTTTCAGTTACTTTCAGATTTTTTGGAGGGGTTTTAATTGAGTCAGCATTTTAATTTATTATTGACAGGTTTGCTATTAGGTACACACTGGCCCTGACGTGATAAATTAAATGGCCATTTCTCAAAAACTAAGATAATATTACAGTTGAAAAAAATTATTTTTAAATCGATATCAAAATATTTAAAGAATAAATGCTTAGAACTAATTTGTGAAGAAAAAAACGTCAGATTTTTGTTTCCGGTGTCGTTGTTTTCATCAACAACAATAACTTTCAAATCTGAATTATATGTTGTTTGACTGGAAAAAAAATATTTTATATAGATTGTGAATAAATAATGATTTTCAAATACAATAAAAAAAAATAAATAGCTACTAACTTATGATTATTTTTAAAATTTTGGTTGAGACTATTTAGCACTGTTTGACACTAAAGAAAAAAAACTCTGACTAGTGAAATGCATGTCAAATGCTGACATGCCACCTTTAAAATAGTTGTGATAACGATTTTGTTACAGTCAGAATTTAAAAACCATAAACAATGATAGTAATAATATTGTAATAATTCCCTGCAACACTAAACTGTGACCATAACAGACAGTTGTAAATTCTATAAATTAAGATAATTAAAGAATATATTACTAAGAATTAATAATATGAAATAATAATAATTGTAGTAAAATAATAGTATTTATCATTTATTCCATAAAAATACTAATATAATAACAATAATTAAATTATTAATAATCACTTATTAATAATAAGTAATAATAACAACAACAATCAATCAAACCACAGTGAGCCATGTATGATTGGTAAAAAACTGGCGTTGTAATAAAAATAATTAAAAAAAATTACAAAAATATATATAATAATACTGACAGGGGGGACACTTTGTTCGCATTTTATTACAGTGCTCTCTCAATAAATGAATGTCACAAATATCCTGAAAACCGGTTTGGCAAATAATAATGTTGAGTTGTTATATACGTGCGTAAGTTAGCTATTGGATTAGTGAAGGTTAAGGGTATCTAAAGGATTGTGGATAGCTCGAGGGGATTAGAAAGCTGGGGAGACACTTTTGGAGAGGCCACACTGGGTGGCGGTTGTGTTGTGCTGGAGCTTCTATATTATACCTAGTGAGTGTATCAACTTGGCGCCGTAGGCAAAAGGAAAGGAGGGTTGTTGTCATATACTATTGTGTTTCATCATCTTGTGAAAGGAGTATTGAAGGGTTTGTGGTGATAGTGAAGGTCGGTGTGGATTTATTATTTATTAATGCCGTGGTTACAGGACTGGTGCCAGTTGGTAGTGATGAAGGTGAGTGTTTATTATTTGTTCATGGTGGTGCATCACAACTGTTGTTGAAGGATACAGTCAATAAGATTTGTAAAGAAATTGGCATTTACTTCACCAGTTTTCAAGGTCAATGTTGCCGAACACTTCAGGTTAGTGAAGTATGGCCTTGGGATTTGATTTTAATGATTTTTCTAGGTTAGTTATCAATCCTGATGACACTTATGGTTCATGGAAGGCATGGTTGATGAATTCAAACTTAGTGTGGAAATGGTTACCTTTAAACTAGGGAAGGAAACAGTAAATAGGAGAAAACAAGATGTTTTCAAGGGGAGAATGAAACTGTTGGCTTTATTGCATGCCATTGGTCAAGAAGGTAGAGATGCCCTAGAGTCTTTTGGATTTGATACGAGAAGTGAGGCAAGTAGTTATGAACAAGCGATGGCTCATTTAAAAAATGTTTATGGTTCCAAGGAAACAGTTTATGTGAAAACATTCAAGTTTGTCACTGCTAATCAGGCTGTGGGGGAGAATGAAATTGATTATCTGCTACATGTGGAAAAACTTAGGTCGTTAAATTTTGGGAAAAATGATAATGTTAGGCAAGAATTTGCATTAGCTATAGCTGTGAATGGTTGGAGAGAATCTTCACTGCGTATCCAGCTGATGCAACAAGGTAATTTGAACTGGAAAGGACTGACTGACACTCTGAGGGCAAGAAAATTGGCTCGAGATTCAGAGAACATCATGGAGCGGGGTAAGGCAAATCAGCTAAACTCCACACAGGTATCTGATATAAAAGAGAACATTCATGGTGGTGAGTGTTACAGTAGTATGAAGATATGTAGCATTTGCAATGGTCAATCTGCTGCGAAATATGGTAGATATGCTGAGAACTATGCAGGAAAGATAAAAGGTGAGGCTAGCCACAGCTGTGATGATTATAGGTCTGCTCATGGTAGAAACTATAGGTCTACTAGGCATTCTAACAATGAAAGGTTCATGCCTGAATGGCGTAGAAAAGACTCTGGTAAGAGCAGGGTTGAAAGTGACAGAAGAAATAATAGGACTAATAGTGCGCTTATGCCTCTCCTAGAAAATTGGCGTAAAAATTCCAGTGCGGAGTTTCTCGGCCGAAATGGAAATGCGCCTTTATGGCTATGCGATTCTGTGGCCATTTATGGTTTCCCACAACGGGAAAACCAATATATGTTTATAGAACTTTGTAGTAGAAAGAGGAAAATCATGGATGAGCTGGAGGAAGAATTAGTTTTGCTAGTTGGACTTATTTTAGTAACTTGTATTCATCACATTGTTGCAAACAGGAGGGACACAAGACTTGGGAGAGATTGGAATGGTGCAATTACAGGCAGTAGAGAAAAAGAGGGAGCCTACTATACGATTGTACCCAAACTGATCATTGATGGAGGGGATGATGAGGACATAGATTCAGAGCAATATCATGAGAAAGATGCAGTAGATGGTGTTGTTTTGGGAGGTAGGTGATCAGTAGATAGGTCTATCGTTTCCCCAGGGGTGGCACTCGAAGATAATAGGCACCATTATTAAACATTATTATATAATAATGAAACTATAATAATAATATATTATTTATTACTACTACTAACTAACAACAAACTAACTACTCTATCTATTATTATTATTGTTATTATTATACCAACAACTACTCTACTTCCACTATAATATTATTATTATTATTTGTTTGTTTGTTGTTGTTGCTGTTTTAATTTATTACCATAAGATAGATAACTAGAAGAGTAGATAATAATAAAAGCAGAAAATAGATGATGATGGTGAACTATAAACAATATCATTTATTATTGGTTAGTAACAATTACTTATTTAATTAGATCTAATAATAACAATGATGATAATAATGATCAATAATAAATAATAAGCTTATAAATAAATAACTTATTAACTATTATAATAATAATTATAATAAAAAATAATTATTTAAATTATGTCAAATAAATTATTTATAATAAATAAATTATTATTATTTGACGATCATAAATTAATAATAAATATGTAACAGTTTGTGAAAGCTTGGGAAAACTATCAGCTGTGATTGGTCAGTTCACGACGAGACAACTAAAAAGTGCCCACGCGAAGAACTTTCAGATGAGCTGATACTTCGGCCCCTGAGCCATCTCACTTCGGCACACTTGCCCACTTTTCCGGCAAAACGTCGATCGGCCGCGAAATCGCTGAGGCATAAACGCACCTGAAGTCCAGAGGTTATTTGGGCCATTCCATGGGGACTGTCCCAATCAGTGTGCTCACCCGACTCAGATCTTTTTCAAATTTGGCTGTCAGAACAAGTAGGTTGGAATAAATGGTGAATAAAAATTTGAGACTCCTAGGATAAAATGGAGCTTCGTGGGGGCTCCGCAAAGTTTGCGTTTTCGTGGTGAAGACAACTCCAAATGACATTTCTTTGATTTTTTAATTTTTTATTTAATCATAACATAAAAACTTATTGTTTGCCACATTTGATTTTTGTACCATGCAAAGTTGAACATGTAGGCATGCTTCCCAGAAAGTTATGAGTTTGTAGGTCAACCAGGGTTCAGGTCAGAGGTCACCAAACATGGTCAGCCAAGAGGGTTTGTCCGTATATCCCTCAATTTCCGCCAACAACACGGTGCTGTATCTGTGAAATAAAAGATGGTAAAGCAGAGGTAAGTATCAAATATGATGGTAAGACATGTATACTATTTTTTGAAAGAAAAAAAAAACTTCTCGGATCAACTGTATAATCTAAATGGTAAAAATCCAAGATGGCCGCCTCAACGGCAGCGATTTTCGACCTCACTTTGGGGTCAAATTTATCGATGATAGTATGGAAAATCTTTAAAAAAAATTATATCATTTATACAATACAGACGTGCTGATTTCAAATCTGCAATAAAAATTAAGGGTTTTTGAGTCTAAATGAGTCTAATTGAACTTTTAAATAAATGAAATTTCCTATAAATGACCGTTGGTTATTAGGGGTTATTTAAGTTTAAATGTGTGTATTCAACCTTTAAAATGAAATTTTTTCTGTTGTTGCAGTAATGAAGCACCATGGATGTTAATTGAGGTATGGTTTATTTCTATTTTGTTCATAAGCTGCAAGTTTCATCTTATCTACAGCTTTCCTACCTGTTCCTGGGTTTGTTGCTCGAGTCGATACAGCCGATGGTTATCTGTCGATAGCTCGACACACGCTAACACATTCGCCAGAGGCACCCATAGTTCATCCCGTCTTTCAGGGTATTTAAAAGATGTGGCAGGCCCTTGGGGATGGAGTGAGTTCACTTTTACATCTTCGTGCTCGTCGCTGGTTTCTGTCACAGCACCCAGATACCACTGATCTTCATATGCATAGGCTATGTGTACACCGGGTTTGAGCGAAGAGATGGTTATGCCTGATGCCTGATGACCTGAAGCATTATTGAATTGTCTATAATGTATCTGTATAGAGTTTGGGCCAGCGGATATCCTTCTGCCCACCAGATTGCTTCCTTCTCGCAAGAAGCAATGGTGGCTCCTTGAACCACCTACTGGTGGTGCGTTCTCAAATCTACTCTGCTGACCCGGATTGTACTTAGCGATGTCCTGCTCATCATACCATAGTATATTAATTCCATTAATGTTTTCTTTTGCGAATGTAAATAATTCTTTTGCATTGGTGATGAAGTTTTCGGACATCCTTTGTAGACTGGCCCTCCTTGCCTGGTATTTGATAACAGCCCCGATACCATCGCATGCTGACTTCCCATGTGATGTCGCAAAAAAGTGCCAGGTACAGGGCATGCCAAAATCAGATTCATGGTACATAATGTTTGCAAAAACTTTGAACGATTTGTATTGGGCAGAGCACCCATCTGTGAAGTAGTGTACCATATTAATTGTGTGTGGCAATAAAGATTTTAGACGGGGAATCAGGTCTTGGAATCTTTATTGCCACACACAATTAATATGGTACACTACTTCACAGATGGGTGCTCTGCCCAATACAAATCGTTCAAAGTTTTTGCAAACATTATGTACCATGAATCTGATTTTGGCATGCCCTGTACCTGGCACTTTTTTGCGACATCACATGGGAAGTCAGCATGCGATGGTATCGGGGCTGTTATCAAATACCAGGCAAGGAGGGCCAGTCTACAAAGGATGTCCGAAAACTTCATCACCAATGCAAAAGAATTATTTACATTCGCAAAAGAAAACATTAATGGAATTAATATACTATGGTATGATGAGCAGGACATCGCTAAGTACAATCCGGGTCAGCAGAGTAGATTTGAGAACGCACCACCAGTAGGTGGTTCAAGGAGCCACCATTGCTTCTTGCGAGAAGGAAGCAATCTGGTGGGCAGAAGGATATCCGCTGGCCCAAACTCTATACAGATACATTATAGACAATTCAATAATGCTTCAGGTCATCAGGCATCAGGCATAACCATCTCTTCGCTCAAACCCGGTGTACACATAGCCTATGCATATGAAGATCAGTGGTATCTGGGTGCTGTGACAGAAACCAGCGACGAGCACGAAGATGTAAAAGTGAACTCACTCCATCCCCAAGGGCCTGCCACATCTTTTAAATACCCTGAAAGACGGGATGAACTATGGGTGCCTCTGGCGAATGTGTTAGCGTGTGTCGAGCTATCGACAGATAACCATCGGCTGTATCGACTCGAGCAACAAACCCAGGAACAGGTAGGAAAGCTGTAGATAAGATGAAACTTGCAGCTTATGAACAAAATAGAAATAAACCATACCTCAATTAACATCCATGGTGCTTCATTACTGCAACAACAGAAAAAATTTCATTTTAAAGGTTGAATACACACATTTAAACTTAAATAACCCCTAATAACCAACGGTCATTTATAGGAAATTTCATTTATTTAAAAGTTCAATTAGACTCATTTAGACTCAAAAACCCTTAATTTTTATTGCAGATTTGAAATCAGCACGTCTGTATTGTATAAATGATATAATTTTTTTTAAAGATTTTCCATACTATCATCGATAAATTTGACCCCAAAGTGAGGTCGAAAATCGCTGCCGTTGAGGCGGCCATCTTGGATTTTTACCATTTAGATTATACAGTTGATCCGAGAAGTTTTTTTTTTCTTTCAAAAAATAGTATACATGTCTTACCATCATATTTGATACTTACCTCTGCTTTACCATCTTTTATTTCACAGATACAGCACCGTGTTGTTGGCGGAAATTGAGGGATATACGGACAAACCCTCTTGGCTGACCATGTTTGGTGACCTCTGACCTGAACCCTGGTTGACCTACAAACTCATAACTTTCTGGGAAGCATGCCTACATGTTCAACTTTGCATGGTACAAAAATCAAATGTGGCAAACAATAAGTTTTTATGTTATGATTAAATAAAAAATTAAAAAATCAAAGAAATGTCATTTGGAGTTGTCTTCACCACGAAAACGCAAACTTTGCGGAGCCCCCACGAAGCTCCATTTTATCCTAGGAGTCTCAAATTTTTATTCACCATTTATTCCAACCTACTTGTTCTGACAGCCAAATTTGAAAAAGATCTGAGTCGGGTGAGCACACTGATTGGGACAGTCCCCATGGAATGGCCCATTTGGCTTTCCATGATGCTAAAGCGTGTTTGTGCTGTGGCAGAGATGATCACCAAATTATGTTTTGCCCAGCTTTACACAGCTGGGTTTGTGATGGGATGGGTCATACTTCCCAGGACTGCTCTTATAAAAGGTATAATCATACTGATAGGTATAGTTATCGAGGTAGTAGCAGTAGTAGTGAAGGGAGTTGCGCTAGTGAAATGAGTGAGGTTCATATAGGTCATGTAAGGTTTGCTCCTGTGGCCCAACCTGCAAGTGGTGCCAGAGCTGGGGGAGCTCACGGCACCCTTGAAGCCCCTAACAGACCTAGCCACTCTGAAGAGCTGGTCTCGGCTCAGAGGGAGTTGTCTGTTAGGGCTGCGGAAGCTTCGGCTCCTGCGGAGGAAAGCCAGGAGGTAGTTGCTGAGCAGGCACTTGTGACCCAGCCTCCGAGGCTGTTCATAGGCCTCACGCCAGTGAGAATATGGAATGTGACACTCACTCTGGTGAGGTATAGTGTTGCTCACTTCAGTGAGATTCTGGTAGACGAAGGTGAGCGTCAATCAGGTGACTCAGATCCTAAGCCAGGTGGAGGTGAAGGCCAATTGTGTGGTCCTGACCCAAAGCCATATGATGAAGGTGGATGTGTTACTCGCTCCAGTGAGGTGGATAGTGCTGCTCACTTAAGTGAGATTCTGGTAGGTGATGGGTGAGAGTCAATCAGGTGACTCAAATCCGAAGCCAGGTGAAGGTCAATTGTGTGGTCCTGACCCAAAGCCAGATAATGAATGTAGAACACCTTCGGGGGCCTGGTTCGGCATATGCTTGTGACGATGTTCCACCTTTGAAGCTAGCCGTAACTGTTGATCTTGTGTCTTGGATATCGTGCTAGCTTGAAAAAAGCATGTTATATCTGTGCGTAATAATGTAGCTATTGGATTAGTGAAGGTTTAACTCATAAAAGTCCTCAACTGAGCAATGTTCGTGATTTGGGTCATGTGACCAAAAGTCCTTTCACGAGCAATGGCCGTGATTTATTTTGTCCGGTTTTCGGAACTGATTGCAGAAGTTTGTGTAGACTGATATAAATAATTTTTATACCATCGTGAAGAGCAGACAATTGCCTATTTTCTGGTCTTTGTTTGAAGACTGTACGACGTTCTAAACGGAAACAGTTCCAAATATCCTTAACCCATCACTTCCTGTTTTAAATTTCGGATTTTTTTTGATAATCATGGGCAAAATTTTTTTGGAAAGGAGCAAGCACATTGTTTTCTTCTTCTGATTTAGTTAGTTTATTAATATCTTAGCTTGTTTGAGCTCTCTGATAATGGAATTGAAGGTTAGTAAGCTAGTAATTAATTATTTAGATACGGCATTGATAATAAATAATTAATTTTAATTTTTTTTTATTATTTTTGTAAAGTTGTTGACTGATGTTGTTCTTTACATCAAAATGTAGCTCTAAATGTTTCTAGTTCATTCGTGCACCAATGAGGGCTTTATTTTTGCCTGTAACAAAAATAATAATTATTTTCAGAAAAAAATTTTCGGCCATTTGTGCAACAAGTGTCAGATTGTTGTTGCAGTGTTCTAACACTTTTCTTGCATATTTTTGCTTCAAATTTGGCTAGTCTTATCAAAATTTTGTCCTCTTTTCAGCTGTGCTATCAGTTTCACGTCTAGTGTGTTATTTTTTTTGTAACTGGTTGATCTGTTGAGAGCATTACTAAAAAATGATCTCCGAACTAAAAAAATAATAAAAATAGTTTAGACAGGTGAAATCAATATGTTATTAATTCTCCTAAGAGAAGAGAGAATGCTGATTCTTATGAGCATAAAGTTGTTACCATATCATGTATAGATGAATTTTAAAAAAAATTTTGAAAATTGAACTTTTTTTGCAAAAAGCGGGTGAATCCTGTGGTAATTTATTGGTCGAAGCGATTGAAATTCAAAGAGTTAAGGGTAGCTTAAGGATTGTGGATAGCTCGAGAGGATTAGATAGCTGGGGAGACCTTTTTGGAGTGGCCACACTGGGTGGTGGTTGTGTTGTGCTGGAGCTTCTATATTATTATACCTAGTGAGTGATTCAACTGAGTATTTGACTAGCACATCGTTCGTATCCTGTCGGAGCCATAGGCCGTGAGCAAAAAGTTGAGCATAAAACTCTCAAAACTTTATCAAGAATTATAAACAAAAACTGATCAGAGTGCAAAGTCTTACGCACCAAAAGTGAGCTAAAAGTGCCCTCTCGTGGAAAACTAGCACAGGGAAGGTGAGTTTTTTAAGAAGATATCATTATTACTAATAATAAATAAATAATAATAATTATTATTATTTTTTGCCATTTATTATTATTATTGAGAGAGCGCCGTAACGTAATGAAGTGCAAAATTAAAATAAGTAGTGCCCACTTTTTCAGTATTATTATAATTATATTATTATTTGTATATTATATTATTATTATAATTATTAATAATGTGATTTTTTTTAATCATTTTTATTACAACACCGATTTGTTACCAAACATACATCATCATCATGTCATTGTTACAGATTGTTGTTGTTGTTGTGAATCAAAGCTGAACATCACAGCAACAACAACAAGCAAAAAAAACGAACAAAACAAAAGCCTTCGAATTAATTTGTTTGATGCTGCGGTGCAGTGCAACAGGACCATTTGCTGCACCCTCTATCCAACATTAATCATATTAACAACTTACTTGTTAATTATGTTTCTATTATGATATGATCATCCAACATGCAGCGCACAAAGTAGTACCATCTAATATTTTTATGGACAAATTGGTCGAGACGATGGTCATAATAAACGTCCGCCATAAACCTTAAAGCGGTTAAGTAGATCCGGATGTGTCTTTGCAAAGGGCGATTTAAAGCGAACTACCCCCTCGGACGGAATACGGTATATTTGCTTTTGAGGGGAGATAACTCTGCAACCATCATATACAGTATATTGCAAAGAGTGTCGCTTTGGAGTTACTGTACCTCTTCTTTAAAGGAAAGGCAAGGCGCTAGTCATTAGTTATAGTCATAGACCTATATAGGTTATAGGTCTATGGTTATAGTATAATGAGCTATAATGCGGAGCTTATATGTAGATTACGCTCACACGCCCACTTTCTGCATATTGTTAGCTGATAATATGCATGCATGCATACTTTTTTAGTTAATCAACACTTACATTATTATAACATAACCAATAGAATACTGACAAGAAAATGCAAATTACCAAATATAGATGAATTATTATTTATTTATTCTTTCTTGCCAGTGAGCGGAACAAAACATTTCATCCGAAAGTGGGCGTATTTTTCTCAAATACGCTTGCAGGCTGCTCGCGAGTCGCGCGTAGTCCAAGCTAGGTCCATGCAGGCCATATAGGTCCATAATAGGTCCATGCCATGGACCTAGTATATAGGTCTACTAGGTCCATCCATGCGAGTCACTGATTACCATAATAATAATAATAATAGTTATAATATTATTATACTTATTATACTACTAACTAATAATTAATATAATAATAGTGTAGTTCAATAGTAAGCTCCATCATAAAATTATCTCTCCACAGCAGCTCTATTATTATAGGCTGTATTTGTTTCATTATTATGGTTACCCAAGTTGTTGTTTCCACTTTCTCCCACTTTATCGTCTAATCAAAATTCTTGCTGTAATGTAATCATCATCATCATTCATTCATAATAATAATATTTAATTTATTATTATTATTATTTATTATAAAAAAATAAATAATAATAATCACAGGCCTACTACTGCTGAAAATCTGGTGGGTTTTGCCAAAACCCACCAAATTTTCTGCAGTAGGTCTGTGACCATAATAATAAATAAAAATGCCTTTCAACGCATCAAAATGTCATGCAATGTGCTTAGTCGAGAATAATCTACAACAACAAAAACCAAACTACTACATGCTTGATTCCTCTCCTATCCCATGGGTAGAAAACACTAAATACCTCGGTGTCATCTTGCAGCACAACTTGAACTTTGATAAGCACACCTCGTTAAAAACAGAAAGCAAGTAGAATCCTAGGAGCAATCAAATACACACTCCAGCCGGCACCAGAGAAAAGCCGCTTCTTATCTTACACCAGTCTCTGCAGACCGGTACTAGAGTATGCGGATACAGTTTGGGATCCAACAAACAAAACCACTATAGACTCCATCGAGAATATTCAAAGGCTAGCGGTCAGGTTTATAAGTGCACTGAAGGGGAGGGTAAGTGTCAGTGATGCTAGAGATGAATTAAGCTTACCAACACTATCTCGCCGGCGACCAAATCATAGAGTGGCGCTGCTCCACAAAGTCCTCCAGAATGAGGAAAAACACAATGTACTCTCATCTAGTTGCGATGAAATAGTTAACAATCGTTCGAAAACTACAATGGTTACACGAGCTGCCAGCCGTGGTGAACCAACATCAATATATGCATCAACGAGTGTTTTCCACAACAGCTTCCTCCCCAGGACAATAAAAGACATGAGAGTACTACCTGGTCATCAACAATAAAACAGCTATATGCTGAAACTCATGATCACAAACACTTTTAGCACACTGCTTAAAAATATGAGGCGCTCCACTTGCACTATATAGCGATGTAGAGTGTTCTATTGACGCAGAGGTAAATTCAGAGAATCAGAGATAGTTTCTTCATCATCATGGTAATAAAGATAATCGATGATGATGTGATGATGATCAGCCTGAGGAGGAGGTCAATTTCCACAGACCTAGTACTGCAGACAACCACAAAACAACAACATAAATCTCCTAAAAGTGATCCAAAATCCACCAAATTTTCTGCAGTTTCTATGTTTGACTCTGGAAATACTAACGTTATTAATAAAAAATAATAATAAAGCCTCATGGAATGAAGAATATAACGGTTTATCGTTGTTGTTATTATTAAATTCAGCAATTCAATTTTTGGCTTGAGGAGTGGGCTCTCCTGTAACACTCAACTCTACGCTATTTGCCACGATCTAGCAGAGCTGCTAAGCAGTCTCTCACCATCCACATGTAAAGGTTTTCTGAGCCGTATTGAACAACAGAGCCTTCACCGACACCTGTTGAGAGCAGCCAGTATGCAATGTAGAGCATATGGTGATCACTGAAGCAAATACGTGGTAGCGTGAGTTTCTAAAGTTTAAGGCAAATGTCTCGTTATACAAGGCTACCAGTACGGGGGTAGTAATCTCCAATGTATACGGTTATAATCAGCCTATGGTAATGTCAATCCCGTGACTTCCTGTTCTCTGCTCCGTGAGATCGGTATTATTGCAGACAGATCCAGTTTATTTGTAAGGTTCGCACACTAGTTTCCAAGCACGTGTATAGTTCACAATAGCGTGTTATAGACAGTTTCGTTACTATTTCCAAGAGTGTGTTATAATCTCTAATAACGTGTTATCGACAACTTAGTACTGTAGGTAAAGCAATGACAGTAACAGAAGAGTTGCAGGTTTATCAACAGTATATGTATTATCGAGAATATACAAAACCTTATAACGAGAGAAGTCCACAAAGTGTATAATAGCTTGACAATAATTAGAACCCACTAATTCAGTCCAAGTCTATACAAGAACACACTACGTTATCCCAAACGTACTAAGGTGCATTCACTACAAATCTCCTACTAATTCTAACTCACTGGGCAATCTGCCCTTCTATTTATGCAGAAACCTAACAGTTGAAATGCACACAATATGATTGGTGAAAGACAAACAGGCGCATTAATAGTCATAACTTGATGGCACCAAATAGAATATATACAACAACGTTAACAAACAAGCGGGCGCTACTAAGGCCTCGTAAATAATAATTATATAAGTCAAGATGGCTACCCGGAACTCCTTAGCCTGGCTTTCCTTAGATCGATCTCTGTATGGCTGGTACCATCTTCATCAGATAGGGACAGAGTCTCTACTTGTTGCTAGGCATCCAAGGTCAGTCATCTGCTTCTTAATAATAGTAGTTACGGCTCATCCATCAGGACATGGCTGCTCGCACAATTCCATCACACACACAGTTGTGTATAATTTTAGCAAATCTTTTGACGCAATATGCTGATGGTGAAAATCCAAAATGTTCCGGAAATGAATCCATTACTAGCTAAGTAGGTACAAGATTTTCTAACAGGAAAAAACTAACGACTTGCTCTCAAGAACATACTGTCACCCAAGTTTGAAATAACCATGGGATTCGGTTTAGGACCTACCTTAATCTTGATCTACATTAATGACTTGCCCAGCACCATTACTTGAAGTATAAGTCTTATGCTAAAGATACACTGATATACCCCTTTTTTCAGCAACATACCTGATGAGGAGTGCTTCCAAATAATTGAAAAACAAACTGCTTTTCAAAAGAGAAGGAATTTAGCTGACAAAGGCACTAGTGATAAACTTGAAATTGTTTAAAACAAGGCCATCTGGTTCATGAGAAACATAGAAGGTAGACATGGTTCCACAGAGGCACGTGCTCAGCCAGATTTACAGACACTTCAAGATCAGAGAATAAGTCACCAGCTGAGGCTCCTGATAAAAATACTTTCAAATCAAGTGCAGCTTGCTCCACTATCTATGGCATGCGATGAGATAATAAATGATAGATGCCAGGCTACTGTGACAACCAGGCAGCCTCCAGAGGTGAAACAACATTCATCTATGCTGCAGCATAGCTGTATCGCTACAACTTCCTGCCTTGCACTGTTCGAGGTATGAGGATGGGTCCCATTCATAAACAATCCAAAGTGGCTGAATGCCCGACGCTCTTACAACCAACGGTTCTAAATCACAAAACAGTATAGGAAATGTAACTAAGGATTCTGATGGTTGGACATGTGATTGTCATTTGCGACCACATTGTGTGTGGCAGATGGTCATGCACGATTTGATCGTTTGTCCACCTTCTTTTTGCTGTCTTTTTGCACTTAAAATAAATCATTCTGATGTTTCCTGGTGGTGTCACAGTCTAAGTGATAAAGAAATATCTTCTTTTATAGTTCCTTCTCAAAATGCAACTGCCAAAAAGTTTACAAATACTACTTCTGTAGTAATAATGTGAATCACAGTCCTTTTTGCTTACCAATTGCAAAACTTGTTTTTTGTTTCTTAATCTTTTTTATGAACCCAGCTTCATATATAAAAAGACAGCTCCAATTTATGTTAGTTTCAGTTTTACAGTCCGAAAACTATGTTTCTCTCTTTGCTGCAATATTTATTATATAACATCATCAGATTACCTAGATATTTGATAAGGTTATGTTTTATCCAAACTTGCATATATCACATAAGCTCAAGATATGATTATTGTATCATTTGTTTTATCTTTATGTAAGTCGGTTATGTTTATAGGGCTTGCTTTCAAAGTCTGCATGAGAATTGTCACTTCAACTAACATTGTGCAATCAAACATATGAATTACTAACTGTCTCATTATTTTAGCCATTATTCACTTTTACTGACTATTATTTGTATTTTTTAATTCGCTCATGCTTTATTTGTAGTGTATTTTTAAAATCGACTAATGTGAACTGCCATTTATGTATGATGAAGCTGCATGTATTATATTTGTAGTTTTTATGGTGTAGATTATGATAATGAACTTGCATCAGTTACAAACCACTCTTTCATGTAGCAAAGTCAAAAGCTACAAGAGGTGCTCAATTTTATGCCCAAAGGCTACTGCGTCTAATAATATTGATAGTAACTATAATATATAATAACCATTGTTCAAATAATATTATTAGTAGTGTTATTTCCATCATTATTTATGATTAATGATGGGAATGTAACGTACTTTTCATTGAAAATGATATATACCTAGCGAACCATTATTGAAACATTTTCATTTATAGTATCTATAATAAATTGATCACCTATTATTAAGTAATGGTAAAACTTGATTGCAGTAATAACATGCACAACTCCCAATTTCCAGTTTCAAACAGATTCTTCATAATAGAAGTGAATCTATTTGCTCAATCTATAATCAAGTAAGAAAATAGATTAACCTGTTTGTACAACTGCACTTTTTTTAGTCTGTCAGCAATCCATTTGGCTACCTTTACCGATGTTAAATCAAAATGTATTGCATACATGATACTTGCCTAATCATCACAAACCACAGTACAATCACATCGCTTGCTTTTTGCCATTTTAGTTTTTAATAGCAGTCAGCAATAGAATTTACGTCATTGTAAATACCCAGTCAGCATCAATTGTGACATCAGCTGTTTAAAAGCGGCATGCTATTTTGGTTTTGTGTTTACAACAACAACTTGTATATTTTGATTCAGCATATTGTGATGAACCTAATCCCTGCTATAAAAGTGAGCAGCAATCTTTCCCTTCCATATTAGTTTTAGAATTTACAATAACCCATTCTGTAAGATGTAGCTAGCTTTCTGATACACTTTGAGCTACCTGATGATCATACAGCAGTGCTGTTTTAACTCGTCTACGTACTGCGCTACCTAGCAAGTTGAGCACGGTATTTCCTGCACAATTCTAATTTCTATTAGTCTGTTTTATTACATACAAGTACTTGTCTTGATTTTACGATTGATTCTAATATGGAATGTTTTTGTGTAACGCTTAAGCTACGTTCACACTATACGATTCTCGGCCATGCGATTATCTGGAGGAATCGGGAGTTGCTCTCCCGATTATTTAGAAGAATTCACACTTGCGGTTTCTTGTGCCCGATATTGCATGCATGGCCTTGACATGTTGTCAAGATACCGCATTTAATTGATAATTACAGAACATTATTATTAGTAATATAGCTAATATTATCAGATATTTAAATAAATTATACTATTTCTTCACTCATCGATAATAAGAAATAAATTACAAATAATAATAATAAATAATGGTAAATAGTATACTACTCAATTAATTATAATAATGACTAATAAGTAAATGATAACTTTTTTCAATGCAATTATTTATTATAATCATGGCGCTGGTTCTTGTTTTCTATTTATATTGATAATAGTTAGTATACCCAACCCACCTTAGTATTCTACTAGTAAACAAGACTTGCAGTTGATCAGGGAAATATTAAAAAATATTCTAAAATTGGTTAAAATAATAATTATCAATCAAGCAGCTGCAAGTTTCTTGAAAAGCATTAAATTGAAACGCTGTGATGTGGATGTTGATTGGCTAGACAGGCCGATAATCGTACAGAGAACCATCACTGCCCGATGAAAAAAAATCTGCCACCGATTGTAAAATCGTTAAGATTTTACTGTTCACACTTGCGAGCCGACTTTTTGCTCCTCCCACTCGGCCGAGAATCGCATAGTGTGAACGTAGCTTTAGACTTAGATTCACTCAAATTTTTTTCATGCTGCTGGTATTAGCCTTATTACATTAATGGTGATTTGCAAGCATAGATTATGCGTTACACTCTTTTATAGTTTGGTGTCCTTGAGTAAACTACACTACACATCACACACTTAACCAACATCAGTTGATTCTTCCATAAACCTAGTTTCACAGTATATCACTTTTTTCTGGTGGCCATCTACTAGGTGGCTCATGCAATTAACAATGCAGTAGTTGATGCAAGCAATGCATAGCATCAAACAACAAAGAATAGGATGACAGCAAATGTGTGTATTTATTGAATTACAGAATACACTTGTAGCTGCATGTGTTTTATAGCAATAGAGCATGCACTAGTATACACACAGCAATAGCACAAACATACTATACACTGCACAATTCATTGAAGTATCATAAAAACGAATCTTGGTGTACCAATGAATACACAACAACTAGCTTTTTTTGCCCACGGTGCTGTGCTTCAGCAATAGTATTCATAGTTGAACTTGTATTATTTTGCCATTCAAATAAAACAAAAAGCAAAATACCAACGCCATCAATGAATAAATTTTAATAACTATGATAATAATAATTGGATCTGGTCAAAGTTGTCTCTCAACTTCTGATGTAACCGGATATTCAAACTTCATCACATCAAGGAGTATGATCCTTGGTCACAGACAGCAGTCGTTATTATTTGATTACTGTGGTTTGTTGTCATCAGTAGTATACTATGTATTTCATTTTAATGTTGAATCATCCTTATTTATACAAGAGTTTGATACTAATTGTGACTATTAAGAATCAAAACGTTCACCCAATCAACAAAAGAAAATAATCAATTGTTCTAAAAGTTGGATCATGCAGCAAAAGTAGACAGTTGTGATTTATTAGTCGCGCGCATAACACGCTTGGTTTACTCGGTGATAATCATAATTGGTTATTATTATTTTAGATTCATAAAATAGGTAACTAAAAAATCACTAGCAATAGATTGTCATGGAATGTATATTGCAAACTGTGTCGTGTATCTAAATTATCTATACTAAACTACTACAAAGAGACTGTGGAAGTAGGCCACTGTAATTCACAGCCATTGTGCATCCTCATTAACTTGAGTTGGAAAACTCGATTAGGCCCGTAATACGAGATGCGGCTTTGCCACGTAGTATTGATGAGCATATTTAATTCATTTTTTCAAGTAAATGCATCAAAATTGTTTTATGAAAATAATTTTGAGGGTATAGCCCTTATAGTCATATTCATACGAACATTGATCCTTAGGGCTTTCTCAACAACATCATTTCTGTCATATATGCTGCTTAAAATGTCTCAAATACATCGAGCTGATAATCAAGCAAGTCGTGATTTCTATCGATAAGATATTTGATTAGTATGGTATATCTAGTTGCATCAGTTGAGGGGGGCAACTCTAACCAGGTCCCCGTTATTCAGATTGATTTTCATGATTGTTCATTGACACTCGCACACACAACAACAATAGAACTTGTCATCAGCTAATTTTCTCCCACATACTTCTCTGTCCTGGCAGTCTTCGTTTAGTATATCTGCTAAGTATTTGCTTGTCAAAAAGATTGCCTACCCATGTACCTGACCTGAGCATTTACCACCTCATGCCATTTTCTGCTTGCAGCGCATTCATTTTCTGCTTGCAGCTCAAAATTGTGAGTCATCATGGGTAGTTTTATGAGCTCAGCGTTGGACAACAACATGAAGAAGCAGCAGGAATTCATGGTGGAAAATCAGCAGGTCATGTTGGAAAGAAACATGAATATGCAAAATGCCATGCGGGAGAGAATGATGGCTACCCAGGTGAGTGTTCTTAAGCCTGGTTTCCATACATCTCCCAAGCGCTCGCACGAGGTCGCAGAAGCTTCTGCCACGATCTGCGATTTATGGAGACCGTGATTACGCGATGTGCCACGATTTCCTACGAGGTTGCTGCGACGTCCCACGAAAGTTGTTTGCAAAGTACTTTTCTGCGACGCACCCACGATCGGGAACAACTGGCGATCGCCAAGGATCTATGGAGACCATAAACATGCGACCAAACATAGATTCTGAAGATTAGGCGACATCGTTTTGTGTCTTTTTCCTAAAAGATCAGGGTAAAGGTCAGGAAAGTTGACCATGGCCGAAGCAGTTATGTAGTAGTAATATTATTATAAAAATAATAATTATTTTTTGTCATTGACAAAAAAATAGACTTATCAATAATAATAATTTTTTTTACTTCATTCATATAAAACCTATAGCTTATAATAATAAAAAGCGCAACAATAGCAGTAGTTTGTTCGTTGATATTAATAATAAATAACGATTGAATAATTGTATAAAATAAATATAATAATAATAGCTACCAGTGAGTGATAAATAAAAAATAATTTTGGGAATTTTCACTGGTGAAATTGTTATAATAATAATGCTATTGAGTTGATCAATATTATTATGAATAATAATAATTTAATAACAACAGCCTTTTATAATTAATAATAATTTATTATTATTTATTACTTACTGCTTAAACTGCAGTAGCAATAAACTTGTGTTATTATTATGGTTGCCTCTTATCATAATAATTATTAACATAAAAGCTCATTGCATGATAAAAATAGCTAATTTTCACATATTAATAAAATAAATTAATAGGATGATAATAATAATTAAATCTACTATGTATTCACAAAGGAATCGCAGCCGGGCGCCGTCATATGCAAAAGTATGGAAACCAGGGGATCGCAACTCCTCGTGAGTCGCCAGTGCTCGCGGGAGATGCTGCGATTACTTGGGAGATGTATGGAAACTAAGCTTTACTGGCCAATTCAGTCAGCGCAGAGTTGGCTTTCTTTACTTTCTGTTACCTGGTAAGCTTCAGTTTGTTTAGTTTACTTGCACTGTTTGTACGTAATTTGGTTGACTCATTGCACTTGTTCCTATGTTACACGTAAGATTGCAAGGGCTAGAGAGCTCTTCAATTGGACCGGAAGCTTCTGGCTGCTGGCATCGGTTGGTCTGACTGCTGCCGCCATAAAGAATAAAAGACCACAGTTTGCTGCTCCCATCATTCCACTAACATGGATCGCAGGTGCGTCTATGTAATACTCTCCATAGCAAAGTTCTGTTTTGTTTGCGGTCATTCATAGAGTAGTCTATTGTGACTAAGTATTCATAGAGCTGTCTTTTGTAAATTACCATTTATATATCGCTCATTTGTACATGATGTTGCTAGGTTACCAGTGGGACATGGCATACAATGGTAACCAATGTACACACACTGTTGCTAGGTTACCAGTGGGACATGGCGTACAATGGTAACCAATGTACACACACTGTTGCTAGGTTACCAATGGGAAATGACATACAATGGTAGCCAATGTACACACATTGTTGCTAGGCTACCAGTGGGACATTGCATACAATGGTAACCAATGTACACACACTGTTGCTAGGTTACCGATGGGAAATGACATACAATGGTAACCAATGTACACAAACTGTTGCTAGGTTACCAGTGGGACATGGCATACAATGGTAACCAATGTACACAAACTGTTGCTAGGTTACCAGTGGGACATGGCATACAATGGTAACCAATGTACACAAACTGTTGCTAGGTTACCAATGGGAAATGACATACAATAGTAACCAATGTACACAAACTGTTGCTAGGTTACCAGTGGGACATGGCATACAACGGTAACCAATGTACACAAACTGTTGCTAGGTTACCAGTGGGACATGGCATACAATGGTAACCAATGTACACACACTGTTGCTAGGTTACCAGTGGGACATGGCTTACAATGGTAACCAATGTACACACACTGTTGCTAGGTTACCAGTGGGACATGGCATACAATGGTAACCAATGTACACAAACTGTTGCTAGGTTACCAGTGGGAAATGACATACAATGGTAACCAATGTACACAAACTGTTGCTAGGTTACCAGTGGGACATGGCATACAATGGTAACCAATGTACACAAACTGTTGCTAGGTTACCAGTGGGACATGGCATACAATGGTAACCAATGTACACAAACTGTTGCTAGGTTACCAATGGGAAATGACATACAATAGTAACCAATGTACACAAACTGTTGCTAGGTTACCAGTGGGACATGGCATACAATGGTAACCAATGTACACAAACTGTTGCTAGGTTACCAGTGGGACATGGCATACAATGGTAACCAATGTACACACATTGTTGCTAGGTTACCAGTGGGACATGGCTTACAATGGTAACCAATGTACACACACTGTTGCTAGGTTACCAGTGGGACATGGCATACAATGGTAACCAATGTACACAAACTGTTGCTAGGTTACCAGTGGGAAATGACATACAATGGTAACCAATGTACACAAACTGTTGCTAGGTTACCAGTGGGACATGGCATACAATGGTAACCAATGTACACACACTGTTGCTAGGTTACCAGTGGGACATGGCATACAATGGTAACCAATGTACACACATTGTTGCTAGGTTACCAGTGGGACATGGCTTACAATGGTAACCAATGTACACACACTGTTGCTAGGTTACCAGTGGGACATGGCATACAATGGTAACCAATGTACACAAACTGTTGCTAGGTTACCAATGGGAAATGACATACAATGGTAACCAATGTACACAAACTGTTGCTAGGTTACCAGTGGGACATGGCATACAATGGTAACCAATGTACACACACTGTTGCTAGGTTACCAGTGGGACATGGCTTACAATGGTAACCAATGTACACACACTGTTGCTAGGTTACCAGTGGGACATGGCATACAATGGTAACCAATGTACACAAACTGTTGCTAGGTTACCAGTGGGATATGGCATACAATGGTAAGATGGTAAGGATCACGAATGAAGCAGAAAATATTCTGAAGGAGGAGCTGCACTTGGTTGATTTGGCGATGGGCTTACCTTCCATCAGCGAGCTCGACTCTAGACGAGCTGCCCTTGCTCAGGCTAGTAAAGCCGGCAGCAAATAGTTTGTCTCTCGTCTGTTGTTCGCTCCCGGTATGTACTGGTCACCTAATGTCATTTGATGTGAAGTTGGCTTACCTTGGTTCCACTGAAACTAGTCAGCCATTGCTAGAGTAAGGAGATATTGAGATCTATTGCTTGCTGTAGTGCCAACCAGCCGACGTCTATTTGATCTATCGGTAACCATTTACTGTCAATGCATAGACATGGATACCAACAGAGTCACAGCACTGCTACTGCTTTGGATATGGAAGTCAGGCTCCATGTAACCTACATGGGCTACTCCATAAACTGCTCAACAATACAATTTTGGATGTATTGATTTGATATACTACCTAATGAGTAGAATTTATATATTATTGTTTTTTGTAGCTTTGGGTCAGTACATGTTGTTTTATAATCATTTGTCATATACTACACCAATTCCCGTTTAGTTGATCTATAATATCATCTAGTGTCTCACAATCATCATGTGTCAATATATGGTAGCATACTCGTACAAGGGCAGACAATTGGTGATGCCTTTTAGGGCCTCAGCCAATAACAGTGTCGCAGTACAGCAATCGGTGTTTGCATATGTACATGTATGTAGTATAATATATACAAACATCACTGTATATATATGCGGTGTGACATAACAGTACAATATGTTATTTAATAATATTTCATTAGTAATTAAATTTTGGCGGTCAACCTCCAGCATGTGTCTAGACACATTGTGCTCCTATAGCATGCACAACCAATACGCTGTCAGTGTCTACAGCTGCTGCTCGTTGCTGCTATTACGGTTAGTGTCTGTTAGAATAGAAGTTGTCTACTTGTTTCAAGGAGAAACAACTCCTACGAATAATAATCCTAATGTAAGCTAGAAGTGCTATTACAGATATGTTTTACCGTGACAGATGACTGGTTAGAGAGGTAAATGGTAAAATGGTGAGGATGAAAAACTTCAGAGGCATAGAACAGAATGTTACATTTGCCTTGACTTGGAAATAAAAAACTGTCTTAATGCACTTACGAAAATAGACTGTGATCAAACAACAGGAGGAACAGTATTTGATACAATAGGCTAGCAATACTTAGAAGGTTGATAGAACTTATTCGCATATAAAAAGATGAACAACAGTGTATCTGGTGACGGAGCTCAATTGTTTTATACGAGCTGATTTACATCGTACCAAGCCCGGTACTTTTCTTGTGAAATCGTTTCATCATCGCTGGAACACAACGTATGGTGTAATGGAGTTGCATCAATTCTGAGCTAGCTGCTTGTCAGTGAGTATTTTATACAACTTACTGGACTTGACACAAGGTAGCTCTACCCCAAAGCTCCCTATAAACTTGCACACAAGGTAGCTCTACCCCAAAGCTCCCTATAAACTTGCACACAAGGTAGCTCTATCCCAAAGCTCCCTATAAACTTGCACACAAGGTAGCTCTATCCCAAAGCTCCCTATAAACTTGCACACAAGGTAGCTCTATCCCAAAGCTCCCTATAAACTTGCACACAAGGTAGCTCTATCCCAAAGCTCCCTATAAACTTGCACAAAAGGTAGCTCTACCCCAAAGCTCCCTATAAACTTGCACACAAGGTAGCTCTATCCCAAAGCTCCCTATAAACTTGCACACAAGGTAGCTCTACCCCAAAGCTCCCTATAAACTTGCACACAAGGTAGCTCTATCCCAAAGCTCCCTATAAACTTGCACACAAGGTAGCTCTACCCCAAAGCTCCCTAACAAACTTCACCTCAAACTTGGCAACGATCACAAAGGATTTTATTTATGATTCAACTAATCGCCCACTCAAGCATTTCTTCGTAGCTTCAATTCCCAGAAACTCTTAGAAATGAGTGTTAAATATTCTGACTTGAGCTAACCCTGCATATATAATGTAATATTTAATGAATCATTTTAATGATTGGTACTAATACACCAAGCACCTTAAACTCTGTTTACAGTAAGGAGCAAAGCAAGTCATTAGACAAATTGTGGATTTTGCCAAATGTTTCCAATTTCTATCATCAAAAAGCTAGATAACCGATGCAAATAATTCATATAGTCAAAAACTGTGTGTTTTCTGTCATTTGGACGAAATAATCATCCAAACTCTTTTTGTTTATTGCTGACAGCTCCGTTCAACAAAACTCTATTTTAGTTGGATTTGTTTATTTTTCAAGGTCGTACTCGTTATAAGTTATTTGAGGTATCATTGGACAACTTGTCTTTAAAACAAATCCTCCTGTGCTTGATCGTAAAGATTACTTTGCTATAACTTTCTTGTACATTTCGTTTATTTATCAGGATTTGAATGAGTCATTTTTTGCTGGTTATATCATTATTTAAGTGAAATGTCCTTTGGCCTATGAGCAGAAGCCACTGACGTCATGTTTTGCACTGCAGCAGGCGTCATGTTTTGCACTGCAGCAGACGGGTTCAAAGCTTTATTATCATTTCAGTAAAACATTGGATTTACATGATTGCCCTTTGAACTGGCCAACTCGCAAATGATGGGGTTAGGACTTTCTTAGAAAAATCCTAAAACCTGCTATGTTGGTAGGAAGCCAGCTGTGGCACAAACAGATCTAGCACCGAGGGCGGATCTAGCGATGAGAGACAAACTCGTCAAAAACACTACTCACGGAAAGATATAGCTGAAAGAAGTCTTGAGAGAAAAGTTTGCAGTGTTATTCCGGTGACTCGAAATTCTCTAAAACTTTGCGAAGCTTTTTTATTTTCTCCGTGTACAGCACGACAGCAAAATAAATTAACTTTGTTTTTATTCATTTGTAGTGATTACAACTGTAAAATAAATACAAAAACATTACAAATAAATGTTAGCAACAAAAATGGTTCACAAAAATTTTTCAGTAGTTTTTCTGCATTATCGTTACAAGGATTTATGTGATTTCCCTTGATTTATGTGCGTCCACACCACTGAGGCACAAACAGACATGGGACTGAGTTTGATGCTTCCAATTGTTGTTTATCTTCTAAATTTGCTTCTACCAGGAAACAGGTAATCGCCTGTATATTGCACTTTTTTCAGATTAAATGCAGTGAAATAGTGAGAACATGTTTCGCAATATGTTTGAATTCAATTTGTAAAGTGTTGTGTCTGCTTTGGCATCCCGAACATTCCATCAAACATCAATTATATGGCTGACAGTTTGTTTTTTTACATTAGTCGCTGACTTGGCAGCTGTTGTGTCTGAACCTGAACATGACCAATATTTTGCAGTTACAACATTTCTTTGTGTGCAGGCCGCGTGTTCCCACATTCTCACCCATAAAAGTTATTTTGATAAATATGTTTGTCGTGGTTTCATTTCAATGTATCACATAAAAATTATATTTGCATATTATTTCCCCCAACGTGCTTGTCACCTGCTTGGCACGTCAGACTGATGGCCGATGGCTGTTTTTGTCAAATCTACCAATCAATTAAGAAATATTTTTGGAGGAGTGTTTTTAATTAAACCAAAATGAGTTCCTAGAAAAGCATGCTGTCTGCACGCCAATATCAAACGCTGTCTGCATTTTATTCTAGTGTAACAAACATGTCAGCTGTTACAGTCGTAGATCACCTAGTATCGTGTAGCGTTTGGACTTTCACTGCTTACTACTCACTACCAGCTTTCACTCCGGTCGTTAGCAAATTAATTACAAAAATTCTGTGCATAAATTGTTTTGTTTTATCTCTCAAGACTTTATTTATATTGAGCACAGAACAGTGCAATACACCAGACTGAGCACAGACAGTGCAATACACCAGACAAAGTCTTTTCAAAAATAATTAAATCAATAGCAGTCGATGGGTTTTTTTATTTGTTACTCTTAGTCTATTATGTATTAAATTGCAAAAATATTTCGCTTTTATTCTTGCAGTCAATTTTTTGAAATGAATTTATACTGTCAGTACAAAGTACAACCAAACGCAACCTTTGCCCTTCGACTGTCTTTTTAATCCAAACTGCTGCCTGCTCAAAATGCTTTCGAAATAAAACTTCTACTTTTGATTGGCAGTGCCAATCATTGTCATGATGACATCACTTCGTATTACATAATGTCTTGCCTACACTTTAAACAAGTTTGTTCCAAGTTGGATTAGTTGTGATACACAGCTGATTACATGGCTGTGTATTTCTGCATTTGAGACCAAAATAGAATCAGTGAGATGAACTCTACAGTTAAAGTGCATATTAAGTTTTTGGCAGAGACTTCATGTAATTTATACTAGGCATCGCTGGCTCAACCTTCAGTCAAACCTGCAAATTAATATGCAAAAGATTGGTAAATTGCCAAGTTTGTGTTGGCTTCAGTTTAGCTGCCCTCGAGGTAGTTGTTATAAAACTTCCTAGACAGCTGATTTATTACAGCGGCTACTGCGCTGCATTGGTGTACAACTCTATTGTATTTTAAATTATTCGACAACTGCATATCTGGAACCAGACAAAAAAATGCACAACTCCGCTCTGAATTTTTGATCAAGTTTGCTAATTATGAAATAGGAAAACATATACAACTAGTTATTGGCTGAAGGAATGCAGCGGCCCTGATACATTAAGCAGATTTATTTCAACCCACGTTCTACACCCATCATCGGTATCCATTGGAGTTGGTCTAATAATCTATAAATAAATAATATATCTATATTATCGCAGAGTCAGTATATATAGCTCAGTCTAGATCTTCACCTCTGCTCATATATTGCTACCTACACACCAGCTTTCCTATCACCCAGTTGATGTTACCACACAATGAAGCATCCATTCACTAAACCAACCATATCAGTTGTGGCTTCTTTCGTCAACGGCATTTCCTTGTTACATAACAGCGCACATACGAATTTGGATTAGTATGGTATTTGTTTATTCAACATTTGTCACTGCAGAAAACAACTATTGGAAAATAGAAATAAAATATTTTTACGTGAGTAATCATTTTTTGAAATCATACAAACGATTACATTAAACTTCTGCATTGAAATAAATGTCACCTCAAAAACAATTCGTCTCTGTTATGCAATTATTATTTTTAAAATTTGAAAATATATGTATATCGTAAATTTCTGTCATAAATTTTTAGATTAAATCATTCATTCAACACATTTTGGATTTAGAAGATTTACAAATATCTAACATCACCAAACCACTTGCATATGTCAGGCCATGATACAGCAACTTCCTGTATTCAGCAAAAGATTTCTACAGTCAGTTCTGCACCAGTTGTGTATTTCATCAGGTTTGTGTATCGTGTTGGTACATCCTAGCACTTGCCGAGTTACACTTTGACAAGCAATTATAAATGGGCATTTTTGAGAGAACTTTAACCCGTGTCAGGGCATTCTTGAGGCTTTATGACAAATGAATCGCCTTTCATGTAATTAATGCTCCAATTTGTTTGCCTGTCTGTCTGACAAGGAGTTGGTGCAGACCTCCGGGTCAATAAAGAAGGCTTTCTACTTTCTGACTTCTTCCATTGATAAATCAGAGCAGGCTGTTTGTTTACTGTGCCTGGCAGAGGGCTGCATGAGCTTGCTGCCCATTTCCTGGCCATCAGCCAAGTAGATAGATACCCATCGTAGGCGGTGCGTGGTGCATTAGCTAGCTGTGGGGCCTAGCCCCAGAACTTAACATCCAAATCACGCATTGAAAATTATGAAATTTCTCAATTGCTATTGTGTTTTACCTGTCGTAGTTTCTGAAGGAATATTGCTTAATAGACAGTCCAAGTTGTGCCAAAGAATTCAAATCACATCAAGTTCAACACCCGCTGGCCGTAAAAATATGCAGAAGCCAGCCAAAATCTGATTCCATTTTGAGGAAATTGTGTGAAACTTGGAGTGAGGCACAAACATGTGTTGTCTCACTTATACAGGTATTACATGAGGGCTTTGGGTGATACATGAACACGCATACCTACATGCCCCTGTACCATATCACATATTATATGTGTGATAATATGTAGGGCCTCACCTTGACCTTTGAGCAAAGAATGTTTCTGGTAACTTTTCTGGGTGCCAATGATGCACCTGGTCTTCTCAGTTCAGTACTTTTATATTTGTGTCCAAAGGTCTCTATATCAGTAATTAAACTTTTTTGCAGAGTTTTTCCTGTTGCAACCTCTTACTGTATTACATAACTTTGTGACCAGGAAAGTTCATCGTATTAAATCATATTTATATAACAACACGTTGGTTAACTCGCCGTATAAAAGAGGTTTAGCGTTTCCGTTGTTTAAAATTTTTAGAATCTCTAACTTTAACAATTTTTCACTGTGTGAACGGCAGAAATCATTAATTTTCAGCTTTGAAGCTTCCAACATCGTCAAATGTATTGCAGAGGGTAAATGATTAACAGAGAATACCTCCCAGGTGAATAAATGTAACTTTTTTCAACCATAAATTTCAAAATTAGAAAAAAATGGGTTGTTGTTGTTATCAATAATAGCAACTGAACATTCCAGCCCAACATCGATGATTGATGTCTCAATCATACAATTATTAATGCACATTTTTAAAACATAAATAATTATGGCAGTTGTTTGCTGTAAACACGTCGCTTTCTCACCAGCGTTTTTGTTGCGTCTTTTATTATTAGACCAGAATGTGAGTACACCCAAATTGATTAGATAAAGTAACTGTGACAATATCGGCCAGCAGAAACTGTCTTAAGATAATGCATAAGTTGACTCACTGTGAGAGGTATATATAGACAGAGATGTGTTGTCAACGTTGCGTAAAACAAACATTTGTTGTTTGCGTAATCTTATCGCACTTGCATAAGTTTAATTCTTATCTTCAACGTTGAAATGGTGAAGGACACTGCACGAACTTCGTCCATATTCTTTTCATCGATAATAGACCAAGGCTATGTTATGTACCGGATGTTTTTATATAAAAGACGTTTTAGTCAGCTGCCATGAAATTGAAAATTTTATATTTAATTACGAGGTGCAGCCCTGCAAGTTGCAGACGACAATAATACATTTATAAACAAGTAGATGAACTGGATAATATCCCAGGTAGAAGATAAGCAGGCATACATGTACCACTTCTAATAATAAAATAGTTGTAATTGTACCCAGCGCAGCTCTGCATCAAGGATGTAGAGGCTGTTGTAAACAAATTTTACTTTCAAGTTGTCAGTAATCCGGAAATAACCAGAATCAGTGAAACCCAGTAGATCTCCTGTGAGTATTTATGCTTTTGAATTTCACCCTTAAAGAGCCTCAGTAATTGATCGTCGCTATCTCAAGTGTAACTAGGGCTAGCCTTGTTCACGCCTCAGTAACAAACACAGCCCATATTAAAATTCGGCTATGCTTAGTTTTTCCAACTCAGAGAATTGTTGGCACAGTTGGAGTGTTTATGAAGCGCAGGGCAGCGGCTAGACAAAATATAGCTCTTGAGCGCTGACTGCTGACCTCTCTGCCAGGCATCTTCCAGGCTATAACTGACATATTGCAGTAAGCTGAGACGGGCGCTACGAGTTCAGCCTCAATGGAATGTGGCTGCTACGCTACAGGAAGACTTGGATATTTGCCAATTCGATCTATTAGCTTTTATTGATAAAACAAACAGTGTTCAAGGCCAACGCTTCATTCAAGGAATTGAGAGCTGTCAACCGATTGGTCCATTGCTTATGTAAGCTATATCAACAAATACACGCGCGAAGCACAATGATTTTGAAGGAATGCGCTATGTCTGGGGACAACTCCAAACATGCCAGCATAGCTATAAATTCGCTGGCATGTCACACTGAGGGCATATGAACGGGCAGGAGCACTGGGAGCTGGTGGTCACATGACATGCACACTGGTTAAGCGAATGAGAAAGTGAATATTTCTTAGCGCTACAGCCATCTGTCTCTACGAGAATGTCGACTGTGTCTCAACCAAGAGAGTCTGTGTTGTACGGCAAGCAACCATGCAAAGACAGAGATGGCAGACTCAAGTTTCCGAAAGGAATGGAGAGTTTTGTGATACAGGTGCAGCAATGTGCATTACCTGTAGTCATACCTGTGCAGCTCGCTGTCACCTGGCCTAGCAACCTGGTGGAAGAGCTGCAGCATCAGCAAATGCCGAAGAACAGCTTCCTGTTGGTCACTGCTCCCAAAACAGGTACAGTTTAAATGGGTAGGAAAACTCTACCGAACCTGTGTTATGTTGTGTTATATTGTGTTATATAGTATATCTCAGCTTTTCTTGTAAGCCTAGATTTAGCTAAATACAATATATTTCATCTCACAAAAAACTATAAATAAATTTTTCTATTTTTTTAATTTTAAATTGCACTTTTTTTATCATTCAGCAGCTTGTAAAACTTGAATCAAAATTTTTTTTGTTGGTTTAAATAGTTTAAATGCGAAAGAGTTTTAAAATAATAAAATCATGAATCATTTATTAAAAACTGAATGTATTTTCAAATTCAATTGCTTATTTGCTAAAATATCAACTCAAAGTTTAAAACAATATCAGGTGCAAAGATTGTTTGAACATATTGGTGAATTGACATTGTGCTTAGAAAAATACATGTTTCTGTTCGGAATTAAACCGTTAAACAACAATTATATGCATGATGTGGTTATTGTCTACTCTTGGCAACTATTAGATTGTAGGAGAATATTATAAATAAATCATTGCTGTCTTATCATATATTATTTTACAAGCATAACTGTGACGTTGAGTTTTATTTTTCTCATGGATTGCCTTTAGTTATGATTTATCTCCCCAACACAACAGAGAAATTTTGTTTCACTAAATATGTAATAAGTTTTAATTCTTGATTTTTAATTTTCTACGTATGTTGCAGATATCTCATAGATAGCTTATATTCATTTTTGAATGGTTTACCTGGAATTTATGGTTACTGCAGGTACCCACTGGATGTGGGAAACAATGTCAATGTTGGCTAGAGGTCAAGCTATGTACAGTGAGGAACCAAAGCACCATTTTTGGTTGGAGAGCAGACGATTTACTGAGATTGTAGCAAGAGGGGAAGAGGCCCCAGTGGTGTTCAATACCCACCAGACACTGTCTCAGCTTCCTGCTGGATTTAGGTGAGTGTGGACAATGCTTGGCGATTGCTCTATGTTCCGGTGAGTGATTTTCCATAGAAAAACACTATAGTTCGCCGGAACTTAGATCTACCAAAACATAGAGCCACCGAAATACAGACATAGATCCGTTGGGATAACTCAGAAATAGCCATTCAACCAAGTTTAGCTGTTATATTACATACAATAAACCGTATTCATCTACTTCCCTAGCCATTTATTGTGTTGAAGTAAAGGGCAGACAATCCTCATTGTTTTATTATAGTTACTTTCGCTATTGCAAAAGGTCTTTGTTTGCTAGCTTTGAAATAATTACTGGTTTTAGAGTAATTGTTGATAAATTTTGTAAATTCAAAATAAAACAAATGATTTGTAATATTTTTGTATTTGTATGTAATTTGAGGATCGATGTTATATTTAGAAAGAATGAGTTGAAAGATTTCAGTGTTTTTGTTTACAGGCAGTCGGACACGAAGGTGGTGGTTTGCATGAGGAATCCAAAGGACGTGCTGGTTTCCCTCTACTATCACTTCCGCAATGTCGTACCTCGAGTGAACGGCACTCAGTTCATGTCGTTTGCTGATATGTTTGACTTGCTGCTCTACTCCAAATATGGTGAGTTTGCTGCCGGCAGCCTTGCTGTTGTGGTAAAAAGGAGAAAATTCTCCTGTTCAGAAAGGCAGATCGCACACTGTTAGCGTTACTTATTTATCTTGCAGTACCGTTTGGTCGGACACTTGATCATTACGCAGACACTTGGGACAACTACAGAAATGATCCAAATGTGCTAATTGTTTTCTACGAAGACATCAAGGAAGTATGTTGATAAAGTTTTCATTTGACGGACATCTGCTCTGATAGAAATGCAATAAATCACAAAATGAACAAAATTTGAACAAAAGTTTGGTAGCTGTTGAGCGCATACAATGAGGAAGGTGTTTGGGGAGTGCGCAGTAGCCTGTGGTTACATGCAATGAGGAAGGAGTGTGAGGGTGAGCAGTAGCCTGTGGTTACATGCAATGAGGAAGGTGTGTGAGGGTGAGCAGTAGCCTGTGGTTACATGCAATGAGGAAGGTGTTTGGGGAGTGCGCAGTAGCCTGTGGTTACATGCAATGAGGAAGGTGTGTGAGGGTGAGCAGTAGCCTGTGGTTACATGCAATGAGGAAGGTGTGTGAGGGTGAGCAGTAGCTTGTGGTTACATGCAATGAGGAAGGAGTGTGAGGGTGAGCAGTAGCCTGTGGTTACATGCAATGAGGAAGGCGTGTGAGGGTGAGCAGTAGCCTGTGGTTACATGCAATGAGGAAGGTGTGTGAGGGTGAGCAGTAGCCTGTGGTTACATGCAATGAGGAAGGAGTGTGAGGGTGCGCAGTAGCCTGTGGTTACATGCAATGAGGAAGGAGTGTGAGGGTGAGCAGTAGCCTGTGGTTACATGCAATGAGGAAGGAGTGTGAGGGTGAGCAGTAGCCTGTGGTTACATGCAATGAGGAAGGAGTGTGAGGGTGAGCAGTAGCCTGTGGTTACATGCAATGAGGAAGGAGTGTGAGGGTGAGCAGTAGCCTGTGGTTACTTGTTGTTTGATTGACAGTTTTACACTGGCAGCCAAACCCAGCCACCAAAGCAGGCTGCTTATGCAATGACACTTTCACTGACACTGAGGTTATATATAGGTCATCAGACGGAAAGTAATATGGTTGACTTTATTATTATGTGTAACTGAGTCAAATAATGGGACGAAATTGGTTGATTGACAACCGTTGGCCACCGAAAATGTCTGTGAACTTGTAAGCAACTCCAAAACAACTCAAAAAGCTTTGGCATTTATTTTTCTAGAAACAGGAGCTGTTTGTTATTGCTTCTTTATTAGCAGTTGTCTATTCAAGGCAATGAGATAATAATTAGGGAGTTGTTTGCCCGAATATCAAGAGTAAACAACTACTTGTTATATGTACTTTACATTTGATTACAGCGCACTGAAGAGATGGTTAAATTGGTGGCAGACCATATGCAGACCAGCTACACAAATAAACTCATAGACGAGGTATCTTCTGCCATAGACATCAAAGCTATGAAAAAGGGAAAGCATTCATCAGAGAAAGTGTTCCGCAGCAGATATGGCCAAGATGCTTCTCTCTACAGAAAGGGTAAGCAACTCCCCAAATAGTGTTCGAAGATGCAATAATTATAAAATGCTTTCATATCTAAACCGGTTTAACTAGCTGTTTGTTTGAAAGTTTGTTTTAAAGTTTTAACAGTACTTTTAGGGAATGACTATTTTTCACTGATGTAGGAGTATTTTCAATAACTGTTCAACATATGGCAAGGTACAAGTTTTAAGCCCATACAGTATTTTACCATTCTTACATCAAACTGTATTTGCTGTGTAGGTGAGATCGGTGACTGGAAGAATCATTTCTCTTCAGAGCAAAACAGAAAGTTTGACAAAATATTTAAACGCTGGAACAGAGAGAGGGCAATTCCTTTCAGGTTTGAGCCTTCAGTTATTCCTCAAATATAACTGAGCTACCCGCTACTTGCCCTCATCAGGGTTATAACAATTCCATTTTTTTGCTTTGAATGACAATTACATTACTAATATGCTTTTAGATTGACGAGATTTTCTGTAAGAAAACAATTTTAGTATTAGAGACCATAGGCCTAGAGATAATAATACTAGGTCTATGGTAGAGACTGTTTTGTATTAGCTGCGCTGTACACACTGCTTCTTTGACAGATCTATGCATCGACAAATGTTGATAGCTCTAAGGCTATAACGTTGCAATAGATTACTCAATGATACTGTTACATAACCATTGCCAACATTTTTGTTGTGTATATACTTTGGTCAGTCACCCCTCCTACAGGAATATCTGGCATGTGATTTTGTTTCAACTGTCAATGCAATATTTTTACGATGTTTAATGAACACCGGTGTTAATTTATTTTGGTACACATGCTTTGTTTTGTAATTGAGCTTTGTGTGCAATATAACGTATTATTTAAATACAGTATATGAATCTATGTCTGTTTTATCCTCGTCCTGTATTATTCTACAAAACTCTTTGTCATAGACATCAAAGCTGATAAAAATAGATAAATTAGAAATTAATAAAAACTTCAAATGCAATTAAAATGCATGCAAAGGTATATATACAAGATGGCGGTTACAAAAATGGAGTATTAGATCGGCTGTGAGCTATGTTTGGTAGTTCAACTATCAAAGCTTTTTTTGTTTTGTCAGTAGCCTCAGGTTTATGAGCTGCAATAAGTTCTGGGAGAGGGGCCAAATCAGCTCTGCCCTTCCTTACAGTCGCTGCTGTTGGTGGACAAATCCCGCAGGATCTTTGACCATTTTGTTTAGGGCAGCGTAGCTGACTTTGGGCTTCTTCCACCATTTCCAAAATACTTTCCACATTTTTGTGTCGATATGGCTGCGCA
Organism: Cryptosula pallasiana; assembly: GCA_945261195.1. Lineage (NCBI taxonomy): Eukaryota > Metazoa > Bryozoa > Gymnolaemata > Cheilostomatida > Cryptosulidae > Cryptosula > Cryptosula pallasiana. The sequence goes on from OX183137.1 coordinate 42,607,922, forward strand.
CTAATGGCTAAGTTTTCTGTGTCAAAGGCTCGAAGTCTTTCACTTAGAAGCCTCTGTTCCCGTAATGCTGCATAGTTAGATTGACTACTCCGAAGTGCCAGGTTCAGAGGCTTGCTTCCACTGGCATTCTGTTTAGTGGGCTTTAGCTGGTTCATTTTGGTAGAGGATATAATCTGTAGCCTGGGTTCTGGAGAGTTGGTGAAGTAAGTGGTGGTGGGGTGTTGGTGAGTGGTGGAATTGGTGGAATCTGTTGTGGTAGTCATAACCTCATTTGCCCTCATTATCTCATTAATTCCAATATTGCTGTCCCGAGTGAGCAGCGGTAACTGTAAATGGTTCTCACTGTTCCATGTCGTAGACGATAGATGAGAAGACAACTCCTGCTTCACATGCCGTGCGTGCACCAGCTCTGGGGCACTGCGACTTAACCTCTAAAGAAATGTATGTACAGTGTGAGTCAATGCTAGTATCAATGTATGTGTGCAGCGGGTAGTATTTAGTGGCTGTTGTTCCCCCCCCCCCCCTACTTACTTATAGAGCTAGCATTTCAATGCTGAATAGTCATAGAAATTACCATTACTTGTAATATTACTAACCTGGTTTTTAGATTTGGTTTTTTTAGCCTTAGGTTTGCTGAGAGGAAGTACGTGTACAGGCTGTAGAGTTATGGGGCTCTTGGGTCGCTGACGCTGCTCATGCAGAGCCTGTTTCTCCTTCACCAATTGCATGTGATGTTGCGGATCCATTGCCACACTCGTACTATTACCTTTATATATTCCCAAACGTAGTCGATTCTTAAATTCTGAACTACTAGTTGGTTTATTGGCACCTTGTACCACATGACCATCTGTTAAATTGTTTGTGACATCATTGAGCAGGTGCTCACTCTTTCTAGCACCATCTGGAGGTAGTTGATTGCTTGATCTGCTGACAAGTGTTGGTAGACAGCAGGGTTGTATGTTGAGCAGATGATTCTCTTCTCTGTCCATAGTCGTGGCTGGCGAACCCCAAAGTTTATTTAAGTTGATGTTTGTGTGTCCTGCATCTACCAGCGTCATATCCAAACCTGCAGAGTAAACCTGACTTCATTGTAAGACATTCACCCTGCCGTATAAACAGGTATAGATAGCGTAGTGAAAGAAGCATATTATACAAACACCTGCACTGCGAACACATAATGCTATTCGTGCCAATCGTGTTACAAGAAAACAAAACGTATTTGCTAAAAGAAATGAGATACATTTGATACTGACTCCACTTACAACTTGCTTGGGATGAATTATCACTTCAAGTAGATAGATTTAGAGGTTGCTGACGTAGTAAGTTTACTAATGCTAATGTTGGCAGCAGCTTACAGGCGCTTGCTGCACATCACACACGCGCGAGATAAAACCGATGAATGAACAAGCAGCATTGGTATCTATGTATTTGTTGACTCTGACATGAGGTTATTCTACCAATGCGTGAAACATATCTCCCGCAGTGAGAAGACATCTTACAAACAAAAGCTTTCCAGCAGAATGAGTAGCGTATTAAGTCATCTACAAAGGTATTAATTATAGCGGACCCTGTGGGGTAGTCGACTTATAGCTAGCCCGAGTTCTTAAGTGCATCCACTTACCCCAGTGTAACATCTTATGAGATGAGGATGAGCAGAGGATAAAGAAAGCCAAGTCTAATTCCGATACGCAGTTGTTGTTTATGCGATGTTTATTACTGATGCAGCACAAAAGGCAGCTCTTGTGCCTCAAAGCAGTGATATATTGATTTCTGTACAGTTAATCATACAACAATTTCTTACCAGCTCTTATTGATTACATGTGCTCTGTTGATAGATGCCTGATTAAAGGGTCGGAATTAAGTGTTCTCACCTAGTAATGCATTTTTTTTTTTCTTTAAAACATTTTGTATTTTGTATTATTGTTGTTTAAAGAAGTATTTTATGTCATCTAAAAATTCATTTTCTATTGTGTTTGCAGAAAATTATGATTCAAAAGTAGACGCTGAAATTCCCATTTGGCCGATTTGCACTTATATGCGAAGGCCATCTTCAAGTTATCAAGGAAATCCACACATTATCTATTGGATGTTCACTCACAGCTCAGCCTTCTCAAGGATGAGAGTCGAAATCAAAATAAAACTGAGTGCAATCAGTCTCACATTGCTTTCTCTGGACTGTTTGAATATCAACTTCAAGCCATCAATGAATCAATGTATTTTACTAAAATCTAGCACTGACAAACGATTGCCTACTTTACTACATAGTAGGGGGAGATAACACAACTACTTCAGTAGTAGGGGGAGATAACACAACTACTTCAGTAGTAGGGGGAGATAACACAACTACTTCAGTAGTAGGGGGAGATAATAAAACTACTTCAGTAAAGTCTAGTTAACATTCTACAGCACACTGGACTTATCTGAAACATTCCATGTAAAAATATTAAAAAATTATGAAACAGTTTTGACTGAGGAAAGTGTTCATTAGATATAGCGGACCAAGAAAAGCTTTGATTCGTCATCTCACGATATGCATTGAATGCCGTAGACTTTTGCTGAGCTGCTATCAGAAAAGATAGAACAATAATAGGTTTCTAACCAGCTGCATCTTGTTACACAGAGATTTATATAAAATCATGGCAAGGACAGCAGCGCATTGGCTTTAGCTCCGACCCTGGTGACCTGTGGTTGCTGCCATACACTTGTGGAGATTTCCTGTACAAATATCAGCAGACAATGGTGTGTTTTATCGCAGATCAACTAGCAGTGGCTCCTCTCAACATCTGATATTTGCTCATCTAATCTTGTAGCTAGCTACACAACGACCTGAATGTTAAATGTATGCAAATTGGTGATTAGGAGCTACAGTATGTAGCCTTAGCTCCCAAAAACTGTCCTTTAAAACTACAAATTCACAGAGTTGTTGTTAAAGGCTTACAGAGAGATAACCTCGCAGGCTGAAGAGGCTTGGTTTTCTGTCTTGTTTCGAGCTTGCAGCCAAGTGTTGATCAGCAAGTACATTGATGTAGTAAGTTAGCAAACAATATCAGTGCTTGGATACAAAAGTTAACTACAACTACTCAACTAAAAACAATTTTTTTAACTTTTATTCATCAATTTTGGAAATATTCTAAAGATTTGATTACAAAACCATTTACTTGCACACATTTCCATGGATGTAGCTCTCTAAGATATACATGTAGCTCTCTAACAGATATATGCTCTAACACTCTTACTGCTCTGTCACGTGAGCAGATAAATCCAAATTTGTGACTCTAGTTAATCACTGTTTGACATGTACGACTTTCCACTCCAGGTAATACATGTCCACATTCACTTGCTTCACTTGCGCCTCAGAAACCACTTGATAGAAAATAGCTGCTCCTAGCTCGCTAGTACACTCTTTTGTACTAGTATGTGATACACAAAGTAACAAAGAGAAGGTTTCATATATCTTATTGCATTTTGGTAAGCTAACAAGGCAAACAATGGTTGCAGCTTTAGTAGTTATCATACTTTTGGTGTCCTCCGACCAGTAAGTTTGGGCGATTAATAGCAGTAAACCAACACTACACTATTTGTAGGACCACTCAAGCACCACCCCATCTCCAGGGTTTAGGCTGAGTTTCTGTAACTCCACATTGTCACCAACGGTGTAGGCACAACCACCCGTTACTGCAGCTACAGTAGCAGAGCTCACTGGCAGTCTTTCACTGAAATCTTCTTCCACAGTTGAACTACCGATGTTTACCGCGACCAGATATCTGCAAGTAGAAACCATATCTCTAAGAATTATTACACCCCCCGACTTGTATGAGTGGGCAGTATATCCACCATTCTTTTCAGTGGGTATTACACCCACAGTGAAAGGAATAACATATGAATTTCAAAACTTCTAAGTACAGGTAGGCTCTTTGTGGGAGTTGCTTTTTCTTTGCTTGCTTGTATCTCTTAAGAGTAAACAACTCCAGACAAAACTATTATAAGACTACTAGTAGCCTGCAGCTGCAAGCCATCTACCTCCAGAGAGAGAACTGGTAAACTTACGAGGTCATACCATCAAAGGAGCGTATAAATGAGTAGATATCAGGGGTGACTTTATGAGAGGTGAAATCACCATACACAAATGTCTCAGCTGTACGCAGTTTACTAAGTGTTTTGTACACGGCCAGGTGAGAGGTAGAGCTTTCTTTCTCAACCTGTACAACAGACAGATTTCATTGATAGAATGTTTTATTGTGCAATAACTTGTAAGAGCACTTCCTGTAAAATATACAAATAGGTACCAGCTCACCTCTACGTTGTAGCTGCTGGCGTTGGGATGCACAGGTAACCAGACATTAGCGCAATTAGAGGTAAAACCATAACATGACGTAGAGTTTGTGTTCCACTGCATGGGAGATCTCTCAGGGTCTCTACTACGACTCTACATCAACATAAGATCTTACCAACAACAGGTGAAGGGTAGATCAGGTGAATGAAACACTTGTAATAGACATAGACTACCTTGTCATTCTTGCCTAATGGATCCTGTGATTCTATTACTGAGATGTCTATGTTTTGCATGCCAATTTCATCACCATAATAAGTAGTAGCTACTCCAGGTAGTAGCAATAGTAGCATGTTCATTGCATCTAACTTATGTAGCCCTACTCTGCTGGCGATACGGGATCTATCATGATTACCGAGCTACAACATGTACAGGCAATGATAAATAGCTCAGCAATCATAGCACTGCAGCAAGTACTAGAGCTATTATAGCAAGCTAACACGTGCTAGAGCTATTATAGCAATCTAACACGTACCAGAGCTATTATAGCAAGCTAACGCTACCAGCCAGCATCAATCAAAAACCTCAATCAAACCAAGAAAGTTGATTAGATCAAACTCTGTTTGTCTGTTGAGGAGTTATCTTACCTTCTACTATCATAAGCAATGCCTGTTGATAAAAGAAGGTGTGACAACTCTTGGGCAGGAAAACAGTCATTTGTTGATTTAGTAAAAACAAAAGCTAGCACATATCACCCAGTTGCAGTAAAAACACAAGCCAACGCTTACCACCCAACATGCAGTAAGAACACAGGCTGTAACCTACAACCCAGCATGAAGTAAGAACACAAGCTAACACTTACCACCCAACATGAAGTAGAAACACAAGCTAACACTTACCACCCAACATGAAGCAAGAACACAGGCTATCACCTACCACCCAGTTAGCTGGAGCTCCATCAGGTTTATTGTCCATCCAGCTGTCCACTAACATGGACATGCAGTCTCCTCCACACGAGCTGTTCACTTTGATAAACTGAAAATTAAAAGGAAAGTGAGCCCCTTCATCATCTGCTTGCCCGTAGAACATTTTTATCCGATGAGGAGCTCCGGAAGCTTCTGCTATAACAACCTTTTCTCTGCAAAAAGAAAAAGCTAATTATTAGTAGATGATGTGATTTTTTCTATCACGGAAGAATAAATCCGGTTTTTATGAAAGCTTAAACCAATGCAGTAAGTTTTGAAACCTGAAAATTTTATCAACAAGTCTCAATTGCAAAAAAACAACAAGAAATGCAAAAATTAAAGCTGAAGAGTTTAAACCAATGCATGTACCAACGCAACATTCCTTACCTGGCTGTACCTGTATCATTGCTAGAGCTGTACCAACACAACATTCCTTACCTGGCCGTACCTGTACCATTGCTAGAGCTGTACCAACACAACATTCCTTACCTGGCTGTACCTGTACCGTTGCTAGAGCTGTACCAACACAACATTTCTTACCTGGCCATACCTGTATCACCACTAGAGTTGTAGTGCTCTATGAGCTGTCTCCATCTGGTTACCATGTCTACAGTCTCTGGTAGGTTTTTGGTGTAGATATGGTTAAGGTAGCCACAGTAGTAGTCATTCTATAGCATGCCAGATGTTGATATAAATGTTGTGTAAAGACTGATCACCAAACACTCAGACACCTCAGCCACCACACTGTATGACTGGTTGCACACGCAAACAGACACACAGGTGTAGGTAGGGGGCAGGTAAGATTATACAACTATTCCTTGCGATGTTCTGTGAGGTGCAGAGATACCCAAACACAGATAACACTGTGGCTATGGTGCCTTGTGATAGAGAACTCGCAAGCGTGTTCAAAACAAATACTGTGGAGAAATGTTGTGCGCATCAATTCTAGTACCCACATCCACTCCTTAGACCTACGCCCATCGCCCCGCCCCCTGTACATACACCCCCTTTTCCCGAACTCTTAGTGTTCTAGCTCAGACTGTGTAGGTGACTGTTGCATAGAGAATATAGAACCCCGAATTCCTAACCACCTTGCTAATCCTTATTTGGTCCACTGTTCTTCTGCCCTTTACACTTAAAAGAGGAGTAGCCAGGTCAATAACGGACTGATTTTGATCTGGTTTTTACCATAAGAAAGCTCTCATTCTCCTCTAGGCAGTTACTCCAAGTTACCCCGAGCTACCCCGAGTTAGCCCGAGCTGTATTACATCAGCCCACAGGATGGTGCCATTTGAATGGCCTTACTCCCTAGCAAGTATGAGGAGAATGACTAATGCTGATGTGATGGGACTGGTGAAGAGAGGAGCACAAGCTAGAGAAGAAGAGATGACATGATGGTGCAAGAGAGACGGAGCCTACAGAGAGACATTGAAGACTACTCGCTAGATACCGTGTTATATTGTTTGCTTGTAAATATGTATTGTATTATTTTTAGTGGCGCATTGCTTGTTATTGTTATATGTGATTGGCTATGCCTTGATTTGGTGGCATAGCATCCTTGGGGGAATTTTATAAAAGCCTGGCCAACTTGTACTACCAGGCAGAGCACCTTTAAGCTTCAGTAGGAATACTTACCTGTATCGTATCTTTGAGGAATAAACACTATATATCACTACAACATTGTGGAGTTTGTCTGGCCGGTTGGCTGTTGGTGCTAGGAGGAGAATTACTGAGTGAAATCTCAGTGATAGGCTCTGGTAACAGCTGGCAGCTGTGAGCCTGGAGAATAACAGTTGAGGAAGCCATTGGAGTAAAGCTATCGGTTTAGCTTGGGTAGTAACAGGAGGATTGTGTTGTTGTTACTGCTGTGTAACAATTCGGTTGTGTCTTACTGATGTGTAACAAGTCGGTTGTGTCTTACTGCTGTGTAACAAGTCGGTTGTGTCCGTAAAGTTGGCGAAATTCTTCACAATACACCCAATTTATGAAAATGTTATTTCATTCAGTGGACTTGGAGGTATTCTCACTCCACATCATCAGTCAAATATTACATTGTTTGTCCTATAATATGATTATTAACTAAAATAATAGCAGTCAACGAACTGTGGAAAGTGGGCGTGACTTTTGCGTAATTTTGTACAGTTTATCATTGTAGATACAGTATCAGTGAAGTAGCCATAAAATTATCTCCCCTTAACGGAGATAATTCTATGACCGTAGCAAGCAAACCTTGTAGCCTTGGGCCTTAGCTCTGGTCCCTCAGCAGGCTGACTCTGGAACCTAGGCATAATATAAAGTGTGAAACTCTTTGTACCTTGTTTGCTTCAGGGTTAGCAACAGGATCATCCCTTTGTTTAGAATCTTCTATGAGCCTAGATATCGCATCTATTCTGATTCCATCCACTCCTTTTTCTAGCCAAAACTTTAGCACTCTCTGCAAGTTATATGTTATATAATAACTAACTATAGGTATATGTTATATAACAACTAACTACAGGTAGATGTTATATAATAACTAACTATAGGTATGTGTTATATAATAGCTAACTATAGGTATATGTTATATATTAACTAACTATAGGTATATGTTACATAATAACTAACTACAGGTATATGTTATATAACAACTAACTATAGGTGTATGTTATATAATAACTAACTACAGGTAGATGTTACATAACAACTAACTACAGGTATATGTTACATAATAACTAACTACAGGTAGATGTTATATAATAACTAACTATAGGTGTATGTTATATAATAACTAACTACAGGTAGATGTTATATAACAACTAACTACAGGTATATGTTATATATTAACTATAGGTGTATGTTGTATAATAACTAACTACAGGTATATGTTATATAATAACTAACTACAGGTATATGTTATATAATAACTAACTACAGGTATATGTTATATAATAACTAACTACAGGTATATGTTATGTAATAACTACAGGTGTATGTTATACATTAACCAACTATAGGTATGTGTTATATAAGAACTAACTATAGGTATATGATACATAATAATTAACTGTAGGTGTATGTTATGTAATAACTAACTATTATAATTATATATTACAAACTCTTACATCAATTTCCTGTTTTACTATGTTATCTCTGTAGTTCAGATCAGGCATGGACTCCATATACTGATGTAAGTAACATTGACCTCTGACCTTGTTGTATGTCCACGCAGATGTGCCCAGAACAGTTTGCTACAAGGTACATAGATAGATATAGCAGGTAGCTAGAATTACATGCAGGTTCTGTTACTACTCTATATAGTTGATGCGGGTGAATATAAACCTTGCTAAGCCGTAAGTTTCAATACACACCCAATTGTTGGGAGGGTAGAAATGGGTCTCATTACCACAGTCTCTCCATATGTAGAACTCATCATAAGGCTTTTGTTTGAGAATGCTCTGTTGAAACCAGAAACTTTCATTGCTGGTGTGATTGGGGATAAAGTCTATGATCAGTTTTATGTCTATGAAAGAAATCAATAGTCACCAATTAAAGGAAGACTGGTAGAGAGTGCGGGAATGAGAGTGAAGGAGGGAAAGAGGGGCAGAGAGGGGGAGAGGGGGAGAGGGGGAGAGGGAGGGAGAGAGGGGGGAGGGAGGGGGGGAGAGAGAGAGGGAAAGACGGGGAGGGAGGGGGAAAGAAGGGGAGGGAGAAGGAGGGGAGGGGGAGAGAGGGGGAGAGGGGAGGGGGTGGAGAGAGAGATAAGTATGGTAGTTATTGATAGGACAACTCCTATAAAGCAGTATGTACCAGATCAGCCATATGATAGTTATTGATAGGACAACTCCTATACAGCAGTATGTCCCAGTACAGTAACCCTCTACTCACCCTTTCCATTCACCTCCCTGTGCATCTCCTCTATGAGACTGTCCAAGTCTGACATACTCCCAAACAGAGGGTCCACATCTGTGTAGTTGGTGACATCATAGCCAAAGTCTCTCATGGGACTCGGGTAGAAAGGGCTGATCCACACGGCATCCACATTTATTTCTCTAAGATAGCCAAGTTTCTCTTTAATACCTAACAAAGGATATATATAATGTGACTTTAGTCTTAGTTCCTACTGTTAGTTTGTACATATGTAATGTGACTTTAGTCTTAGTTCCTACTGTTAGTTCGTGCACAGATGGTTTTTATTAGACGGTGGGCATTTCTACCTACCCTTAATGTCACCAACTCCATCGCCGTCAGAGTCCTTGAAACTGCGTGGGTATACTTGATATACAGAAGCCTTATGCCACCATTTAATGTTGGCTTTCACCTGATCTCTGTAAAGTTATGACAACACAACTACACATCACTGCACTGCGTGCATTACCCTTTGTGTATGTCTGTAGACAGAATATATATAAGTACTAGGGTGTATGATGATATGATAGATAATGCTTACCTCTGCTGGAATACAACCACATATATTACAGAAAAGGCCAGTGCAACACACGACCAGATAACTACACGTAGCATATCCCTGACGTTGTAGCGACTTTTGCCCAGCACTGAAAAAAACTGTTTAAAATCCACTTCGCAGCTCAATGAAGCGTGAAATACATTGACATATTCTACCAGCATTGACAAGGGCAGCTAGTAGTAGTACTAACACATCGGTGATTGACTGAAGCCTGTGTAGCAATAGAGCTCCTTAATGGTTTATCAGGAATGCAATGACAGCCCGGATAACCACAGACACACACAATGTTGTTCCCACATTTGCCCATATTAGAGTCTGTCTGTCTGTCTAGGCTTGTATAAAAGTAAACAGCAATCATGCACCATAGGAAGGAGTATGCGGATATAGTTTATTATTATTATTATCTGAGGCTACATATAACTGCTGTATCTGTAATGTAATACGCAGTATGCTGTATATGATGTAATAACATCTATGGGAATATACAGCGAGGAAATAAAGGTATTGTTATAGCATCGTTAGTAGCACATCTACATCTACCGATTACCTACCGATTTGCCCTTACCGATGGAGATGGCATCAAGGAGTTTCCCCTATTTTTTTCTCTACTTGCCATTCTCACGCAATACCGGTGAAACTGATTCCGCCATGATTCGAAACTGACATTTCGAAAATGAACTGTTCGAAACTCTTAAACATGAACCCCCCAACCCCAAATCCCAAACCCCCATCCCCAAAGAGTTTCGAAGTGTCCATTTTCTAAACTTCAGTTTCGAATGGTCCGTACCCCGGTGAAACTCGCTACATTTTAGCCATAAAGTGATTTCAAACAACAAAGACGGGGCGCTAAAAAACGATTCTTCAACTAAAAATTAATTGCACTTGAGAAACAGTTTTGTTGGAAACATCAAAACCGCGAACAGTGATATGATTGGTCAAATCACAAATTGTCTATCGATTTTTTGCTCCCGAGCAAAACCTACTGATAGCCTCAAATAAAATGCTTCCAATTATTTCGTTACGTCACACAGGAAACTGATGCAGGGAAGTCCTCAATCGGTAAGACAAATCGGGAGCTAATCGGTAGATGTACATGGAGTATAAAGCACATTGTTCAGTGCTTACTATTTAAAAGTTGTACTTAGACCGGAAATTACCTATATGGGAGTTATGCACCCTTCAAAAACAAACCAGAAAACGTCATGTTTTAGCCTAAATATTGCACACTGACTACACTATTTGCTTTAAAATGTAAGGCCACTCAAACACCACCCCATCTCCGGGATTTAGGCTGAGATTCTGCAACTCCACATTGTCACCAACGGTGTAGGCACAACCACCCGTTACTGCAGCTACAGTAGCAGAGCTCACTGGCAGTCTTTCACTGAAATCTTCTTCCACAGTTGAACTACCAATGTTTACCACGACCAGATATCTGTAAATGGAAACGATATCTCTAAAGAGTTATTATATAGCTTCCACGTGTATGAGTCGGTAGTGTATCCACCACTTGTGTGAGTGGATAGTATATTTACCACTTGTATGAGTGGGTAATACATCCACCACTTGTGAGAGTGGGTAGTATATCCACCACTTGTGAGAGTGGGTAGTACATCCACCACTTTGAATGTGGTCAAACAAAGAAGCTCTATATTAGTATGTAAGATACTTTTACAGGAGTTGCTTTTTCTTTGCCTGTTTGTACCTCTTAAGAGAAAACAACTCCAGACAAGACTATTATAAGACTACTAGTCGCCTGCAGTAGCAAGGCAAACTACCTCCAGAGAGAACAAGTACACTTACGAGGTCATACCATCAAAGGAGCGTATAAATGAGTAGATATCAGGGGTGACTTTATGAGAGGTGAAATCACCATACACAAATGTCTCAGCTGTACGCAGTTTACTAAGTGTTTTGTACACAGCCAGGTGTGAGGTGGAGCTTCCTTTCTCAACCTGTACAACAGACAGATTTCATTGGTTGAATGTTTTATTGTGCAATAACTTGTAAGAGCACTTCCTGTACAATATACAAATGGGTACCAGCTCACCTCTACGTTGTAGCTGCTGGCGTTGGGATGCACAGGTAACCAGACATTAGCGCAATTAGAGGTAAAACCATAACATGATGTAGAGTTTGTGTTCCACTGCATGGGAGATCTCTAAGGATCTCTGCTACGACTCTACATCAACATCAGATTTTACCAACAGCAGGTGAAGGGTAGATCAGGTGAATGTAACACTTGTAATAGACATAGACTACCTTGTCATTCTTGCCAACTGGATCTTGTGATTCTATGGCTGAGATGTCTATGTTTTGCATGCCAATTTCATCACCATAATAAGTAGTAGCTACTCCAGGTAGTAGCAATAGTAGCATGTTCATTGCATCCAAGTTATGTAGCCCTACTCTACTGGCGATACGGGGTTTGTCATGGTTACCAAGCTACAACAAACACCAGAGGATGAGCATAAATAAATGTTTCAGGTAAATACTTGACAATCTATTAGTCCAATACATTGAAACTTGAAGCTAATCAGCAAAGATAAAACCTACCACCCAACATGAAGTAAGAACACAAGCTAACACTTACCACCCAGCATGAAGTAAGAACACAAGCTATCACCTACCACCCAACATGAAGTAAGAACACAAGCTATCACCTACCACCCAGTTAGCTGGAGCTCCATCAGGTTTATTGTCCATCCAGCTGTCCACTAACATAGACATGCAGTCTCCATTGCAGGAAGTTCTTATTCTGGTAAGGAGGAAATTAAATGGAAGATGAGCTCCGTCGTTCATTTCCTGATCGTAGAACATTCTCAATTGTTGTGGTTTTCCAGCCGCTTCTACAATCATCGCTCTTTGCCTACAAGCAAGTTATACAGTAGCAGAGTCATTAAATAGGCAAAAATTGCATAATTTAGAGTTGTGCTCACATACCTGCTAGAGCTGTATCGGTCAATCATACCTCTCCATCTGTTGATCATGTCCATTATCTCTGGTAGATTGACAGTATTGGTATGGTTTAGGTAGCCACCGTAGTAGTCATTCTATAGTATGTATTCATGTGGTGTGTATAGTTGTAGTACAGAGTGTTACAGTTACAGCACATACTGTGTACTATTGTGGTATACTTACTGGGTCTGCTGAAGGATCGCCTACAGGGTCATCTCTCAGACTATAGTCTTCATACAGCTTAGATATCGCATCTATTCTGATTCCATCCACTCCTTTTTCTAGCCAAAACTTTAGCACTCCCTACAAATTACATGTTATATAACAACTAACTATAGGTGTATGTTGTATAATAACTAACTATAGGTGTATGTTATATAATAACTAACTATAGGTGTATGTTATGTAACAACTAACTACAGGTATATGCTATATAATAACTAACCATAGGTATATGTTGTATAATAACCAACTATATGTATATGTTACATAATATCTAACTTCAGGTATATGTTATTTAATACCTTATCATAACTGATTTTACACTAAAAACTCTTACATCAATCTCCTGTTTTACTCTGTTATTTCTGTAGTTCAGATCAGGCATGGACTCCAGATACTGATGTAAGTAACATTGACCTCTGACCTTGTTGTATGTCCACGCAGATGTGCCCAAAACACATTGCTGAACAAAACAAAATAAAATCAAAAGATGTGTAAAGTCAAAGTAGACTCTGTTTTGTCAATCATTGTATCCCGACTACCAACAAACAGCTGACTTACAACGGAACGCATATTATTGTTTTGTGATCGCAAAGTTTGTTTACTATTCTGGAGAATAGCAAAGATCTCAGACACAACTGACTCTTTTACTAATTTTGTCCGACTTTCTAATACGTACCCAGTAGTTGGGAGGGTCGGAGTGGGTCTCATTACCACAGTCTCTCCATATGTAGAACTCATCATAAGGTTTTTGTTTGAGAATGCTTTGTTGAAACCAGAAACTTTCATTGCTGGTGTGATTGGGGATAAAGTCTATGATCAGTTTTACGTCTATGAAAGAAATCAATAGTTACCAATTAAAGGGAGACTGTTGGGGGAGAGGGAGAGAGGGAGAGAGAGAAAGAGAGAGAGAGAGGGGAAGGGAGGGAGGGAGAGAGGGAGAGAGAGGGGGGGGGGTGAGGGAGAGAGGGAGAGGGAGAGGGTGAGGGAGAGGGAGAGAGAGAGGGAGAGAAAGAGAGAGAGGGGGGGGGGGGGGGGGCAGCATACATATTCAAATAGTCAACTCTATTCTCAGCCTGCACTATTTCCACTCTACTTATTCTCTCCCTGCTCTCTACACCCCCCCCCCCCTCTCCCCCCAACAAAAATAACATTATGTCTCAATCTATGGATGCTAGGAGGAAATAATACGAGCCAAAAATCAACATTCAATTAATCTAGTATCAGCAACCCATTACATTTCATAATTTGTCTCCACCTACATCGTTGGGAAAAATCTTAAACTTACAATTATCCCTGGTTTAAGAGCGAATGGCCAATTTTAACTCCCATCAAATACTTAATAGGTCCAATAGAACGTTTTTATATTTATATTTTATTTATTTATTTATCAAAGCAAAATTACAGACAAACACACGTACACAAATATTTTTCACGTTTATATGTACACATACAGATTCAGAAACGATGATCAAGTTTATCCTACGTTGTGATCATGTGCAATAAACAAATTGCACTAGGCGAACATGAATGGAGACATTTTTGACATATACTTTCAAACCAAATCTATCATTTCTTATCAGACATTGCTCCGTATTTGTTTACATTACTCATAGACATAAAAAGCACATAGTTTTACCGCAACATAACAAAATGATGTCAATCGATACAAAATACAAAATGTACCCAATCAGCCATATGATAGTTATTGATAGGACAACTCCTATAGAAGAGTATGTATCAGATTAGCAATATGATAGTTATTGAGAGGACAACTCCTATAGAAGAGTATGTATCAGATCAACCATATGATAGTTATTGAGAGGACAACTCCTATAGAGCAGTATGTCCCAGTACAGTAACCCTCTACTCACCCTTTCCATTCACCTCCCTGTGCATCTCCTCTATGAGACTGTCCAAGTCTGACATACTTCCAAACAGAGGGTCCACATCTGTGTAGTTGGTGACATCATAGCCAAAGTCTCTCATGGGACTCGGGTAGAAAGGGCTGATCCACACGGCACCCACATTTATTTCTCTAAGATAGCCAAGTTTCTCTTTAATACCTAACAAATGATATATAATAATGTGACTTTAGTCTTAGTTCCTACTGTTAGTTTGTACATATATAATGTGACTTTTTAGTCTGTGTTCCTACTTTTAGTTCGTGCACAGATGGTTTTTATTAGACGGTGGGCATTTCTACCCACCCTTAATGTCACCAACTCCATCGCCGTCAGAGTCCTTGAAACTGCGTGGGTATACTTGATATACAGAAGCCTTATGCCACCATTTAATGTCGACTTTCACCTGATCTCTGTAAAGTTATGACATCACAACTACACATCACTGCACTGTGTACATTACCCTTTGTGTATGTCTGTAGATAGAATATATATAAGTACTAGGGTGTATGATGATATGATAGATAATGCTTACCTCTGCTGGAATACAAAGATATATAACACAGCTGCTATCCCTGCAGTGGCAGCAATGTAATGCAGTTTAGATAGCCCAGCTCGAGCTAGTGTGCTACACAACCAAGTAGCTATCCGTATCATCGTCAGTTATGGCCTTAACGTGAAGTCAAACGTGTAATTTATGTACTATTTGCAGGTTCGTTAAACTATTATGTCTGTATCCCTGGGCTACTAATTTTACTGATCTTATCGGTTAGTTTGTGGTGTGTATGGGTAACAATAATAATTTTCCTGGACACAATAGATACATGTATGGACATACCACATATCACTGTACTGTACCTAAGCACATGATTAGAGTGTTGTCTTCTCCTACATATAACATGTCGCAGGTTATATTGCACATAAATATGGCCATATATAACACATGATTATTGTATGTAACATACTGTACATAATTAAAGACTTTGTCACGTTCATTACAACAAACTCTGTGAGATAGGAAATAAAGCGTTTATTGAATTCTGGGGTGCCGGGACGTGAGTTCATAGCATCTGCTTGCACACAGATTGTTAGGATAACTCTAGTATTTTGTAATACACTCATCTTCAGTAGCCATTCTTTCAACAATTAATCAGTAGATGTGATTTTCATGTCTCGGCAATGATGATACTCATATTTTGCCATGCAATCATTTAAAGCCGTCTCAAAGGATCCGTCAAGTTTCACAACTGCAACCGCCTTAGAACTGTCATCCATGATGGTTGGTTAAAACCAAAGAGTTTATGGATAGAACGTACTTTAGTTTACATATACAATATGTAGGTCTCTACAGGTATGATATTGTATATACCTACATGTACAATATGTAGGTATATACAGGTATGATATTGTATATACCTACATGTACATTATGTAGGTCTCTACAGGTATGATATTGTATATACCTACATGTACAATATGTAGGTCTCTACAGGTATGATATTGTATAAATTTCATTGAATACAAAACAATACTTTAGATGTAGGGCAGTAAATTTTAATACAAAGCTATAATCAGCCACTGCAAAGGCCTTGATGTGGCAAAGTATTTGCTCAATAGTTATTTAGGAGTTGCTTACTATTGCTAAAATGGGAAATCATAGAAATAGGTAGTTGTGCACCCTCTGATTAGAAATCAGGCTTTCATCTCAGACTAACATCAATTTTTGGTAGTCTGAATATAACAAGCTGACTACACCAGTTGCTTTATCATGTAGGGCCACTCAAGCACCACCCCATCTCCAGGGTTTAGGCTGAGTTTCTGCAACTCCACATTGTCACCAACGGTGTAGGCACAACCACCCGTTACTGCAGCTACAGTAGCAGAGCTCACTGGCAGACCGTCACTGAAATCTTCTTCCACATTTGAACTACCAATGTTTACCACAACCAGATACCTACAAGTAACATATCTCTGGAAACTCATTTCATTCACCATTTGTGTAAGTGGGCAGTACATCCACCACCTGTGTAAGTGGGTAGTACAACCAACACCTGTGTAAGTGGGTAGTACATCCACCACCTGTGTAAGTGGGCAGTACATCCACCACTTGTGTAAGTGGGTAGTACATCCACCACCTGCGTAAGTGGGCAGTACATCCACCACCTGCGTAAGTGGGTAATACATCCACCACCTGTGTAAGTGGGTAATAGATCCACCACCTGTGTAAGTGGGTAGTACATCCACCACCTGTGTAAGTGGGTAGTACATCCACCACCTGTGTAAGTGGGCAGTACATCCACCACCTGCGTAGGTGGGTAATACATCCACCACCTGTGTAAGTGGGTAATACATCCACCACCTGTGTAAGTGGGTAGTACATCCACCACCTGCGTAAGTGGGTAATACATCCACCACCTGTGTAAGTGGGTAGTACATCCACCACCTGCGTAAGTGGGTAGTACATCCACCACTTGCGTAGGTGGGTAATACATCCACCACCTGCGTAGGTGGGTAATACATCCACCACCTGCGTAAGTGGGCAGTACATCCACCACCTGTGTAAGTGGGTAGTACATCCACCACCTGTGTAAGTGGGCAGTACATCCACCACCTGTGTAAGTGGGTAGTACATCCACCACCTGCGTAAGTGGGCAGTACATCCACCACCTGTGTAAGTGGGTAGTACATCCACCACCTGTGTAAGTGGGTAGTACATCCACCACCTGTGTAAGTGGGTAGTACATCCACCACCTGCGTAAGTGGGCAGTACATCCACCACCTGCGTAAGTGGGTAATACATCCACCACCTGTGTAAGTGGGTAATAGATCCACCACCTGTGTAAGTGGGTAGTACATCCACCACCTGTGTAAGTGGGTAGTACATCCACCACCTGTGTAAGTGGGCAGTACATCCACCACCTGCGTAAGTGGGTAATACATCCACCACCTGCGTAAGTGGGTAGTACATCCACCACCTGTGTAAGTGGGTAATACATCCACCTTCTGTGTAAGGGGGTAATAGATCCACCACCTGCGTAAGTGGGCAGTACATCCACCACCTGCGTAAATGGGTAGTACATCCACCACCTGTGTAAGTGGGTAATAGATCCACCACCTGCGTAAGTGGGCAGTACATCCACCACCTGCGTAGGTGGGTAATAGATCCACCACCTGCGTAAGTGGGCAGTACATCCACCACCTGTGTAAGTGGGTAGTACATCCACCTTCTGTGTAAGGGGGTAATAGATCCACCACCTGCGTAAGTGGGCAGTACATCCACCACCTGCGTAGGTGGGTAATAGATCCACCACCTGCGTAAGTGGGAAGTACATCCGCCACCTGCGTAAGTGGGCAGTACATCCACCACCTGCGTAGGTGGGTAATAGATCCACCACCTGTGTAAGTGGGTAGTACATCCACCACCTGTGTAAGTGGGTAGTACATCCACCACCTGTGTAGGTGGGTAATAGATCCACCTTCTGTGTAAGTGGGTAATACATCCACCACCTGTGTAAGTGGGTAGTACATCCACCACATTAAATGTGCTCATCCAAAGAAACTTACTATTGATGTGCAAAAGGTTCTTACAGGAGTTGCTTTCTCTTTGCATATTTATCTTAGCCAAGAGAAAACAAATACAAATTACCTCCAGAGAGAACAAGTAAACTTACGAGCTCATGCCATCAAAGGAGCGTATAAATGAGTAGATATCAGGGGTGACTTTATGAGAGGTGAAATCACCATACACAAATGTCTCAGCTGTACGCAGTTTACTAAGTGTTTTGTACACGGCCAGGTGTGACGTAGAGCTTCCTTTCTCAACCTGTACAACAGACAGATTTCATTGGTTGAATGTTTTATTGCGCAATAATTTGTAAGAGCACTTCCTGTACAGTATACAAATAGGTACCAGCTCACCTCTACGTTGTAGCTGCTGGCGTTGGGATGCACAGGTAACCAGACATTAGCGCAATTAGAGGTAAAACCATAACATGATGTAGAGTTTGTGTTCCACTGCATGGGAGATCGCTCAGGGTCTCTACTACGACTCTACATCAACATCAGATTTTACCAACAACAGGTGAAGGGTAGATCAGGTGAATGTAACACTTGTAATAGACATAGACTACCTTGTCATTCTTGCCAACTGGATCTTGTGATTCTATGGCTGAGATGTCTATGTTTTGCATGCCAATTTCATCACCATAATAAGTAGTAGCTACTCCAGGTAGTAGCAATAGTAGCATGTTCATTGCATCCAACTTATGTAGCTCTACTCTACTGGCGATACGGGAGTTGTCATGGTTACCAAGCTACAAAAAACATTAAAGTATTAAAAACAAGCACGCAAGACCCACTTTATACAATACCACCCATTTGCCAGTTAGACTGCAAAATTAACATCTAAATCACCCAACATGAAGTAAGAACACAAGCTAACATTTACCACCCAGCATGAAGCAAGAACACAAGCTAACACTTACCACCCAACATGAAGTAGAAAAACAAGCCAACACTTACCACCCAGCATGAAGTAAGAACACAAGCTATCACCTACCACCCAGTTAGCTGGAGCTCCATCAGGTTTATTGTCCATCCAGCTGTCCACTAACATGGACATACAGTCTCCATTGCACGAGTTGTTTATTTTAGTGAGCAAGAAATTGAAGGGAAAGTGAGCTCCGCCATTCTTTGTGCGGCCGTAGTACATTCTCAGCTGCTGGGGGTTTCCAGCCGCTTCTGCTACCATCATTCTTGGTCTGCAAACAAGTTGTACAATAAAAGTGTAGCAGAGTCATTCAACGGGCAAAGACTGCATGATTTAAAGTTGTCCTCACATACCTGCTAGAGCTGTATCGGTCAATCATACCTCTCCATCTGTTGATCATGTCCATTATCTCTGGTAGATTTACAGTATTGGTATGGTTTAGGTAGCCACCGTAGTAGGTATTCTATAGTATGTATTCATGTGGTGTGTATAGTTGTAGTACAGAGTGTTACAGTTACAGCACATACTGTGTATTATTGTAGTATACTTACTGGGTCTGCTGATGGATCGCCTACAGGGTCATCTCTCAGACTATAGTCTTCATACAGCTTAGATATCGCATCTATTCTGATTCCATCCACTCCTTTTTCCAACCAAAACTCTAACACTCCCTACAAGTTATATGGTATATAACAACTAACTATAGGTGTATGTTGTATAATAACCAACTGAAGGTATACGTTATATAATAACTATCTTTAGGTATACATTATATAATAACTAAACATAGGTATACGTTATATAATAACTAACTATAGGTATATGTTATATAATAACTAACTATAGGTATGTGTTATATAATAACTAACTATAGGTATGTGTTATATAATAACTAACTGAAGGTGTCTGTTATATAATAACTATCTTTAGGTATACATTATATAATGACTAACTATAGGTACATGTTATATAACAACTAACTATAGGCAGAGGTGGGAATAAGTCGGACTAAGTCAAGTCATCTTAGAGTCAAGTCAAGTCATAGGTCATAACTTGACTTGACTTAGTTGAGCAGTGACTTGACTTGACTCTGACTTGATGCCTCATCTGACTCGACTTGACTCGAAAAGTTTCATGACTTGACTTGACTCGACTTCATAATACAGATGACTTTATTACAGTCATCATCAAGTCATTTGGAGTCAATCTCGCAGAGTTGTCTGCTCCTACCACAATTTCCTAAATTAACAAAATACCCGTGTGTCATTGCTGTTTGTATTTCCTGTTTGGTTATCAGAACCAGAGGTGTTATTTAGTGCACAACCCAGCTAATAGTTAGCCAACTGTATGCTTGCTGGAGTATGGTGATCAGAAAATTACATTAGGCCTTCCATTCAAATGTTTTCTACCAGAAAAAAAGATAGAATAATTGATGATTTTCTACCGTTTAAAAATATAAGAAGACAAGAAGAAGGTGCATATGCAGAATGCTGTTTGTTTTGTCAACTAGAAATGTACTAAAAATAATTAGTGCACTCTGATTACGAAAGTTTGTGAAATGGGGAAGACTTTTTTTTCAGTAGGGTTGTTGTTTTTAACGCGACTTCTCGTCAACTGCATGTAGGTCAAATTCTCTGCTGGAAAAAAAAGTTGATTGCAACTTGTAAAATTCCTAATGTTTCTTGACTTTATTAAACATGTGTTGCAAAATTTATTGCACAACTTTACTGCAGAGATCTTTTTGACAGAAAATGAAAAAGAACAAGTAATTTTACAAAATTAAGTAACAAAAATAAAATGGTGACCTTTTTTTCAAGTAGGGAAGGAGGAAAGACAACTGCCATGCAAGGAATAGTAAACCATTAACTCACTGTGAAGTGCCTACTGCTTGAACTGTGAACAGAATATTTTATTGGCTGCAACATTCTACTGGTTCTGGCTTTCCATAAGTACAAATGCTATACTGCCAGACTATTGTTCTGAACCACTGATTTATCATTGCCAATATTTTTGTCATCTGTTGCTGTTAGGGAAATCTTTCAATAAAAATCGTCTGATTTCTGTGAAAGTTTTGTATTAGTCATCTATTGGACATCTAAATTACCCCCTCTGAAATCTGCCGATCACGATGATGTCTTTGATAATGCTATACGACCAATAGCCTCTGAGATATTCAAGTGACTTGATATTTGACTTGTAAGTCATTTGAGTCAGACTTGACTTGACTTAGAATTTTTCATTACTCAACTCGACTTGACTCAACAATGTTTGTGACTTTACTTGACTTGACTCAGCTGAACCTCAGAATGGCTGCGACTTGACTTGACTCGACTCACAAAGTTCATGACTTGACTTGACTCGACTTTAAAGTCATTTTCTCCCACCCCTGACTATAGGTATATGTTATATAATAACTAACTACAGGAAGATGTTATATAATAACTAACTACAGGTAGATGTTATATAATAACTAACTACAGGTAGATGTTATATAATAACTAACTACAGGTAGATGTTATATAATAACTAACTACAGGTAGATGTTATATAATAACTATCTATAGGTATGTGTTATATAATAACTAACTACAGGTAGATGTTATATAATAACTAACTACAGGTTTGTGTTATATGATAACTATCTCCAACTAACTTTATGTTACAAATTCTTACATCAATTTCCTGTTTAACTCTGTTATTTCTGTAGTTCAGATCAGGCATGGACTCCAGATACTGATGTAAGTAACATTGACCTCTGACCTTGTTGTATGTCCACGCAGATGTGCCCAAAACGCATTGCTGAACAAAACGAAATAAACTCAAAAGGTTTTTCATAGCCAACGTGTTAGCAACCGTAGTTCAGCTAGCAACAAACAGATTACTTATCAAGCACATCGATGTATCGTGATTGCAAAGTTTTTTGATCAACTCCCTTGATAATTTGCACCACCCCGTTTCTTTTCACAACTGAACATGTAATAGAGTGTAGGTAGTTTAGTTGTGAAACTTACTTACCCAATTGTTGGGAGGCTCGGGGTGGGTCTCATTACCACAGTCTCTCCATATGTAGAACTCATCATAAGGCTTTTGTTTGAGAATGCTCTGTTGAAACCAGAAACTTTCATTGCTGGTGTGATTGGGGATAAAGTCTATGATCAGTTTTACGTCTATGAAAGAAATCAATAGTTACCAATTAAACACAGGTGATCAGAGAAAGAGACTTGGAGAGAGAGGAGGAGATAGGGTGAGAGAGAAGTGGGAAGGGAGGAGTGTAGAGACAAACGAGCGGGAGGGGACAGGAGGAATGGAACAAGATGGGAAAGAAAGGGAAAAGGGAGAACTATGATGGTTATTGATAGGACAACTCCTATAGGGCAGCATGTCCCAGTACAGCAACCCTCTACTCACCCTTTCCATTCACCTCCTTGTGCATCTCCTCTATGAGACTGTCCAAGTCTGACATACTCCCAAACAGAGGGTCCACATCTGTGTAGTTGGTGACATCATAGCCAAAGTCTCTCATGGGACTCGGGTAGAAAGGGCTGATCCACACGGCATCCACATTTATTTCTCTAAGATAGCCAAGTTTCTCTTTAATACCTAACAAATGATATATATAATGTGACTTTAGTCTCAGTTCCTACTGTTAGTTTGTGCACAGATGGTTTTTATTAGACGGTGGGCATTTCTACCTACCCTTAATGTCACCAACTCCATCACCATCAGAGTCCTTGAAACTGCGTGGGTATACTTGATATACAGAAGCCTTATGCCACCATTTATTGTTGGCTTTCACCTTACACCTGTAATGGATTAGGCTTAGAGCGCAGCAAGTCTAGGATGGAAAGACTACTCCAATAAACATATATTCTACAGCTCCACGTACCTTGGATGGGTGACAGTCAGATAGATAACTGCTCCAATCAGTACGAGCCAAGATCCCCAGAATATTATAAGTAAAACTTTTCTGGCTCTGTTAAAGGCTTTAGTGTTAGAATAGTGTAGCACCATTTCCTTACCCATGCCAGCATAGGGAGGCTGTAGCACACACCCGTCCAAGCAAACAATGAAATTGATAAAAAAATACAACACTTTGTCTCAAAAACTTTATCGTTACCTTGTTAGTGCAGTTCTGATCTACATCAAAAGGCGTTCATCAAATATGCAGATTATTTCTAAAACATTGCTAGGTGAAAAAAATCCGAAATGTGGATATGTAAACTTTCTGATCACTTCCCATTAAAAACTTAAGAGTTTTCAAGAACATTTTTAATCTTTGGTATAGGTATGTGATTACAGAGACACTAAGAGAGAACAACTCATGCCTAGTTTGAAGAGCGAGACAATAGAGGATCTTAACTGCCGCTAGTGGTTTCACCTTGGTCAGCCATTGTGCATAACTATTGGTGAAATCTTGAAATTAATTGCTTTTCACATCATCAATAGAACTACGAGTAATGAATGTACATGCTAATTGTTTCTGTGAAAGCAGCCATTCTCAAGATACAGCTGTTCAAAGATGATTTCAATACTTTGTGCGTTATGTCAGACCTGTTACATCACCGGGGTATCACTTGGTGGCAAAACTAGTCATAAGTATTGCCATACATCAAATTGAAGTTGTCAGTTAGCTTATTCAGTTATACTTAGGAACAACAATACAAATATAGCTCAACAAATCGCTTTCAGGTGTCGACTGTAAATGTGATTTGGGTACTGAGTGTGCCCTTAGCTAATCAAATCAACGAAGCATTTCAGTAGTCCAATCAGAATGAATGCTCAGTGCGCTCAATACCTAATCGGGGTTCATTTAGTAGGAGGCAATTTTACACACTATGCTGCTGATCACTCGTAAATAAAGCAAATACACAGAAATAACCTACTGATTAAGATGAAATTTTCCAGTTATGTTGTGACAACTTAATTGTCCCATTCTACCGAAAATCATTGAAATCTGTGGCTATCCAAGTATTTATGCACAAGGCCTTTATGCCCTTAAGACAAAAGTAGCACAATACGTACAGGGTAGTCCTTGCTGGCAACTCCTTCGCTGCTGCTGCTATCTTTGCTACCATCTCTACTTCCAGCAAAGTCAGCTAGCTTCATGTCAGCAGACTTATGGTTGACAGAGAAGTCTGGTTCTGGAACATACTGATCAGATTGATTGTCTTCTTTAGCCATGATACCTGCAATAGCAGCAGCACACCATTCGCTAGAGTCAGCACTATATGTACATGTATGGAATGGAAGGATACAAAGCCATCAGTGACAGCAATCTACAGCCTTCACCTACAGTATATATAGAGGCACTAACACCTACAGTATATATAGAGGAACTAACACCTACAGTATATACAGAGGCACTAACACCTACAGTATATATAGAAGCACTAACACCTACAGTATATATAAAAGCACTAACACCTACAGTATATATAGAGGCACTAACACCTACAGTATATATAGAGGCACTAACACCTACAGTATATATAGAAACACTAAAACCTACAGTATATATAGAGGAACTAACACCTACAGTATATACAGAGGCACTAACACCTACATTATATATAGAGGCACTAACACCTACAGTATATATAGAAGCACTAACACCCACCTACAGTATATATAGAGGTACTAACAGCTACAGTATATATAGAGGCAATAACACCTACAGTATATATAGAGGCACTAACACCTACAGTACATATAGAGGCACTAACACCTACAGTATATATAGAAGCACTAACACCTACAGTATATATAGAAGCTTTAACACCTACAGTATATATAGAAGCACTAACACCTACAGTATATATAGATGTACTAACACCTACAGTATATATAGAGGCACTAACACCTACAGTATATATAAAAGCACTAACACCTACAGTATATATAGAGGCACTAACACCTACAGTATATATAAAAGCACTAACACCTACAGTATATATAGAAGCACTAACACCTACAGTATATACAGAGGCACTAACACCTACAGTATATATAAAAGCACTAACACCTACAGTATATATAGAGGGACTAACACCTACAGTATATATAGAGGCACTAACACCTACAGTATATATAGAGGGACTAACACCTACAGTATATATAGAGGCACTAACACCTACAGTATATATAGAGGCACTAACACCTACAGTATATACAGAGGCACTAACACCTACAGTATAAACTAACTTTGTACGCCCTCTACCTACCTGCACAAGCCCTCTACCTACCTGCACAAGCACTCTACCTACCAGCACAAGCAGCTGCAAGCATTCCAATGAGTTACACAGCAACTCCTATCAAAACTTATCTTGAACTGAATGACGTTATCTTCATTCCTACATCATTGATCTTTGACCTTTGTAGCCTGAGTTTGTTGTGAAAAGATACTGTTACATGGGCAATCACCTACACTCAGAAATTAAAAAAAACCACAGCACAGCTAAACTATCAAATCAGTGTCATAAAAGCAGCCATCAAGAGATTAATGGCACCAGCTGTATCTACAAGCAGGGTGTCTGATGGCACCAGCTGTATCTACAAGCAGGGTGTCTGATGGCACCAGCTGTATCTACAAGCAGGGTGTCTGTCATAGAATTTGATACTTGGTAGTTACAGCAGATGCTTGTACATGTATGTATATATGTACGTATGTGTATATATATGTATGTACGTATCTATGCACGTATGTATGTACGTACATATATTATATCACATACATGTATGTATATATTATATCACATAAATGTATGGATATATTATATCACATAAATGTATGGATATATTATATCACATACATGTATGGATATATTATATCACATACATGTATGTATATATTATATCACATAAATGTATGTATATATTATAACACATACATGTATGTATATATTATGTCACATACATGTATGTGACAATATATACATACATTTATGTGATATAATATATGTACGTACGTACATACATACATACGTGCATAGATACGTACATACATACATATATACACACATACGTACATATATACATACATGTATGTATATATTATGTCACATACATGTATGTATATATACATCAAATACTTATATACATATCACACTCGTGCATACATCACAATTCACATACAAAAACAGAACAAGTGCATGGAGTTGTAAAATAAGTCATTTTATTAAAAAGCAGAGAGCTGATCAGACGTAACAAATGGTAAAGAGATGGCTAAAAGAATGTAAAACGCTATGTTTCATATCCAATATGTCTAAATAATCTAATATTGAACACTTCATCAACAAACACGGTCTTCTCTCGGCCGACGGTACACATTGATTTAGCAAAAGCTCACTGCCGTATCATCTAATCCATTCTCACCGTGTCTCTCACTTTCGGGAAGTTCTTATAAAAACTCTGTAGGAGACAAAATACCTTCAATTGGGATTGTGACACATCGCAAGGTCAGCATACAGGCAACTGGTGACATCTATGAATATATACACACATACACACGCATACACACGCACAGACACGCACAGACACGCACATACACGCATATACACGCATAGACACACATAACCACACTCACATGCACACGCATATGCACGCATATACACGCATAGACACGCATATACACACATAGGCACGCATATACACACATATACACACATAGACACACCCACATACACACGCATAGACACACACATAGACAACTGACCTCATATAGTTTAATGGCATGAAGGACACTGCTGGTACAGCATTGCTCCCTGATAGAATGCATAGATAACTGAGGGCCTCCCATGTCTATGGTAGGTATTGCTAGCTTGGTGGCCATCAATGGTCCAATAGTACTGCCGCATGTGCTGTCATTGCGAACTACTATCTCCTGCAACAAAGAGCAAAAAGTTACTACCGCTGGTAACAAAGATTAAGAGTCATAGGAGTTAGTGTATAAATAAGTAACACAGAGTGCAGAGCAGATGGGTTGACTTTATATCGAGTCTATCTAGTCTGTATGGAGAGCCAGCAATCAATACTTTACCTGCAAGGGTACGTCTACTTTACTAGCAATCTCTCTGATCACCGAGCTAGTCCAGGCATTGGTGGCGTATCGTTGTTTGCAGTTGAACTTCATAACTATTCCTTTGTGCATTTCACAACTGTGGTTGTCCTCATGCTTGTTTTTGTAATTGGGGTGAACAGCGTGGGCCTGATCAGCACTGATCTGTAGCACAGTAAGTACTGAGGTATGTACAGTAAGTACTAAGGTACATACAGTAAGTACTGAGGTATGTACAATAAGTACTCAGGGATATACAGTAAGTACTCAGAGATATACAGTAAGTACTCAGAGATATACAATAAGTACTGAGGTACGTACAGTAGGTACTCAGGTATAAACAGAAATACTCAGGTACGCACAGCAAGTACCGAGGTACGTACAGAAGTACTGCGGTGTAAAGTACATACCAGAAAGGACTGAAGTATAATACAGTACATACCAGAAAGGACTGAAGTATAATAGGGTACATAGCAGAAAAGACTGAGGTATAATAGAGTACATACCAGAAAAGACTTAGCTATAATAGAGTACATACCAGAAAAGACTGAGGTATAATAGAGTACATACCAGAAAGGAATGAGGTATAATAGAGTACATACCAGAAAGGACTGAGGTATAATAGGGTACATACCAGAAAGGACTCAGGTATAATAGGGTACATACCAGAAAGGATTCAGGTATAATAGGGCACATACCAGAAAGGACTCAACTATAATAGAGTACATACCAGAAAAGACTGAGGTATAATAGGGTACATACCAGAAAGGACTGAGGTATAATAGGGTATATACCAGAAAGGACTGAGGTATAATAGGGTACATACCAGAAAGGATTCAGGTATAATAGAGTACATACCAGAAAGGACTGAGGTATAATAGGGTACATACCAGAAAGGACTGAGGTATAATAGGGTACATACCAGAAAAGACTGAGGTATAATAGGGTACATACCAGAAAAGACTGAGGTATAATAGGGTACATACCAGAAAAGACTGAGGTATAGATCGGTAGAAAGCCTGCTCATCTTGAGTGCCCGTGCATAGCCTCTGTAGTATATATCGCTGTAAGCTAGAGCTCGCTCCTTGGGCACTGGCTGATCCAACCTCTTCATGGTCAAAAAAACTGGCCACTCGAACGCATGGTTCTGAAACTAGGTCATCGTCTGCTGTTTTTATGATTGCCTGTGTATATTAATACTGTTTATTAACCAATAATACAACGATACGATGTATAGACTGTGATACAGTAGTAAGATAGACTATGTTCCAGAGAAATTACCTCCAGTGCTGAGAATACATTGAATAGATTGTCTAGCCTGGCAGCAAACACAAATTCATCATAGATTCCTCCTACGGCCTATAAAAGTGCAAATAATACCGACCTGTGACATCTTGAACTACGACCTTTGACATCTTGAAAGACGACATTTACAGCCCTAACAAGTACACACCTAGCTCACACCTGACTTCAACATAAAAATATCTACTAATAGTTTATATACAAAAGCAGGTCCAAAAACAAAACTAGATGTTAGACCATAACGTACTCCGTTTCGGCTTCACAGATATGAAATTTTTGACCGTATGACATTAACCGAGGCAATGGTCACGCCACAGGCATACATTTGTAGGACGCTTGCCAGTTGGGTATCGGATCTCGTGACAGCCGACGTTATTCAAAGAGAGATAAGGACATGAACAGAAATGTGCTACTCACAGAGGGCTGCAGGTCAGCAAGGCACAGCTCAAAGTCACAGATCTCTTCCACTTTTACACCAAGTTCTTGGGCTATCAAGTCAAGTAAGGCGGGGTGGTGTTTGCCAGCCTGAGGACCTTGCTGAGGGTCGTCAGATGCTTTAGGTTCATGTAGCTGTTCTTGTACTGATGTCGCCAGCACGGGTAAGCTGCAAGAGAGGGAAAGTGAAAGACTTGGGAAGAAAGGACTGAAACGACGGACAACGGAGTGCAATAGAAGGAAATACCTACACCTCGGTCTCCATGTTGGGTGAGAACTTGCTGTTGATGTCCCTCTGCAGGTGGATGGCAATATGTGGTACACGCAGCAGGGGCCGATCTATATCTACTAAACGATTCTCTATTTTACCTCCACTCTGTAATAGAGCATCTTTGCATTCATCGTTTGATCTCGCACAATGCAATCAAGCAAATGCCAGTAATTGTAATTTCCCCTTCCACAGACAAAGAAGGCAACTCCAATTTTATGTTACGAATTATGTACAGCACCTTGACTATAACTCTGCCAGCTAGCTTAAGATCTCGATCAAACCAGGTGAGCCAGTTACCTCCCCCATACTGCTCCACTCCTACCTGAAGATAGCCTGCATTCTGTCGTTTGGAGACTGGCTTCACCTACAGAGTGCAAACATGCAGTACCACAAGACATGCACTGATATCAACAGATAACTTCTACATATTATATCCAAACCATTCTCACCCTCAAACAGGGACTATCGGTGTGTGCGCCAACAATGCTAAACCCATTTCCTGGTTGATAAGCTCCGCCCACCACAAATGATATTATGGTGGACATGTTTCTGGTGACAAAATACTACAAAACAAAATGCAGTATACAGTCAGGATGCAGTTGCTATGGTAAACATAACTGTTGCTATGGTAAACACAACTGTTGTTATAGAAG
Organism: Cryptosula pallasiana; assembly: GCA_945261195.1. NCBI lineage: Eukaryota > Metazoa > Bryozoa > Gymnolaemata > Cheilostomatida > Cryptosulidae > Cryptosula > Cryptosula pallasiana. The sequence continues at coordinate 42,637,888 of OX183137.1, forward strand.
ACACAACTGTTGCTATGGTAAACACAGCTGTTTCTATGGTAAACATAACTGTTGCTATAAGAAACATAACTGTCGCTATGGTAAACATAACTGCTGCTATGGTAAACACAACTGTTTCTATGGTAATCACAGCTGTTGCTATGGTAAACACAGCTGTTGCTATGGTAAACTCAGCTGCTGATATAGGAAACATAAATGTCGCTAGTGTAAACAAAACTGTTGCTATGGTAAACATAACTGTTGCTATAATAAACACAACTGCTGCTATGGTAGACACTACTGTTTCTATGGTAAACACAACTGTTGTTATAGAAGACACAACTGTTGCTATGATAAACACAACTGCTGCTATGGTAGACACAACTGTTGCTACGATAATCATAACTGTTGCTATGGTAGGCACTACGGTTTCCATGGTAAACACAACTGTTGTTATAGGAGACACAACTGTTGCTATGGTAAACAGAACTGTTGCTATGGTAAACAGAACTGTTGCTATGGTAAACACAACTGTTGCTGTAGAAAACATAACTGTCGCTAATGTTGCTATGGTAAACGCAACTGTAACTATGATAAACACAACTGCTGCTATGATAATCATAACTGTTGCTATGGTAGACACAACTGTTGCTACGGTAGATAAACTGTTGCTATGGTAAACACAACGGTTGCTATGGTAAACACAACTGTTGCTACAATAAAATAATTAATTACTAGAGATAGACTTCCGCAGATAGACAAGCAAACACAACAGACAACTATATAACTATGTACACGTGAATGAAGTCCAGGTGATGTCGAGATTGCGCAATAATGAATATCAGGGTTGGTATAAAATATAATCACGTAAAACCATGAGTAAAACATTTAGAGTATTTTAAAACATATTATTACTAATAGTTTCACACAGTGGACACCCACTCATCAGATAAACATGTTTAAATGTTTAAAAGTTCTTATAAATGAGTCATGACTAGTGGATAGCAAGAGTGTAAGGTGGTAGCTATGATGTAAATTATTGAATTAGGTGATACTGCCTTGTTCCTGTGTCTACATTTAGATAATATCTTGTTTCTTTTGTTCAATGTATGTGCATGTGTATATATGTGAATAGATGGGTGAACACTTATCCCATGAGAGGACAGATTGAACTTTGAGCTGATAAGCTTGCACCCTCAAGTTGTCAGTGCATCACCAAATGCCTACTGATCATACAAATATACACTATTACTACTACCACTACTACCACCACTACTACTACTACTACCACTACTGTTACTATTACCACTGCTATTACTACTACTACTACCACTACTATTACTACTACCACTACTACTACCACTACTATTACTACTACCACTACTACTACCACTACTATTACCAATGTTATTACTATTGCTACTACCTTATTCATCGGTTTGATGTCCCACTTGTCCGCCTCCTTCAGTTCCACAAAGCCGGCAGCTAACAACCTTTTCTTACATTCATAAACCGCTGACAAATAAGAAAACTCAAAGATACACCCATTATGTGTCGTAACACAATGACAACTCTAGTGCAAATTTTCTGCCAGAGATAATTTATTACAACAAATGTTACACAAAACAAGAACCAGTAAACCCTGCCACTACTCACCCCACATCCACTGCCAGTAAACCCTGCCACTACTCACCTCACATCCACCGCCAGTAAACCCTGCCACTACTCACCCCACATCCACCGCCAGTAAACCCTGCCACTACTCACCCCACATCCACCGCCAGTAAACCCTGCCACTACTCACCCCACATCCACCACCAGTAAACCCTGCCACTACTCACCCCACATCCACCGCCAGTAAACCCTGCCACCACTCACCCCACATCCACCGCCAGTAAGCAATGAAGTTAGAATACAAAGTAGTACAAACACATACCATGCCAGGGCGAAGGCGACTTGTTGATGAAGTCCATCATTCCTTGAGCAGCGGCTGTATATAACTGTTTAGCCATCTTGTCAACTTTTTAAACTGACTATAAATTGAAAAGTACAGTCGAGTGTTTATATAAAAAGTCTATTATATAAAATAAAAAACTTTCCGCTGAAGTCAATTTACAGAATATTATAATAGCGGACTACAAATGTAATTGAAAGACAAGCAAATGAAACTTCTCATCCATGGGAATTATGTAACGATACCACAACAAGCAAGCATTATGTGATTAGAGACCACAAACTCCGTATGACTTGGGAGGAAGTATAGAGTGATCATAGTGCAACAACCAACTAGTTCTGACTTGTTGTGTGTTGATTGCCAGTTTACCCCTGCTGTAGCTTTCAATTCCACAACATTGGCCAGCCAGTATTTAAATCTTGTTTTCATTCCACAGAAGATGTGCAAGAATTAAATTCCGAGTGAGAACTAATTCAGCAATAATTTATTCCTGTTTCCCATCAGTTCACGATAAATTATATGATATAAATGCCAATCCTTGGGTGATGATTTTGCATGTTCAAATAAGACTGATGAACTGCTCAAAACATACATGTATATACGCTGTTTCTGTATGTTTATTGGTAGGGACAGCTTACTAATTTGATCTACCAGAACGACAGGTGAGCAAAGTGTATTGCCTAATATAAAATTTCAGACTTTCCAGTGACCATATTTTCATCGATAACTGCTGTATAATGATAATTTCTCAGGGTATTTTTCACATATACTTATAAAATATGTCTGTCTTATTTTGTGAGTCTTGTGTATCAGAAGTGCTTAATGGGTATATTTATTCTTGCTAAATGCTCTGAGCTGGGATGACAGGTCTCAACAGAATCTGCATTCAGAAATGTGCGTGATTGTTGGAGTGCTCTCAAACCACATTGGACCCCTAGTGGCATCCTTGAACACCATCAAAAATTCCATAACTTATCAAGCAATAATGATTGTAAAGGACGCACAATTTTTAGAACGATGCTTTTATTAATGCTTTAAAACCTAAAAAAATTATTTCGGAGATTGTCCAGAATCTAATTTCAGTCATCAGGGGTCATCGAGACCATTTAACCATAAACCGATTATAACCATCATACAATAAGTCATACGGACTATATCGTGCTCAATATATTGTGAAATTAGCAATTACTTAGTATTCTTTGCTATGCTACTAGAGAAATTCTAATAAAGTTTCAACTTGTGCAAACAGCAACCTATATACCCTGTTAGCCAGTAATTATACTGGCTGCACTTTCAAAGAGGCATGGGATCTGTTACCAGACAGACTTCATATCTGATGCAGAAAGTACAAACAAGCTTAGCTCATATTGTTTTGTTTACTAAGATTATGAAGTACATCATACTTTTTTTATCTCAACACTATTCAACATTTCAAGACTAGAGCTTCCTGTTGAATAAACAATTTGATATGCTATAATCTAATGACATTATTGTGCAAAAAAGTTTCGAGTCTAACATTTTTTTTAAAGAAATGTAGATCTGGACTAAAATTTTAGTAATAAAAAAATACAAGACCCATGTTGATATTTTTATAACATTTATTACAAATAGAACATTAAATTTTGAACATAAGTTTTTGTTTATGATGGGCATCTATTTGGTAATAATCATGATAAATAAACCAGAATGCCTATTGTAATCCTTTTTAATTTTTGTTATGCAAAATACGTATAATCAAGTGTGTATAGCACTCATGCAGGCGTAACTTTTATTAAGACAAAGCATCAATATAGAGCCCGTTCCACTCAGTTTTGTAGTTTGTCCAATATTACTGCATTACTGTCCTAACAACCTGATGCCACAGGCTGCTAGAAACCAAGAATATATAATAAAGAGGACACCAAAAAAACTGAAATACTCGGATTCAATCAATCATTGCACTGCTCACGTAGCCGTGAATTTGAAAAATTGGTTTCAAAAAGAATGGTAATCAGACTATCTCTCACTGTGAGCCCTTAAGTATTAGTTTATATAATATTCTGTTCCATAAACTCAGATAAATATATAAACTATATATCTTATAGTGGGCTAGTCACCGCCGCATTACTGCTCCTGGAAAGTTACGCTTCACTGATTTTGGTTCACCATAACAACATTATGCCGTTGTTGGTGATGTAACAAAAATAATTTCAACACCATTAGGTGAGTAAAATGTATTACTAAAAGCCATGGCTAGTTTAAAAAAAAGACCTTTGTTTATTTCAAAAAATGACTTTAAATGCTATGTAATGATATGTATTTCATTGCAGCTTCTGTTGCTTTACATGATAAGAAATTGTTTTAAGAAAACGGAGTTCCATATGAACCAGACGTACAATGTGCTAATGATTGTTTCTTGTTTTTGCAGAAACGAAACATAATCATCAGCTTATATATCAACAACTAAACATCAGACTTGCTAATAATTTTAGCACCCAACTCATTCAACACTTTTTTTTTGAGATAACTAACTAAGAAAATGGCACAAAAACCAAATATTACCAATGTGTAGCATAATAAATATTATTATTAATTAATGAGAGTTTTATATGTATAAGTTATGTATAATGAACCATAACAGCAAAACACCTTCACAGTGATTGAGGAAATTACGAATACAACTACACGTTATTATTTAATATACCAGGAATGAAAAAGGTTTTTGCTCAGAAGTGTGAATCGGGTACAAAGGTTTTGCATTACCATTGTTGGCTGATGTTACCAAGGACATGTGTGAATGAAACACAATTTTTGTTATTACCATTATCATTAGTAGTTAATCATAAATTACATTATCAATTAATACACTAGGAATTTATGATAACAATAAATAATATAATGCATAACCCAACTTTTGATCTTATTACATGACCATATGAGTGCATGCAGCTGTCTTGGTTTCTTCAAAGATTCAATCAATTTGACCACAACTTGCTCAGTAAAAAAAGTTCATTTAATCCAGTAATAGTACGATAGACACAAAGCTTCATAGATGCTAGGACACAGGGAGCTGTTATAGAGGGGCAAGACTCCAGGGCTCTACCAGTTATATCAAGAGTAACTCAGAGCTCCGACCTAGACCTCTTGCCTTTCTAGACCTCTTGCCTTACTAGACCTCTCATCTTCCTAGACCTCTCGCCTTCTTAGACCATCCGCCTTCCTAGACCTCTCCCCTTCCTAGACCTCTCCCCTTCCTCGACTTCTACCCTTCCTAGACCTCTCCCCTTCCTAGACCTCTCCCGTCGCTAGACCTCTCCCTTCCAAGACCTCTCCCCTTCCTGGACCTCTAGCCTTCCTAGACCTCTCCCCTTCCTAGACCTCTCCCCTTCCTAGACCTCTCGCCTTCCTCGCCTTCGGCTGAAAGAATACCGGCCCTGCCATGAGCCCTTAGGTCGGGCACCCGCCAACCGAGAAGCCGCCCTACGCCCAAACATGAAAGGGGCAATTAGGAAAAGGGGCCGCCCCCCTGGACCTACCACCAGACAACCCCCAGAACCAGGTGCACAACCTACAGAGACGAGGAGGGACCCTGGCAATAGAGAGGCCCCCCAGACAGACCTGCAAGTCCTGGAGCGCCAGCTCGCACAGTTACCCGCCCTCATGGAGCAGGCCACCAGACAACCCGACACCCAGCACCAACGAAACAGGAACTGGGAGATAGAGCCCAGTCGCCAGCCGAGGCAGAGCCGACACGAACAATGGGAGAGAGAGAAGGAGTGGCCAGCGTTGCCAACCAATAGGACAACCAGCACCACTCCCCTTCAAACCCCCATCGCAATTGAAAGCAATGCTGACGACCAGGCAACAGAACCAGTGACAAATACGGACACAGAGAGCCATCAGGCGGTAGAAGAAAGGCCAGTCATTAGTGAAGAGCGAATAGAGACGAGCAGACCTAAGAGAGCAACTAGGCCGCCGTCAAAATTGGCTGATTACCAATGCTATCAGATAGGGAATAAAGAATTAACACCTCAAGACAACCACTCGTTATTACCAGCGGTAATAAAGCAACGCCTGGAACCTTCAGAGCACAGTGACAACCAAAAAAATATGTTACTGAAACAGCGCTCTGAAGAAAAGGCATTGCCAAATTCATTAGAAAGCGCAAAAAATTATTGGAAGCAAACGGCTGCACAACGAGATGAATTAATAAATAGTAAACTTACCTCTCACGATAAAATCTTGGCTCGCCGTAACGAACAAGTGGCAGGGGAGAACAACACCCACTACAACTTTAATGATGGAGAAAAAAATGACGGCTCTATGTACCATAGATCGATCGCAGGACAAGAATCCACAACTAAGCTATCGAGCGATGACGTAGAAGGGGTGACCACGTGGGGAGATGACGTAGAGATAGTACCCACCAATCCAAGCGAAGCTGACCTAACGCAGCGGCAATTTTATGCACAACAAGGCCAAAAACTTTCACTTGTCAGCAAGAGCTCCAGCAGCAAACTACTCACACTCTCTACTCACGAATTAATTAGAATAGCGACAGCAGCATTAAACAATATGAAACAAAAAAGGCAGCTGGACGTATCTCTCGAGGAAGACGCCGCCGTAGCCGAGGAAATAGTGGGGGAAGAGTGCTTGATGGAGGTGGCAAGCGAGTTGGAGAAAAGACAGGCTCCCTGTCCAAATCGAGTAGCTACCAAAGACGATGTCCACGCACGAAGAGAAGGACAACTAGGACGAGAAATCCTGCACATTAACAAGGTATCTATCACAACCATGCCACAGCAGCAGCCGAGCGAAAGTACCATAACACGTACTACGTGGCTATCTGCTGATACCATCTCTGCATTAAAAGATATGGTGGAGAAAGTTGACGGCACGGAAGATACATGGAGATGTAGCGGATGCAACTACACCAACGGACGGAAGAGGGTAGTGTACCATACCCATCAGCACTACGCCTACTATTTCTGCACATGTGGAAAGAAGTCGGCCTCCAGAGACGCTTTGAGGAAGCATATCACCAAGCAGAATAAGGCGACGGCACACGGAGGGCCACAAGCTCCACTATATGAAGTAGATGCCAAGTCGTACTCCGACTTCGTGCAGTTCATGACATGGCCACAACCACCGCCATTTGGACCTCCCCAGCCGATATCGGAGAGGAAAGAAAATATTGCACCAGTACCTAAACGTACTCCCCCGATCCTAGATCGACTGGGGGCCCCCAGACACTCCAGCAGCCCCATCAGGAAACTACCAAGGGAAGTGTCGCCATTGTACAAACCAAGGAAGGTCGAAACCACGGCCGAACAAATAAAACGGACAGTACTACTGAGCCAACAGCTGGATAACAAGACTGAGAGGCATCGGAAGATGCATCGACAGACAGGAGGAGCTACGGCAGCCCGACATCCCAGAGAGCCTTCCCCCCTAGCATTACGATGTCGAATAGTGCACACCTCCCCACCCAGGGAGGAGGAACGACGCAGAGAACGTCGAGAGCGGGAAAGAAGGCTGGTACGTAAAAGAGCAGAGCTAAATGAGCTAACGTCAGACGCATATAAATTATGACGCCAGGCGCAGGACGTAAAGGACCAGATCCGGAGTATAGAGAGTCAGATGGACAAATAAACCCTATGGCACTTGCCACCCTTACCTTATATGCTTACCCCTTCATACTACTACCTATGTCTATGTAACCGTCTATCCTACGTGCTATTTACACGGTTCTATGTCTATTTTTATTATTATTATAACCTTGGTACGCATGTTTGTAGCATTTGCATGTGCCTTCTCGTTGTACTTTTTATATTGGTCCCCTACGACGACCAATGGAGGGGGCTGTGTACCGGCAGAACTTCGAACGCTACCTAGACAACTCCACTTATTACATTTATTCATACCATGTGCTACTGTTTATAGTCTCAATATTATTATTACACTTTCACTCGGTTTACTTATTTTATAACGAGGCTATTTTTATCAAGCACCGCCTCCTCTGTATAAATTGTGCTACAGAGCTCTGGATAATCAGTGTTCTGAGGAAACTCACTGTATACCTTTCTTTGGAAATATAAACAGTATTTACACTCGAATCAAGCTTATTACTTGATCTCTACTGGACAACAGCACTGACATACGATAACGGCTCAGACAACCTCATAGGCTCTGACAGCACTTAGTGTTATCATACCAAAGACGACGACGCCGATAACGACAGGCCTATCAGGCAGACGATAGCATCGGTGCTCCCCCCTTAGCAAGTATGCTGCTGGGTGGATACCTATGAGCTTGCTGACTGATAGACTGTCGGCACCGACAGACGATTCCTTGACTTAGGGGTAGTGAACTGTGTAGGTGGCTACCGGACTAACTCACATTAGTCATAAGAATAAATTCCTGCACAATAATAACAAACAATGCTACTTGATGATACTGCAACCTCCTGACTACTAATAATTATAATAATAATAATTAATACAACAACAAACTACAACAATGGACAACAGCAGAAGTTCAAGTTGTTTTTTACAAGAAGAGAAGCCTAAGGAGCAGTCTGGAGTAGCAAGCCCCAAGGCTTTTACTGCTACTGCTGCTAAACTGCTAACTTCAAGTTCTTATTATTAATAATTAAAATATTTTAATAATATAATTATTACTACTACTACTACTACTATTAGTATTACATATATATTATTATTACTAGTATTATAACAATAAAACAAATAATAATAATAATTTAATAGTTAGTAGTAGTAGTAGTAGTAGTTGTTGTTATTAATAATAAGGGTAAACGCCGTAAACGGCTTTGAGAAAACCAACAACACCAATTAAACCAAGGAACTTGAACCAGAACTCTGCCACCTAGATATATGTATGTAGTGACCCTAGATTTATGTTCTAGCTGAACGAACGACGCTTATGCATCGGAGATCTATAACAAAAAAATCCATAATAATGAACGACAACAACAATGAACAAAAAATCAGACAATACGGTAGCCGCATTTCAATCGATCGCCAGGTGTCCAATAGAAAAGACCAGGCGGAGTTTGGAAAAATCACAGTCGTCTACCCAGACGACTGTGGGAAAAATCATAGACGTACTGCTATGGGAAAATAAAAGTTACATAGAAATAACCATGGATGAAATACACATAACATACAATTTCTATGACAAGCTGTCTTCATTCTGTGGAGTCAAAGCTACGTTTCAGACTGCTTTAGCGTCTTTTTTTAAGAGTCAATGAACAAATACTGAGTTGCGATTTTCCAAAGTGTGTTCTAATTTAGGCAATACCACCATCTTACCTGCGTTAATTTGGTTCATCGCAAGGGAGTGGGAGTTCGTTATTCATGTTTTTGTTATTATTTATTTACACACAATAACAGTAGCTTCTTGGTGCAACCATGTCTGCTCATGATCAAATGCGTCAGATGTTGGATCAATTGATGGGCACTGGTCGAGACGGTGGGTTGATAACATTATTAATTATTATTATAAATAAAATAATTATTATTATTTATTTATTAAATAATAATTTATTATTATTTATTTGTTAATATTACAACAACTATTATTATCATTAGGTATTATTTATTAATAATATAATAATAATTATAATTTAATTGCTATTGTACTGTTTGTATGTATTGTTGTTGTTGTTGATTGAGATTTGTCATCATCATCGATCATCATGATCATCCATCCACCATCATCATCAGATCACATAATAGATAGTTAGTAGTTGGAAGATAGATAATATTATGATGATGACTGATGTTATTACTAACTACTATCTATTAATTGTTATTATTATATTACTAATATTTTTTGTATTAGTAGGAGTAGATAGATGACTAGTGTGTGGGTCATGTACACTGACAACAGCAGTGATTAGTGGTGGTGGTGAAGAAAACAATAACTTTGATTTAAGTAATAATAATTTTAAAAATAATCATTCTCCATTAGCATAAAAATTGTATTGCTTGCTCCCAGGCAAACTATTTTAGTACGCATATTACAGATTTTGCAATGATTTTATTGGTTGTTACTACAACAAATAATAATCATATTAATATTGTATAACAATCTTTTCATCGATCACTTGTCTGAAATTATTAGAAGTGCTAAATAATTAATTTTATAATAATGATAAAAGTAGTAATGATGATGATCACCAATGACAACAAAATTGCAAAAAAAAACAACTCATTTTATATAATTGTAGTGAGTGAGTAGTTACAACTCTGACTAGGAGTAACGTCTCTGAATAGCTGTTGTTAGAAAGAATAAAAAGTGGCAATAACATCATAAAGATTATAATATCATTATTTCCAAGTAGTTGCAGTTATGAACTCTATTATTGTATGTATCTTTGTGGCAAACATAATTTAGTTATGCTCATTTTTCGGTGTTAGACGACTGCTGACTCTTAATTTCACTTTTAGGATGTCGTTTTTTTTTTGTTTTGGTTTACCCAATCATTGAATCAATCACTGGTGATGTTCCATAGTCCTTATTGAGCATGTACAGTCTAGTAGATCATCCAGTAAATTTGGCAGATGATGGACGTCACTTTATTCACCAGTGATTAATGTGTATTTTTTGCATCATTTCAAGGTTTGTCTACTAATGCCTGTTAGGCCAGAGGGACTGGGGCAGTTGATCCCTACATCCATATAGAACTGTCTGTCTTCATTTCTAGTCTATCTACATGCCGTGAGTTATGACCGTAAAAATCAGTCAATTGTTCTAAATTGGCTGACATTTTCGCTGAATGATGTTTTTTGTGCCTAGTTGAAAGTTGTTAAGAGTAAGTGAAGCGATGAAATAGCATTTTATTACTTCTTTGGCTTATAGAACTTGATGAAAGGTAAGCGCAGGTAATGTGCGTATGCTACCAGTAGCCTAATCCAGTTACCTGACCATTTTCTTGTCTACTAGGTTTGTTTTGATGGTGTGTTTTGTTGCAGCTAAAGAAGGCTCTGATAGCAGTGAGACAGATTGCCTCCGCATTAGTCCGTATGTCAAAAATTTGTGTGCAATATAGATAAATAGTTGTGTTGACACCTGTCAACAAGTGGATTGTTAACTATTGGTGACACGCGTCTAGCAGTTTTTGGTGGTACTTGTCAAAATGTACTGGCATTCATAGTGCTGATTGGCATGGTATTTAACATTGGGAGTCACTTTGATAATCTGAAACGTGGTATAGCCGATAACTCGTAGTGTGGCTACTTGTGTTGTAGGTGAAGAAAGCAAAAATCGTGTGAGGTTTGACAGTTCGAGGGTATGTAAGAGTTTCCTTCTGTCATGTTGTCCACATGATATACTCTCCAGTACGGTACGTATATCTAACTGTCTTATCTGACGTTCATTTGTAGTATTTGGGCTACAGTGGTAGTGGCTGACTTAGTGGACTAGGCAACTTGTGAGTAACGTAGTTAATGGTTTTTGTTTTTGTATCAGTGTCAACAAATGTTATTGGCCCTAGATTTGTAGCCGAATCAATCGCTTTGTGAAATCTTGGCTACATGTCAAGTATTTTAATCTGTGGTTGCTGATTTTTTTGCAATGCATACAAGCCGTTTAATAAGTTATCACGCACTGCCAATAGATGAGAAAACGCTTGTCAGAGCTGATAGCTGGTTTAATCACTTTACGCCACCAATCACCATTTTTCATGAGATGTAACCAAGTATCCAGAAACCTTTATCAATTAAAAGTGGAGACAACTTCTGTGAAGCCGGGAAATGATTGTGCCGTGATTATAGCAGGGCAAAGAACGGACATTTATGAGACCCTCACTTTATGTTTTTCTGTTTTTGTATGATAGAGAATGGATTTGGGAGAGTGTCCCAAAATACATGACCATGCACTACGTGCTGACTTTGAGACAGCGTCCAAGGAGAGGGATTACTTCTATGACATTGATGCCATGGAACACCTGGAAGAGTTCATTGTAGACTGCGACAGGAGAACCGAGATTGCTAAGAAGAAACTCAAGGAAACGCAGGATGATTTGACTGAGGAGGCTACTATTAAGGTGAGAGCTAGGGCCGGGGCTAAGAACTGGAGCTACTCACTTTACCATTTCGTGATATAGGGCTACATATAATTACATACGTACACCTTGCCACAAGTGTTAGTTAGTTTTGTTTTGCTGTTAAACAAACACTGAATGAAATTGAGTGCTGTATATTGCAGTATATCAGCTCGATGTTCTCCTGTACCTGGTGTTTGTTGAGATGTGCATAAAGGCAAACCCTCTGCCATGTTGACTCGTTTACAGGCAGATGCCATACTGCAGCTTGGGGAGGAGATTGGTACCAAACTGGCCAAAGCAGAGGCTTCTGGGGCTGAAGGAAATATTGAGGAGTCCATTAAACTGATGGCAGAAGTGGAAGAACTCAACAAAAAGAAAGCTGAGGCCGAGGTAATGAAGTTGTCTGTAATTCTTTGTATACCAGTGATGACATATATGTTAGTTGTGTGCCCCTGTCCATGTGGTAGTTGTGTGCTCCTGTGCATGTGGTAGTTGTGCATCAGTGTATGTACGAGTTGTGTGCCCCTGTGTATGTATGAGTTGTGTGCCCCTGTATGTTTTTGCTAGGCAAGTGGTAGTTGTATGTCCCTGTATTGAGTTAACTTTAATTACTAAAAATGAGTATTAAGCCAATATAGCTCACATACTATATTGCACATCCTGACCAACTGTTGAAAATTCGTGCCACTCAATAAAAACTCTTTGGCCTAAAAGTATCCTTTTGTAATGCTCACAACTGGCCTGGTGCTGCTGCTCTTAGCAACTTGGTTTAAGGACAGTCTGCGCTGTTATTTATTACACTCTCAGTAGGGAATGATGTTAGCCTGTAGTTGATATATACGTACAGTGAAAATTGTATAAATCTACCGTGTAGAAATCTGTAAACATGTTTATTCATTGTGGCAGCAAAGGGTCATACATCAGCCATTGAAAATGGCTTCACACGTTTGAATATTATCATCTGCAAGTCGTCAGAAAAATTCTCTGCTTTTTTATTTTTTAAACTATTTGTCACTCGGATTCAGTGAAAAGCTTGGATAAAACATGGAGTTTGCAAACAGTTTACTGTTGCATTGAATAGCAGAAGTTTGACAATTGTAGACTATGTCACTGATCACATTTTTGAATCAGAATCGCTACGTAGTCGACCTTGGAATGTAACAAAAATCCAAAGCTATCTATCTGCAATCAATAAAAAAACACAAATTTCACCAAGTCGATGCAACAGTTTCTGTCAATATCAGTAAAATAATTATTATTTTTTGCACTTTTTTAAGATGGTTATTGCCATTATTCAATGATGCATTATAACAATAATAATAATTTTTTGAAAATGAAATAAGCAAACTTCATTATTTTTCATTATTATCGTTTATTATTACTAGTTATGATAAGCATCACAATAATTATTATTATTAATAAAAATGGTTTAAGTTGTCATTATTATTATTAAAATGTAAGTCAAGTGAAAGAAATGTCTAAAGGCATCCATATTATTCGTAATATTATTATATAAATTTAGTTAAATCGTCATTTATTTATATTATATCTACAGTTCTAGCCTCCTAAGGTATGTTTGGTCAATTCAATACCTCCTTTAATTCAATGTATTTTTCATCGCATTTAATTACCTAGCATTCACTGTAAATAATACTCTGTGCACAGCTACAATACAATAGAGAGTTGCCCCCTCTTTACTTAATAAAACACATAGTTAGATGTGGTACTGTTAAGATTGGGATGTGAATGTGCGTTTTTTTAGAGAAGCACACCAGCTGGATGTTTCTATTTAGTTTGTGTAAATCTTTCGTTGCCAAATGGCCAATGCATACATTTTTCTCTAAAAAAGCTTTTCTATCGTCATCACACTGTTTGTGAATACACCCAAATTAAGTGATTATTTTTTGTTATTTATGATAACCCGGTGTATTGTAACAATTTATTTATTATAGCAGAGGTTGACTCATGCATCACCTGACACCCCGATTATAATTTATTAATATTTCTTTGCTCAGCATTTTACTAGTACTCAGTATTGTAACATACATATCCGTAACTTTACTCCTAACTGCCTATCTTAACCTCTTTCAGCTTTGATAACATTGGCTACTTGAGATTTTATCTAGCCAATATAATAAATGTTTGCCGTCTTCACATTCTGTCTGATTTTCTCCTTTTACTGAGGCATTGTTTGGTGTTCTGTCTGTCCACTACATGTTTGGTCTGTGACTGAGCTCTGCACAGGCATTGTTTGGTGTTCTGTCTGTCCAGTACATGTTTGGTCTGTTACTGAGCTCTGCAGAGGCATTGTTATTGCAACAGCTCACATTTAGGGTAGCAGCAAATTATCTGATTAGTTTAGGCTGATATACTCAGTTGGATCTCATTATGATTTTTGTTACCTTGTCGTAATTTTTTCATCTTTGCGAGAATGTCACATTATTTTGTTTTTTCCTCCTTAACAGTGATGTAGTGTCAGCAATTGATGTAGTGTCAGCAAGTGTGATGTAGTGTCAGCAGGTGTTTTTGTGCCCAAGTATTATGTTACGTTAGTGTCACCAAACCCTCCAAAGCTGGGAAGTGCGAATGTGGTGTGCACTGGTGTAGGAAGGCTCGGGACAAGATGGTGCAGTAGCCGCAGTATCTGTAGCTAAGATTTGTGACTGCAGTGTGTGTATTAGCCAGCAAGTGTATGAGAAATAGTTGGTGTAATGTAATACATGGGATACTAACCTGACACTGGCTACCAGTGATCACTGTAAAGTGATATAATTACTTTATGTAATGAGCCAACACATTTGCTGGCCCTCTGCCTCCTCTTGTATAACAATCTGGTCTTTCATTCTCGCTCGCTAATTGTCATTTCTTAACAGAAGAATTATCATATTCTCTGGCATGATATGCCATGAGATATTGTATTCTAGGCCTTACAACTGTGGGAAAAAGCCACTGTTGCTACTGATACATGTAATTGGTTGCTGGCTCAAATAATTATTTGCTTTTTTGTTTGGCTGGTTACTGGAAGAATAACTTTGTATGGAGAGTTGGGCAATAGTGGAATTTATATCAAAAAAGAATGATTTTATTTATTATTGTTCAAACTTTCGCCTTAACAATTTACGTATTTTTGCATTTCTCTCCCGAAATTGATGTCTAACTTCATATCTGTTTTCTGCAGGAAGACTTCAAGAACTCGATGCCTGCCAGTACATATCAACAGCAGAAGTTGAGAGTGTGTGAGGTGTGTGGCGCTTACCTTGGTATCCATGACAACGACAGGAGGTTGGCTGACCACTTTGGCGGTAAACTTCACATCGGCTTTATAGATATCAGGGACAAGCTCGAAGAGCTCAAGGTGCTTTGCTTTTCCCATACACTGCCATCTCTTCTATACACCAAGCTGTATGGTTGTAGTTATATATACTTAACCATATAGTTATATGTTTTGTTACCTACTGTATATAACAATAGATACACTGCAAGCTGTTGTGGTCATTGTAAATACCGTGCTGTTGCAGAAAACTGTGGTGGACCGTAGAATAGCCAGAGACAAGGATCGGGAAGAGAGAGTGGAGCGAAGAAGAGCTGAGCGTGAGAGGGATAGGTCAAGGTCACGAAGCAGAAAAAGGAGCAGAGAACGAGACAGGTGCGTGTCTAGATGTATATCCATTATTCCTTGGTGTTGTAAGGAACCTAAAATATTGTTTATTTGCTCTATCCACATATGATATAGTTGTGTTATCTTTTATGTGTAGATATGCCGTAGACAATAAGAATATTGTCATAAATATACACCCACATATGCCCCCACATATATACATATGATATAACACAGTGGCTACTCGGCACTTTCCGTTTAAAGCCCATATTATTGTTATCATTTTTTACGGCTCGCTCGAGGCAGCGTCTCTTTATAATATAGGTTGAAGGACCATAGGCTTCGCCCTATATTTATACCCGCAATATTATAGTTTCATAAAACTCTTTCAGTTTAAGTTGCATCCCAAACTGCAGCCATGTAATGGATGCAGTTTGTGCAAGTTAGTTTCCCCACATAGTTTTTTCAATAATATAGTAATAATTATTTGCAACTATGTGAGACATGTTGAATACTCGCCAAACTCGTTAGACATAGAAAAGTCTGGCAATTATTTTTTAGCCTCATATGGCTGTTTTGAGCAAACAAAATAGTTCAAAAATAAATATAGTCATAATTACAATTACAACTAAGACTAAAAATATTTTAAAATCATCGTTATACCTTACCAATATGATAGAGCTGTGTAACCACCATTTCTAGAGAGTTTATTTTAGAATTAACAATTTTTTATATTTTATAACTGTGAATAATTGTTGTAACAACAAAACAAAAATTTCATCTGAAAAGTACATTATTGATATAAATAACTAATTGATGCTTGCTCAAGAGTGGGACTTCAAACAATTAACAAACTCAAAAAAATCACTAAAATGAGTCAACATGTATAAAGCATGACCTTCTACTGACCTTCTACACAGTTTTAAAACACGAATTGTTTGAGAACAAAGTTTGTAAAGTAAAAAACAACCCAACTGTTTACTGACAACTAGGCATGCTGTTGTTAATTGCTGAGGATGGTTTGTACAAGCTGGAAAAAGAATTGTGAAACTTGAAAGTAGCTTTGGTTAGAGCTGTGTGAATATTTGGATAATATGATTTATGATATTTTCGATATCAGAGTGTAAGATCTCATTGTTGTCTTCCTGAGCAAAGTAGATTTTGAAAAAGCGACTACTGCCCGAGTGAGCAGCTTCAGCGTGATGTTGCGCTAAGGAGTCAGTCAATTGAAAAATTGCACATTCTAATATAATGCGTGTTTAAATCGTTATCGTTGAATATAGTGTATTATGATATTAGTCATATGATCTTTTAAATTTATGCTATGGCGAAACTTTTCCCTAACAATTTGAGATGTTGCCCATCAAAAGTTGCAGTATAGTAAGTTTTGTAGAAATAATGATTACATAAAATCCTAAGGTTCTCTCCCATAAAAGACATGCAGTTGATCGCGGCTGCTCGTTATTAATTTATAAAGAAGTGCTAAGTATTTGATCGTTATAATGTTGCATTTGCTAATGTTAGCTACAACATAGTTGTACTCTTGCGTTGAATACACCTAGTGGCGTGCTCAGTCTGCGTTAAGAAAACAATCACATTGGCAATAATTTTTATTGATCAGCAGTAGACTAGGTTTTCAGCTATTTCTTTCAGGAAATGGGGCAAATTACCACAGGCCAGCTTTTTGAACAATTTTCATGGTTTTTTCTTCGTGTCAATATTTTAACCATGGCTGTGCAATATTTATCACAGAGTTATTGTTGTTGTTTTTATTGTTGCCAATACATTAGATTTCTACTGGGAGTCTTCAGATAGATTTTTGTGGTACAAGTAATCAACGGTTTTCACAGATATTTAAGTGGTTCCAGTAAATAATATTCGTATTTCATAATTTATTTCATACATTTTATACTGTGATAAAAGTGTTTTACGGTTTAAAATCACTACCAGCAATGCGAGATATTTGTAGAAATTTTATGTACCGAGTTTTGTGAATATCCGACTGGTGTAAATTTAGAAATACATAACCACTTGGTCAATAAATTAGTGGAGGCACAACGTAGATAATTGGTTAGATTTGACAAGCACTTGTAAGTTTTCTGGTTTCAGTTCCTTCACACTTGCAAATTGATAGTGTTTAAAAGGTTTTCATATAAAAGGGAACCTCATATTCTTCCACGCCATGTCTCTTATTTTCTCATAATTTATTTAAAAGTTGGTCAGCATCAAATAATGGTAAAAAATGAATTGTTTTGCCAAAGGTTTTGCAAAGTCGCCGCCCTATAATTACCACAAAGTTATTGATATACTTTAGCATATCTTTTCTGGGTTTAACGCTCGTTTTCGAAGCTGCAAGCATTTATAACGCTTTAACTCATGCGGGAACTCTAAAATCTAATTTTGAAATTGGCGTATGCACTTAAAATTGAAAAAAAATGCAATGCGTAAAGTTGATTCAAAAAGTAATTTAAATAAAAAAGTCTTCTTCAATATTTCAGGTCATCTGAAGGCGCAGTCTCTTGTGCATAAACGGTGGTTTGAACCATTGCTGTAGCCATCCTAGAAATATGAGAAAAACATTTAAATCAGTATTTTTGGTCAAAAGATCATTAGCCGTCTCAACCAATGAGCTGGTATAGTTGAATAAAACAACTTTTTGTTTTGTTAAGAATGAGAAAATTATGTATTATTATGTTCTGTGTTAATATTTATTTAGTGGGTTGACTTAGTGTGCTCATTGATGATCAATACAGTACATGAGCCTGAGAACGATACAGCACTGTTATTTGGTTATTTATTAAATTTCGCCCTATCTAATTTATTTTTGTTGGCATTGCTCTATCTGATAGCCTTTGCCTTAATCGCTTCTTCAGCTAATTTACACAAGAGCTTCAATTGGTTGAAAAATACTCGACTTACGATAAACGCTCCAAGTGTCACCAAAACCCAAAAACGCTAAAACAAACACATGAGTCTCACTTTACTGTTCACTCACTCATCATGAGACACCGTCTCATTCGGTTTGCCGAATGCTTGAGCATAAACACCTACAGAGGTATTACCAGTAGATTTGATAAATTCTGTGAGCCAGCTCCAAGAAAGAGCTACTACAACAGTAATAACCATAACTTACTCACTTTTACCCATGTACTTTATTTACTATAATTTAAAGAAAGATGTTAGAGATAACATTGTCACATGGCTGTTGTCAAATGTTAACCAAATTCTCACTCGGTGTCTCCCTTGTGTTGGCAGTAGAGGATATTTTTGTTGATTAGGATTGATGATACGTGAAATTACAGTATAGATGTATGAGCCATACATTTGTTGTTGTGTGCCATATGACATCTAGCATTGGTACCCATGGTACCTCCACTAACTGGTTTACTCTTCCACGACCTTCACACTGAGATCGGTTTTTCTTACCCGGTCAAATATTTTACCCAAACTTATATGACCAAGTTCAAGTTATTTTCAGCATTCACTGTTCAGTGCTTTTCTATTATATCTTGGCGTGTATAGGCCAGTTTTAATTTTTGTGCCGCTGTCATCACCGCATACATTGCCATCGCAGAATGCCATGATACAGTTAAGTAATTAACTCAGCAATGCCTGGTCTCCACTCACTAATTTCTGGCATCCCACCCTCACTGCCAGTTTGTTGATTGCGGGCTAAGTGGGTGTGGGTCAGGCGTCTAAAATACTGGACATTTCTAACATGTGAGATGTCTAGTGAAATGTACTTGGTAAACCGAGACAGTCACCAAAAGTTCCGTTTTGTCATTGCCTATTAATCATCATCCGTTGGCTCTTAATCATAATCGCGCAGGAAAACATTAATAACAAGCAATTGAGAGTTATTAAATTTCGGTAAATTATAAATTCATAACATTTTTGTCTATTTTACTATTTTAGTCAATTGTTGGGTTTGCGAAAAATTCTGCATTTCCAATATCCTCAGGGCTGTTAGTGCTTTTGTACACGTTTATCACATAGTTCTGAGCCATACTTTATACATATCAGCACCAGTTCACTGCATGCTCTCTACCTACTAGTTACAAAAGAGAGATACATACTCTTTCGGTAAATGACACTTTTGTAATGCCTCCAATTCACCATTCCTCAATATAGTTTCTCATCATGTGTATTTTTGTCTCATTAAAAAAAATTGTATGCGTCAACAAACGTGATTATTATATCACCATTGTAATTGGAACTATGACGAGGCGAGCAATACATACACTTCACTGCGGCTATGATAAAATGTTAGATGACTTGACTGCTTTGATTCTTTCTATAAAAATTGTATGATGGTTAGATTTCGTTCATTAATTCATAAAAATTAATATTATCTATGTAATAATCATTTCCTGCTACTTGCAATATAGAGACAACTTTAGAGTTTTTCTGAAGCAAATAAAATGAACATCATGCAAATGAAGTACAATTTTTGATAATTTTGTCATACACATTCGCATTTCACACAGGCATACATTCCTGTACATACGCACCTACACATATGTACATCCCATAACGAATGGCATAGTCTAAAATGAGCATTTGATCATAAAGGTTAGAGAAGTATTCTTTGAGAAGTGTGACATATGTACATATATGTACCTGTACATAATAAAGAGGTTGAAGTGTTGTGATTTAGGCAGCAGCTGTTCTGGTGTAAAATTTTAGCGATATATAATTTCTTTGAAATATCTCGGGCTAGTCGTCGACAGCCGAGGCCTTGATATGTCTAAATAGAAATGTTGTGAATAAACAAAGCATATAGTGTAACGGCAAAGGGTTGTGGTCAGTTTATGGGATTTATGTTGCCAAACTTTCAGATTCTTTCTAGTGTACCGGAATAGTTAAATATATATACATTAGATATTAGTTTCTTTTCCGAGATAGTACAATAAGTAGAGATCTTTGTAGAGATGTGTGTGGTAAGGTTTGAGATCAGGTGGAAATGGGACATTTGGAATTAAGGTGCGATTGCTCAGGATTTTTATTCCAATCTTCACGGCAATTAAGTTTGTATTCACATCTTCATGAACAATCTGTACTGAATAACACTCTCTGTCCATCAGTTGTGTGTTCTTATCGTTCCTAGCTCAGCTTGACACAGCTTTGTC
Source organism: Cryptosula pallasiana (assembly GCA_945261195.1). Taxonomy (NCBI): domain Eukaryota; kingdom Metazoa; phylum Bryozoa; class Gymnolaemata; order Cheilostomatida; family Cryptosulidae; genus Cryptosula; species Cryptosula pallasiana. Next base: position 42,658,596 of record OX183137.1, read on the forward strand.
TAACTCATGCTCTACGTGTGGCTTGAGGTAGATTTTGTGTAATACTTCCTGTTACATGGTGTATTTCTGTCAGAGGCACTTGAGCTCGTGTGTCGTTAGCATTGCTTGTCGTCTTACATTGTCGCCACCACCTCCACGTCATGCCAGCTACACCCAAATTGATTCACACCGTACAAACAAACTGCTTGCTAGAGGTGCAATGGTACCTTGATTGGTTGGTCTGAAGGTGTGACTGGTGAACATGGCTTGATCTGTTATTGGGAAGCTTTGAGTTGCCATCGCAGAACTGGCTAGTCTCGGTGTGGAGGGAAATGGCTGATGCTAGAGATTATCTCACTCTGCACCGAATGTGATCTTATCCAATGTAATTCACTGCCAGAGCAGATTTAAGAACGCAATGATATATTACGAGTGGTGCCAACTGTTGTCTAAACACACACAGCTTCATTACTGCTAATGCCATAAATTATCAATATCGCAAAAAAAAAACGTGTGGAAATATTGCCAAATGTATAAATGCATATTCTAATTTTTGTAGTCTAATTGATGACACCCACTCTTATAATAACAAGTTATATCACAATATGCTAATGAATAATGTTTGCGATATGTCATTCTATATAGCAAGAATTTCATCGTGTAGTTATTTGAAAGTATCGTAATTAACATAGCAATCGAATTTTGAATGAAAACAATTCTACATAATTTTATAATCATTTTTCATTTGTGCATTTCAAGTCCTCATGTGTGTTTTAATCTTCATCTAACATAAATGTGTGTTTTAAATCCTCCTGTAACATAAATCTGTGTTTTAAATCCTCATGTAACATAAATGTGTGTTTTGAATCCTCATGTAACATAAATGTGTGTTTTAAATCCTCATGTAACATAAATGTGCGTTTTTAATTACAAGTAAGCAGTTACGCAGTAAAAGTTACTTGTGTGAATGCTAGCAAGATTTTGTCTCAATGATGGATACCCAGTATAATTGATTGTGTGAATATTTCATACCAAACATTAACAGACGTGGTACTTCAGGTTTTTAAATAAAAAGGTCAATGTCAATGATATATAACAGTCTACATTTGCAGTGTTGAGTCTTGAAAATTCAACATGTAAGAAGCAATAACTTTTGGGAGTGAGGTCGATACTGCCAGTTTTCACTCTATATACATACATACGCTATACTGGTACTATACATACATATGCTATACTGGTACTATACATACATATGCTATACTGGTACGCTCTGCTATGAAAAAGTTTTATCAAACACTGTAGATGAGGTCTATATTCCCAAGTGCGCCATCTCTGTTAACTCCATCTCTTACTCTTTGCGCAACATGTATTAAACCCTTTTGCTTTCTCAGATATACGTATTTTTCCTGTCTGTTGTCAACCGTGTGAATCGTTATCATCTAACACAATTTTAAGCGTGACCATATTTCTATGTAACAATCGCGCATGTCTATTTGCGTAACATTGTCACAACAATGCTACCTTTTTCTTAGGCTTCTCGGGTAATCCTAGAAATGTATTAATTAAATCATTTTGTGTAACTTTGAAGTTAGAATTTTACTGCTTCTGTCTGAATTAATAAAAAACAAAAATGCAAGTAGTGTTGGTTGTGTATTAGTGGTAAAGACGTTACCAAAAATACGTTTCGTTAGCCACTTATTGACAATAAGAATGTATTGCCGTGTTCAGGCGTTGTGCTGTGCATTGGTGTTACAGCTTGCGTCAGCATGTTTCTTTGTTATTTTAAACTTTCAACTGAACAAAGAACTCGCATATTTAAAATTGCGATAGATTTGAAAATCGTCATTCTGTTTCGTAAGAGAATTCGATGTAATTGTTCGTTCTGTACAATTAGCTTGTGCTAATTGGTGCAAATGATCCAATGGATTTGTCCTCAAACTCCTTGACAATTAGCCGCTCTCCTCCTCTACTACCTCTCTTAAATTTGACTTCCATATTCATCATTATAAGTTCAAGATAAAGTTACGTGGAATTGTCATGGACAAGAGTATTAAATTGAGGGTGTGGTAGTACATTGTGATTGAAACTCTGGATATGGTTGAGTGTGAGATTAATGTATTGATTATAAGACATCTTATGTAACACCGCTTAATCATCTCAATTTTCTATCTTCCGTCTTTTTTACTTCCAAAATATCCTTTACAAAATAGAAAAATATATAACATTAAAATACCAATTAATAAAAATAGCTATAGCTATTTTTATTAATTGGTATTTTAGTGTTATAATAAGTGAAATTTACCTATAGCAGATTCGTCTTCACAAAGTTTGGATCTCTGAAAAGAAATTTTTGTGATAGGAGTTTAGATTTACAACTGTTGTGTGTTTGGTTGTTTCACATTATGTATTTTTATATACTCACCAAAATTTTAATGTTTATAAATATTGGTTTGATATTAGATATCATAAGTATTACTGCCAAGTCAGTGAGCTAGACACTGCTGTATACGTCTGTAGGATACATTACAACTGATGGCTCCTTCATCATCTCATAACCTCCGTGTTATATTGGCTTGCTGCTGCTGAATATAGCACCCAGCCATTAGCCGATGGCTTGCTTCTATCAATACAGCCAACACCACTTAGCTCAAATTGTCACCAAACGCCATCCTGTCTCCTCAGTCTTTTGTCCGTCTCCTGCTATCATCTACATTTATTACTCTCCCTATCTCCAGTTAATGAATTAATCCACTTTTTATGCCTGATGGTACAAGGTAATAGTATGGAGATGCCTATAGAGTAACTGGCGGAAGGTTTAGCCATTAGTATACTGGCAACATGTAATCTATCTATATATCTATTCCATAACTTTTCTACCCAGACATCACTGCAAGATGTCTCTTCTTGTTCTACAACTTTGTCACTCGCCTATACTACGCTCTCTACCAACTCTCCCGTTCAAACTTTTCGACTGAAACTTCTCAGGCCTGTTTTGTGTTGGCTTAGCAAAAGTGCATAGCTACAAGTATGTACAACAGTACAACAGTACAACAGTACATATTAGCACAGTTGAAAAGTGCATAGCTGCAAGTATGTACTACAGTACAACAGTACATATTAGCACAGTTGAAAAGTGCATAGCTACAAGTATGTACTACAGTACAACAGTACATATTAGCACAGTTGAAAAGTGCATAGCTACAAGTATGTACTACAGTACAACAGTACATATTAGCACAGTTCAAGAGGCACTTGTATTTTAGTGGATTTTTTACACAAGGCTATTATATGGCGCTTTACAATTTCTTTTCAATAATGAGATGTCTGTCAGTTAAATTAGATGGCTGTTATGAAAAGCATTGAATTAGCTGGTGGTGGAGAGCATGATTAACTATGGCTATGCCTTTTCAAGGTAACAACGCAAGTTGAATATTTGCATAACTATACAAAGTTGCTGTAATGACCATGTATATTACACACATAAATAATTCACTTAGACTGCCTGCTGCATACATTATACCCGTATATCCACTCAGGGCTATTTAACATCCCTTCTTTTTAAATTGCCTAAATTGATATTCATAAGCTGAAACCTGGATAGAAAAACCCTGCTCAAAATGTTTTAAATAATGAGAAGAATGCAAACAGATTTTTTAAAGGGATTTTAAAAAATCCGCACCAAATTTATGAGAATAGTGTCGAGCTTGTGTGTAAGGTGAGGCGCGGTAGCCATTATAACACTTATTAAGCATCATTATCACACGGAGTCGGCCTGATAGCAGGATGGTGTGACTAAGGGTGTATCGAGTTGCATAGCTGGCACTTAGTGCGTAACCAGACCCAGGCCTCATGTGTCGGATGCAAGGGCTCATGTGTCTGTCACCTCCCAGCACACCTTGCACCACCTGCCGTCTGCTCCATCCTTTCTGTCTCCATTTTGTTACATTTCCACTTTGTGACCAGTCTTTGTTCGTGTGTTTATTTAGATCCAGAGAGGCATTGTGAATGCATCAATAATTTGAATGAAATTTTATTGCCTACGCTTGCAATTTAGGAACGCTGGTTGTCTGTCTTCAGCTCTTTTGAATTGCCTAGAAATGGGTTGCTTTGGATTTTTGACAATGCAGCAATTTCTGCATCAATTTTTTTTATTTCTAGTAATAAAATTCGCCACATCCTCCCATTTTTTTCAATATTGACCATAATTCACAGTATTGGTATTAGGTATTGAGTAGATTCCAATATTGACTATCATTCACAGTATTGGTACGAGATATTGAGTAGATACCAATATTGACTATCATTCACAGTATTGGTATTAGGTATTGAGTAGATACCAATATTGACTATCATTCACAGTATTGGTATTAGGTATTGAGTAGATACCAATATTGACTATCATTCACAGTATTGGTATTAGGTATTGAGGAGATACCAATATTGACTATCATTCACAGTATTGGTATTAGGTATTGAGGAGATACCAATATTGACTATCATTTACAGTATTGGTATTAGGTATTGAGTAGATTCCAATATTGACTATCATTCACAGTATTGGTATTAGGTATTGAGGAGATACCAATATTGACTATCATTTACAGTATTGGTATTAGGTATTGAGTAGATTCCAATATTGACTATCATTCACAGTATTGGTATTAGGTATTGAGGAGATACCAATATTGACTATCATTCACAGTATTGGTACGAGATATTGAGTAGATTCCGTGTTTTTGCCCATCAGGCTGAGGGAGTTTTAATGTTTAATATTAATATAGCGTCAATATCTGACACAATTTGGCAGGTTCTCCTATCGGTATATTCTGGTATGGAACAATTGGCAGTTCGCTCTTTGAAGTTTTAATTTATTAATTATTTTATGTTGAGAACAAATTAGTCACTAGTTATTTCACAGCGCATGTTTACGTGTTTACAGCTTGTAATCGTATCCAACATGATGTTTTGTCTCCTGAATATGACACATTACGGCTACCGTATTCTCTCTGAATCACATTGCATACTTGAGCTTGCAACGCGCTCCTGTCAACCTCGCAACAACTGCATGTCTCCGGCACAACATCAAACACTTCTCTCTGATAATTACTTTACGATTTGTTATTTCTCATCCACTTTTATCTTTTGTCTTTAGCGGTTACTGTTGCCTGAGCTCTGTGACTATGTTGTAGAGGCCGAAGGGGTGGCAGCCGAGACAGACGCAGAAGCAGGTCTAGAGATCGAGATAGGAAACGACGCAACAGTAGAGAAAGAAGAAGGTAGTGGTAGTTGTGTCAAGCTATTGTTAGTAAAGACCATTTGGTGCAGTGTGACCACCGAGTGCTTCTCCCTGTCTGTTCACTTGGAGTTGTCTGTTCACGTGGAGTTGTGTGTGTGAAACTCACCTCGCACCTACATGTTCATATGGGGAATAGTTTCATTGCTTTCCTTTCGCTTGGCCTAATGTACAACGGGCTCCACCACTCCCATTTCATCTCTTTGTTACAGAGAAAGACGCAGGAGTCGTACGAGATCTCGGGACAGAAGAAACCGAAGGAGGTCAAGGTGAGTTTGGCAGCTGGTCCAGTTGAGTCACAAGGGATAGTTTTGTTAGTCTCAGTCTACATAGTGGCCAACACCGAATCACATGCTGTTACGTGTAACCGACTAACGCTTGTGCCTGCCAATGCTGCCGTACAAAAGATCAATTTTTTCGTCTTTGCCCAACGATATTTTGATCCATAAAATATGTATTTAATACCAGTTCCTCTGCCCACACATTTGTTGCATTAACGCAATATTACGTCACTTGATTGGTACAATTAATTATATTCATAAAATTACATATGGAAAATTGATGTTGGAGCGACTCTCTTTGAAGTGAAGGTTTGGCCAATATTGGTTATTGATGAGAGTGACTCAGTGAGATTGAGTTTTATGCCGCCAGTGCGGTTCCAGGGCCGCTACTCAATCACTAGCTAATTATTATTTCTTGAATCAATTGCAGTCTCAATCTCTTCTCTTTTTATTGCATTTGTGTCCCTAGATCCATTCGGATGGTCTTGCCTTACGCTTCTGATTGTTTTTGATAATTCGGTGGTTTTTGCCAACCAATCATGTGTCTAGTTTTACTGGTTGTCTGATGCTTTCTGGCATCTGCAGCCTTCACCCACAACGCAGTCCAACAGCTACGGATTTATATGTGAACATAGACGTCGCTGCCAGACCTCTCCGGTTAGCTCAGTTATCAAGTAATTACAGCAGCGCTCAAAGCTGCCCTCCTCACTCACAATTTACTGTCAACCAGTTGAAAGCCTGCGAGAAAAATGCACTCAACGAGATTACAATGATAACCTGTCGTTTAAAGCTTTCAAAAGCTCGTATTTTTAAAAACTTTGATTTCCTTCCAACATTGTTTGCAGTTGCACAACTATTTAGTGATCTGATTAAGCTGATAGGTTGGCATGCGACATGTTTTTGTCCATGTTAGTATTTGGGTGACACCCTCTTTTTATTGTGATTCCTCGCTCGTTGATTCCTCCTGGCTAACGTTGATTCCTCGTGGCTAACGCAAACAAACAATCATTTTTCCTGCTAGCAGCTGGTTTAGATCGTCATCAGTGCAATTGTCCACTGCATCAATAACAGGGTGCTATAATACACGGCCTCTAATAATAATTTTATTTATTTTCAAACATTGTACTTGGACAAAAATTAATGCAAAATAATGATATGTTATGTAATTATTTGAAATCACCATATGCGATAATTAGACTCTGAAATACCCCACCTGATCTTGCTATAAATTTTTCATTAATTTTTCTGCATTACTTTAAATTTATTTTATACCATTGGGCTCCAATTCAAGTTGTTTCATAAAATCTTTCAATCAGCAAACATTTTTCGCTTGATTTAATCAAATTTAACCTTTCAATATTTTTGTTCACTATTCTTGTATGATTTTCAATTTATAAGTTAATTTTATACCGCATCAAAATTATTTTAATAGCGAATGACTTCATTTGCTATCAAGTATTCTCATTTTTTGCTCCTTGACAAAACAATAATTAATTATTAGTGGATATGGCATTTATTATAGGAGTTTTGCAGCGTGTTTAGAACAGGCGGATGTACATGTGTTTAGAACAGGCGGATGTACATGTGTTTATAACATTGGGTGGCATTGGCAACAATAAATGGTCGATTGCCTATGGAAGTGAGCTAGTGTTTAACTGTGTGTTTAAACAATTCTCTCTCGTTGGCTGCACTTATCTCTGCTCAAAGGTGACAAATGGTTTGAATTTTTTTCACTCGAGTTGTTGAGTTGTAAATTTGTTCAACGAACCAAATGAGTGATTGTTGAATTTGTGTCAAACGCTAGCAGGTGATTGTGGTTAAATTGAGTTGGTAAAACATTCACACATGGCTACCGTCGCATGTCAAATGGTGTGTGCTTGAGGAAAGACATGGTGGGCAAACTGTTCCCATCTCACAAGCCAGCTGAGCAAAAAATTATTTCCAATTGTCTAGTGTTGTTGGTGCGAAAGAGTTGGTGAATTCTCAAGGCAGATGAATTGGTGTGTTTGACTGTAACTGTATTGAAATAACCTCCATCATTGTCCCTTGCAGTCAAGTTTTCTCTAATGTCACCATATCACTCTGCCGTCGTTGTACAATCTCGTAATATACAGACCTAAAGATCTGCCAATTTGACTGTAGACTTTTAATAGCTTCGTTCATCGATAACCACAAATAATGTTCATAGAAATTGATAATCTGATTATCAATATGCTAAAAGTAGTCATTGATGCCCATTGAATGCATATAATTGCTGCTAGATTGATTTCTAGAAATTTGTTTTCTTCAATTTTATGTTAAATACGTTTTGTTGTGATTTTTTTCTTTTTAGTTTTTGTGTAAGAATTATTTATTCTTTTAGTACGTGTATGACTGTTGCTGCCCAGTTAAATGGTCGCAGTATCATGGTACAGAGAGAGGGGTCAGGGTTCGTACTGAAGTATTATTTTAATTAGAGGAAGGAGTCAAACCGGCCACAGTTATTGCTGTCTGTCACCAGCATGGAGACTGCTGTGTCAGATTAATCTGTCGATTTCAATCTATGTTTTTGCTGAGCTGAAGTATTTGCACCGAGAAAGGAGATTTTCTCTCTTTCATGGATTATAAGCTGGTTAGGAAGAGATGTTGTAGATATTTGGACTCAAGTTTCTTGCCTAAGAACTAGTGCGCAAGGTTTTTTTTTGATGTTGGTGACATCTTTTTGTCTTTGGTCTGACTAATATGTCTGGTGATGATGCAAATACGCTTTGCTGCTTCACAACTCAAAACATTTACAAAAAATCTGCTTGAAATATATAACAACTTTGTTTCGTTTGTTTTTGTGAGTGAATATTTATCACGGTTTACAAAAAAGCGTGGTAGGTTGTAAGAATGCATCGCTTGTATTCTAGCTTTGGGTGGAGATTGTTCACCAGGTTACAATCTCTGCCTCACATCTTTGTTGATGCACGTTTTTCTTCTCCTTAATGGTTCGTGACTAAATCGTCAACTGTCAGATTTCTGATAATTTCTTTCGGTGTCAAATCTTTGTCATAGACAGCGATATCGATGGCGTTGTCCCTGTGTCACACGCTGAGACGAACATGGCATTGAGTACAAATATTTTGCCATAAATAGTTAATAATATAATATATTGGGTGATGTACTAGAGCTGATCAAGTGGACAGGCAGTTGTTCCATCGCTGCAGCCGCACTGTGTTGGTCTTCCGAGTTTGTCAGCATTTCACAACTCAGTCCTTCATTGTGAGGTGGTAGATGCATTACCAATTAGTTGTATGAACAGTTGTAATATTGGAAATTGTAATTGAAAGTTTTTCCTGGTAATGCTTATAATTATGCTTCATAGACATATTTTATTCTTGTTGTTAAGTACTTCGTCCTGGTTTACAGGTCTAGGGACCGGCGCTCGCGAGAAAGGAGCAGAGATGGTATGGGAGGTGGTGACCAGGATGACAGGTACTGAGGGAGCGACAGACATGCAGTATATGATGTGTACTGTGTATATAATATAGCAATTGTACAAAGATTATACAAACTATGATACTGGTTATGGCTATATATTGTATTATCTCTGCGATCATTGCATTGTAAACTCAATCTGTATTCACCCCAACATTTACTTTATCTTTATGGAATCGTAGCATTGTTCCTGTTTTATGCTTTACCAATGTCAATGTGCGATATTATATGGATGATTTATGTTAATAAACCAAATATCAATATCTGTCTTCTCCATACATCCAATAATGTGCCTTGTTGCTATATTTATTGGCCCTGGCTTCTTTTACTAATAGACACATTGACTGGCTAGAGACATTTCGCTGCACCTATCATATCTGTTAGAGCTCCAGTCCCCGTCACCTTACCATTCACTCTCTTATCAACTTTTGATATAGATTTTTATCTTGAATAGAAAATTATATTTTTGATGACTTCAAAGAACATTTTTTACATAGCTGCTACACAGCAGGCTCCCATCACATTAGCCCTTTCGATGGCTTATCATTTCATTTATACTAATGATGTCTATGTGTTGTGCTGTCATTTTATGTAGCTGATTGATAGCAACACAGCAATAAAAAATCAGGCATTGATTTCAGATCGATAGCCAGTTACATTTGTGTTACGGCAGGCAATCGCATACACTTTTCCAGCCGACTCTATAGAGAGAATTCATCAGGTTCTCATCAACAGGCAGGCAATTATGAAATGAGACAACTTAATTTTTTTTAAAAGTAGTAGTATTTCACCCGAAACATGATACAACATCATGTCCAAAATGTCATAATAGAATCATTTATTACGCATTTTTCAGGGTTGACTTTTCAATAATGAAACTCGGGTTAGGAATGTTGAACATAAAATACAAGGTGTCAAGTTAGTAGAAGATGTGAACAAGCTTATGGAGTGTCGTAGCCACATGACTTGTGCAGACATCACCCCGAATGTATATTTTTATGCGAGGTAGCGAACAGTACATATCGACAGTATCTGCCTAGATTTATCCGTTTACAGTGGTTCTGTTATGAATGAACTACTCTAAAAGATAATTGATTGAAAGAAGAATAGGTGTCAAAGTTTACATGCTGTGACACATGCCTCTACATGTATTATAATATCATGTGGTACCTGCTATAACTTGTATATTTCTACTGAATGGCATAAATGGAATAATACAAGTATGGTTTAATTATGTTAGAGCTTCTTGAATGAAAGTGTAGCGTATGGTTCAGTATGGAGGTACAATTATGCATGTACATTTTAGTGCTGTGTAGCTTCACCTGATAACTTCTGAGGTGTCGGATGATGAAGTAGAACCAATTTTGTCTAATGTACACACACAGTTACAGCCCTGCTGCCTCAGAGCAATTTGTTTTTGTAAAATATTATATTGTCTGCTGAGCTTCCATGACTTTTGTATGACCCTATGGAAGTCATTGGATGGAGTGTTTGGTGTTTTCACTTCAGTTGATGGTCCCAGGTCGAAATTGTGTTTGTCTGCAATAACAATTAGTTATTATATAATTGTTGTCATGCATGAGATAGGAATGGGACTTTAGTTGTTGTTGAGCCCTTGAAGTGATGCAAATGTGTTTTTTATTGTCTGCGAAAAAATTTTACATTTAGTTTTTCGTGGTTGCAAGTCACAGTTTGGTAAAATAAAACGATCCCTTCAGATGGCTGACTACATTCTCAGCTCCAGTGATTGTGATGCTCGACTTGACAGAAATTGTTGGAGCGGAGCCACCTCACAAACAAAATTATTTTTTCTCTTTGTCGACAATATGGACCAAAAATCACTGAGCATTGCGAATAGACCACAAAATTTTTACATCACAATTTTTCGATATCACTTCAGGTCATCAATAATACTGAGAGTCATTCTCCCTTGCTAAATCTTATTTTGCTACTCAAGATAGAGGTTTTCCCTAAGTTTATTTCAATTATTTAATTTTTGATGCAATTGAAATTCTTTTTTGGGTACCATGAGCTACAATTTCACAATAATTCAAAAGGAATTGAAATAAAAAGTGTCGCCATTACCAAACACGATAAAATAAAGTATCTCTTGAATAGTATGCTTTTCTTTCTCAATACAAGAATGCTTCATTCTCACTCGTGTCTGTTTTTATGTAATTATTCGTCAGAATCAAGTTTTTTAACAACAAAAAGAAACCTTCACTGGTTTTGTTGGGTGGAGAGTGAAAGAGCAGTTCTACACGTATCATTGTCAAACCAACTGGTTCAAAGAAATTGCCAGAATCATAAGTTGCCACATTCAGTTCAATTCACTTCAATTACTGCTTCAAGCTATTTTGGAAGGTTGCCAAGTTTTTATGACAAACTTATGGTTATGTAACAATTATGTAATTGATATAATAGGCATATCTGACAAATATTGAATGGTAACACACAGTGGAGTTAGTTTTATATAATCATTCTTGAAATTGGCAACGACCATGTACAAACCTCATCAAACAAGTTTTGAAATGGAAATCGTATCTAACATTAATTGAGCCCTTACATTCACAGCTTAGTTCAGCCAAGCATTGCTTAGTCTCCCTAAAACAATTGTCAGGCTTGGAATTTTGAAAAGTTTTCATCGTTAATCATACATGTATCAATTAATATATATTTTTTCATTCATTTTCAACATTTTTCTTGTTGAACTCTGTATGCACAAATCACAGATTCTAATTTGTTTGTTTCTCATCATAATAATGATAAATTTATCTGATTTATTGTTTAACTTTTTGCAATGATTCACCATTTACATAACCGCCAACTGCCTCAGTGTCTGAGGTGAAGTAAGGCCACGCTACTCGTAGGCACGTCATACAATATGGTGAATTTGAGTTGATGATTTAGCTTTCCTGAGCCTCTTGATGCAATCGAGGAAATGGCATGTTACTTGTATGATGCAATGAGGGTAAACTGCTGTAACAGACCCAGTTGAACCTTTTTCGTGGCTGCGCTGATGGGGTATTGTCTCTCTCGTAAAATATTAAACTGTGTCCCGTAATGCTGGGAACTTTATACTGGAAGTGACTGATAGCATCTGTAAGTTAGTAAAGGAAGTTAGACACATCTCAAAGGACATAAAGTTTGTATGCCTACTTTTAGGGTTCCAGTTATAATTTTTTTTTGTGGTTTGATGGTCCATTGCACATTGCACAATGCTGGTGCCGTTAGCTCTATGTATTAGCACTCTATGAACTAACGCTCTATGTATTAGCACTCTATGAACTAATGCTCAAAAGCAGAAGTTTAACTGCTGACTCATGTTACCCAAGCAATGTTCGGTGAGTAAGTTTAATTTATAAAAATGTCAATTACCAGTTTGTACAGTTCCTGTCTAAGAATTTATGTGATTTGGTCAGTATAAGTCTGCTCGGTATAGATGAGATAATACATGCACATATCTATCTCATCCCACTCTGGGCACAAGTATACGCCAGATCATCCGCCATATCTTACATGATATATATATTTGGTCTACTACTCTTGTGAAGGCACAAGTTGTCTTCTCCCACTGGCGATAGCTGCGCATTAGAAACTATTATATAGCAGTGAGTGAGTACATCTATCAGCCCACTGCTATATATACAAGTATATATATTGTATTGTGTAGACTGGGTATTCGTATTGACTGAACAAATGTGTACTCCACTGAGGGCACCACTCTACCCCACCCCACCACATACATGTAATAAGTGCACAAGTCATGTAGTTCTACTCTATAGAAGATCTCATTCCGCTAACAAAAGATGTCAAATGTAATGACGCAATTGGATAGGTAGCTCAACTTCTCCACTTATTCCTGTCCGATCAGCTGATTTTATTAGCTTTTCCAATGCTGCCACGGTTTGTGTGTGCTGACAAAGTAATGCAAGTTGGACATCTACTAGATCACACAAGTATTTAAAAAAATCAATCAAATCAGTACAGAAGTTTGTGGTATGCGCATGGAGTGCTTATGAGAACGGAACTGAAAGCTGTACAACAAGTAAAACGTATTTGAGATGTGTATAGTTTTTTGGGTTGCGAATTGATCATTTTTTTGGAACCGAAATAATGAGCAGGTGAGCAATGGAAACTGTATTTAATGAAAGGGTCATATACATCAAAACAATCTATGTACAAGCTGATAAGATTAGCTGGGGACAATATCTCAATCATTGATTCGTTTGTTTCATTGATTGGTTGAATCCACTTCTAAAATTATATTCAAAAACACTGCAAGCTCATGTAATCTGGCTTTGCGTTAGTTTAGGCTTGCGCAACATCAGCTATATATAGTGGGACAGTACATACGTCATATTGTTGCTACAGTATGCTATAAATGACATTCAGTACTCGCTCTTGTGTGACGCATGACTTCACTCAATTTTCAGAAAAACTGACAAAGATTTGTACAATGAAATCTTCAGATAACAAAATAATATGATAAGATAGTAAAGCCTACTGAGACAAAAAGAATACAAGCGTGGTCTTTTACCCAACTATTCAATTATGCATTACATAGATCATTTTCTTGCCAGCATGAATAGCCTGGCTGCTTTGAGTACACAAATAAACTCAGGCTTTTGTTCTATAATGCTCTATAAATGGTTAGTCTGAATTCCTTAACCCACAACTCTAACAATCGTAGAAAGATAACTAGCACATGTGTCAACATAATATTAGCAAGCACCTGCACACAAGTGTCACACATGCTTCTGCACACCCTGCTATTTACTCGTCTGCAGCGACTACTGGCTGATTACTTGAGGTGAGTTAGCTATGAGTTGACTATAAGTAGTAAAGTGTGCAGTGCTGATACTTTCTAGTAGTTGTCAGTTGCTAGTTATTAGGGCTTGGAGTCAGTTAGGAGTTTTACCTTCCACCAGAGTGCATACATCACTTCATTTAACCAATCCAGTGTCAATGTCAAGCCACCCACAGTTGACAGTCGACATAGAATTTGCTTCTGATATAAAGTGAGCTTCTGTGTACGATAAGTTGTCTTTTGTACAGAGAATAAAAATCCATCCAAGTTGCTCCTTCTTACAATGCACATGCAGCTAACTTCAAAGTCATTTAATATTAATGGTTAGTTGTCACCTAGATTCCTCCACTGCTGTTGATCTCCGATACAGATGGCCAGCTTATTGCTCAAGAGATAATCCAGTGCTGTCTGCCATAATCTCTGAGCCAAACTGTCAGCTGATTTATTGACCCACCACAGAGACGTTGATATTGTATCTTTGTTTTATTCGTTGTATTGCTGATTCTTTGTTGTATTGTTTGTTGTTTGTTGCATTGTTTGTTGTTTGTTGTATTGCTTGTTGTTTGTTGTATTGCTTGTTGGTTGTTTCTCCTATGTAGAAGCTGTTGCATGTAATTAGGATAATAATAGCGCTGGCCTGATCATATACTTTTTTCTCACATTTCTATTCGAAAAAAACTCAGAATGAAACTGTAAAAGTACCTACAATCAGGAAAGATAACATAATCAGACATTGTATTGACATAAACAAGCGATGCATTACATTGGTTATTAGTGCAGCTGATCACGCTATAGCCAGCAGATTTTTTATGATGTCAAAGGTCAATGACCTTTTTTATTCATCCTGCTTTGCTCACGTTATGGCATGTTCTATGCTTTATTTGCTGCTGTCCTCACACGCTGCTGCTGCCTCTGCTCAATGTCTCGCAGTAATGTAGCCCATAGTCGCAGCAAGCCCCCCACCCCCTCGTATATGTGGGTGACCATTAGGGACATCTTGTGCAGCCAATAATAAACACCTGTTGAAGCTTGTCAACTATACTAGTAGAATATGGCACATACGGTCAGCTGACACATGACACAATTATCAACCTGTTAGAGATCCAGATGGTCCTAGGTATAATGTTTGAATTAGAAAGCAGAGCAGAAAGCCTGATTGATGGCATTACTTAATCCTTGATGGCCAACCTTGACTTCTTTGGGCCTTTAGCATCAGGTATTTACTGTTAGGTCCATAGCTTGAGGTTTCTAACAATCTGCGTAGTTCGAAATTTACGAACCAAAACACTTTGCTTTATGGTGGAAAGCTCAGGTGAAGCATTGATTAAAAAAATATTTTTACCTTATCTAGTAGACGTTATTCCAGCAGGTACCTGCAATCACCTGCAAGCACTTGCAAGCACCTGCTAAAGTTGTCCTATTGAGTTCAGACATGTGACACTGCTGGTAGCTGGTAATGGGGGAGGGGGTTAATGTACCGCCAGCAAAGTGCAAAACCCATGCTACATGCAATGATTGCGTCCTAGTCTTATATTTCTCTTGTAAAAATCAAATTTATGCTAAATTTTGCTTAAAATATTATTTTGATGTTATTTTGTACAGCTTCGATAGAATCTATTTCTTTCATTGCACAAAAGTTTACCAGCAGTTGTAATATTTTCCATTTGAAAAAGACGTTTACTTTACATTAGATGCTGAGCAGGCATAAACCTTGTATTCATTAGAGGTATTTAGTAGAAATGGCCCATTTTCGATATTAATTTATTTAGATTCTTTGTCTAATTTTATTGTTGTTTTGTCACAATCAGTAATTCATGCACGTTGTTGCACTCGGCTTGCGTTTGAAGGCCATGCCACTGCCACTACCAGGATATATTATCTAGTTTTTTGAGGGTATACAACTTATGCAAAACAAAAACATAAAAATGTAAAAAGTGTTTTTCTCACTATTTATATTATGCTCCGCAGGAAGTCCATCTGATATCTTCGAACAGGACACCAGGAGGCACTGCAATGGTTTGTTCAACTGTCAGGTATCATTGCAAACCATTGACGGAATAAAAAATTGTAGATTTGGAGCCTGAAATAAAAATGCACTGGAGCAGTAATTTGATGTCAGTGTTTCCTATTGGTCATCCAGTAAATACGGCAAAAAACTTGCTATAGGCATTAGGGAGGGCGTTACTACCCCAATATGCAGAAAGGAATGATAACACAATACAATAACGCATACTTTTCTTTCCCTCCCATTATGCACAAGTATACAATATTCCAAAATGCTGATCACTTTACTGATTTTATCTGAGCTCACCTCTGCGCTTCAATCAGATATTTTTGCTATAAACGGCGAAGCATTTGTTTAAGTGTATGTGATGAAATCAGCCATTGTGGCGCACACTATGACAGTCATGATGGATGTTCATAGCTATAAATTAGCATATAACTATGGAGCAGTGGTGAGCAAAGCTATCAACTATCTATATAAAATCTCTTTCCATGTACGTAATACCCTTTCCTCATACATTATATAGTACTTGTCATCTACAGATCCATGTTGGTAGGCAGGCATATGTATCAACTGTGAGCTTACCAGCCAATCAGCTCGCAGTATTACAGGCTCAGGCCGTGATTGCTACTGCGCTGTGTTGCGCTAGTTCATACTCAGTTTTACTACAAGCACGAGGACAGTTGTTTATACAAGGAACATCTACTGATATCACGTAAGTCTTATCGCTGCTTCTATGCCAGCCAATGCTTGCTAGCTATTTGGTTTGAGCTTTTGTTTTGCTTGATTAGTTTCGGACAGATGGAGAGGGCTGTCCCAGCGCTGTAGTAGGGGTATTCCACTGTTTTACATGCTTCAATGCAGAAGAAAGCCATTGGATTGTGACTAATTAACCCGATGTTGCTCACAGTGGTGGTGGGGCGAATTTGTTGAAAGCAAGCAAACGTGACGGGTTCTACTACTCTTTATTGACAATCATTCGACTATGTCGGATGTACTGAAGAGGGTTTCCCAAGACAAACATCATCTTTATTATCATTACTACTTTTAGCACCCTACTACTTACCATAATAATAGATAATAGTACACTACTACTACTTACTACTACTACTAGCGGTGCTACACTCACTCACTCATAGCTGGCACTTGGAATTGGTTCTATTTGCGCAAAACTTGTGATGATTGTCTATTCAGATTACTGTTCTACCATGGTGGAGGGAGAGTCACAGCAAGTGCAAGCTCCTGTTGAACCGCAGCAGCAACAACAACAACAACAGCCAGATGAGCAACAGCAGCAACAACAACAGCCAGATGAGCAACAGCTGCAGCAGCAACAACAACAACAGTCAGATGAGCTGCAGCAACAGCAACCACAGGAACAGCCACACCAGGAGCATCCATTGGCGGTGATTCACTACGTAAATGCGGAAACTTTAGAAATCACAACAATTCCAAAGCAAGAGAAGCTTGACCCGATTTGTACTGACCCACTTACAGCAGCAACAGCCATCATCAACAACACAGAACACACAGCTA
The DNA here is from genome assembly GCA_945261195.1 of Cryptosula pallasiana. Classification (NCBI taxonomy): domain Eukaryota; kingdom Metazoa; phylum Bryozoa; class Gymnolaemata; order Cheilostomatida; family Cryptosulidae; genus Cryptosula; species Cryptosula pallasiana. Next base: position 42,675,959 of record OX183137.1, read on the forward strand.
ACACGACAGCAAACAGCGATAAGTCTGGTAAGTGATTTCTTTGTGCGTCAACCTGTTGATTCTTTCTCTAACCTACTTAATACTCCTTCATCCTTTCCACCACTTACTTCATCTAGTTGTCACCTCTTTCATCTTTATTCAGTCAGTTACAGCCAGCATAGCCATTAGACCTTTACATAACAATGATAGGGTATTACTTACCTTGCCGTTGATTTATCCTTCTTCATTGCCCGACAATAGCTACACATGGTAATAATAGGCCAGAACTGACACCTAGCATTCTTCCCTTGATCAAAACAGGCTCATCTGCTCATAAATTATGATAAAACCACAATAATATTATCAATGCAGTGAGCTATTGGTGGTAATGCTGTAGTTCTGTGAGCCTGCGGTACTCAATGATGATGTTAGCATCAGTACTAGTAGATTACTAGCTGTCATTTGATGGCTTGCTAAGTGATTGCAGTCCTCAGGTCTGATGGAATAGGGGATGTTCACACGACAGGCTACTGTGTATAGTTGGAAGGCCACTAAGGCAATCATGTCATATATCCCCATATGTACTGTGCTGTTAGTACCAAATGGTGACACAGACGTGATTTACATACATACTTGGATATCAAACCATGGAAGTCTTGCTGTCTATAAGCTGCCTTGATGTATTCCTCATTGGGTTGCTTGGCGCTGTCATTGGAATGTCGTTGTGTAGGCATTGGAATCCCTATCGGCTTGTTGACAAGCAGACTGTTTTTGGGATGGCCTCTAACAGCATAACAGAGCTATAAAAGTTGATAGGCTGCCCATAGTAGCGTATGTGGCCAGTGGCCAACCTTACGCTGACCCATATTACATGCGGTGCCTGGCTTCAATATCCCATTGAAGTAGTGAATGAAGAATCATTAGGCCTGACTCGCTACAAAAGAACTATCTATTTAAATCAGTCAAGTATCATTCATCTTGTTTGTTTACAAGCAAATGCCATCTCATCCAGACTGGGACCAAAACAGAAATTTGTTTCTAATGAGGTGACGGAATAAGTACAGGATTGATTGGCCACAGTTTCCTCTGGCTGAGAGAAGCTCGGTTAATTTAATCCTGGCAGGACAACACCTGGTTGTGGTCTACACCAACCACCTTGGTGAGGACAACTTCTGCCAGTTATGTGTAGTAAAACTCTATGAGGGTAAAGCAGGAGCCGATTCTAACTGTGGAACGGCCAACCTATGTTTTACTAGTCTTCTTTCATTAAAACTTGGAGTTGTGTTGGTAAATCTGTTGGTGGAGTGACCAGTAACAATGGTGGCTGAAGATTCTTAAGTAGCTAGTAATTTAACTAGCTGATCTGTGGTCCTACGAATGGTGTAAAGTTTCAGCCAATCAGGTGCTTGCAATGTGCTCACTGAATATAACCATATTTCTATGGAGAAATGTAATCATAGTTGGAAATGTGATCGATAAGATCTGGTGACGGCCTCCTACATCTAAAACATCATGCTTAGTGGTCTGTGAAGCAGAGCAGCCAAAAAATGGCATTCTAGTATGAGTGTGTCTGAGGCAATCAGTTGATAAAACCAGCGCTCGTCTGCTCTTGCATATCAGTCTTCAGTGAGACACTCAACTGGCTGGATCTGCCATTTAGCTGTCCGTCCACTTGTACGCGCATGACAACATGATGGATATACATTCATACACCGGGGGCCAACACATAATACCTCACCATTCATTTCAACAATCACCTCAGCACCACATCAATCCCTATCACAATCAGTCAGTCTCCGTACAATCCAACATGCATCATCACCACCAGCCGCACCACGGTGTTATGTCGCCGGTATCACACCACCACCACCACATGTCACCGGTCAGCAACGGAGGACATCTACAGAGAGGGGGCTCTATACATTCTATGTCGATGCCTCGCACTGGATCATGTAAGTTACTTGTACACCTGGTACTTAACTACATATTGCGTTAGTAACATTAGCAATAGTTGTGGTGCACCAGCGCGTGTGCTACAAGTGCGTGATAGCTGAACCTTCTCTCTTCTCTCCTGCGTATATCAAAGCTTCTCTGATAAGCTACATTGTAATAAATTATTTTACTTTTTTTAGCCGACTCAATTTTAGCTTAGAGGAAATTTGTGAAGTAAACAGAACTTGTAATTAGATGATTGCGGTTGCCTGGGTAACAAGTAATAACATGGTTTACCAGCAAACTTTATATAATAGTTGTTATTTAGAGCAACTTGCGGGGATCAAAGTAGTATGTGATGTATAGTGGAGAAGCTAAACCAGAAATGGCTGGTAGCTTTCTTCTATTCTGTTAGTTTTTAATAACTTATCACAATGTTTGTTGAGGGAGATCATTTGTCAGCTGAGCAGGGCCGTGGCACACATCCCATACCTGGCTGTGTGCTTTGTCTGATATGTCAGTTCTGTTTGGTTCCCTCTTTCGATTTTTACAGAGTTGTTTGGTCTGTGCATTTTGTACTAGTTTCAAGCGCAGTTCCAACTATGCATCTAGCTACTGACTCTTCTCTTACCAACACCTGCCAGGTTATAGGTTCTGGTCTCTCATCTGTCAAACACTCTTAACTCTTTATTATTTGTGGCTATCATGAATTATTTATATTATTTATCCAACATTATTCATAGAAATACTTTTTTACGAAAACAAGACTAGCGCTAATCGGTTTGAGGACATAATCTCTAGGTTTGTGTGGGCATTGTTGAAGAGTTAAGAGTTTCTAGAGAAATTGCATTGCAGTAATTCAATAAATTATTTGTCTCTCGTAGATGAAGAAGTACTCTTAGATGAAACTGTTTATCTTAGTCTGTCACCTGTCTACTCATGGGTGACAAAGTTGTAAAAGTCGCTAACCGTTAAATTCTTCACAATATTTGTTATACTCTTATCCATGCGTGTAATAGACTACCTCAATTACCCATTTTATTTCACATTTGAAGGCCGCTGATTCATTTCTTGAATGAATAATATTTATTATGACAAAAAAATATTAGTTTCTGTATCCATCCACTTGTTTTCGCTGGAAAATGTGAGGCAATGTTTGTAATACTAGTCATTCCATCACTTTCTTGCTCTCAAACAAAACTCTTCCCAGAAACTAACCAATTTTTATTGTGATTACGAACATCAGAAATATATTGACTGGAAATGTTAGTGTGTGAAATTACTAAATGCAGCAAGCTGTTTATTTCTATTCCAATATTGTGTAGGGATAGATAGCCTTGTTTCTGATGAAATACACTCAAAACCATGTGAAGCGTTTGCTGTTATTTTCCATGTCTTAGAAATACTAACTACTTGGTTATTATTTTCTTGCTTGAACAGCGAGCGCAATGAGTTGACGAGAGCGTATCTCCCTTTTGCACACACTTGTGTTCATATCTGTTGCAGGCCACGGCGGTGTCAACCAACTAGGTGGTATGTTTGTCAACGGTCGACCGCTGCCAGACTCCGTGAGGCAGCGCATAGTTGAGCTTGCCCACCAAGGAGTTCGTCCCTGTGACATCAGCCGGCAGCTTAGGGTGTCCCACGGTTGTGTCAGCAAAATACTTGGAAGGTATGTCATTCACTCTCGCGGGGAGAAGGAGGGGGGGGGGGCTATTCCTGTATGGAAATTATATAATTGTTGTATGTTTGATTTGTAAAAGGGAGTGTATTTAAATTAACTTTTTAATTACCTTAAAATAACTCGTGAGTCCGCATTGGATGTCCCTCCATTTGATGGTTATTATGTTAATGTGATGTGCGGATGGCTAAAGTATCTATTGATTTAGTTGTTAGTTAGTGGTACTACTTGGTGAAGGTTGCTCTCCCCTCCCTACCCCACCCCCAACTAACCACCCTAATAAACCTACATATTGCTCTCAGGCTATCCGATGCTCACTTAGCCTAGGTTCACTGAAAAGTGCTGTGTATCTCCTGCACCAAGTTATGACTGGTATGCAGGGCTAACCATAGACATGTTAGTTGTAGCTATAACATACCTTTGGTACTGTATTGATATGTCTATGTTATAAATGTATGATCTCTCACTGCTGTCTATGTGCACCTCCCCCACTGTATACACCCCTGTGTGGCAGCCACCCTCTGTATGGGTTCCACTGTACAAATGCTTTCGGTGCACGCTCAGGGTTACGGTAGCGATGCTAACAGTGCACTAACGTAAGGAAGAAACAGGCTCTGACACTACCCCAGTAGCAGCTATCTCTATGGTGATTGACGAACTAACTAACTACTGAAGGAAGATCTCGGGCTAGCCAAGATTTCTTCATCTGGTTGCAGATATTTTGAGACGGGGTCAACAAAGCCCGGAGTTATTGGTGGGTCCAAGCCCAAGGTGGCCACTCCGTTAGTAGTAGATGCAATCATTAAGTACAAGCAGCAGAACCCGACTATGTTTGCTTGGGAAATCCGAGATCGACTGCTCGCCGAAAGCATTTGTACAGTGGACAACATCCCTAGTGTGAGCTCCATAAACAGGTGAGATGTGGTGGCTAAGTTTTTAGCCCTAATCATTCTATCAATTTTCAGATTTCATGAAACTGGGTCGATACGACCTAAAATAATAGGAGGATCGAAGCCTAAGGTGGCGACCCCTAAAGTTGTCAATGCCATATGCGAATATAAGAAAGAAAATATGACTTTGTTTGCCTGGGAGATTCGTGACAAGTTATTGTCTGATGGTGTTTGTGACCAGGAGAATGTGCCCAGTGTCTCTTCCATCAACAGGTATTTTAGCCTCGGGGTCCCCGCTCTTTCATAGCCTTAGGGCATCTTGGCGCTCTCTTGTAGCCTTAGAGCCCTCTGTGCTTGCTTGCTTTTGGCTCGCAAAAATTGTCAAGTCCAGAGCAAAAAGACTAATTTTTATTTTTTGAATAGGGTAAAATTTATACCAGAAATAGTTGGTGTGCCAGTAGCATTGGCTTGTGTACACAATAGATGCTGTCAGCTCTACGCTCTGGTATGTTACACGATTGCTGGATGTTGAGTGCATCCACTTTTCGATCTTTCAACTGCACCGGCATTTAGTTTTTGACAACTGTTCTGTTCGGCATCCTTTTGATATTGTGACTTCACACCCTCTGCGCAACAATTATCAGCCGTTACAAGAAACTAAGTTGGGAAGCGCTGTACAGAGCGATGGTGACGCCAGTCACATCCTAGGCAGGACTCCTTGTTCTACTCTCGTGCAGGCCCATTATGTCTGCCCTTTGATCTCAAATTAACAGTGTCAGTTTCAAAGAAGAGCTTCTATGGAAATTCAAATGTTGTCATTAAAACAATTGCTTACCAATATATAGCGAGGGTTCATTGAAATGGTTGATAGGCTATTATTGACAATGGGACAGACTGCTGGCGGCAAGACGGCCAACAGCTACTGAGCTTTACACATATCTGTCACCTCTCATCTATCAAAGACCCTGCTGTTCATTGCTTCAACTTGTGAAAATCTAGTATCCTGTGTTTGAAATTGAATGACCTCACTGCATACGTTGAACATTCTGCCCCCTTTGGGCCCAAATGTGGAGGATTTCTGTTGTGTCAGTTTTATAAGATGTGAGCCGTTGACTGGTGTGGGGTTGTGCTCTCTTGCACATACACTCAACTGTCTAGTTTATGTTACAGAATTGTCAGGAATAAAGCAGCTGATAGAATGAGTAGATCTCCGCCTTTACAACAAGATGGGGGCGATAGAGGAACTCCCCAACCTCAGCAGCAGCAACAGCAGCAGATATCTGGCTCAGAGAATCATATGCAGGCCCAAACCCTTGTCTCAGTGAACACTAGCCAGTACCCTTTGGGCACACTTATAAGCATTCCAGGGGTGCCCGCACAGAACGACCCCATAAACACCGCACATATAGACCTCAGTAACTCGGCCCAGATTGTCGCTGAAGTAGCAGACCTTAGCATGGGACGTAAAAGAGAATCCTGTAAGTATCATCGTTGACTAGCTTCTGTTATGGCCGCCCTCGGTGGGTGCAGTCGGCCCCTCGTCATGCCAAACCTCCAATTTTTTTGTGGAAGCCATGTTGTAAGTGAAGGACTTATTTTATACAAACAGTTGGAGTACAAACCACTTGTCTATGCTGGCTCACAGTTGGCAGTCTATTACACGCTTGGCTCTTCGTCCTCTGCCTCCATATATCATACCATTGTCACTGCTTCTGCAGATAGCCAGCCTTTCAAATGTAAATAATTTGTCTTCAATGATAGATTCAATGCTGTGGCCTGCCCTAATAGATTTGTTTATTGTAGATGATCCAAGCAGAGAGGAGAAGAGTGAAGACGTGATGGTATGTAACAAGTTTTATTTATTACTGATTACCATAATATTAATAACCCTTTAATACATTGTAATGTACCATGGGCTCTGGTCAGTCAGATCAAAGGCGTAGCGGCAGACAGCCATCTTGTTAACGACAACCATCTTTGCTGATTCCACTATTCATGCCGATGTGTCACACCGCTCCATTCTTTGGGTTCAAAAATTGCCAAATCATTTTTAATTCTCTCACTGATTTTATTTCTACGTTTATTTTTTATCAGAAAACTAACACCGTCGCTGGTTTTCACCAACAACTTTTCTATGATTTTGTTATTCAGTAGATCATTACTAAGTATCAAATTGCTTTCGTTAATATTAAACATTATTATAAATTTCACTGGTCGACATTCACCTGGTCTCTTGTTACAGACCGAAATTGAACTCTCGCATCGTGTTAGTTAACTTGACAGCAATTATGTGATAGAATAGCAGCGAATCTACTGTTTGTGACGCATGAGCCCAACTTGCCTCTCAGTGCGGTTTTGTATCAGTGAATTATTTTAACAATTAGCGAGATGTTAGAAGGTGTTGGCATCATTTAGTTGGCACAAACAGTCGAGTTACTTGACAGAAGTATTTATAGTTAGGCTTGAGGTCGTGTTTTAAGTGACTTTTGGCACAGATATTGTCATCTGAGTCAGTGGAAGGAGTCAATCAACAAACCACTCTAAGATTGCCATCTCAAGGCAATCTTATTGATATGAGGAAATGAATGGAACTTTTGCTGATAACAACATTTTTTATTTTGTACCCAAATGCATTTCTTACTGCCTCAATCAAAGTATTTTGTACCCAAATGCATTTCTTACTGCCTCAATCAAAGTATTTTGTACCCAAGTGCATTTCTTACTGCCTCAATCAATATATTTTGTACCCAAATGCATTTCTTACTGCCTCAATCAAAGTATTTTGTACCCAAATGCATTTTTTACTGCCTCAATCAAAGTATTTTGTACCCAAATGCATTTCTTACTGCCTCAATCAAAGTATTTTGTACCCAAATGCATTTCTTACTGCCTCAATCAATATATTTTGTACCCAAATGCATTTCTTACTGCCTCAATCAAAGTATTTTGTACCCAAATGCATTTCTTACTGCCTCAATCAAAGTATTTTGTACCCAAATGCATTTCTTACTGCCTCAATCAATATATTTTGTACCCAAATGCATTTCTTACTGCCTCAATCAAAGTATTTTGTTGGCAATGGCCGAGTTGTTGTTGAACTGATTGAAGAGGTGAGATTGACAACTAATGATCCATCAGATAAACACTACTAATTGTTGTGTAGAAAACTTCACATCTCATTAGCTGGAGGTGTCACAGTTGATGATTCACTGTTTTGTCATCATCTAACCAGTTTCAGGAAATGCGTTACTAGAAGAATATTTTTTTTATTTTCTCTTGACCGTGTTTGTCAACTAACAACCAAAAGCCCATAAAAATGGTCGTCGCTGGTTACTCATGCTTGTAGTTGATCAAGTTGTGCTAAAGATAAGATAAAATTGTCAAGATGTTCACTGTTTTTGTAGAACCCATGGCCACAAAACAAAAAGAGAGCAGTAGAAGTCAGTGAAGGGATTGTCGTAGGTCAGGGAGATTACGTCTCCCCATATTATCCAATTAGTGAACCGATAGACAGGAAGACCCCATTGCCCAGTGTACAGGATCTGAGTAAATCGGTGAGCAGGGCTGATGCTTCCCCCCAACATTCCGTACACAGTGGCTACAGTCCAGTGGGTAAGTGCTTCTCTTTCCAAATCTTCTTAGAAATAAGGAGTTATGCTTCCTCTTGTATAAGTGGACAACTCCATAAATTGTCAAAGTAATCTGTACCAGCTTCAGTGAAGCGCAAATTTAACCAGTGATGTATTTTCAAGAGCAGATTACTACTATCACTTTTTGGCCAGTCTATTTTGTGCAACTCAAAATAACCGGAGATCCAAAAAATTATGAAACTGCTGTGAAAATAATCTAATCGTGGAAACAAGTTGTTGCAAAAAATTGGGTATGGCTACATGCTTGCCATTTTTTGCCAAACTTGAAGTGAAATGTGTCTTCGATTAGTGGTTCTTATATATTGCCATATTTATGGTACAATTTGTAGCGGTGGAACATTCTCCAGTCAATGACAACAATAATCAACAGGAAAGAACCGCCACTCCAGTTGACTCCAAACAGAATGCAGTCGACCCCTCAAATGAGCTCACGGAGCTAAAACCAGTCATCAACAATCTACCCAACTATTCACAGAGTTATGCCCCCGTCTCAGGTATAGAACAATTTCTAACTGGTTGCACTGTGTTACAACTGTCTGTGAGTGATGTGTGCGTGCAGGTGGTGTGACATGTGTGTGCAGGTGGTACAGGTGTGCCTATATTGACAGGTAGCGGAGAGTACACATCGGATGCTCCCTCATTAGCTACTATGGTCGCACCTCTCATCACCCCTCAGCAGACGACATACTCAGATCCAGCCAACTTCTATCAGAATTATCAGTATCAATACTACAGCAATGGTGAGTATTGGCTGTCACACTGTCTTGTGTTTTATGTGTACGTTAGCGTACACATTGTAATCACTTCTAGAATCAAACTCTGCATCTCTTATAGGTTACTACTACCAACCTGTGAGTTCAGCTCCAACTGTAACTTCTTCATTCAAATCAGAACAATGCTGACCAATCAGCAAAATGATGGAACAAGTGTGACCAATAAGCATGGATGAAAAGGGAAGCAGACGACTCCCAGTTAGTCACTGGGAAGACAACTCCATACAGATCTCAAACTATGCAATTCCATGCTGTAGCAGGTTACAATGCTCTCTTCATGCCAACAACTGAAATCTCACATATTATTATCATATATTAGACAGATTTCTTGTCGTGTAGAGATCGCGATACATTCCACAAAGCTCACTATGGATTTGTGTCCCCCAGTTCAAATCTCTTTACACCAAGTACTATGCAATTACAGAATGCTGGTAGCTATTCAACGATGTACACTAGTCATATGCATTTCTTCCAGTAAATCGTAGCACCCACATGCTACTAAATCAAAAAATTTATCAAAATTATTGTTTTATAATATATAATGTATGTATAAATAGGATTTCCTAGATGGATTTATCACTGTGTATATAATACGCTATTACTCAATATTATTATTATTAATATTCTTCGCCTATTTTCCTTTTTCACAATTTTATTGGATATATTTTATAACCCTTATTCTACTTGGTACACGTTACATCCACAGAGATGTGGACAACACTATTTGGTACTACTTGCAGGCTCATGCTTTTGCTGATTCATTTCCTTTTCTGCTAGCATTGATGAGAATTCGTAAAACTTTCTTGTGTCCACTATACCACTTGCTTGCAAGACCATTCCTTTCTCAGCATGGCCGTACAAGTCGTATGCCACCATTCTTGCCTTCACATCGAATCACGTATTTCCTGAATTATGCATTTTCCAACTTGTCTGATAAGATCTGAACAATATTGTGGCAGTTTTGTGCAATAATTATATTAGCCATAATAATATAGAGAATGGAATAAAGAATACAACAGACTACGTTGTTTTGTGTTATGCATGTATCAACATCATCTGCCGTTGTGGGAGCACTGGAGTTGTCTCCAACCCAGGCAGCAGCAGTCTTTTTTCTCTAAAAAGTCAGATTTTTGGTAAAATGAAACCAACTCTACTCGGCACATATCTCCCTCCATTTGAGTATTGGCAGTGATTGTGTTAAAATTAAAAGACGATGCTAAAATAATTGTTTGCAGTGCACCACCATAGCCTATATCGGACTGGGTGCCCTACCTAAGACGGGGTGTCGTATTCAGGGGCACCGTCCCTCTGACTAGACCAATACTTATGATAGCCTTGGCTACAGTTTCTCACATCCACCACAGCAGGAAGGTGGTTCATGTGCTCCACCCAATTAAATAGTTTAGGCATAGAAGCTGAGTCTATTACATAACCTTTGGCTAATATCCTCTCAAACATCGGCCAGGCTAAGAAGTCTGCCATTGTGGGCTGATTGCCTGTAAACAAGTGTGTGTACAGTAAGTGTACAGTAAGTATACAGTGTGTGTACAGTAAGTGTACAGCATGTGTACAGTAAGTGTACAGCATGTGTACAGCATGTGTACAGTAAGTGTACAGTAAGTATACAGCATGTGTACAGTAAGTATACAGTGTGTGTACAGTAAGTGTACAGCATGTGTACAGTAAGTGTACAGCATGTGTACAGCATGTGTACAGTAAGTGTACAGTAAGTATACAGTATATGTACATTAAGTATACAGTAAGTGTACAGCATGTGTACAGTAAGTATACAGTAAGTATACAGTATATGTACATTAAGTATACAGTAAGTGTACAGCATGTGTACAGTAAGTATACAGTGTGTGTACAGTAAGTGTACAGCAAGTGTACAGCATGTGTACAGTATATGTACAGCATGTGTACAGTTTATGTACAGTAAGTATACTGTAAGTGTACAGTGTGTGTACAGTAAGTATACAGTGTGTGTACAGTAAGTGTACAGCAAGTGTACAGCATGTGTACAGTAAGTGTACAGTATATGTACAGTAAGTGTACAGTAAGTATGCAGTGTGTGTACAGTAAGTATGCAGTGTGTGTACAGTAAGTATGCAGTGTGTGTACAGTAAGTATACAGTGTGTGTACAGTAAGTATGCAGTGTGTGTACAGTACGTATGCAGTGTGTACACAAGTATGTGTACAAGTGTGTGTACAGTAAGCACTGTGTATGTACAATATATGTACAGTATTTATACAGTGTACAAGTGTATATACGTTTAGTATTTGTACATGTGTACAAGTGTGTGTAAAGTGATTGTACAGTATATATATAGTCGGTACAGTATATATATAGATTGTGCAGTATATATATATAGATTGTACATTATATATACAGATTGTACAGTATATATATAGATTGTACAGTATATATATAGATTGTACAGTATATATATAGATTGTACAGTATATATATAGATTGTACAGTATATATATATATTGTACAGTATATATATAGATTGTACAGTATATATATAGTCGGTACAGTATATATATAGATTGTGCAGTATATATATATAGATTGTACATTATATATACAGATTGTACAGTATATATATAGATTGTACAGTATATATATAGATTGTACAGTATATATATAGATTGTACAGTATATATATAGATTGTACAGTATATATATATATTGTACAGTATATATATAGATTGTACAGTATATATATAGTCGGTACAGTATATATATAGATTGTGCAGTATATATATATAGATTGTACATTATATATACAGATTGTACAGTATATATATAGATTGTACAGTATATATATAGATTGTACAGTATATATATAGATTGTACAGTATATATATAGTCGGTACAGTATATATATAGATTGTGCAGTATATATATATAGATTGTACATTATATATACAGATTGTACAGTATATATATAGATTGTACAGTATATATATAGATTGTACAGTATATATATAGATTGTACAGTATATATATAGATTGTACAGTATATATATAGATTGTACAGTATATATATAGATTGTACAGTATATATATAGATTGTACAGTATATATATAGATTGCACAGTATATATATAAATTGTACAGTACATATATATAGATTGTACAGTATATATATAGATTGTACAGTATATATATATATAGATTGTGCAGTATATATATAGATTGTACAGTACATATATAGATTGTACAGTATATATATAGATTGCACAGTATATATATAGATTGTACAGTATATATATAGATTGCACAGTATATATATAGATTGTACAGTATATATATAGATTGTACAGTATATATATAGATTGCACAGTATATATATAGATTGTACAGTATATATATATAGATTGTACAGTACATATATATAGATTGTACAGTATATATATAGATTGTACAGTATATATATAGATTGTACAGTATATATATATAGATTGTACAGTATATATATAGATTGTACAGTATATATATAGATTGCACAGTATATATATAAATTGTACAGTACATATATATAGATTGTACAGTATATATATAGATTGTACAGTATATATATATATAGATTGTGCAGTATATATATAGATTGTACAGTACATATATAGATTGTACAGTATATATATAGATTGCACAGTATATATATAGATTGTACAGTATATATATAGATTGTACAGTATATATATAGATTGTACAGTATATATATATATAGATTGTACAGTATATATATAGATTGTACAGTATATATATATATAGATTGTACAGTATATATATATAGATTGTACAGTATATATATATAGATTGTACATTATATATACAGATTGTACAGTATATATATAAATTGTACAGTACATATATATAGATTGCACAGTATATATATAGATTGCACAGTATATATATAGATTGTACAGTATATATATAGATTGTACAGTATATATATAGATTGTACAGTACATATATAGATTGTACAGTATATATATAGATTGCACAGTATATATATAGATTGTACAGTATATATATAGATTGTACAGTATATATATATATAGATTGTACAGTATATATATATAGATTGTACAGTATATATATACATTGTACAGTATATATATATATAGATTGTACAGTATATATATATAGATTGTACAGTATATATATACATTGTACAGTATATATATAGATTGTGCAGTATATATATATAGATTGTACATTATATATACAGATTGTACAGTATATATATAAATTGTACAGTACATATATAGATTGTACAGTATATATATAGATTGTACAGTATATATATAGATTGTACAGTACATATATAGATTGTACAGTATATATATAGATTGCACAGTATATATATAGATTGTACAGTATATATATAGATTGTACAGTATATATATATATAGATTGTACAGTATATATATATAGATTGTACAGTATATATATACATTGTACAGTATATATATATATAGATTGTACAGTATATATATATATAGATTGTACAGTATATATATATAGATTGTACAGTATATATATATATAGATTGTGCAGTATATATATATAGATTGTACATTATATATACAGATTGTACAGTATATATATAAATTGTACAGTACATATATAGATTGTACAGTATATATATAGATTGTACAGTATATATATAGATTGCACAGTATATATATATAGATTGTACAGTATATATATATAGATTGCACAGTATATATATAGATTGTACAGTATATATATAGATTGTACAGTATATATATATATAGATTGTACAGTATATATATATAGATTGTACAGTATATATATAGATTGTACAGTATATATATATATTGTACAGTATATATATAGATTGTACAGTATATATATAGATTGTACAGTATATATATAGATTGTACAGTATATATATATAGATTGCACAGTATATATATAGTCGGTACAGTATATATATAGATTGTACAGTATATATATAGATTGTACAGTATATATATAGATTGTACAGTATATATATAGATTGTACAGTATATATATATATTGTACAGTATATATATAGATTGTACAGTATATATATAGGTTGTACAGTATATATATAGATTGTACAGTATATATATAGTCGGTACAGTATATATATAGATTGTACAGTATATATATAGATTGCACAGTATATATATAGATTGTACAGTATATATATAGATTGTACAGTATATATATATAGATTGTACAGTATATATATAGATTGTACAGTATATATATAGATTGTACAGTATATATATATATTGTACAGTATATATATAGATTGTACAGTATATATATAGATTGTACAGTATATATATAGATTGTACAGTATATATATAGATTGTACAGTATATATATAGATTGTACAGTATATATATATATAGATTGTACAGTATATATATATAGATTGTACAGTATATATATAGATTGTACAGTATATATATATATTGTACAGTATATATATAGATTGTACAGTATATATATAGATTGTACAGTATATATATAGATTGTACAGTATATATATATAGATTGCACAGTATATATATAGTCGGTACAGTATATATATAGATTGTACAGTATATATATAGATTGTACAGTATATATATAGATTGTACAGTATATATATAGATTGTACAGTATATATATATATTGTACAGTATATATATAGATTGTACAGTATATATATAGGTTGTACAGTATATATATATAGATTGCACAGTATATATATAGTCGGTACAGTATATATATAGATTGTACAGTATATATATAGATTGTACAGTATATATATATATTGTACAGTATACAACTAGTTGAGAGTATAAAACTGTAATATACAGTGACTCACCTGCCAGGAATGGTTGAGGGTTCCAAGTTTCTTCAACAGCCTTCAGACTGTTGGTCACTTGGCTGGAGTCAGCTCTCTCATAGAGGTAAGCATTCATCACTCTACCAGCCTGAACATATACATAGGAGCAAAGGACATAACAAAAGTATCCCCTGAAACTTAGCAAAGATAAACAAACACCTGTTACCACCTGCCATACAATAATTTGATAGAAGACAAACCGTTACAGGCGTGCGCGCCGTATAGCCAAGGTTACCATTGAACCAGAGGAATTTAATAGAGCTGTGCTACAGCTAATGCAGCAATTTAAAGCAGCCAATTATCAATTACACATCATTCGTTGTAGCTTAGTTGGCTACATTAAATTTCAATAATGAGAATTGTCTCCTCAGCAGACAGATTGGTGACAACTCTCACTCACTTCGAATGGTTTAAAGTGTGAAGATATCAACGCATTAGCATCATCAGAGAACAACAGAGGGGCTTTTGGGTAAGACTTCTCCAGCCAATGACAGCACTCTAATGATCTGCAGGTACCATACAATAGTAGTAAAGCAAAGCTAGAGAGCATGTTAAATAGCATAAACTGATGTCTATGTGTAAAGTAGATATCATCAGCTTATGTAGACGTACCCTATCACCCGATGCATTGCAGATCCAGAAACAATCTCTAGCAAAGGAACTGTACCATCTGGGTTCTTCTCCATCAACCAATTCGGCTTATCAGATAGATTGATGTTGACTTCCTCATGTCTACAGTCATGTAGTCATATATAGCCCAGTACCAGGTGTTAAGTCATTACTTGACAACTCAATGATACGTACCTAACCTGTTTATGAGCGATGGCAAGGCGAGTTCTTTGCGCAAACGGGCACCATTTCATAGAGTACAGCCTTAGTGTGTTTGGACTTAGTTCCGGACAGGAATCACCTACAAGCGTGAAAACAGGGTTACAATAAAAAGCCATGAGAGGGAAAACAATTTCAATTCCCTTCTGAGTCGCCTCCAACCTGAGGTGAGGTGCTTGCTTTGACTTATGCGGTATGAGGGAGTGGCAGACTGAAGACACCTGCGTTGGTGTGATACGCAATCCTTCAGAGAGCGATAACAGCGCTTGCCATTGAGTAAATGTTTCATTCTATCTGCAATATACAACCGACGCTGTATAAACAATGGCTCACTCTGGCGCTACAACTTCTGCTTGACGCAGCATGTAATATTAAGAGGAATAGTACAACAGCTAAGAAGAGGGAGCTGTACACATTGTTAGTATTATACACCACTAATAGCTTACATTATTGTTAGATGAAGAATACAGAGAATGACCACATTTTTGGACATCAGAAATTTTCCAGCTAATTGAGCAGTAACTCGTGAATCACGCATTACAATGTCATCCTCCCAAATATTTGGTTTTTCTGGTTCGTAAAAAGATATGTTCAATGCGTCGTTGGGGAGAGCGTGTCCATATCCATATCCAATCAAATATCCATATCAAATATTGCCCACTACAGCCAGTTGAGAGTGGATAAATAATGTTTCAACATACCTAGAATGAATGTCGACAACGTAAAAAATGAAATCACCTCGACTTTCATTCTGCAAAGTGTAGACACCCGTTCTCGGCGAAATGTCATATATAGCATTTTATTGATTGCGACAAAAAATGTGTATTTTGGTTAAAATATGGTATGTCCACATTTCTTGAACAAAATTTCCGAATGGTATTTTATATGTGGCAGTGAAGGATTGTCGACACTTTTTAGAATAATGGTCAAAAGAATCTTCTTTATCGCATTGTCTGCATTCATTCCGGCCATGTCCAATTTAATTCCCGGCATGTCAACGATCGTTCTAGTGAGAGGAGGCATTAACTAACTTCTATTCAAAATTTGCCTGCATTTGCCATGCCCACATTGATTTGCCTGCATTTGCCATGCCCACATTGATTTCTGTCCAGTATCCAGCAAAATTTAAATACACATATGCATTTATGAGAAAGCGAAAGATCTTAGAGCAAGTCTAAATAATCTTAGCTATTATGCAATAAATGCGCTATTACTTTTTTTAACTGATGTTTTCTGCTGAAACTTTGTGGGTTACTGAGTATATTTTTCAATTCTCTCCATTTTCCTTTCATAAGCCCGATTACGATGATGAGATAAACATAGAGAGAAACCAAACATTTTGCAAACCGTGCCTGAATACGTATCAATAGGTGTACAATAAAAGTACTACCAAAAAGTATGAGTTGGTTTGATATTATGCATTTCATTTGTGGTCCTTGAAGGCATATGTAGCAGCAAAATAAATGAGAGTTGGTGAAATTGATTTCATTAAAACACTGCCAAGAAATAGGCAGGAAAAAAATTGCGTACTGCATATTTGGGTGAAAACCTCAAGACACGTGGCTTTACAAAACAGCTTTACACTGCTTTCCATAATAATGACAGTAATGTTAACCAACAAAACACTAAACCAGAATGACTGCAAAGAGGACACAATCAGCATGTGCTTTCACTTCAAAAAGCTACTTCCCCATAAAATGTAAACAAATCAGTTACCATAGGAGCAAGTAGAAATAGTGTTTTTGCCTCTTTTAGTTATAGTCCTCTACATATTTATCTCTACATATTACATCTTGAGTCATTTCCATTTCTTCAATTTCTAAGCCAACAGGTCATCTGTGTTTAGTCTGAGGTCATGTTTTTATTCATTAAGATAATTCAATAATTAATCCATTATTATTATTATTGTGATGATGATATGGTTCGACACTCGCTTTACTAACAGCAGCCGGTATGAAAGGACTTGCTGTGCATGACAGGTTAGTTCAATCAAACCTAGTTAGGCAATCAATGAGGCAGACTCCTCAGTCATCAGATGTTGCAACAGACTTCCCAGTCAGTATTAAGTCAACTGTTTCAGCCATTTTGCTGTCCCGATGTTTTGGTGTGCTTCCAGTTGGAATCCTATGAAGTTTCTATTGAGAAGGGAAATGTTGCTGTGATTCCGCATATTTCTTTGTCACTTCCGATTTACTACATCGATTCAAAGTAAGCTGTGCAGATTATTTAAAGGGGGTCACAAATAGGCTTCGTCAAAGGTGGAAACCAGACAATATGATGATGTGATAAAATCCAAAAGCACGTATAAAATGCACAAAAGAATATTTTTTATTATACTGCAATTGACAAAATTGCTGTATTATTCATGTCACAGTTCATTTTATCTGATATAACATCCAAAACATAATATCAAACTTTTTTCCAGTTAGGATGATTATCAGGGTTTATGTGAAAGTGTGTGCTCTTTGTTAGGGAAAAATAATTAAAGTCAAAATTATATTGGAAAGGAAGTTCTTATCCCTTCCTCTAAGTATTTTAAGAACAGTTTCAACTCGGCTGTTTGTCGCCTGATCAAAATTTGGGTATGTATTTCAAAAAACTTACTTGACATTTGATATTGAAAATATACCGCAGTGCCTCATTTTGGATTTTTTATTCCATGATTGTTGATTGATTGGGATACCATATCTGTGCTGCACATTCCAAGAGAGGTCTTACCAGCACAAAATATGCTATTTCCTTTGTCTTTGTTTCGGCACTCTTCAATTAATACTTGGCTAAGCATCGCCAACTGTTAGGTAGCTTTATTTGAAACAACAGTGCTATGAGAATCCCTCTCCAAAATGCTTTGCAATTCGGTACCTAAATAAGTGTGATGTCACCTGTCTAAGCACTTGGTTATTTAAAAAGTATTTTGAGCTTTCATCAATTCCTGCTTGTACAAAGGAACACTTGAATATATTGAAATTCATTTGCCAGCAAGATGATTAGTCAAAGAGTGAAGTTATTTCACGTTGAAGAAATTTTAGGTTGTCACTTGTGTTATACATTATTGCAAAAAGTTTGCAGTCATCCCCAAAAAGGGTGCAATATGACTGAGCCACTTGTGGAAGGTGATCGATATGTATGAAAAACAAGAGAAGCCAAAGGGCAGGCTCCTTGGGAACACCTGATGAAACTGGTTTCGGGACTTAATTTACATTTGGAATAGACAAAAATTGTTGCCTGCTTTGGAGGAAGCTCTCTATATGATTTAAGACAAAACTATGAAAACCAATGTTTCTAATCTACAAAACCTTTCTATAGGATGCAGTAGCAAAGGTTCTTGAAATTTTCGGTATAATTAAATCAACGATTTTGTTGCTGGCTCAAAGGGATAGAATGTGACCTATTTCGTACGCCGATTGAGTCTCACCTCTGGGAAAACTATGCTGAGTGTCTGCTAGTAAGTCTATTACATCACATATACATGTAGAATGTATATGTGAAAATATTATGTGTTCCAGTAGTTTGTATGTTAAGCAAGGCAAGGAAATTAGTTGGTAATCATTTGGGGTATGTCAACTACCCTGTTAAAAAAATTTCTGTGCTCTAGCAGCTCTTCAAATTAATAGAAAAATACATGTTGCTAATGAATGAAAGAAAGTTTCAGACAATAATTTGTAAATTAGAGGGCTGGTGGTATTTGGATGATCCAAGGGATGTTATTGGAGCAACAGACTTGGTTAAGGTCAATGTTATCAAAAGGCCATCTAATAGAAGATTCTGTCATAGTAGTCTGAGTACTAGGCACTAGTGGATATGTCTTCTTGCCACAGACTGAAAAAGATTTTTATTATTCCGCAATTGTTTAGCTGTTAAAGCATCCGAGCTGTTAAGCTTCAAACCATGGAATGATATACGGCTGGCTACTTTGTGTCATTCATCATCATTGATGACCAATTATGATTACAATAGTCGTTATTATCGTAATATTGTTTATTATTACTGTACAGCAAATGACTCTGACTGTTCCATTTATACACATAATTAGAACTTCCCACTGGTTCAATCCCCAGGGCTGATACTCCCCTTAAAATGGTCCATAAGGCTCAGCCTAAAAACCAGTTTTAGGGGGTGTTTTTGTGCAAGGTACACGCATAGTGGATTTGCTACTTTAGGGGGGTATTTTGCCCAATGAACCAAGGGTTACATGTTACATACTACACTCTATTGTTGTAAAGTGTTCTCAATTCCTGGATACACACTAAATTGGCATGCAGTTGCATATTTAAACACAGCCAGGTACATGTAGAGCATTTATTATGCTCATAACCCATGCTAACATCTTTCAGTGGGATGCGGGTCACCAAGTGTTTAGGGGGTGTGAGCTGGACTGACAACCAAGTGAATAGGGTACATTTTGTAAGTTTTGGCCTAGCCAGGTGGGTATATTTTAAGGAGTATCAGCCTGGGGTTCAATCGATCGATCCTACTAGAAAACATTTGCATTATAGTCACCACAATTAATGTTTACAAAACTGTTATCATTTTGACATATATCTCCCCTTTTCTACTATCCAAACCTTTGTATACCACCAAAGATACAAATGCATCCTCATACCATTTCAAGAAATTGCCAAAATTTCGTGCATATCGGTAAGGCTACCCGTTATGTAGCAAAGAAAGTTATGTAATCTTTTTTTGTGTAAAAGCTAGCTGAAGTTCTCTCCTATTTCACACTAGTAGGAAGAGCCCTGTCAGAAGAATAAAAGAAACTTCTCTCAAGCAAGCTTTCTTTCTCTAATTACATATAATTGAAGTCTTGCGATGAAGCTACACGCAGACTTGCAAATTTCATCAAGAAACTTGCAAACACAGTATGAGCAGAAGACAATAGAAGTGTTGGCCAGCAGGGCCTACCTACCACTGAAGAAGTCAGACACCACTTTGCTTGGCTGATGACTGTCAGACATGGTCTGAACATGTCTAACAGACACTGCTGAGCTAAGGGTGCCAGCACATACATCACTGACAGATAAAACAGTATTAGTTTGAGGGAAGTGCAAGTAACTGCTACCCTGAACTCCGGCTATCACCATCACCCTGAAACCCTACACATATTAATCATGAGTATTTATTATTATTATATATTAATAAAAAAAAATTGTTAATAAAATAAATGATATATATTTTATTATCATTATCGTCGTTGTCATCATCATCAGCGGTGAGTTGTGGTAGTAGTAGTGGTAGTTATGTTAGTTCAGATCTCCTAGACCCATTGGGTATAGGGAAGAGGCAGACGTCATGTTAGTTGTAAAAGTTAGAAATTGAATTAAGCGTAAAATCAAAACTAAAATACTAAAAGAAGGAAAGCTCAATTGCAAGTATCACTAGTTTATTCTTTGGGCTGTGCTCTAAACTCTCTGGAAGTGGGAAAGAAAAAGCCTTGGTGCATGAAGCTTGTATTGGAAACTTGCACTGAAGGCACTGACCTAACACTAATCTCGTAGGTTGTCAGGATTCGAAGTAATCTGGTGGTTTTCAAAGTCAACCTTTAGAAAAAAATAATATTTATCGCCGACATTTTTATGACAGGCATCCCTCTGTTTTTCTTCTAATGAGGGCAATCCGAGTGCCTTCCAGCCTCTGTTACACCAACAATTCCCCTTAGACCACGAATGGATCAGACAGCCTGCCTCTGCACTCTCTGCATCTGTTCGATATGCTTCCCCAAGTGGCGATACCAAGCTTCAGCAGCATAACCCAGGACCGGTAGATAAAATGAGAGGTATGCCACGAGTCTCACCTTCATAGGAGCGTCATAGAAGGCTCTTTTGATCCTTTCCAATTTTTGGGAGGCTTTACTGGTCCCCATGTCTATGTGTGAATCCCAGTGGAAATTGCTGCGTATATTGACACTCAGATATTTAAACTCTGTCACCTGGTATGTTGTCCAATGTGTACATCCCCTGGACATTAGGTTTTTATTGAAAGCTACAGTTTGGCACTTAGCGACATTGGAATGCATGTGGTTTTGTTTAGCCCAATTTTTCCAATTGTTAAGATGTTGCTGTAAAGTTTTTTGATCCCCAGAATTGTTCACCTCCATGTAGGCCAGAGTATCATCTGCGAATATTCTTACAGAGGAAAAGTCCAAGGAGTTAGCTATATCATTAATAAAGACCAGAAACAGCGGCGGACCATGAACAGATCCTTGAGGCTCTCCCGATATAACTGGCAGAAGCCTTGAATGATGACCCTATATAACTACTCCCTGAGTTCTAGCTGTCAGGAAGCCTTGTGTTCAATGTACAGCCACCAGATGAAAGAAGCTGGCTAGCATTTTTCTTATGAGTCAGTTATGGTCAACTTTATCGAGGGCTTTGGAAAAATCGAAGACCTTAGCTTGAACCCTTTGATATAGCTCATGTCACGCAAAACTGTTACAAACTGGGTTGCACAAAAGAGCCCCCTTCTGAAAACAGGCTGTCTGTTATCAATGAAAGTTTCTAGATGAATAGTTAGCTGACCAGCAACTATTTTCTCCACCATTTTGCAACAAATGCAAGTTAGAGGTACCGGTCTGTAATTAGACAATGTTGATTCGGAACCTTTCTTAAATAATGACACAACATTTGCGGTTTTCCAAATTGCTGGCAAAGTACTGGTATTCAAAGAGTATTGAAATATTTTTTTCAATGTTGAGGAGGTCATTTCAATGTTGAGACTTAATTCTTCCTTTCTTAATTTGTCTGGACCAGGAGCCTTTTCTCGCAAAAAACCGTTTATCAATGTTGTTACTCCATCCTGTGAGACAACAACTGATGACTGTGAGTTGCAAGTTATATCCGCAGCAGCAATGGATGTCGGGGTGAAAATGCTCTGGAAAAAGAGGTTAAAGTTATCTGCAAGCTGTGACATGATTCACTTTTTCAAAAGGACATTTCAGCAGTAGTGGTGGTAATAGTAGCAGTAGCAATAGTAGGTAGCAGCAGTAGAGTAGCAGGTAGCAAAAAAGTGGTAGTAGTAGTAGTAGTTAGTAGTAGCAGTAGTAGAGTAGTAGTAGCGGTAGTGATTGTAGTAGCAGTGGCAAGCAGCAGCAAGTGAGTAGTAGTGGGAAGCAGCGGCAGCAGTAGTAGTAGCAGTACTAGTAGTAATGATGATGATGCTACTAGTAGTTATGATGAATTACTACTACTAGTAGTAGTAGGAATAATAATAAAATAATAATTATAATAATAATTATTATAATAATAAATAATAATATTATAATAATAATATTATAATTATAATAATAATATTATAATAATAATATTATAATAATAATATTATAATAATATTATAATAATATTATAATAATATTATAATAATATTATAATAATATTACACACTAACACTAACAATAATAATGATGATTATAATTATTTATCATTATTATTATTATAATTATTATAATTATTATTATTATTATGCAATACAGCAGAAGGCTGTGATAAAGAACACCCATCGATTCTATTCATAAAATCTCTATAGAGTGTCTTAGCTCAATATATTTGGTAAGCAAAATCAATCCAAGACACAGTAAACAAACTACCCATTCAATTTTATTAATTTAATAATAATGACAAATAATTAATAAATCAACTCCCCGAGCCCATTCGCAAACTGAAAGTTCGCTTAATGCTAAGCCTGGGATCTTTTTTATTAAAATCGGCAAAGCCTTGGGTTGCCGCTGCACAACCGCAAAAATGATGAATAACTTGCGCATAAGTTGGTAGTGAGGCTATACATCTAAAAAAGTAGCATTTTTTTGCTCATACCCATCGTGCAACGATCGTATTTACCGATGTGTACAACATTCTTTTATAAACCCTTTGTATAGATTGAGTTCCACAAAACCTTTTATATATCATATAAATATTGAGCCAGAGAGAAAAAAAATTGAGACCAATGGCTCGAATGTTTGTAAACAAAATTGTTACTTTTTTCAACATCGATTAGAAGAAGAAAACTGGAATCAGTAGACTGTGCATAATCCTAGGCATTGGGTTGATCAGAGATAATTTACAAGAGTTTACTTTTACTACTTGCACTGTCTGGTTTATCACTTACTGCGTCTCAAGGATTACTGCTCAGCAGGAAAGGTGATCATTATTATTCTATAAATAAATTATTATAGTAGTAGTAGTATGTACATACATACATACATGTGTGTGTATTATTATGTATATATAAATAATAATAGTAGTAATAATAATAATAATCTAATCTATTGAAAGAAATGATGATGATGATTATTAATTATTAATAATAATTATAATAATAATAATAATAATAATAATAATAATTATTATTGTAATAATAAAAAACAAATAACTAATTTATAATAGTTATGATAAAGATGATAATAAATGAATCAATCAATAATAATAATAGTAGATAAATTGTTATTATTATTATAATTATTATTATTATTTGTATAATAATGATTAATATTATTAATTCATTGATTATTATTATTATTATGTTAATTCATTGATTATTATTATAATCGTCAATGATTTATAATAATAGTCTATTACCTCGTTTATATTACCTCGTGGAAATAGAACATTCAAAAACGCCTCTTGGTGCAAACAGGGAATGCCTCTTTGGTCAGTGTTTGGTCAGTGTTTATTCAGTGTGGCAGCGACAGCCGTTTATTGTTGAGTGTTATTTGACCCCAGCCTAAGATCCCTCACGCTGCGCGGAAGGAAGCTGTTGTAATATGTCTAACTCGATGCATTTATTGAGGTTGGCTCTCCTCTGCTCGCAGCTCGTGTGACCATAGTTGTCTAGCTTCTACTGTTAACCAGCTCATCATATGCTGAGGCAAGGGTCTGGTTTCATCTGAGAGTATTCTCATCAGTAATGACCACCTGTGTGATTTTTGTCTTTCTTTTAGTGGTTTAAGCTCAAGTTGCGTTCGACTTTCAGCTACTCTACGTCTACCCTTAATGTTTTTGATAAAGCGAACTGCTTGAGATTGTACATGCTCAATAGCATCGCAAGTGTTATTCTCAGTTGGGTCCCAAAGGGTATCACCGTATTCGAGGATTGGTCGGCAGAGACTGGTATATGCAAGCAACTTGCCTCTCTCAGTCGCCTCGTGTAGAGTGTATTTTATGTAGCCAAGGATTTTAGATGCGCTCTTGATTTTGGATGTTATATGTTTTTCAAACGTCAGGTTTGATTGCATTTCTATACCGAGGGGACGCATTCGAGAGGGCAGTTACCAAGGGAGTACTTGGGATCTGCAGATGGCTCTTTGCTAAATATAATAACTTCACGTTTATCAGTGTTGAATGGCATTTTCCATTTGGTAGACTATGCATGCAGTGCGTCAATATTTTCTTGGAAGCGGTTCCTATCTTCATCGTTGTTAACCTCTGAGTAAAGCAAAGTGTCATCAGCATACAGACTCGCACCACATATTACAGCTTCTGGTAGATCATTTATGTATATTAGAAACAACGTGGGCCCCAGCACTGAGCCCTGGGGCACCCCTGAAGTAACCGTTAAGTCTGACGATAGCGTTCCACGCACTGCAACCCTTTGGCTTCTCTGAGCAAGGTAACCCTGAATCCAATTCACAATGAATCTTTTGCATGAGTAGGTTATGAGGCACTTTGCCAAATGCCTTCCGAAAATCGAGAACAACACCGTGCACTGTTGAGCCGTTTTCTATATGCTTAGCTAGGTCATGGTATGTAGCGCATAATTGGGTTTCACATCCGAGGCCCTTTCTGAACCCATGTTGACGGTTATACAGCACATTGTCCAGTATTTCATTGATATATAATGTGGTACAATACGTTCGAACATCTTGCATGGTATGCTTGTCAACGATATTGGTCGGTAGTTTGACGGCTCTTCTCTTGCGCCTTTTTTTGTGAATCGGTGTAACATTAGCAGTTTTCCATTGTAATGGCAGTATACCCGAGTTGATAGATGCCTGGAATATGTAGGATAGACATTTGGCCATAATAGTAATATATATATAATAATATTATTTATGTATTATGTAATATATTTTAAAAATAATAACTGCATATAAATATATATTACTCACAATCATAACGATTTTTTTCGTTGTTACAGTTATATGTGCATGATGATGATGGTGATGCATGTATTATTTATTATATTATTAATAATTGTATCAATTATTATCATTTATTATTATTATTATTATTAACATAATAATGGACTACAGCACTAGTAACTCAATCGATACTTCAAAGCATTATTAATTAGTAACTTGGCTAATGATTAAGTAACAGTTATCACCAAGCATACGCGATAGTAAAAGCTGATATGATGATGATAAACAATGATAATTCAATCAATAATGCAATTGTTATCTGGCAAAGGATTTTTGCATTGGTTATTTTTAAATACAGCACACAAAAGATCCGAAACTTGTGGTTATCATAACTTTCAGTTTGCAAAACGAAAATGAAAGAAAGGAATTGTTTATCATATTGTTGCCTTAATAACTCTTATAAATGCGAATTTGTTTATTTATTATTTATTACTAACAATTAAGTTAGATGAACACTAAAAACGTCACATATTAGTACAATTACAATTTCACATTGAAATCTTTCTGGGCAAACTCTTGTGATAAGAAATCTGCTTTTCTGCTCATTCATTTGGTTCCATGTGATGTGCAGTCTTATGTCAACCACTGGTGATATGTAGCCATATTTCTATTGCATGTTATATGTCGAGATTTTTTATGATACCATATTTATGTAACCATATAGTTATTATATTTATATAATTAATGTAAAAGATCCTGTATGTTAAGTTTTATTAGTGGTAGTTCATGATAATAGATAGATCTTTCCGTGTTTTTGTTATCTGTGTGTAGGCTGATCATATCTCCTTTTCAGTAAGATTTATCTGTGATATTCTAGTTAATTTTCACATAACAATGTCATTGGCCCAGGCTAATGACATGCATAGTTGGGTGGGGAACAAGTGTCATGGTATATAGGTCATAACTGATCACTTAAGTTTTAATCGCTGTATCAACATTTACACTGTGTTCACATCTACAGTATTATCACGTATGGACTGTATCCAAGTTTTGACATCCGGTATAATGTTGAAGCTATGTTTTAGATAAAGTGGAAAGTGCTACATATCTACATACGTACATACATACGTACATTTATACTGACAAACAACATGTGTGGTGGGTAATGAATCATATATACAACGTCGTACACCATACTTCACATCATTTATTATAACCTTCACTTCTGTCTGCTTAAATATTCCAACCATTTTGTCTACTAGGAATATTTGCATACCTCAACTATATGGTACCAGTGAAACGACAACAAATCCTTGATATACTTATTGGCGGGCTGCAAAGACTGGAGTACAGAGGCTACGACTCAGCAGGTAATCATAGCTATACTGCAGGTGCTTGCATACCACCTTGAACCCTGACGCTCACTGCAGACGCCTGGGTTGTGTGAGCATACCACCCTGACACGCAGTGCATGTGCTTGCAATGTGTGAGCATACCAATCTGACACACAGAGCATGTGCTTGCAATGTGTGAGCATACCAATCTGACACACAGAGCATGTGCTCTCACTAACTGTTTATTTTATACCTGGCAGGATTAGCTATAGATGGAGGTCAAGGTGAAAACCAGGACAGTATAATGATAATTAAACAGAAAGGGAAAGTGGCAGCGCTACAGCAGGAGATTCTTGGTCAGTAAATATATATGTTTGTGTCATAGATGTATACATGCATAGAGTGGCATAGAGATATACATGTATAGAGTGAGTGCCGTAGAGATATACATACATGGAGTGCGTTCCATAGAGATATACATTCATGGAGGAAGTGCCATAGAGATATAAATGTATGGAGTAAGTGCCATAGCCTAGATATATACATGTATAGACTGTTACATAGCTCATTAATACAATATGGAAGTGACACGTCTCATAAGATGATGTAAGTTTACATAATACGCTGCTTTCAGCTACCCTTTGTTTGCTTCCGTATAGAAAGTAAACAATAGGCTGCATTGCTTGAGCTAAATATGTATTTATACTTGTGTATATAGCTAGTGGCTCTTCATTGCTTTACCGTGTGTTATATTATATATCATCTGTTGTGTGTAGTATACCATGTTATGTTATATTATATATCATCTGTTGTGTACAGTATACCATGTTATATTATATATCATCTGTTGTGTACAGTATACCATGTTATATTATATATCATCTGTTGTGTACAGTATACCATGTTATATTATATATCATCTGTTGTGTACAGTATACCATGTTATATTATATATCATCTGTTGTGTACAGTATACCATGTTATATTATATATCATCTGTTGTGTGTAGTATACCATGTTATATTATATATCATCTGTTGTGTACAGTATACCATGTTATATTATATATCATCTGTTGTGTGTAGTATACCATGTTATATTATATATCATCTGTTGTGTGTAGTATACCATGTTATATTATATATCATCTGTTGTGTACAGTATACCATGTTATATTATATATCATCTGTTGTGTGTAGTATACCATGTTATATTATATATCATCTGTTGTGTACAGTATACCATGTTATATTATATATCATCTGTTGTGTACAGTATACCATGTTATATTATATATCATCTGTTGTGTGTAGTATACCATGTTATATTATATATCATCTGCTGTGTGTAGTATACCATGTTATATTATATATCATCTGTTGTGTACAGTATACCATGTTATATTATATATCATCTGTTGTGTACAGTACACCATGTTATATTATATATCATCTGCTGTGTACAGTATACCATGTTATATTATATATCATCTGTTGTGTACAGTATACCATGTTATATTATATATCATCTGTTGTGTGTAGTATACCATGTTATATTATATATCATCTGTTGTGTGTAGTATACCATGTTATATTATATATCATCTGTTGTGTACAGTATACCATGTTATATTATATATCATCTGTTGTGTGTAGTATACCATGTTATATTATATATCATCTGTTGTGTGTAGTATACCATGTTATATTATATATCATCTGTTGTGTACAGTATACCATGTTATATTATATATCATCTGTTGTGTGTAGTATACCATGTTATATTATATATCATCTGTTGTGTACAGTATACCATGTTATATTATATATCATCTGTTGTGTGTAGTATACCATGTTATATTATATATCATCTGTTGTGTACAGTATACCATGTTATATTATATATCATCTGTTGTGTACAGTATATCATGTTATATTATATATCATCTGTTGTGTACAGTATACCATGTTATATTATATATCATCTGTTGTGTACAGTATACCATGTTATATTATATATCATCTGTTGTGTACAGTATACCATGTTATATTATATATCATCTGTTGTGTACAGTATACCATGTTATATTATATATCATCTGTTGTGTACAGTATACCATGTTATATTATATATCATCTGTTGTGTACAGTATACCATGTTATATTATATATCATCTGTTGTGTACAGTATACCATGTTATATTATATATCATCTGTTGTGTGTAGTATACCATGTTATATTATATATCATCTGTTGTGTACAGTATATCATGTTATATTATATATCATCTGTTGTGTACAGTATACCATGTTATATTATATATCATCTGTTGTGTACAGTATACCATGTTATATTATATATCATCTGTTGTGTACAGTATACCATGTTATATTATATATCATCTGTTGTGTACAGTATACCATGTTATATTATATATCATCTGTTGTGTGTAGTATACCATGTTATATTATATATCATCTGTTGTGTACAGTATATCATGTTATATTATATATCATCTGTTGTGTACAGTATACCATGTTATATTATATATCATCTGTTGTGTACAGTATACCATGTTATATTATATATCATCTGTTGTGTACAGTATACCATGTTATATTATATATCATCTGTTGTGTGTAGTATACCATGTTCTATTATATATCATCTGTTGTGTACAGTATACCATGTTATATTATATATCATCTGTTGTGTGTAGTATACCATGTTATGTTATATTATATATCATCTGTTGTGTACAGTATACCATGTTATATTATATATCATCTGTTGTGTACAGTATACCATGTTATATTATATATCATCTGTTGTGTACAGTATACCATGTTATATTATATATCATCTGTTGTGTACAGTATACCATGTTATATTATATATCATCTGTTGTGTACAGTATACCATGTTATATTATATATCATCTGTTGTGTGTAGTATACCATGTTATATTATATATCATCTGTTGTGTACAGTATACCATGTTATATTATATATCATCTGTTGTGTACAGTATACCATGTTATATTATATATCATCTGTTGTGTACAGTATACCATGTTATATTATATATCATCTGTTGTGTACAGTATACCATGTTATATTATATATCATCTGTTGTGTACAGTATACCATGTTATATTATATATCATCTGTTGTGTGTAGTATACCATGTTATATTATATATCATCTGTTGTGTACAGTATATCATGTTATATTATATATCATCTGTTGTGTACAGTATACCATGTTATATTATATATCATCTGTTGTGTACAGTATACCATGTTATATTATATATCATCTGTTGTGTGTAGTATACCATGTTCTATTATATATCATCTGTTGTGTACAGTATACCATGTTATATTATATATCATCTGTTGTGTGTAGTATACCATGTTATGTTATATTATATATCATCTGTTGTGTACAGTATACCATGTTATATTATATATCATCTGTTGTGTACAGTATACCATGTTATATTATATATCATCTGTTGTGTACAGTATACCATGTTATATTATATATCATCTGTTGTGTGTAGTATACCATGTTCTATTATATATCATCTGTTGTGTACAGTATACCATGTTATATTATATATCATCTGTTGTGTGTAGTATACCATGTTATGTTATATTATATATCATCTGTTGTGTACAGTATACCATGTTATATTATATATCATCTGTTGTGTACAGTATACCATGTTATATTATATATCATCTGTTGTGTACAGTATACCATGTTATATTATATATCATCTGTTGTGTACAGTATACCATGTTATATTATATATCATCTGTTGTGTACAGTATACCATGTTATATTATATATCATCTGTTGTGTGTAGTATACCATGTTATATTATATATTATCTGTTGTGTGCAGTATATCATGTTATATTATATATCATCTGTTGTGTACAGTATACCATGTTATATTATATATCATCTGTTGTGTACAGTATACCATGTTATATTATATATCATCTGTTGTGTGTAGTATACCATGTTATATTATATATCATCTGTTTTGTACAGTATACCATGTTATATTATATATTACATACACTGTACACAATGTTGTTGTATATATTATACACAATTTTACTGTGTACTGTGACACTATATATAGCAGGTATGCAGTAGCTAGTATACAAAAGACGTGTACATATCCCATAAAACACTCGGTAGATAATATAGATCTTCCTCAATACTCTCTACTTCACTTGATGTTGAGAGGGTGTAAAGTCCAGCTGGTATGCCATCCTTTGATGTCTATGCAGATAACTTATCTGTCTGAGACTTACACGCCACCTGACCTTCCACTTGATATCAAAGGTCACAGCTGTGCAAGGTCATTGCCACTGCACTGTGGGAGTCCAAGTACTCAAGCACTGTACAGTCTCTCTACCTGGCAGACAGAGTGTACAGTACCTGTAAAACTCTGCATAAGTTACACAGCTCTACTAACAGTGCACGACCACACATGTGCAGTCCTTCGATCTCCTTTGTAAACTAGTACATAGTAAAACTTTAAACTTGTACTTTAAACAAGTACATAGTAAGAGATAAGGAGATGAAATATTGCTTACTACAATGAAACAGTAATAACATAGACACGTTAGTTATATGCACTGATGTTGCCTTACTCTCTAACTATTCCATTACAGAGCAGAAGAACATTGATAGAGAAACTCCGCTGCAGTGTCATGTAGGCATCTCCCATACTCGCTGGGCCACCCACGGAGAGCCCAGTCCTACCAACAGCCACCCCCACCGGTCCGGTGAGGACAATGGTAGGTGCTGGCCCCTTTACATTGACTCAACTATTTTTGCGCTTATGTTCTGGCAGCGGCAGGTTGATGAGAGATTGCGAGTAAATTGTAAAGTACTATGTAACACGAGATGGTTTGGATTGTAGAGTTTGTCGTCATTCACAATGGTATCATCACTAACTACAAGGACATCAAACAGTTCTTGGTAAGTTGTATGAGCTAGTAGAAGACTTGCTAGACAGACTTTTGGTGCTAGGGTAGCTGCTACTTGAGCTACACCACACTGTCACTGGTCGCTAGTGCATCACGCAGATATAGTTTGGTTACTTGTGGTTGGACGGCCATTGACATGTTATATAAGAGCTTATCACAGCTGCACGGCCTGCAGTCCACAGTGTTAGTAGCTGTTATAGAGGTTAGCTCAGCACTGGCTGCCTTCTTGCAGGAAAAGAAAGGGTTCAAGTTTGAGTCAGAGTCTGACACGGAGTCTATAGCCAAGCTTATTAAGCATTTGCACAGTTGCCACGGTAACAAGGAGGTCACATTCCAGAAGTTGGTTGAGGAGACCATACAGCAATTGGTAAGTTGTCTGTCTCCCTCAAGTACTGCTCTTTGCTTGACACCAAGATTCTAAACTATGCGTTTCTATTGGCTACATTCACACTTGTGCGTCACCTTTTCAAGGCGGGCATGTTATTGCATATATTATAAATGGTGAGGTTTGGAAATGAATTATTATCGCTGTGGGTGAAAAAGGAATTCTGTGATTAATGATTGAGCAATAATTAACGACTCTTGCCATTCGCTTTTAGCAGGAGTTGCATCACATTGTTACAGCTGTTGCCTGGTAACATCAGTGATGTCTGCACCTTGTATTAATTTTTTCCTTCGCTCACATTCCGGATGTTTTTGACTATGTTTGGTGGAATCGTTTTCTTTCACTTTTGTCTCCGCTGAATCAGCGAGTCAACTTTGTGAGAAATTAGAGCATATGTAGGTCAAGTTGATTTAACTCAGCGCTCTATGCTTCCTTCAGATACACATCTGAGTTATTATGGTAAACCTTGCTCTGTTGTAGGAAGGGTCGTTTGCTCTGGTATTCAAGAGCACACACTACCCAGGAGAAATTGTTGCTACCAGGTATGCTAGTCCGTTTATTTTATTTTTCTATCTGACTTATTTATGACCTTGTTTTCGGTTTCATTTGTCTCTGTAATTATACAGAGATGAAACTTCTTACCCATAAGTGCAGGAAAAGGGAAGATAAATCCCTATGTTGTGGACTAAAACCGCATGTACATATAGCGATCGCTTAGCGATTAGCTCAACGATTGCGAGATTTTGCAACTTTTGTCGTCGACGAAATTACTAAGCAATCGGTAGCATTTTATTTGAGGTTATCGCCAGGTTTGATCCCAATCAAAAAATTGCTTGCTAATTCCTTGATCAACCAATCACAACACAACAGTGCTTTATCTTTGTCTCCAGTAGAATCTCGTTATCTGCAGCGCTCCGATCTCTCCACGCTATGTTTTGTAACAGCGAGTTTGACTGGAATTGCTGAAGAATGGATAGTAGTAAAAAGTTGTGCAATTTTGGGGAGAGATTTTTCCAATCGCTAAGCAAAATCGCTAGCATGATCACTATATGTACATGTGCTTTTACTTTTTTCACAAGAACAAGTTTTGATGCTTGTGAGAATGTGTATCCAAGCCAGCTTAGCTGCTGTTTTATGCATTGAATTAGACTGAGTGATGTGCTCCTTGTTGTTGGTGATACATTCGTTGTCATCCGTAACGCCTATCCATTGTGTGTACTTTAGGAGGGGAGGACCGCTATTGGTTGGTGTGAGGTCAAAGGTCAAACTGGCTACTAACGCATTTCCCATCATTGTTAGTGGAGGTAAGAAAGTGTAACCATTGGCTGTACTTTGACCTGCGTGAACCATTTCTATTTACATAGTCGGTGAATGTGACTTTTAGCTTGTGGTTCTTTCGCTGACCACTACAAAGAGAGGTCACATGACTGGCAGCCGTGGGTTGCCCCCGCTGGTATGATGGAGTGTAGTGTGTTTTATTGCTACGTGCCTGCTGCCTTTGCACTAACATTGTATTGTTTATTGTGCGTGCATGCAGCCAGTTTTGTAGCTTGTATGATTTTATGGAGTTGTGCCTCCCTGCAGGTTTTCGTCATATGACCACATTTTCCGTGTCTACTATCTATATTATTCATAAGGCATAGCTTGCATTAGCTTGTATTATATATAGTCAGTAGTTTTCTCTGGTCATCAGTGACAATGATTTACTCCACACCTTTTTTAAATGGATTTATCTCCTCTCTCCTTTGTGCCAACTCTTCTTCACGGCATCCTATTACACTGCCCACCTATTCCACTACATGCTGTTCCACCGCCCCCTCCCCTCACCGACCCCTCTCCTCACCACCCCTCTCCTCACCACCCCCTCCCCTTACCGCCTTCTATCCTCATCACCCCCTATTTCACTGCCCCCTATTTCACTGCCCCCTATTTCACTGCCTTGCTTCCCTTACTGACCAGCTCTTTGTTCCTTTTTCCTCTCTGGCTCTTTTCTCTTATCTCTGCCTTTTACTCCCTTATCTCTGCCTTTTACTCTCTTATCTCTGTCTTTTACTCTCTTATCTCTGCCTTTTACTCTCTTATCTCTGCCTTTTACTCTCTTATCTCTACCTTTTACTCCCTTATCTCTGCCTTTTACTCTCTTATCTCTGCCCTTTACTCCCTTATCTCTGCCTTTTACTCTCTTATCTCTGCCTTTTACTATCTTATCTCTGTCTTTTACTCCCTTATCTCTGCCTTTTACTCTCTTATCTCTGCCTTTTACTCTCTTATCTCTGCCTTTTACTCTCTTATCTCTGCCTTTTACTCTCTTATCTCTGCCCTTTACTCTCTTATCTCTGCCTTTTACTCCCTTATCTCTGCCTTTTACTCTCTTATCTCTGCCTTTTACTCTCTTATCTCTGCCTTTTACTCTCTTATCTCTGCCCTTTACTCTCTTATCTCTGCCCTTTACTCTCTTATCTCTGCCTTTTACTCCCTTATCTCTGCCTTTTACTCTCTTATCTCTGCCCTTTACTCTCTTATCTCTGCCCTTTACTCTCTTATCTCTGTCTTTTACTCTCTTATCTCTACCTTTTACTGCCTTATCTCTGCCTTTTACCCTCTTATCTCTGTCTTTTACTCTCTTATCTCAGTCTTTTACTCTCTTATCTCTGCCTTTTACTCCCTTATCTCTGCCTTTTACTCTCTTATCTCTGCCTTTTACTCTCTTATCTCTGCTTTTTACTACTTTTGTCTTTGTATTTTTTTGGGTTTCTCTTTCCCTCTACTAGTCCACTCTGTCTTTTAGGCTGCCAACTTCCCTCACTTTTTACTTTTCGTGGTCCAACTCACCCTGCCGTAATGAGACAATCAGTTATATTTACATGAACTGCACCAGCTCTAGTATTCGGTGCACAGCATACAAGTCTAGTTGTTTACACCAACATACCTCTATATTGTTTTTTATTCCTTTGTTTTAGTTCATTTCTAATACATAGAAACGAGCAAGCTTATTGTTCATATATATTGATCATGTAGTGCGGGCTGGTTTGACTTCAACCAGTCTCCGGCCGTTGATGAATGAGTATTTACTATCTACATGCTGTTCACTATTTCTACAGATGTGTGTAGTGTGTGTTCCTCATATTAGTTAGTGTGTACCCAATCCCGTCCCTTACCTCACTATATTATATGTTACTATAGGAGGTGCTGGCGGTAAGTGAATAGTAGTTGTCTCCACCTGCATGTGACTATTGCTTGTGGGTATAGCTGTAAGCTGTATGGTAGCGGTGGTTGCATGCATACCACTAAACAGGCTGACTATTCACCACATTATGTTACAGTTTACATAAATCGTTGTACTATTTAACCTGACTAACTACTGACTGCTTGGGCCACTGATGCTTACTGTCCATGTATATATAACCTTTCCCTTTTCTCTACACTGCGTGTACTGTATTCTCTACATTGCTTTTACCTTGACCTTATTTGTTTGCTTTGTGTCTTTGGTATGTAATATGTATGTAGTTTTTAACCTTCGCTTCTACGTACTGCTATCTTGTAGATGGGACGTATCCAGCAGGGAAAACAACCCACCCTCTAATGCACCAACTCTCCACTGGTGATAATACAGACAACAGCGCTATGGAGTACTTTTTTTCCTCTGATGCCAGGTACAACTTGAATGTATATCACACAGTTATACGTAGTAGTACAGTTATATTCGGTACAGTTACATACAGTACAGCTGTATGTAGGTACACCGTTTGTTTACAGTGCGCTCATTGAGCACACCAACCAGGTGATCTACTTAGAAGACGATGATGTTGCGGCAGTGTGCGATGGCCAGCTGAACATTCACAGAATGACTATGAATGACTCCAATGTGCGAGAGCTGATTACTGTCAAAATGGAGCTCGAGCAAATTATGAAGGGTGAGTGGTGGGTTGTTGGAAGGCAGCAGAATACTTTGTAGTCGGTCGCGTAACAGCAAGACTAAAACTTTTAGGTGTTCTTTTCATTTGAGCATCATTTTTTCTACGAATAAGTTCCTGCAGAAACTCCCTACCAACTTGTCGATGTTATCAACAACTCACTTTGGTTGTTGTGTCCTCGTTGCAGGCAATTACTCGACATTCATGCAGAAAGAGATTTGTGAACAACCCGAATCTGTAGTAAACACTATGAGAGGTCGGCTCAACTATGAGGCTGGACAAGTTGTGTTGGGTGGACTGAAGGTTAGCTTTATCTCTGTGCCATCTTGGTGTCATCTTGTTATCTATGCGCCATCTTGTTATCTATGTGTTATCTATGTGCCATCTTGTTATCTATATGTTATCTATGTGCCACCTTGTTATCTCTGTGCCATCTATGTGTCATCTTGATATCTATGCGCCATCTTGTTATCTGTGTGTTATCTATGTGCCATCTTGTTATCTATGTGTTATCTATGCGCCACCTTGTTATCTATGTGTTATCTATGCGCCATCTTGTTATCTATGTGTTATCTATGCGCCATCTTGTTATCTATGTGTTATCTATGTGTTATCTATGTGCCATCTTGTTATCTATGTGTTATCTATGCGCCATCTTGTTATCTATATGTTATCTATGTGTTATCTATGCGCTATCTGGTTATCTATGTGCCATATTGTTATTTATGGGCTATCTTGTTACCTATGTGCTATCTTGTTATCTAAGAACCATCTTTTTTCTAGTTTTGATGTTTTTTTTTTCAATCACACAGGTTAATCCTAAAACCTAGTGCTCATTTATTTTCATTACTCTACACTATTGATAGACTTCACCTACCTTAGGCCATGTCTAGTAGTGAGTTGAGAGGTAGAAAATTGAAGGTTTTTGTGTGCAAATAGAGACAAGTGTTAGTGTTCTAGGATCATATGGGGGAGATACGGAGGTGTAGGCGTCTGTTGATGATAGCCTGTGGCACCAGCTACAATAGTGCTGTGGCCACTCGCCAGATTATGGAGGAGCTGTCTGAACTACCAGTAATGATAGAGTTGGCCAGTGATTTCCTTGATAGATCTACTCCAATATTTAGAGATGACATTTGTTTCTTTATCAGCCAATCAGGTGTGTGATATGTTTGGAAATGATCTCTAACTACTGTCACTGATGTCTCCTGTATCTGAGCTGTGGCTATATCGGCATACAAAGGCACAGGGGTGTATAGATACAATAAATTGTAGGGGAGACTGCTGACACTCTGATGGCCCTCAAGTACTGTAAGAACAAAGGAGCGCTGACAGTAGGCATAACTAATGTGGTTGGCAGCACCATCAGCAGAGAGACCCACTGCGGAGTTCATATCAACGCTGGGCCCGAGATTGGAGTGGCCAGTACTAAGGTTGGTCTTATACTTTTATTTGGGGGTTGGGGTACTTCAAACTGTCAACCTCTCTGTGTGACAATGAACACACATAGCAAGCCTTCTGTGTGACAGTGGGCACACATAGCAAGCTTCTGTGTGACAGTGGGCACATGGCAAGCCCTATGTGTGACAGAAGGCACACATGGCGAACCCTCAGTGTGTGGGCACATACGGCAAGCCTTCTGTGTGACAAGAGGGCACACATAGCATGCCTTCTGTGTGACAGTGGGCACACATGGCATGCCTTCTGTGTGACAGTGGACACACACGGCAAGCCTTCTGTGTGACAGTGGGCACACATGGCCAGCCTTCTGTGTGACAGTGGGCACACATAGCATGCCTTTGGTGTGACAGCGGGCACACATAGCATGCCTTCTGTGTGACAGTGGGCACACATGGCAAGCCTTCTGTGTGACAGTGGGCACACATAGCATGCCTTTGGTGTGACAATGGGCACACATAGCATGCCTTTGGTGTGACAGTGGGCACACATAGCATGCCTTTGGTGTGACAGTGGGCACACATAGCATGCCTTTGGTGTGACAGTGGGCACACATAGCATGCCTTTGGTGTGACAGTGGGCACACGTAGCATGCCTTCTGCGTGACAGTGGGCACACATAGCATGCCTTTGGTGTGACAGTGGGCACACATAGCATGCTGATGTTGTAGGCGTACACTAGTCAGATAGTTACTCTGGTGATGTTTGCTCTGATGGTGTCCGAGGATAGAATCTCCATGTCTGAGAGAAGAAAGGAAATAATGAAGGGACTGCATGAGCTGCCTGGTGAGTGCTATTTCTCAATTAGTCTCTCTAGTCAGTAGTATACAGTGGGTAGTACACAGTTAGTCATTCGTACACAGTGAGTAGTACGCAGTTAGTCAGTAGTACACAGTTAGTCAGTAGTACACAGTGAGTAGTACACAGTTAGTCATTAGTATGGAGTTAGTCATTCGTATGCTGTTAGTCAGTAGTCCACAGTCAGTAGTATACAGTTAGTCAGTAGTATACAGTGAGTAGTACACAGTAAGTAGTATACAGTGAGTAGTACACAGTGAGTAGTACACAGTGAGTAGGATACAGTGAGTAGTCCACAGTGAGTAGTCCACAGTGAGTAGTCCACAGTGAGTAGGATACAGTGAGTAGTATACAGCGAGTAGTACACAGTGAGTAGTATACAGTGAGTAGTACACAGTGAGTAGTACACAGTGAGTAGTATACAGTGAGTAGTATACAGTGAGTTGTACACAGTGAGTAGTACACAGTGAGTAGGATACAGTGAGTAGTACACAGTGAGTAGTATACAGTGAGTAGTCCACAGTGAGTAGTCCACAGTGAGTAGTACACAGTGAGTAGTACACAGTGAGTAGTACACAGTGAGTAGTACACAGTGAGTAGTATACAGTGAGTAGTACACAGTGAGTAGTATACAGTGAGTAGTACACAGTGAGTAGTACACAGTAAGTAGTACACAGTGAGTAGTACACAGTGAGTAGTAGACAGTGAGTAGTACACAGTGAGTAGTCCACAGTGAGTAGTACACAGTGAGTAGTACACAGTGAGTAGTACACAGTGAGTAGTACACAGTGAGTAGTCCACAGTGAGTAGTACACAGTGAGTAGTACACAGTGAGTAGTACACAGTGAGTAGTCCACAGTGAGTAGTCCACAGTGAGTAGTACACAGTGAGTAGTCCACAGTGAGTAGTACACAGTGAGTAGTACACAGTGAGTAGTCCACAGTGAGTAGTACAGAGTGAGTAGTCCACAGTGAGTAGTACACAGTGACTAGTACACAGTGAGTAGTCCACAGTGAGTAGTATACAGTGAGTAGTACACAGTGAGTAGTCCACAGTGATTAGTACACAGTGAGTAGTCCACAGTGAGTAGTATACAGTGAGTAGTACACAGTGAGTAGTATACAGTGAGTAGTACACAGTGAGTAGTACACAGTGAGTAGTACACAGTGAGTTGGTAGTACCAACTAACTGTACCTGACTTGTATGCAGAGAAGATAGAGAAGGTGCTTCTCCTGAATGACCAAGTTAGAGAAATAGCTGATGAACTTATAGAAGAGAGAAGTTTGCTGGTTATGGGACGGGGGTACAACTATGCTACATGCATTGAAGGAGCCCTGGTTAGTTATATGATGGTTATATCTGTAACGTTTGTTGAGAGGTGCTACACTGTGAATGCACTGCCTTTAGCCCACTTCAGCTAGCTTTATATCAACTGCAGAGATAAGCTGCAGCAGTTGTTCTCTCATGCCCCTGTTGAAAGACTTGCAAACGCTTTGTTTAGTTTGATATTTGGTGTTATTTGCTGTTTATTGAACGCCAACGAGACAGCAAAAGTAGCAATTACACGTTGAAACTGAGAGAAATAGACTGCGTCATGGCAGGAGGCTTTGAATTATTTCAATTTGTGGTATTTAGCTGTCCTGCGTTTAGCTATTTTAAGTTACTACTGTGAATTCAACATCTATCATGTACATACACACAATTTCAACGATCATGTTTAACAGTGTATCCACATAACTTTTGATAATCATTTAATTTGCTCAGTCAATAACAGAATCCCTCGCAAGCATTTCTCTGAAATACTCGTAGCCATTCGCAATATTTAGTAGTTGAGCAGTGACGGAGGCCTGCTGAAAGAAAAATCCAACTAGGGCACATTCTGGACAGCGCGTGCAGCGCAAAAAATTTTTGTGCCCAAGTAAATGATGAAAGTGCCCAGCTAAACAACAACTGCCCGAGTTCAGAGAGTTCAGATCACTAAAAGTATTAATTATTAATATATGATACTAACTTGAACTTGTATGTAAACAAAACAAAGAGAAGAAAGGTTATCTCTGCTATACTGATCAATCAATGGTAGTAAGTAGTACTAGTGCTTATTATCGATTATAGAATAACGTATCGACTAGGATCATATATATTTGTAAAAATAGGTTGTTTTGATCAGGATGATTATAATAACAATAGGTTTTAATGATAACTCCTGTAACTATTAATTAATAATTACTAAATAACGATTTTTATTATGTTAACTAATACTGAAAACCAACTAGTAATAATAATTATTACTATTGTATGCATGAGCGAATGACAGTAATAATAAAATTGGAATCAAATTTAGAGGCACTGCTGCATACCCAGTCATTGAACGAGTAACCTTATTTATGACAGCTATTTTGGGCTTTTTCTACTAATGGTTTGGGAGGAATACCTTAGGTGCAGATTCGATGCAACCAGTATCTGGCAAAATGTATAGGACAAAACCATAGACTTATTAGGTAAAGTTAAATTCTTGTGAAGAAGCCAGAGAATAGCTCTATGACAGAAGCAACACAGAATTACCTCCCTATGTAGTTCTATGGAGGCAACCAATAGCGATATGGCAGCCTCAGTTATAACTAATTATTATTTCCAAAAAGTCTTTTGGCCATCCAGTTCTGTAACATCTAAAGGTTCTCTTTGATCTCAACTGGTCACCATCCAACAGATACACATTTTTTTTTAACTTGTGCACTCTTTTCTTTACTTGAGGACATGCGCGTGTGCGACAGTGTTCAGCACGTCCCTGAGCAGTGGAAATGTGCCATGTCTTCTGTGCAACAATTGATTTATGAAGGTTATTGTGAAACGGTTGAGCCAATAGCCTGTGCTCTTGTAGCCCATGCTCTTGTAGCGTGTGCTCTTGTAGCCCATGCTCTCGTAGCTTGCACTTTTGTAGAAAATAAAAGAGTTGACCTATATGCACTCAGAAGGAATTTTGTGCGGGGAGCTGAAGCATGGACCACTGGCTATGATAGACCCAGATATGAGAGTGCTTA
This sequence comes from Cryptosula pallasiana, assembly GCA_945261195.1. Lineage (NCBI taxonomy): Eukaryota > Metazoa > Bryozoa > Gymnolaemata > Cheilostomatida > Cryptosulidae > Cryptosula > Cryptosula pallasiana. The sequence continues at coordinate 42,717,608 of OX183137.1, forward strand.
TGGTTTGCACTAGGGATAAACTCTACACCAAAGTGATGAACGGTGTGCAGCAGGTCAACGCCAGACGAGTAAGTGTGTCATTTCTCAGACTGTAGCTGGGATCTTGTTGCAGGTTATTTACTACAGGCTCTTTTAAAAGATGCCTTCTGAGTTGTCTGCTCGTTGTAAAAAGCCGGTTATATAATTAATATAGTAACAAACAACCAATATAAAACATCCTGTATAGTATACGATATCTGTTGCAGGGGCGGCCCATTGTCATATGTAACCCAGATGATAAGGAAGTTGCTGAGATAGCATACAAGGTTATAGAAGTACCTCACACTGTCGACTGCATACAGGGAATACTATCAGTTATCCCCCTCCAGCTGCTCTCCTACCACCTAGCTACCAAGAAAGGACTAAACGTAAGTACTCCAGACACACTCGTATTGTTGGCGGCAATTTCAGCGTCAGAGAGGTAGAACAGGTACAACCAATACGCCTGCTTCCAAACTGTCTCTGTATTCATCTGCTTTGGTTTTTTGCAATAATCTTTATCTATAAATGTGTAGAAATTTTGATGAAACTAGCTGATTTAAATGTTTAGAGAGGCTGTCTGCGAAGTGTTCTCTCTGGTCACAGGTACATAGGCTGTTATAGTAGACAATCAGGTAAACAGCATTAACGCCTCTGATTCTGTCTGCTGCTCTCAACCTTAGTTCAGGCAGCATCATATACATGTTACCTTCACACCACCTTTATCTTGGCAGCACTCATCTGTGGTCAGCAGCTAGATTCAGTGCAGCTAAATAGCCTTCTATTCTAGGCTCGTAAGACGTTCAGGCCAGAAATCCTACGCTCTTATCTCCTCATGCAGTGGCTGGTGCTGGCTACAAGAGTTTGCTGCCCCTTGTACTTCTTTATAAGTCTCATCAGTGTTTGTTTCTTGTAGGTTGACATGCCAAGAAACCTGGCCAAGTCTGTCACTGTCGAGTAGGCACCCACAACCCCTGTGTACTCCTTAATATATAGAGTAAAACTAAGCTAACCGGTGGAGACATCCATGTTGACCTACAGACATCTTTGTCCAATCCTACTGTTGCTTGTCTGCTATTGACTGGCTATAGCCAATCACATGTCAGCTACTGGTTACTGTAGCCAATAATATGTCAGCTACTGGTTTACATTAGCCAACCACATTTCGACTGCTGGCTTATGGTAGCCAATCATATGTCAGCTTTATATTGAGATACAACAGCTTTACCAGGTGCCGGTGTCTACGTTTAGGTTATTTATACTCGACAATATATATAAACTGGCCTGTTCTATATCCCTCTATTCCTTCTTTTAAACTCGTACGCAACCGAGTTGTACTTGTAATACATTGCAATAGCTGTTTACTGCCAGTTGAATACTTGATATCAAACGCTCATGACCAATCTCTAAGTGTTTGCGCTCAATTTTACTTTAATTTCGCATAATTTTTTTGGCTCATTTGATGTTTTTGCATTGTTTAATAATTATTACAAGTGTATAATTTTCTGTTATTTCTACATTCTGGTGTTATTTTGGTTAGTTATTTTTGTGTACTTTCCCCATTTTCTATTACATATCCAAGTTTAATAAACCTCAACTTCCTTATTGTATCTGAATAGCCTCCAGTGAAGTAAATCCTTGTGGATGGCTAATGAGTGAAGAAAAATGATAGATATGTCGTCAGTATTACATGCTTTTATAGAATATGCATCAGTGCACAGTGGAGTTTGCTCATTGCTGTTCTACTACTAGTAGCTAATTATGTACTAGTAGCGGACGATCTCCAAAGGACAACTAGCAAAGCAAAAGAGCTCTAGTTTTGGTCACTTTCATGTATTGGCAAAAAGTCAAATACTGCGATACAACTACTCCTATCCTATAGTAACTAGTAGCACAGCTCATAGCAGCGAGTCAGGAACGTAATATTTATGAAAAACTACATCCGCTTTCCGAATTTTATTTTTGCCAATAAGAAGTTGGTCATTGCTGGAGCATTCTGTTTATCTGTACCATCGCTTACGTAAAAAACAACAAATTTTGTGCGCTTTTTTATTTGGGGGCAAACATTGCTAAGGCTATGTATTAGTTGCTGATAGATAGCAGTACCGCTGCGGAATTATGTGCTCATGTAATTGAAATGGTTGGAATAAAGCCTGAATTTTTGCATACAGCTTAGCCGGCTTGATGAATTTGACTTTGGCTGTTAAAGCCGTCTGATTTCAAAAAGCTGACAGTTACAGACTGTTTTGGCTGCAGAGTGCAAAGAAGTAAGTTGTAGCGTAATTTGTATGTAGGTATTGTTTGATCTTGTTATGCTTATTGATTATTATTAGACTAGTAGGACACTAGTAGCTGGTAGAAACGTTAGATGATGGAAACCTAGCTATTGTGTGACAGGTACAACAAAATTAGTTTGAGGACACTTGTACAGTACCTCCATGAATGCTGGATTGAGTTGGTGCTAAGAGTACACTGGTTCACATTTTATTGTTGATATCCCGAAAAACAGCTCGTATGTGTGTTAAATATTTGCTAGAATTTGATATTTAAAAGTTTTCTCACTTGGCTTTCCTTGCTTATAATTTTTACAACTATTGAAGTGTTTTGTATTTTTTTTAGTAAATAATGTAGTTACTTTTAATTTTAATGCAGAGAGTGTTGAGAATTTATATCCCTTTACGTGTAGTTGAGCTCGTTGTCTTGAAATTTCAAGGCAAACCTTCTGAAAAGTTTCAATGATTGTGAGACAAATGATGGAGGGAATATTCCTTTCTAATAGATGTCTATGAACTTTAGAACTATTTTTGCTAGACAAGGTCAACTGAATGATTCAATTTTTGGTGTAGAGTTTAATTAATTGAAAGTGTGGACCTTTCAGAAGACATTTGTCACAAAACTTGTAGCACTATGCTTTGCAGCATTTCATCAGAAATGAAATGAAATTTAAGTGTGTTGAAAATATGAAGGTGCATGTATTTTTTAATGAGCAGAACCTAAAAAACCCAATATTTACTAATACAGACTTGGAGATGCTATGGCATGTGTGGTACCCTAACAGAACTTGCTGAAGCAGACTTTCCCTGTTTTCTTTTATTACATTTCTCATATTTGCAGCAGTTGTTTTACACCAGCTACTAGAAATGGCCTACAACTGAAAGCTTGAAAAAAATTTCCAGGCAATAATTGTGCTGCAGAAAGTTTCAGTATCATAATTGGGATTTCTCTGGTTAGATGTAAATGTCAATTTTAAGAGGAATTCTTCTCAATTTATAAAAAACAAACAACACTGGTACCATTTCATACTTGTCCTTATTACTAATATAGCGAATGCCTGCTCGTTTGCGTAGTTGTCTTTTCATTAACGTTAAGAAACCGCTCCTCGTGCACAATTGTGCGTATTTTGCCCAATAACACCAACTTCCGCCATATTTTTATCCAATTAAAACGCTACCCACAATTCCATGAGTGTAAACAATAACAAAGTCACGTTGCAGCTTTAAAAAGGTTGACGGCAACCACTTTTCAACTAAAATCATCAGAGAAAGCAATTTAAACCATCAGAACATATTCATTGATAAAAAATAACAACAAAAAATAAATGAAAGGCTGAAAATTTGTCAAAGTATTACTTAACTTGTAATTTTACAACAATTACTGATAGAAATAATTAGCATAGACTTTATCGGTATTTAAACAAACCCGCCATAATTATTTATCACAGCGCTCTCTTTTGCAGCAATATTTTTTGTATCCCAAAACTAGTTATTTATTTATCATTCATTAAAAAGATACAGCAAGTCGAATGATTTCAAGCAAGAAAATGTACCAAAAAACAAAATAAGTTACCATCAACTATGCAAGCAATCCCTGTTTGTTCGCGGACGTACACTTCTCGGTACCAATCGCCATTCTGTCATTCTCTGCCACATAGATCAGAACTGCCCGCTAAAATCTAGGTAAATTTTTAATAAGGAGCCAGTGTTTCGTGCTCAAACTTGATCGTTTCTGTAGCAAAACTACTTAAGAATCTCAAAAACCAGTTTTTGACTAGTATTTATGTGGCAAAGCGCTGAAACATTAGAAAAAAGGAGAACGCTTTTTTCCCGCCCTCCTTTGTTTGGCGCCACCCTTTCTCATTCGTATCGTTGTTGGGGATGCCTTCTCTTGTCAACTCCACTTAGTTTTGTGTCGAACCGTCAAAAGTGTTTCGCATATAATGTTACAGAACATCTCCATATTAAGACGTTGTACATCTGGCAGCTCTTTATTTTTTTTTCAACTGTTAATGGATGAGATTCATAATAATAAACTTAAAGACTTGACAGCAGCCATCATCATCCTGATAAAAAATTAGGAAAAAAACTAATTGGTAGTTTTTCCATACTCCGTTTATCAATATTGTTTGTAAAATCAAAAGTGAAATACCTGCTGCGTATTATATTTTTTTTGTTATTATGATAATATATATATATACAATAATTATAATAAATAAATAAATTAATTAATATCATTATTATTGATGATTATTATTATTATTAATTATCTATACTTATTATACACACTAATATTTCTTGCTATTATTATTACTTCTGCTTTTACTTCTTCTATATACTCTAATTTATATTTGTTTGGATATCATCATCAGCATATATATAACGTCCTATACTTACTTATAATAGTAAGATTACAGATAGATATATATAATAATAATAAGTTCAAGTTGTAACGTTTTAATTAAGATTAATAAAACTGTAAAAAGTCCAGATAATTGGCTACGGGTTGCATTTACTACTACAACATTGTTTCATAATAGTAGTGTTAAAATGTATAAACATTTATTATTTTCCACCATTCATATCCTGCCTGTATTACATGATGTTGTGTTTGTATGAGGCTTTTTCTTGTTCATAATTGTGGTTTAAACTACTGTATATGATATTTAGTTTGTTTAGTGATAGAGTGCAAGCAATACACTTGGCAATGCTTATCCTTTATATGCAAACGTAAACTGTAAAATTAAGTTGAAAATGCATTACGTTCTGCAGATATGCTATTTATCAGTATTATATATGTTGATCATTATATACATGTTTGTTACACGACTGTTTTGAGATGTTTGAAACTCCTATGCTGCGATAAGTTACGAAAGAATGGCGTTAGTCCATTATTTTTTACCAGTCAATTTTGCATTTTTATATGTCATAGTATCATCTTATGTAACACTTTTTGGTTCTTGTATTTTGTATGACCATCCTCTAGTTTATGAACAATAAAGCATTTGTCTTGATATACACTTTTGTCTTAATATGACTTTGTATGTTGTAAAAATTATATGGTGTAAATAAGTACAGAGTCACTGAGACACATTTATGCAAATCTTTTTTCCTTATCAAAGGAATAAATTTTATGTATATATTTGGCTATTCTCTAAGTCCAGTGGATTGTCCGACAATGCATTGCTAAGAAGGCTCTAGGCTATTTCTGTACAGGGTAGGGTATACAGCTTATGCCCAATGCTAAAATATGAGACTTACAATTGTGATGAATTTATTTTTCAAACCCCAATTGGTCTGCTATTTTTGTTATGATAACTTTATTTACTGTCATCACTTTCATTTTTCAAGGTTGGATAAGCTGACATGTATTTTTTCTTTATTCCGGAATTAGTTTTCTTGAGTTTGCTTATATTGCTCGGTAAGGTGTTCAGATTGGTTTGTGACGATAAAAGGGGTTTTTGATGTCTTTTATATAAATCATTTTTGATGATATTTAATTTTCAGTAGCAAATTGTTACTCTATTCTGATTTGTCATACTCCACCTCCAGGATTCTCTGCAATAGTATTTTGGTATCATTTGTTCCAATTGTCATATCTTTCATTCTTGAATGTTGAAGCCCCTCGTTAAAAGAGCTTCGGGTGAATGAGCAAATTTAGCCATGTCCTTCATCAAATTATTTCTGTCAATTTCTAAACTAAAAGTTAGTTGGGCGATGCCATATCCCCAGTCATTCAGTGGCTGGGTCAAGTTTGTTGTCACCCCAGTTGATGCTACGAGCAAGAATGATGTTTTGTAGTGTTTTGTTCTAGGCACCAGGTTGGACTCAATTATACTGAAGTTATAAACTACTATGTCAACAAGGAGGAGGTATACACACACATATATAAATATTAAGCGAATCTAGGCTATAACTTTTAGTTTTTGTGATTGTTTCCACGCTTATGAACTTCTTACTGCAAAATTGCCTGGACGCTATAGATAAAAAAATATATGATTTGATATGAATCAAAATAGTCCATTGAATAGAAAAGGTTAATATGTTTTGAGTTGCAGTGATCGTTAGTAGGTTGTTATATCATTTTTTTGTATTGAAATTAAATTATAATGCTTTCATTAGCTTCAAAGTGTAATTATAGGATATTTATTTTTCTTTTGCTGTATGAATTTGGCGTGGTGTTAATATTTCAGTTTCACTTATTTGTCTCATACTTTGATTTACATTGGAAGTTTTCTTTAGAGAGTTGAATTGAGTACATGGATCAATTTGGTAACATATTTGCTGTCAATTAATTTCTGACAGCTCCAGAATATCCAAAAAGAAACAAACCGGTGCTAAATTGACAAGTGGGCCAATTGAGAAATACCTTGTGGGAACAGGTTCAAGCAAACGCAAGCAATCTTGGTTGACCCCACCAGACCAGGTTAGCATTGGTAGTAACATAGATAGACAATTATTTTTCATTCTGCATCTACAATATTTTCATGTGAAAGCGGTTCCCTGATTACGACAAAAGGTTTGTAATCTACGAGTCTTGTAATGTAAGGCTGTAGAGTGTGGTTTTTCAAAAAAGTTTCCTTGTCATATTTTTCCAACTGAATTAAGCCATTATAGTGGAAGAAATATAGACTGTTTATGAAAGCAAGTTGAAAATAAAACTGTTTTGTGACGAATATGGGCTGCCAAAGTTATCGTGATTATTTGTTGAACCAGAGTACTTTATTTAAAACAGATAAACCCATCATTTTCCCAGCTGCGTACTATGAAACTAAGCTTGCTTGCCAGAGTGGTCTTTCAATAAATAACCTACTGTTCGTAAAAAATCATCAGTGGTTGGCTACGTTGATCAACCGTAATAATATCTCAATTCATTACAAAGTAATTGGGGCTATAAAATTTTTATCATCAAATTTTATTTCAATAATGATATATCCTCATCGGAGTTCTCAAACCCAAGTGTGGGCAACGATGACTTTGGTCAGAACAAGGTTGGAACTATTTAGGTTTGAACCTGAAATTGGTGTCTCTGCTTCTATAAAGAGTTCTCAAAACTTCAAGTTCCTAAAAGTAAAACTTTGGGAAACAACATTCATACTCTCATTTCTATTTCTGGCATCAGCAATAACTCCTTTAAGGATGTATTATAGACTAACTTCAGCTCTAAAAGTCAGGCTTTTTCTATATCTTACTATTGGCTGCTGTTGGCCACTCATAATTGGCTGCTGTTGGCTACTCATTCATTCAGTCAAATTGGACATGCGAGCCATTTGCCATCGGCTCGCATCTCCAATATGTCATCAATTATGCTCGTTCTCAAGTAGTTTTTTTTTTTGATTGGCTACAATTATAGGGAGAAAACTCTAAGATGGTGTCCAGATAGGTTTTTCACACAAAAGCTTGCTATATGGGGTAGAAAAATCTGCAGGTTTCAAATATACAGCTACGTTCACACTATACAATTCTCGGCAATGCGATTATCGGGAGTTGCTCTCCAGATTATTTCCAAGAATGCGATTTTTTGTGCCGGATATCGCATGGCCTTGAAAGTTGTCAAGACACCGCATTTCATTGATAAATACATAACATCAAATTATTATTAATAATAGTATAACATCATAGCTTATTATCTTATATTACCAGAGATTTCAGTAAATTATAGCATTTTTTCACTCATCAATAATAAGAAATAAATTATAAATAATTGTAAGTATATTTAAATATAATAATAAAGAAATGATAATAACGTTTTTTAATACAATTATTTGTTATAATCACTGAGAATGTTGTCGTTTTTATTTTATTGATTATAATTAGTATACCCACTTTAACATTTTACTTATAAACAAGGCTTGCAATGGATCAGGGAAACATTAAAAAATATTCTAAAATTGATTAAATAATAACTAACCAGCAGCTGCAAGTTTCCTGAAAACTATTAAATTGAGAAGCTGTAATGTGGAGGCTGATTGGTTGATTGAATCGTACAAAGCTCCATCACTGTCTGAAGAAGAAAAAAATCTGCCATCGATTGTGAAATCGTTAAGATTGCACTGTTTACACATGCTAGCCGATTTTAAACTCCGCCCACTCGTACGAGAATCGCATAGTGTGAATGAAGCTTGACATGAATTTTTGTTTTTGATAACTTTCTGTATAATCTTTAACAGATTGGTTCGTGCTTTTTCATTCATAGTTATTCTCACATATGGATGTCATATGGCAGTTATATCTGAAGGAAAAATCCGACATTTACTAGTCTGATTATAACTTGATTTTTACAAGAGATTTTACCAACGCAGTTAGATCTTTGTTGACCACTGAGAGTAAATGGGACTATGCGCTCTAAAAGAAATTACATAATAGATTAAAGAAGCATTTATTTATTTCAGTGTTATGTATGCTCCTTTTAATTGTTTAGGAAGAACAGATGTTGACAGAACAAAACCCAAAGCGTCAGCAGTTAGAGATACAGGTGTGTAGAGTTGTACTTGTGCTATGTTAGCCATCTGCATAAATCAGTTGTAATTTCCTTTACAACAAAGTCCTGGCTGTTTTTTTTCATTATATAAGTTTATTGTTGAACAATTTTTATGCTGGCTCTTACCAATCTCTGTTACTACTACATCTCCCAAGATACCTGTGAAGTAATTCATCACTAGCCTCCTATGTTAGCTTTTATTAATTTCTCGTCCACAGTGATGGTTTTTTCTTGTAGAATCAATGGCAGCCCATAACATCTTGCCATCAGATAAACACTAGCACTCTTGTACGCAGTTCATCACCATCTTCCCAGCAAGTGCCTTGTCATGAGGCTATGCTAGCAACTGGTGCGTCTTGCTATACATTCAAAAATATATTTACTTGCCAGACCAACAGGTGTCCGCTCCCTCCCCTCAAATGGGCTCACCCACAGGTAATGATCTCTAGCAATGATAGCGACATTCGTGCTAATGCTTTATCCTTGATTGTAACTTTCATTCAAACACTGCATCGTCACTGCTTGAAAACTACCCCTCCTCCACACCAACCCTCTTCCCACCAGCCCACTCCATTCTTTCTCCCCACCACCCATTCTCCCAACTCTATCCCATCTCCCCACTCTATCCCTTCTCCCCCATTATATCCCTTCTCCCCACTATATCCCTTCTTCCCACTATTTCCCTTCTTCCCACTCTATCCCTTCTACCCCACTATATCCCTTCTACCCCACTATATCCCTTCTACCCCACTATATCCCTTCTCCCCACTCTATTCCTTGTCCCCCTCTATATCCCTTCTCCCCACTATATCTCTTCTCCCCACTATATCCCTTCTCCCCACTATATCCCTTCTCCCCACTATATCCCTTCTCCCCACTTTATTCCTTGTTTCCCTCTATATCCCTTCTCCCCACTATATCCCTTCTCCCCACTATATCCCTTCTCCCCCCTCTCTCCCTTCTCCCCCACTATATCCCTTCTCCCCACTATATCCCTTCTCCCCACTCTCTCCCTTCTCCCCCGCTATATCCTTTCTCCCCACTGTATCCCTTTTCCCCACTTTATCCCTTCTCCCCACTCTATCCCTTCTCCCCACTATATCCCTTCTTCCCACTATATCCCTCCCCCACTCTATCCCTTCTCCCCACTCAATCCCTTCTCCCCACTCTATCCCTTCTCCCCACTATATCCCTTCTCCCCACTATATCCCTTCTCCCCACTCTCTCCCTTCTCCCCCGCTATATCCTTTCTCCCCACTGTATCCCTTTTCCCCACTTTATCCCTTCTCCCCACTCTATCCCTTCTCCCCACTATATCCCTTCTTCCCACTATATCCCTCCCCCACTCTATCCCTTCTCCCCACTCAATCCCTTCTCCCCACTCTATCCCTTCTCCCCACTATATCCCTTCTCCCCACTATATCCCTTCTCCCCACTCTATCCCTTCTCCCCACTATATCCCTTCTCCCCGCTCTATCTCTTCTACCCCACTATATCCCTTCTCCCCACTCTCTCCCTTCTCCCCCGTTATATCCCTTCTCCCCACTGTATCCCTTCTCCCCACTGTATCCCTTCTCCCCACTTTATCCCTTCTCCCCACTCTATCCCTTCTTCCCACTATATCCCTTCTTCCCACTATATCCCTCCCCCCACTCTATCTCTTCTCCCCACTCTATCCCTTCTCCCCACTATATCCCTTCTCCCCACTATATCCCTTCTCCCCACTATATCCCTTCTCCCCACTGTATCCCTTCTCCCCACTCTTTGCCTTCTCCCCACTCTATCCCTTCTCCTCACTATATCCCTTCTCCCCACTCTATCTCTTCTCCCCACTATATCCCTTCTCCCCGCTATATCCCTTCTCCCCACTATATCCCTTCTCCCCACTATATCCCTTCTCCCCACTATATCCCTTCTCCCCACTATATCCCTTCTCCCCACTCTCTCCCTTCTCCCCACTATATCCCTTCTCCCCACTCTTTGCCTTCTCACCACTTCACTCCTTCTCCCTTCTCACCACTTCACTCCTTCTAACCCCTTTTTCCAACCCCTTTCCTGTTCCCGACCTGTTCTTTGTTCCCAACCCCTCTCCCGCTGTTTTCACAACTCTGTTGTGCTCTAATTTATTGGCTTACTGACTCCAGGAGGTGTGGTCACTAATGAGAGCCAAAGAGAAAAGGTACATCAGAGACAAAGATTTCCTAATCAAACATCCTCAGTTACAGTACAGAATGAGGGCAATTTTACTGGACTGGATTATAGAGGTCTGTGTGTATGACTTGTTGTTAGTAGTGAGCACTAGTGACTGGCACTACTTACTACAACTAGCAGCTGATGGTGGTACTGAGCTAATGACAGTTACCATCGATGTATCATCAGTAAATTAGAGGCAGTGATTTATGTCTGCTCTGAGGAGCTGATGAATCACGTAGCTGAGCATGTCCCACCTGTTTTATTTGTGTACAGCACAGCGTCACACTTCTATACAGCTAGCTCACATCTGCATTCTGTTCTATGCATAGTCAATATGTAGTGGCTGTAAGCCACACAGTGAATATGCACCCTGATATATGCTTGAATCTCTCAAGCTGGCTGGCTCTCAAGCTTGCAGTTTTACAAGTGATTGCCACAATTAGCCATTTCTTTGTTTTCTGGAAGAATAACCGTTTTATGGCAGATGAAATTTGTTTGAGAGTTTTGACAAAAGATATATAGGTATAAGGAACAAGGGTAGATAATTACCTGTTATAATTGTATGTTAGTTGAATAGTGTGGTGGTCCATGTCAAGCAGAGTTGTGCATGCCTTGCAGGTGTGTGAAGTATACAAGTTGCATAGAGAGACATTCTATCTCACCACAGAGTTTATAGACAGGTTTCTCTCCTCTCGGACTGATGTGCAAAAAAGTCAGCTGCAGCTCATCGGTGTTACAGCCTTGTTTATGGCAGCAAAGTTGGAGGTAGGCCTTACGTCAGCATACCGCGCCATCAGTCAGTATCTCTGTTGATGTCATCATGTAAAGATTGCAGTGGTTTACAAGTGACAACAAGAAGCGTGGTTGACATTTCACACCCTGTCTATACTGTCTCTAACACATTTCACAGGAGATCTACCCCCCTAAGATTGGAGAGTTTGCTTATGTCACTGACGGAGCATGTACTGAGGAAGAAATCATTAAACAAGAGCTCATTATGTTAAAGGTAACTTGTTCATTTTGTACCATGTACCCTAGGCATGGACAACTCCTGAGTAGACTACTCCTGAGTAGACAACTCCTGAGTCAGCCTGTAAAGAGTGTATGTGTACGGCTCGCACTGTTCTCTTGTAGTCTCTTCAATGGAACCTTTGTCCCATGACCGTCAATGCATGGATGTGTCTCTACCTCAACATTCTCAACCACGTCCCTGACACTTCCTGCTTCACCAACGTAAAATTTTCTGGTCAGACATTTCGCCACATTGCTCAGGTAATTAACTCTGCTTAGCGAGCAGCATCGGCGGGGCAGCATAGCGGGCAGCAGCTCAGTCAAGCAAAGCGTTGAAGAAACAGTGGCAGCATAGCCATAGCACTCTGTTGTCAGCTCCTCAGCACTCTGCTGTCAGCTCCTCAGCACTCTGCTGTCAGCTCCTCAGCACTCTGCTGTCAGCTCCTCAACACTCTGCTGTCAGCTCCTCAACACTCTGCTGTCAGCTCCTCAACACTCTGCTGTCAGCTCCTCAACCCTCTGCTGTCAGCTCCTCAGTACTCTGCTGTCAGCTCCTCAGCACTCTGCTGTCAGCTCCTCAGCACTCTGCTGTCAGCTCCTCAGTACTCTGCTGTCAGCTCCTCAGTACTCTGCTGTCAGCTCCTCAGCACTCTGCTGTCAGCTCCTCAACACTCTGCTGTCAGCTCCTCAGCACTCTGCTGTCAGCTCCTCAGCACTCTGCTGTCAGCTCCTCAGCACTCTGCTGTCAGCTCCTCAGCACTCTGCTGTCAGTTCCTCAACTCTGCTGTCAGCTCCTCAGCACTTTGCTGTCAGACAATGTGCTAAGCTGGCAAAAATAAATGGAACAATATGTTTGCTCAGAAGATGAAATTCAACAAGTACAAAGTCAAGAATGGATGTTACCAAAATATAAAACTGATGAAAGCTGATTATTGTTTCACCCTATTGCATGCAAACTTGAGGTAGAATACACACAATACATACACAATGTACAATACACGTACTATGTGCGGTACATCCATTCTGTACAATACATACACTACAAGCAGTACATCCGCTATGTACAGTACATACACTACGTACAGTACATACACTACATACAGTACATACACTACGTACAGTACATACACTATGTACAGTACATACACTACGTACAGTACATACACTACGTACAGTACATACACTACGTACAATACATAAACCATCTAAAGTACGTACACCACGTACTCAAGATATCTTGTACTTCCACAGCTGATGGACTTGTGCATGCTAGATGAGGGCTCCCTGCTATTTCCTACCAGTGTACTGGCAGCTGCAATTCTGTACCATTTCTCTGACCAGACTTTGGCTCTCTCTGCGTCTGGTGAGTAACACTCTGTTTTATATACAATTATTGTATAGTGTACACTGTCTATAGTAGTGTATGTCCCTGTATACAGTGTTGTATATCCCTGTATATAGTGTTGTATATCCCTGTATATAATGTTGCATGTCGTTCTCGCAGGCTACAGGTTTGCAGATCTCGAGCAATGTATCAACTGGGTCGCACCGTATGCAATCACCATGAGAGAGCACGACTCTGTCAAAGCTACATCATTTGATAATATCCTTCCAAATGACCAGCATAATATACAAACTCATGATGCTGACATCGCTCTTCTGGTGAGTGATTGCTCAGTTTGTTGAATGGGGCAGCACTGTTGTTTCCTGTTTTGGCTGTCTCATTTAGTCCTAAATCTTGATTGGTCAGACTCCTTAGCACTGTTGTGTGATTGGTTGCTTGACTTGGCTCTGGTGTGTGGTTGGTTGACTTGGCTATGGTTTGTGTGTGATTGGTTGCTTGACTTGGCTCTGGTGTGTGTGATTGGTTGGTTGACTTGGCTATATTGTGTGTGTGATTGGTTGGTTGACTTGGCTCTAGTGTGTGTGATTGGTTGGTTGACGGCTATGGTGTGTGTGATTGGTTGAATGACTTGGCTATGGTGTGTTTAGTCTGATAACTAGATTAATAAGTGAGCTCTAAACTTCTGCCGATGTGCTGGAAGCAGCTGGAGGTTTCTGGCAACTCTTCTGCAAATCTATGAAACAAGTTACATAAGACAGCGCATACCAATTGGATTATCATAATGAATAATTCGCTTTCTAAAACTGCGTTCACACTATACGATTAACGGTCGAGTGGGTGGAGCCTAAACTGTACTCGCAAGTGTGAACAGTGTATATGTTAACAATTTCATAATTGATGACAGAGTTTTTTATCGGGATGTAGTGCTGTACGATTATCAGCTTGTCTAGCCAATCAGGGTGCCCGTCACAGCTTTTCAACTTCAAGAAATGAAGCTATTTTTATAATAACCAATAAAAACTCAATGACCATGATTGGCTACATTAAAAAGAATTATTATTATTAATAAATGAAAAATATATTTATAATTTGTTTTAATAACGCGCGATTTATTTATTATTGATGTGAGCAAGAAAATGCTATTATCAACCAAAACCCTTAGTAATATAAGGTGTATTCGTTGGCTGGAAAGATTATCAGCTGCTATTATTTATATTCGAGGACCACATCGGTGGGCGGTAAACGCGCCGATACGAGATTTCACTTTTTATTAGATATAAATAAGAAATTATATCTTTCAATCCGGATCAGTTTGAAAAGACATAGATATTGCCGTGTGCATTGTAGCGAACGAAATTATTTTCACATTTGTAATCATTTCATCAACGATGCTTACCTTCTCGTGGATTCTCTTCTGGTACTGATAGCATGGTATTATGGAAAGTAGCAGATAGTGATAGTGAGTCGAGAAAGAAACAACTTCTCACTCAGTTGGTGACGTTTGTTTCAAAGCATTCCATTCTAAATTCATTATAATACATGATAACAATTATTTTTATCATTTCAACAAAATGGCTCTGCTTTTTATTACGATGATCAATTTATTTATATTATTATTATAGTATAATAATATGTTTTATGTAGAAACGCGCATCCTAAACAAGTTTTCAGTTACTGGGGAACCCATCAATTACAGCTACGTTCCTGTATAAATTAATCAATGGGGAAAGTCAGTAATTGATGGGTTTTCCCCAGTAATGGAAAATTTTCTCCGGGCTACGCGTCTCTATCTATTATTAATTCGCAATATATATAATTAATAATATTGATAATTAGTAATAAAATAGCTATAATACAGGGAGTGAACTGCTTTGAAATAAATGACACCCACCCGGTAATATATTAATTTTATGTGATGGGTCGGTAGTGTTGGCGACCTATATGTATGCCTCGCAAACCAATTTATTTCTCAGTACGAATGGAATTCTGCGATCCACTTAAAATATAACTACCGACCCGTTTGCATGGAATAAATTGCGAGAAATATTATCATTTAATTTATTGTATGGATTGATCCTGCCCGCGGATACATACACCTATCAGATGGGCGCATATATTAATAATAATATCTTGCTATGTATATCATCAATAAAATGCACTGTGTTGATACTTGCAAGGCTTTGCGGTATTGGCTTCAACAATCGCGAGCGAAAATAATCGGGTTGACAACTCACAGTTGTGAAAGATAATCGCATAGTGTGAATGCAGCTTAATGACGTGACCAGTGACTGGCTGCACCTTATAGCCAACAATTGACAATCACGTGTAGAGCTGAGGCTGATGTCTGTGCGTCTCTCACCACCATGACTTGCTGTTGTTGTAGGACAAGGCTAAGATGCGTCAAAAGCTTATGAGTCTAGAGGCGTCGAGGGCCAGTCCAGAGCTGTCAGCCAATGTTAGTGCTGATGTATTGACTCCACCGCCAACCAGACACAAACATTCCGCTGGCCATTCATCAGCAGAAGCAGTCAACTGTTTCACTGTTGAATCTGTCAGCTCACACACCCGTAGCCATAGCAGCAGTGGCAGCAGCAGGGCCAGTGACAGCAATGATCACCTGACAAGCAGTTCAACCTACTCCATGGCAGAAAGCATCGTCAATGATTTGTTACAAGCCGATGAAATTATCACCTCCGATGATGATGATGTCATAATCTGAATATGCCTATGGCCCTCAATGTAGCCTGAGAGCATTAGATTCATGTTGCTGAGGTCAGGCTGTGGGAAGAATCAATAGTTGGGATACATACACTTCAGTATTTATATATAGAGCTCTGCCGGTTTCATTAGATCACCCTTTACTGGTCATCGTTTTGCCAATATAACCAATCAAAATAGTTAGCACTAATTTTCTTTTTTTTTTTTACAAATTCTTACAGCTACAAACAAAACTAGGAAAATTTTTGCGAAAAGTATGTGATTCGTCAACATGTTCTTTCTTTTGTAGTAGTTGCGTTATCTTGATGAACTTGAGTATAGAAATTACTGATAGTGATTTGTACCAACTGCTATGTTTCCCAATCTAACCATAGCTATTTCTCTACCAAGTTGCCCTCACAATGAGTTAGTAGTATTTATCAGTCATCTATGATTATAATTTATTCAAACTATGTATAATTAGTATTATTGGTCCAGTGATTTGCACCTTTATTTTCTCTTGTCTCCATGTTGTATTCTTTCTAAAGCTACCAACAGTGTGATAATTTAAACTTCAATAAAAATCGTAAAACCATCCATTGTTACTTGAAGTACATGTACATATAGTAATCGCTTTGCGATTTTCCTCAGCGATTGCGAAAGATGTACATATAGTAACCGCTTTGCGATTTTCCTCAGCTATTGCGAAAGATCCAAAAAACTTTTCTGAGTCTTTGCTATCATCCATTCTTCAGCGATTCCGGTTAGTTCGCTGTTACAAACTACAGCATGCAAATTCTTATATATCCGTTCATAGATCGATGCAGATGACAAGACACTATTGGTGATGCATTTGCGTGCTGTGGTTGGTTGATTAAGGAATCGGCTAGCAATTTTTTTTGATCTGGATCAAAACCTTTTGATAACCTCGAATGAAATGCTAGCAGTTGCTTAGTGATTTCTGATTCCCAAGACCTGGCTGTAGGTGCATTTGAAATATTGCTGGTTTAGGGCAGTTTTTAAACAGGATATTCCTGATGATTGCAGTTAGTTGTAAATGCATGGAAAACAATTCCTGTTAGTAAGCCATAAATTATTATTCACTTATTATCACCGTTTCTGTGTGACAGACCGATCATATGCTAGTGGTTTTCGCCATATCTTTTCTTATGTCAGCAGCATCACATCAACTCGATTGGTCAACTGTTAGAGTTGTCCTCTCGATAAGAGGCTTGACTTCACATGAGTTGATGGACCAAAAGAGGTCAATAGAAATATGTACATGTAGTTATACCTAGAATGATAAATAAAGAAGCTGCTATTTGGCTTACGATGTCATAGTTACACCAGTCTCAAGTCGAACTAGTCTGTGACTTTTTAAATTATTCCTTAATTAAAATACTCAGGACTTGAATTGACAGTTCATTAAAATGACTCCTGAATTACTTGCTACTTGATCGACTTGAATTGAATTTCAAGCATAATTTTGCAATTTTCGATAGACGATAATATATGGAAATTGAGCCGCTTTTCCTGTTACAAGATGGCGACCTAAAACCCTCATAGGTGACATTTACTATTATTATCAAACCTAGCATACAAACTTCTATGTAGTTGTTACTAGAATATTCATACTTACATTATTATATTTTTCTCACCATATGTATATATTTTTAGAGTCTTTCTTACATGTTATATTTGAGGCTACAACCTTTTGACCTGTTAAGACCCACCCTAAAGAGCAAAGGTCATACTATGCATAAATACCAGCTTCTTAGCCTCTTCAAGTCAATGTAGTAGGAAGAGGCCAAGCCAGAAGCACTTATCAAGAATAAAGACTGGAAGCTTACCAAACCCTTTCTTCACTTGACTGCTACTAGGATAAAGTATAGTAGAAATGCACCAGGCAATACTTACTGCCGACCTACTCTGACTGGCTCCAGGTACACTCACTAGTGTTGGACAGCAACAGTAGGCAGACTGGTCATCCAAAACACAGCTAGCCAATGTCCACTCTACAGACAGACATGCTGAGTCTCAGACACTGGCTTGAACTGTCAGACAATAGTCATATCATCCGTTTCAAACAATGAACTTGAACTTAGAGGCATGCAGGTGGTGCTACCACAGTAGCATACAGCTGTCACATAAAAATCCTGCACATTGGTGGCAGCAGGATCTGCAAATCCCTCAAACGAGACTTCTAGAAGACTTAGACAATACAGACAATGGCAAGCAGAAGGGCCATGAGAATGGAAAAAGAGCAATCCACCCGGACTTTTGGCAAGCTCACAGACATCTTGGAAAGTTGAGTAAGTCGTCCAGTAATCCCTTAAAAAATTTCAAAATATGTTGGAGGGGAATAGATGTGAGCTAGCTGTCGCAGTCATACATTTGCGACAATTACTAAAGAGCAAAGCCCAGCAGTGCAGGCGAGGGGCTATACACTCTTGGCCATAATGGGTTCACTAAGGGTGAATTTTGGGCTCACCTGCAGAGAGGCCTGGGCCATACTAGCAGGATACTATAAGGAACTCAAGCACTCCCTTCGAGAGCATGCTGTGGCAGTAGAAACCTTGGTGGAGATAGCCTATGAGTACTTCCCATGAGTTCAATGGCAGGAGTGCGTGTTGGGGTACTTTCAGAACTGATTGGGGAATGCCTACCTTCAAAAACACATTAACTATCCAGCCAACCTCATTGAAAGTTGCAGGCAGTGAGTACCTGCAGATAGAGCCCAGCTATGTGATCCGACCCTAGATCTGGTTCTTGGAAGCAGAAGACAAAAAAAAATGCCAACAAGTGAATGGTCAGCCAATCACCTCTAGGGTGGAGGCCAACTTGGATACCCTGACAAAGGTATTGAGTGAGTTGGCAAGCAGGTGGCTGCCCTGAAGACCCCTCAGGCATCCAGCACTCCTGCCAGACAGCCACGGAGTATTCCAAAGTGCTGGAGGTGCTCGAGGAGAGGGAACACCTAACGGGAATGCGGAGAGATCCCCTTACTAAGCAGGTGGGAAAACGCTCGACAGCTGCAGCAGTAGAGAAATCTGCTGGCTGCAGAAGAGTATCCACCTCTTTCCAGAGGCCGGAGCCTAGGAGACAAACCCCAGATGGATGTCAGCAGATCATTCACTCTACCTACCCTCAGCTGACACCACAGCCTGTGTCAGTACCTAATAAGAATAGGTTTGTCGACATATCAACCCTGGAGGAGTCATCGGATAATGACGAAGAGAACTGGTAATCAGTTGTAGAAATTCACCAATAAAGAGAAACTGGAGAGACAGTGGCGCAAGGGAAGGAGTATGCCTGACCTTCACAGGAAAGAAACCCATGTGACGCCGGGACTGTCAACTGAGGCTGCACCCCTTGCATCTTGTGTGAATCAAATCGAAAGGCCATATAAGTCTAGTTATTATCTACTGACCTACATAGAGGGCAAGGTGATGACCTACCAGATAAACACAAGCTGCAAAACAAACCTGCTGTCCAAAAGTGTTTTCGAAAAACTGCCGGACAAAGGGTGGACCGAGTTACAGAAGTACAACTCTCATGATGGACGGAGCTACTCTACCATTTTATGGTTTGCACCATGTGATCAGGTGTGTCCAAGCTGTGCCATACGCAGAGATGTTTTCCTAGCAAATCAAAAGCCCCACGTGGACTTCAACCAGCCAGTGCTGATCATGCAAGGTAAGTAACTGACTTGCATGGACCGCCATGGCAAAGCGCTGCTTTCAAAGATTCGGGTACTGAAAAAGACAGAGATCCCCCTCAATAGAGGCTACTATACTGTGTCATCTCGCTGCACGAAGCTACTGTACACAGGGTGTGATGGAAGATCTGCCTCGATCCTACCCTGAACGCAATATGCCTGCCTGCCGGCGAGGTTATCGGGATGTTTACTGAAGTAACAGCCAACAAAGTATGATCGACAGCACCTGCACCTCAACCCAAATGAGGCCTACCAGGTTCACCACTGCCAGAATACTTGGTTGAAATGTATGAGTAGGCATCCAAAGGGTGTAACAACGAGTTGCAGACGAAGCGATTGCGAGGATTGTTCCAGAATTTCGAGGCCGCGTTTAGCAAACAATGGTGACATTGGTCGTATTGATGTGGTTGAGCATTCAATTCCTGTTGCTGAAGGCACCAGGCCGATACAGTTGCCACCTCACAGGCAGGGACTTGAGAAGCACGCTGAGTCCGAGAGGCGAGTAAAAGACCTATTGGACAAAGGGCTGATTGAGCCCGCAGATAGAGTATGGAGCTTCCTGGTAGTGCTGGTGCACAAGAAGACAGCGCATGGCGGTTTTGCATCAACTACAGGAGGCTAAACGATATCACCACGCAGGACGCATATCCTATTTCTAGGATAGATGAGTCCCTTGATGCCTTGGCTGGCAGCAAATACTTTAGCACCCCACCCTAACCAGTGGATACTGGTAGGTCACCTGGATGCAGACGCCCAAAAGAAGTCGGCATTCATCACCAGGAATGTTCTGTGCAGTTGGAAGGTGCTTCCCTTCAAGCTAAATTCAGCCACTGCTGCATGTTAGCATCTGATAGAACATGTGTTGCAAGGGTTCCACTGGAAGACGTGGCTGCTATACCTGGATGTGAAAACCATTGCCTCTAATTTCAAGGCCCACCTGCAGTGGCTGGGAGAGGTACTGGGAAGACTGCAGTAAGCCAATCTCAGTGTCAATCCGTCCAAGTGCGAGCTGCTGCAACACCAGGTCCAGTACCTGGAGCATGTAGTAAGTGTGGAGAGTGTTGTTACCAACCTAAAAAGGGTGAGAGCTATTGAAGAATAGGCACCACCCAGAGAACCTCAAGGGGCTACAGGCCTTCCTTGGAATGGCAGGGTTCTACCGGCAGTATTTTCCAGGGTATACCATTATGGCGAAGCCGTTGATCGTCCTGACTAGCAAGACACCCCCTGAAAGTGTTATAGGAAAAACACGCTGCCTTGAGCTGCTGAAGCAGAAACTCATCAAAGCACTAATGCTTGGCTACCCAGGCCCCGCTAAGACGTATATTCTGGATAAGGAGGTTCGCGTTGTTAAAATAGGGGCGGTGCTCTCTCAGATACAGGATGGTCAAAAAGGCTCATCACTTATTATAGCAAGAACCTGGCACTTGGTGAGAGGAACTACTGCATGACTCGACGTGAGCTACTGGCTGTCATCAAGGTAATCAAATAGTTCCGGCCTGGTAGTGAATTCAAGCTCCGTAAAAATCACGCACCCTTCAGGTAGTCTGCTGTCGGAAAGAGCCATCAACCATATAAGGAGGTGGCTGGAGATCCTAGCCAGGTTTGTTTACAAACTTGAGCGCAGGGCCGGCAACCAGCATCAGAATGCTAATGGGTTGAGCAGGCGTGAGCCGTGCATAGCCTGCAGGCAGTACCATAGAACAAAGCGATGGAGTGCTGACCCATGCTCAACTTGCCAGAGCCCCTAGACTAGGACTACAGTTGGATAAGCCTTCTATTGGGAAGAATGTGCCACCTAAGATGCGAGCAGAGCATTCTGTACCCCCAAGATGCTGGCTGATGGACGAAACTGCAACAGCGATGCAGCCATGAGCCCCCTTGAGTTGTGTATGTGTGTCCAGTTGAGTTGACTGACTTACAGTGAACCAGCTGCAATTCCCTGTGGCTCAGATGTACGAGGAGATCAATGGCGGTAGACCCATAACCAAGTGAGAGCTGGAGGAAGGCACCCGAAACTGCGTGCCTTGTACAGACTTAGAGAGGCAATGGAGATCCACCCAGACAGAACTGTGACTATTTGGGTAGCCCCTAAAGGCAGGACTAGATAGGATGTGATATGTCCAATGCCACGACAATGGCAAGTAATCTTGGATATGCATAAGATGACCCACGTGAAACTAAAGAGAAAAAGGAGCTGCGTCCAACTCATTTGGTACTGGCTCGCGATGCCCATATGGGTATGGCAACTAGAGAAGTTGTGCGACGTCTGCCAGGCAGTTGCCAAAAGAAGGGAACAGAGTTGAACCTGGGCAAGGCAAAGGCTGTACGCCGACAGGCATTTTCAAAAGGTAGCCATGGACCTGGTTGGCCCACTCCTATGGACCAGACTGGAGAACAAATAATTCTTGGTGCTCTCAGACCACTTTACTCATTGGCAAAATGGCATTGCCATCCTAGATGCGACTTTCCCTACCATTGCCACTACCTTGGACGAGATGGTCTTCTGCTACTTGGGGCTGCCTGAGCAACTGCATACGGACCAAGGTGCACAGATTGAGTCCAAACTAATAGCTGAGCTGTGTACCCTCTGGAACGCACAGAAGTCTTGGACAATCCCCTATGACCCTCAACGTAATGGGGTAGTGGAAAGACAAAATCAGACTTTTGGGACTCACTGAGAACGCTCTTGCATCGACGAAGGCAAAAGGAGTGAGATTTGCTGCTGCTCCAGGTCATGCGGGAATTCCATGGCACTACACATTATGCTACAGAAGAGACACCCTACTTTCTGATGAGTCGAGAGGTAAGGCTGCCCTACCAGGAGAATAGAACTCCCGTCCCCATCGACAATCAATTTGTGATGGAATATGTTCTCCAACTGTAAAAAGACTTCAGGGTGGGTCATGAGTTGCTGAGAGAGGGACACATGGCCAACCATCAGGAAGATGCGGAGGAACTCCTGCTGTTTGCCCCAGACAACCTAGTGGTTGACGAAAACAAAAGACAGACATTGAGGAACAATCTAAATCTACAATCCAGCCATGTTGGATCCTATCTGGTGAAGTATGGGCACGTTTTGACACAAAATGAGAAGCGTCTGAAAAAATACCACTCATGCCAAGAATCAGCTGGTAGAGCACCTGCTAACAAGGAGCTTGCCCTCTGACCCAATATGAAGGGTGCAGTTAGCAAAGGACGACACCCACGAACACCAGACCAAAGGCAGACCCAGCTTCCAGAGACAGGGCCAGTAAGCGATGCTGACAGAGAAGAAGAACACAGCCAGACCTATGCACTAGAAAGACAGCTCAGTTGCCAACCTTTTTTGAGCAGGTAGAAAGGCCAACTGTAAGTAGTCAGCCATTTGGTAGTTGTTGGGGGGAGATACCCGATGGACTGCGGCTAAACTGCCATGAGCAATGGTAAAGGGACAGAGAGTGGCCAGCCTTGCTCACTAATGACACGGCGTGCCCGCCATACATTCCTTCACCCACTGAAGCTCCACCTGTTCTGGGTAACCTAAATCTGACCACAGTAGCTGGTCCCTCACACAAAGCAATGGCTGTTCCTCCAGACAGCTCTATAAGAGTAGTTGAAGAACTGCAGGTGGTGCAAATCCAGTGGAGCAGTCGGGCCTAAGAGAAATACTGGATGGCAGTTTAAATTGGTGATTAAAAGTGATACCACGCAGTAGACACTCCTACAGAGCCATACAGTGTGGAAAGCAGCAGTCAATAATGGGTTAAAAATTTAGCAGCAATGCATCCACACCCACTGACTGAGTGTCTAAAAACACTGGGTGTCAACATACCAGATACGCTGGAAGAAGCAAAAACTTATTAAAGAACTTTCACTGGACAACAATCAAGCAGTGATACAAATAATGAAAGGCTAACCCCAAAAATATCATCACTGAAACAACAAACTTACCATAAAATTCCGGCAGCAGAGCAGTATAGTCACAGCTTAGATAAATGGGATTGCTGCACTCAAGATAGTAGTACATGATTTGATTGAAACTACCTTCTGCAAATCTCACAAGTAAGAGGCGAGGGCAAGATCGCGTGTGCTGGTGACGCTGATGGCATGACAGTGAAAGTTCCTAATCAGCAGCTTGATTACATAACGCACTGTCAATGTTTGCCCAGACAAAGGCATATGCTGCCAATTGAGCTAGTATTGCCAATCAGTACACACATGTTATCCTTGCTTCGGAAATAGGAATTATTGAAGATAGCTAGAAGAGTAGAGAAAATGAACCAGCAACAAAAAAAGCTGCAAAATTATCAATTTTGGAAGATGCTAAGCTGGCTGAGGGTTTAGTGGGTGAGTAAAATGAATATTTTATGGATGTAGCACATGAGCTAGAGATGAGACAAACTACTTGTGCCAATTGTGCTCCTGCCAAAGAGGCTGCATTTCAGCAACAACAACAAATGCCAGTTGCTAAAATTAATAGCCTAATGGTTGTAGATGTGAAGCCAGAAACAAGAGTCTACAGAAAGGGAACTATGAGCCAAGCTGGACAAGACAGCAGTAGACAAATTGACCAGCAAGCCTACTAAACCTCATACGAATTATTAGTGAACACACTCACGACAGTGGATTGCTCAGTCGCTCATGTGACAAATGACCAATGGAAGTACTTTAGATGTGGATACACCAATATACGTAAATAAGTCGTCTGCCATTTGCATCAGCACTGCTCCTACTATTTCTTTACATGTGGTAAGAAAAGCAGTTCATGCGATGCTCTGAAACACATCACCAATCAAAACAAGGCTGTTACGCATGGAGACGGCTGGCCCCTCTGTTTGAAGTAAACGTGCAGTGCAATGAGGCATTTATATAATTTATGCAACGGCAGCAGCCTTCACCCGTTGGCCAGCTGCAATCAGCAGCAGATGCCAAGAGTACGGTAGTCACCAGCTTACAACAGCCTAATAGTGTGCACAAATGTCTGGGTCCTCCAGCACAGGCCAGCAGCTCGCCGAAAAGGCCACATTTGGAGGCAGCTACAGCATTTGAAGGCCAAGGCACCCATGGCGGGTCGTTACCTACCACGCAAGGTCTACCACAAATAGAATAAATTGGTTATAAAGAAGGAAAAAGAGTGCAAGGAAAGAACAGAGACTAGGAGCGAGCCAGGAAGGAGGGTGGTGTGCAGTGAGATAAGGTCCAGTTACACGTGCATCCATTCCTTACACCTTGAGGCAATACAAACCAGAGCCTACCACCTCATATAGAGAAGAAAACTATTTACCCAATTGAGTTCTAGTCTGATGGATAGACATAAAAAGGGAGGAGCTGCGCAGCCTCACCAATGATGCATACCGATTACTACAGCGTGCGGAAGAAGTTGAAGCTCAAATCCAGCCCAATGAGTATAAGCTGCAAAGAGAAGAGCCGTATTAACAATAACATCAGCGTTTAGCAGAAGCAGCACTTATATGTACTTGACTTTCTTCGTTCTATTATAACCTCGATCAATGTATCCTTGTTCTACTAACCTTACATTTATTGTTTTGTATTATATTCATGTACAATAGAATACAGTCACATTTTATAGCTATATATTTGTATGCATGCATGGACAGACAACCTTTAGATGGTAGGCTTGTCATGAATATTCTTGGTAGTCATCTTTCTTTGTTCAACAATAGTTGTGTTTCGTCGCCATCTTGTGATTGGCTCCAGTCCGGTCAATGAGAGAGGGTGTGTACAGGAATCGAGCCGCACTTTCTGCTACAAGATAACGACCTAAAACCCTCATAAATGACATTTACTATTATTATCAAACCTAGCATAGAAACTTCTACGGAGTTGTTACTAGAATATTTATGCTTACCTTATTGTATTTTTATTACCTCATGTATATATTTTTAACCTATTTTTATTACATGTTATATTTGAGGCTTCAACCTTTTGTCTGTTAAGACCTGCCCTAAGGGCAAAGGTCATGTTATGCACAAATGCCACTTTCTTGGCCTCTTCAAGTCAATCTAGTAGGAAAAAGCCAAGCGAGAAGCACTTATCAAGAATAACGTCTGGAAGCTTATCAAAATCTTTCTTCACTTGACTGCTACTAGGCTAAAGTATAGTAGAAATGCACCAGGCAATACTTACTGCCGACCTACATTGACTGGCTCCAGCTCCACTCACTAGTGTTGGACAGCAACTGTAGGCAGACTGGTCATCCAAAACACAGCTAGCCAGTGTCCACCCTACAGACAGACATGCTGAGGGTAAGACACTGACTTGACCTGTCGGACAATGTTCATATCAGCCATATCAAACAATAGTCTTGAACCTAGAGGCATGCAGGCGGTGCTACCACAGTGGCAGACAGCTGTCACACAAAAACCCTGCACACAAACAAATATCTCAAATCTACTCAGTTGTACATTATTATACCCTCCTTTGTTATGGTCATTTTGTTATACTGTTTTATTACGCAATGAGAATTGTCGTTCACTGCTTTTCAAAACGATGGCTCACATGAATCAAGCTTCAGTCAAGTCAAAATTGACTTTGTTATTAAATTGAATGGAAGATGTAATTGAGGTTTCAGCAAGTCAAGTACTAAGTAATTCCATTTGTTTGCTTGT
Source organism: Cryptosula pallasiana (assembly GCA_945261195.1). Lineage (NCBI taxonomy): Eukaryota > Metazoa > Bryozoa > Gymnolaemata > Cheilostomatida > Cryptosulidae > Cryptosula > Cryptosula pallasiana. The sequence continues at coordinate 42,743,955 of OX183137.1, forward strand.
TTCTACTGTACAAACTTGTAGCTTGAACTGCTTCACAATAAAAGGGCTTGACTTGATAGTGACTTTTTATTAAAAATGACTTTAAGGCACTTGTGAATGACTTGCATTTTTGCGACTTGATCACAGCACTGATAGCTGTAGGTACTGTTTTTAAACATAAAATTAAGAGTTGCGTTCCCTTACAGAATAATCGTCAATCGGTTCTATTTTTATGAATCACGGAGGTACGAAGCCAATGATAACATAAAAATGTATGATCGTTGGCAAATCATCGATGTCTTCTAATAATTTATACTGAATTATCACCGTCTTTAGTTGGCATTCCCAATCAAGACATCCATAGTAGCACAGAATCCTGAAAATTATAAATCTACGCGGAACGTAATGACCCTATCGGTTATAGCGTTGTTACTTATGAGCTCTAACTATATTTTATTTTGGAAAAAACTAGATGAAGTTTCCTATTCATTCATTCCTTGTTCAATTCTGATTGTTCATCGTGAGTGGCATCGACTCTAAGTGGTTGCCCTGAATTTATTTCTCTTCAAAAATCAAAGCAGCTATCGTTATCATGTCAGCAGAAGAAGAAACTGGTAAATGTAGTAGTAGTAGTGACCGACTGACTGAAGATCATCTTCAAGATGATGATGTTGTTGATTGATGATTATTATTATGATGATGATATTGATTGATAGTAATTATTATTATAATAAATAGCAATGAGTAACTAATGATTATTATTAATTGATAGTTGTTGTAACAACAATTGTGAACTGGACATTGTTGTACTATTAGTTATATAATAATTGTATGCTGCTATATTGTTAGGGAATGTGACACATCGACCAAGCAACAGGTCGACTGCTAGTAACTATGTATTACAGCCGAACTCTATGCTAATCATTACTTACATTATTAACACTTATTTTATATTTTCACACTTATTTTTGTACATGTGCTTGGGCAGTCAACCATGCGTGGAGGACAGCCCCCTGTTCTATCTAACATGTTCTATTGGTTCCTTAATAACCAATCAACCGTACAGGCGTGGCCTGCCTTTGTTTCTGTGATGTCAATCTTATATTACATAATTTTCTGTGTATAAATATCTGTGAACTTGTCAATAAAATCAGAGTAAGCCTGACACTCTCACTGCTTGATTGGATCTTTCTGCATAAGCGCACTTATGCAAAGCGTTGATAGCAAAGTAATCACAAGCAAGCAAAACCTCTCACACACAGATTGCACTGGCAAACAAAGATACAAGTACGCTACTAGTTGCACAGATAATTAAATTCGACAAAGCAGCTCTTGGACAAATTGACTAATAGCAAGAATAATAGTCAGTAGAAAGTGTTCGGTCAAATCGACTTGCACTGCATACGACCTACGGGCAGGTGATACTGGAACGATTATTCGACCTGTTAGTGCAACCTGACGCACCTATTCTGCCGAATAAGAAATCAGTGGAAAGTGAGGTAGTTGTGACAACTCCTCACTGTGTATTGCTCGCGGGCGTACAACGCTGCAAATCTTACTCGACCGGTTTAGACTGCTGACCTTGGGCTAGTTGGAGTCAAACACTGCACTGCTTGTAACACACCTATTACTGTGGGCCGCTGTACAGGTGACCAGCTACCACACCACCACAAATTCCTGTACAATATATTATTGTAACGGTTCAATCAATGGTTTTGAGCTGACTACGTTTTACATATGCACACAAGTTCATGTGGTCCGTTGCCTTGTATAAATACACGTTAGTAGTTCACTCAGCATTCCTGTCTTATTCACTAACTAGTACAAGTTATAGTTAGCACAATAATGTTATCATTATTATTTATAATGGTAGTTAATATTATTATTATTCTGATAAGATAATTGTCATAGTAATAATAATGGTCAGTTAGTTATTAAATTAATAATATTAATTGTTATTATTATTTATCTGTTTTATTTTTGTATTATCGTTCATCATTCCCATACATCATCATGATTCATCAGTCTGCAAAGTTAAATAATATTTAACTGTTATTATTTTGGTTATGGTAATATTATTGTTTATTCTTATTCATGGTAATTTATTGTTGAATTTTAGACTAAACTCTATAATGCTATATCAGAATTATAATTTTTTTTATACAAATTGGTAATTGTTTGTAATGCTACATTTACTTGCTCATAATAATATGTAGATATAACAGATTTTCTAAATATAACAATTATTTATAGCTTTTATATAAATAATACTTTACTTTTATGAATTATCGTCAATATGCAAGTATAGTGGTGGAACAAGTCAAACTTTTCTTGATTGAGCTGAGCTTCAAGCTTTCGTATGCCGAGCTGAGTCAAGCCTAGTCGAGTCAGCACTAAAACATAGACACATGTAGACAACAAAATTTTGAGTTTACAATTCTTTTATTCGTGTATTCAATGTTGTACAACAAATGAGGTGGCATAAAGTGAAAAAAAAATGCTGAACTAACCAGCAACTGTAGTAATAGTTAAATGAGATGACAATAATAACAAGGTAATCAATGTCAGGTGATTAGTAGTAAGAAATACGCAACTGTACTTAACTGCTACAATGTATGGTTTTGGTTGAAAAACATATAGATCAAGTTTTTGATTCTTGGCAGTAAAATCAATTATTGTAATAATAACGTGTTGCCTGCTGTTGAGGTGTTCTCCCCATTAGATCAGACTAGATCGTGATTGAATTGCACCCCTTTATGCTGGTTAGGTGTGTTTGTAATAGAGTGTCCCTATTGCAGAGGTCGAGCAATCCACATAGTTGAGGACAGTCTCGCAGAGATTACATCGGGCACGTTATCATCTCTGACAGAGAAATAGTCCAATATGTCACTAGTTTTCCTCATTATTATTATTACTATTATTATTCTCATTTCTCAACAAGAAATTAAAGTATATCTTGTGGACTGTACAAATAAGTTGCTTCTCTCTGGTGTCATTGCACATTTGTGTTTTTATTAGTGGTAATGGATAAGCTAGGGCTATAATTGAACTTTTGCCTATTAATTACGTTGCGTTACAAAGCGCTTCATATAACAGATCGTGTAAGCTCCATTTAGACTACGATCTCTCTTTTTTTATTAGTATACCCACATATTGACACTACCGCAATAACAAAGGGGTGAGATTTACACTATGTGTACTATTGCTGCTAACCACAACCCGATTATATGTAAATTGATTGGCTCGTGAGCCGAGCCACCCAGCTCGACACTTTGAAACTCGTGAGTCGAGCTTGCTGGATAGACTCGTTCTACCATTATGCAAGTAGTGGATGTTATTTTTTGAAGTAATCATCTGCAATCCTTTACCCATTTGTATATCTAAAAACAGTAACCATGATGGAAGTGAGTTTGATAAAGTATTTGTAAAACATTTTGTTTAGCATTGATCGACCGCGTGTTCTATCGATTGCTGTCTACTGACTCGGATGAGGCACTGCAAGCATTGCTGCACAAATTCTTGGCGCCTGTCATATTAAAAATGGCCAGCCCACACAAGGAAGTGCAGAGGAAAGTGATGGAAGTTTTGCAGCATGTCAACAAGAGACTGAGGAGCAGACCTCTTATCACTCTGCCTGTTCCAACACTCTTTGACCAATACACAGACCCCAACAATCCAATTATGGTTACCGTAAGTCATAGTAACAATATAATCGATAGGCTCCTTAAAATAGTCTTCCACATTCCCTGCGTCAGTTGCCCACTGGTCGTTTGCACTGTTTGTGGTTGTTAGTATAGTGGCACGGAAACTGTGATTGCTTGATCAAGCAAACATGAATGTTGTAGAATTTTAGTCTTGTATACATAAAGATGGGATATCCCAGAATGCAGCCCACAGAGCAAGTCGATATTATCCCACGAGTGCTGAAAATTATACCAGAAAAACCCAAAACTCAGCAGGAAATGTAAGTTAACTGTATTATGTGCTCTATTTGGTATTTCAAAGTACTCACTTACCAGCAATATGATACATGTGCATTCACTGCAATGATGCCTAAAGTTTCATGCACGCCACGTTTTCGTAGGTTTATCTCACTCATTCTGCCCTCAATGCCAAATATTGAGTTCCCAGCAGATATTGCCACGAGGAAGAAATTGTTTGGGATTGAGAATCATCCTGAAGTGAGAGCGTTGCTTCTGGACTACATGCTTACTGTGATGAAGATGCCATACGTGTTAGTGAATTGTCTGCTTTAGTTGTCAGGATAATACTGATATCTTTGTTATATATTGATAGGTTATTACAAGATATCTTTGTTATATATTGATAGGTTATTACAAGTGCCCCTATAGTCTGACAGGTTATTACAAGTGTCCCTGTTGTCTGACATGTTATTGCAAGTGTCCCTTTGGTCTGACAGGTTATTACAAGTGCCGCTATAGTCTGACAGGTTATTACAAGTGCCCCTATAGTCTGACAAATTATTACAAGTGTCCCTGTAGTCTGACATGTTATTGCAAGTGTCCCTTTGGTCTGATAGGTTATTACTAGTGTCCTTGTAATCTGACAGGTTATTACAAGTGTCCCTGTAGTATGACAGGTTATTGCAGGTGTCCCTGTAGTCTGACATGTTATTGCAAGTGTCCCTTTGGTCTGATAGGTTATTACAAGTGTCCCTGTAATCTGACAGGTTATTACAAGTGTCCCTGTAGTCTGACAGGTTATTAAAAGTGTCCCTTTAGTCTGGTTGAGTTGCTCCAATCGTAATAAAACTCTATTTGCAGTAAGTACTACCCACCCCCAGCAGACACTCCTGGATTCGACTACATACTCAAGTGTTCTCCCATGTTCAGTGAAAGCACGTACCAGAAATTGTTATGTAAGTTTTTGTTACTTTTTATGTCTGAGCAAGTTTACTACCCTGAACAGTTGTATTATCTAGGTTGTTTTATTAGAAGTTGTCATATCTAAGGCTGTTTTCTCTTGTGTTATCTCCTCTAGAGTTGCTTTGTCCAGTTTTGAACTAATCCCATGAATGATTGAATATCTCCAGTAGCATAAGCCTACCCAGATGTATGACTGCTAACTTTCAAATAACACGCAGCTGTTTGTATGTCAGGTATCGCTATTTCTACGTGTGATATTTATACAAATTTTATAAAGCAATGTATGAAAAATATCCGAACTGTGATGAGATTGAACCACTAAAAGCTGGAATAGCGAGGTATTTGTCTGCGGATATCTTCTCGGTACAGGAAGTGAAACTGCATTTGATATTGGCATCGGCGGACGGCAGGCATAAAGTAGCTACTCTGGGAGAAGAAGGCATCCGTAGAATCACCGGGTGAGTCAATAGAATGAGTAGTTAAACAGCTAGTAGTATATAGTGTGCAGTTATATATTGTGTAGTTATGTAGTGTGTAGTTATATAGTATGGAGTTATATAGTGTGTAGTTATATAGTGTGTAGTTATATAGTGTGTAGTTATGTAGTGTGTAGTTATATAGTGTGTAGTTATATAGTGTGTAGTTATATAGTGTGTAGTTATATAGTATGTAGTTATATAGTGTGTAGGTATATAGTATGTAGTTATATAGTATATAGTTATATAGTATGTAGTTATATAGTGTGTAGTTATATAGTGTGTAGTTATATAGTGTGTAGTTATATAGTGCGTAGGTATATAGTGTGTAGTTATATAGTATGTAGTTATATAGTGTGTAGTTATATAGTGTGTAGTTATATAGTGTGTAGTTATATAGTGTGTAGTTATATAGTGTGTAGTTATATAGTATGTAGTTATATAGTGTGTAGTTATATAGTGTGTAGTTATATAGTATGTAGTTATATAGTATGTAGTTATATAGTATGTAGTTATATAGTATGTAGTTATATAGTGTGTAGTTATATAGTGTGTAGTTATATAGTGTGTAGTTATATAGTATGTAGTTATATAGTGTGTGGTTATATAGTGTGTAGTTATATAGTGTGTGTATATAGTGTGTAGTTATATAGTATGTAGTTATATAGTGTGTGGTTATATAGTGTGTAGTTATATAGTGTGTAGTTATATAGTATGTAGTTATATAGTGTGTGGTTATATAGTGTGTAGTTATATAGTGTGTGTATATAGTGTGTGTATATAGTGTGTAGTTATATAGTGTGTAGTTATATAGTATGTAGTTATATAGTATGTAGTTATATAGTGTGTAGTTATATAGTGTGTAGTTATATAGTGTGTAGTTATATAGTATATAGTTATATAGTATGTAGTTATATAGTATGTAGTTATATAGTGTGTAGTTATATAGTGTGTAGTTATATAGTATGTAGTTATATAGTGTGTAGTTATATAGTATGCAGTTATATAGTGTGTAGTTATATAGTATATAGTTATATAGTGTGTAGTTATATAGTGTGTAGTTATATAGTGTGTAGTTATATAGTGTGTAGTTATATAGTGTGTAGTTATATAGTGTGTAGTTATATAGTGTGTAGTTATATAGTATATAGTTATATAGTATGTAGGTATATAGTGTGTGTATATAGTGTGTAGTTATATAGTATGTAGTTATATAGTATGTAGTTATATAGTATGTAGTTATATAGTATGTAGTTATATAGTGTGTAGTTATATAGTATGTGGTTATATAGTGTGTGGTTATATAGTGTGTAGTTATATAGTGTGTAGTTATATAGTATGTAGTTATATAGTGTGTGTATATAGTATGTAGTTATATAGTGTGTAGTTATATAGTATGTAGTTATATAGTATGTAGTTATATAGTGTGTAGTTATATAGTATGTAGTTATATAGTATGTAGTTATATAGTATGTAGTTATATAGTGTGTGTATATAGTATGTAGTTATATAGTGTGTAGTTATATAGTATGTAGTTATATAGTATGTAGTTATATAGTGTGTAGTTATATAGTATGTAGTTATATAGTGTGTAGTTATATAGTATGTAGTTATATAGTATGTAGTTATATAGTATGTAGTTATATAGTATGTAGTTATATAGTATGTAGTTATATAGTATGTAGTTATATAGTATGTAGTTATATAGTGTGTAGTTATATAGTATGTGGTTATATAGTGTGTGGTTATATAGTGTGTAGTTATATAGTGTGTAGTTATATAGTATGTAGTTATATAGTGTGTGTATATAGTGTGTAGTTATATAGTGTGTAGTTATATAGTATGTAGTTATATAGTATGTAGTTATATAGTGTGTAGTTATATAGTATGTAGTTATATAGTATGTAGTTATATAGTATGTAGTTATATAGTGTGTGTATATAGTATGTAGTTATATAGTGTGTAGTTATATAGTATGTAGTTATATAGTATGTAGTTATATAGTGTGTAGTTATATAGTATGTAGTTATATAGTGTGTAGTTATATAGTATGTAGTTATATAGTATGTAGTTATATAGTATGTAGTTATATAGTGTGTAGTTATATAGTATGTAGTTATATAGTATGTAGTTATATAGTGTGTAGTTATATAGTATGTAGTTATATAGTGTGTAGTTATATAGTGTGTAGTTATATAGTGTGTAGTTATATAGTATGTAGTTATATAGTGTGTAGTTATATAGTGTGTAGTTATATAGTGTGTGTATATAGTATGTAGTTATATAGTATGTAGTTATATAGTGTGTGTATATAGTATGTAGTTATATAGTGTGTAGTTATATAGTATGTAGTTATATAGTGTGTAGTTATATAGTATATAGTTATATAGTATGTAGTTATATAGTATGTAGTTATATAGTATGTAGTTATATAGTGTGTAGTTATATAGTATGTAGTTATATAGTGTGTGTATATAGTATGTAGTTATATAGTATGTAGTTATATAGTATGTAGTTATATAGTATATAGTTATATAGTATGTAGTTATATAGTGTGTAGTTATATAGTGTGTAGTTATATAGTGTGTAGTTATATAGTGTGTAGTTATATAGTGTGTAGTTATATAGTATGTAGTTATATATTGTGTAGTTATATAGTATGTAGTTATATAGTATGTAGTTATATAGTATGTAGTTATATAGTGTGTGTATATAGTATGTAGTTATATAGTGTGTAGTTATATAGTATGTAGTTATATAGTATGTAGTTATATAGTATGTAGTTATATAGTGTGTGTATATAGTATGTAGTTATATAGTGTGTAGTTATATAGTATGTAGTTATATAGTATGTAGTTATATAGTATGTAGTTATATAGTGTGTAGGTATATAGTATGTAGTTATATAGTATGTAGTTATATAGTATGTAGTTATATAGTGTGTAGTTATATAGTATGTAGTTATATAGTGTGTAGTTATATAGTATGTAGTTATATAGTGTGTAGTTATATAGTATGTAGGTATATAGTATGTAGTTATATAGTATGTAGTTATATAGTGTGTAGTTATATAGTATGTAGTTATATAGTGTGTAGTTATATAGTATGTAGTTATATAGTATGTAGTTATATAGTGTGTGTATATAGTATGTAGTTATATAGTATGTAGTTATATAGTGTGTAGTTATATAGTATGTAGGTATATAGTATGTAGTTATATAGTATGTAGTTATATAGTGTGTAGTTATATAGTATGTAGTTATATAGTATGTAGTTATATAGTGTGTAGTTATATAGTATGTAGTTATATAGTATGTAGTTATATAGTATGTAGGTATATAGTATGTAGTTATATAGTATGTAGTTATATAGTGTGTAGTTATATAGTATGTAGTTATATAGTGTGTAGTTATATAGTATGTAGTTATATAGTATGTAGTTATATAGTGTGTGTATATAGTATGTAGTTATATAGTGTGTTATATAGTATGTAGTTATATAGTGTGTAGTTATATAGTATGTAGTTATATAGTATGTAGTTATATAGTATGTAGTTATATAGTGTGTGTATATAGTATGTAGTTATATAGTATGTAGTTATATAGTATGTAGTTATATAGTATATAGTTATATAGTATGTAGTTATATAGTGTGTAGTTATATAGTGTGTAGTTATATATTGTGTAGTTATATAGTATGTAGTTATATAATGTGTAGTTATATAGTATATAGTTATATAGTGTGCAGTTATATAGTATGTAGTTATATAGTGTGTGTATATAGTATGTAGTTATATAGTATGTAGTTATATAGTGTGTGTATATAGTATGTAGTTATATAGTGTGTAGTTATATAGTATGTAGTTATATAGTATGTAGTTATATATTGTGTAGTTATATAGTGTGTAGTTATATAGTATATAGTTATATAGTATGTAGTTATATAGTGTGTGTATATAGTATGTAGTTATATAGTGTGTAGTTATATAGTGTGTAGTTATATATTGTGTAGTTATATAGTATGTAGTTATATAATGTGTAGTTATATAGTATATAGTTATATAGTGTGCAGTTATATAGTATGTAGTTATATAGTGTGTAGTTATATAGTATGTAGTTATATAGTATATAGTTATATAGTGTGTGTATATAGTATGTAGTTATATAGTGTGTAGTTATATAGTATGTAGTTATATAGTATGTAGTTATATATTGTGTAGTTATATAGTGTGTAGTTATATAGTATATAGTTATATAGTATGTAGTTATATAGTATGTAGTTATATAGCGTGTAGTTATATAGTATGTAGTTATATAGCGTGTAGTTATACAGTATGTAGTTATATAGTATGTAGTTATATAGTGTGTAGTTATATAGTGTGTAGTTATATAGTATGTAGTTATATAGTGTGTAGTTATATAGTGTGTAGTTATATAGTATATAGTTATATAGTATGTAGTTATATAGTATATAGTTATATAGTATGTAGTTATATAGTGTGTAGTTATATAGTGTGTAGTTATATAGTGTGTAGTTATATAGTGTGTAGTTATATAGTATGTAGTTATATAGTGTGTAGTTATATAGTGTGTAGTTATATAGTGTGTAGTTATATAGTGTGTAGTTATATAGTATGTAGTTATATATTGTGTAGTTATATAGTATGTAGTTATATAGTATGTAGTTATATAGTATGTAGTTATATAGTATGTAGTTATATAGTATATAGTTATATAGTATGTAGTTATATAGTGTGTAGTTATATAGTGTGTAGTTATATAGTGTGTAGTTATATAGTGTGTAGTTATATAGTATGTAGTTATATATTGTGTAGTTATATAGTATGTAGTTATATAGTATGTAGTTATATAGTATGTAGTTATATAGTGTGTGTATATAGTATGTAGTTATATAGTGTGTAGTTATATAGTGTGTAGTTATATAGTGTGTAGTTATATAGTATGTGGTTATATAGTGTGTAGTTATATAGTGTGTAGTTATATAGTATGTAGTTATATAGTGTGTAGTTATATAGTGTGTAGTTATATAGTGTGTAGTTATATAGTGTGTAGTTATATAGTGTGTAGTTATATAGTATGTAGTTATATATTGTGTAGTTATATAGTATGTAGTTATATATTGTGTAGTTATATAGTATGTAGTTATATAATGTGTAGTTATATAGTATGTAGTTATATAGTATATAGTTATATAGTATGTAGTTATATAGTGTGTGTATATAGTATGTAGTTATATAGTGTGTAGTTATATAGTATGTAGTTATATAGTGTGTAGTTATATAGTGTGTAGTTATATAGTATGTGGTTATATAGTGTGTAGTTATATAGTGTGTAGTTATATAGTGTGTAGTTATATAGTGTGTAGTTATATAGTATATAGTTATATAGTATGTAGTTATATAGTATGTAGTTATATAGTATGTAGTTATATAGTGTGTAGGTATATAGTGTGTAGTTATATAGTGTGTAGTTATATAGTGTGTAGTTATATAGTATATAGTTATATAGTATGTAGTTATATAGTGTGTAGTTATATAGTGTGTAGTTATATAGTATGTAGTTATATAGTGTGTAGTTATATAGTGTGTAGTTATATAGTATGTAGTTATATAGTGTGTAGTTATATATTGTGTAGTTATATAGTGTGTAGTTATATAGTGTGTAGTTATATAGTGTGTAGTTGTGGTTATGTTGCAGGGAGATAGACTGGGAGGAACCAGCATTCATAAAAAAGCTCATGTCGCTATATCTTGGTACAGAAATTGCCAGAACCCCAGAGACGGTAAGTGTACCACCAACCCCTCTGTTGTGTCCAGTCAACCCCTTTGTTGTGTCCAATCAACCCCTCTGTTGTGTCCAAATAACGCCTATGCTTTGAACAGTCAACACTTTATGTACAGTAAACACCTCTTTTATCTACAGTAAACACCTCTTTTATCTACAGTAAACACCTCTTTTATCTACAGTAAACACCTCTTTTATCTACAGTAAACACCTCTTTTATCTACAGTAAACACTTCTTTTATGTACAGTAAACACTTCTTTTATGTACAGTAAACACCTCTTGTATGTGCAGCAAACACCACTTTTATGTGCAGTAAACACCTCTTTTATGTACAGTAAACACCTCTTTTATCTACAGTAAACACGTCTTTTATCTACAGTAAACACCTCTTTTATCTACAGTAAACATTTCTTTTATGTACAGTAAACACCTCTTTTGTGTACAGTAAACCCTCTTGTATGTACAGGAAACACCACTTTTATGTACAGTAAACACCTCTTTTATGTACAGTAAACACCTCTGTTCAGTCAACATCTCTGCAGTGTCTGCTATCCAATGATGTAATTGTAGAGGAGAGACATAGTTATTGTGGCAGCCCCTACCAGTGTCAAAGTCAAAATCCTTTCTTTCCTGCTCAAGTCCCACTATGCAGCTCAGTTGTTTCCTCAAAATCTGCAGGTGATTGTGACTTCTTTTTTGCATCATTTCTGTTAGATATAATGTTCATACATACGTACATACATACATACATACATACATACATACATACATACATACATACATACATACATACATACATACATACATACATACATACATACATACATACATACATACATACATACATACATACATACATACATACATACATACATACATACATACATACATACATACATACATACATAGCGTATTAAATATAATATACATACTGCGCTGTATAATCTATATATAACATATACAACATATATAGTAAACATACTGTGCTGTATTATCTCTATATAATATGTACCATATATAATATACACAATGCACTGTATAATATATTTGCATGTATAACATGAACCATATAAAATATACATCCATACATGTTGCAGGTGGCGTGTGATGCTGTCGTATCCAAAGATTGTAAAGTACGTCTCCAGAAACTAGGTATTTCTTTTATTGGAAGGATGGCGGAGTGGTGAGTAGATGTTCTACCTGCTCTTTATAGTCTACTGTATGTCTACTATTATATCACCTGCTATAGATCACCTACTATAGATCACCTACTATAGATCACCTACCTCTGATAAACAGGCTGTTCTATGAAGAGTACACTACAAACAACTGTATATCCCATCTAATGTGCTATTTACCTGCAGTGCACAAAAACATCACCTCAAGGCTATAGCTCCTACGCTCGCTTCTTCCATCATGAAGGCCATGAAGAAAGAAAGCAACTATGAGCTATTGGCTCTTGGCTATCCCGTCCTCGGCAAACTCGTCTACCACGAGCCCTCCCTGGTCTACGACAAGTTGGACATCATTGAGGATTTCTTTACCCACCAGAGGGTGTGTTATCTTAAGCTAACATAGTACTACATACGTACTACAAACTAGGGTTGGAATACAATAAACATTGTAGTTAGTGATTTATACAACTGCATGCATCATAACTAGTGCAGTAATGCTATAGTAATGTGTAGGAAGTTGTTTCCTCTTTAGCCTGGAGTCTACAGCCAATACAGTCCAGTAATGGTTGTAAAGTCAGTTTCCATCCCTGATGGATATACTGTTTCCAATACTTCACAACTGAAGTTGTAGTCATTTCTGACTCATGTTGTAGAAAGAGGCAGATCGTACCACAAAGGGTCTTGTGCGTGATGGCATGATTGCCGCGATACCTTCACTGTGTAAAGCTAGCCAGCAAACCAGAGATTTGTTGGAGGCTATGCTAGGCACCTCGATTGAGTCTGTAAGTTGTTTGTTGGCTAAGATTCATACATGCATCTTATATATCGTGATACATACTGTTTGTCATACATAACTAACATGTTTTTGTCTCCACTAGCGTGACCCTGTGGTGAGGAAAGTGAGTGTACAGTATGCGCACCACATCTACCATACAACTTGGCTACCTGCCAGGTATATGCTGTTAATTGCCTGCTCTGATAGGTACGTCTCTATGTCTATGGCTGTTATTATCATATGTATGTGTTTAGTATGTCTGTGTAAGTCTATGTCATTATGTGTAGTAGACATACAGTAAGTATATGTGTAGTAGACATACAGTATGTATATATGTAGTAGACATACAGTATGTATATATGTAGTAGACATACAGTAAGTATATATGTAGTAGACATCCAGTAAGTATATGTGTAGTAGACATACAGTAAGTATATATGTAGTAGACATACAGTAAGTATATAAGTAGTAGACATACAGTAGGTATATATATGTAGTAGACATACAGTAAGTATATATGTAGTAGACATACAGTTAGTATATATGTAGTAGACATACAATAAGTATATATGTAGTAGACATACAGTAAGTATATTTGTAGTAGACATACAGTATGTATATATGTAGTAGACATACAGTATGTATATATGTAGTAGACATACAGTAAGTATATGTGTAGTAGACATCCAGTAAGTATATATGTAGTAGACATACAGTAAGTATATATGTAGTAGACATACATTAAGTATATATGTAGTAGACATACAGTAAGTATATGTGTAGTAGACATACAGTAAGTATATATGTAGTAGACATACAGTATGTATATATGTAGTAGACATACAGTAAGTATATATGTAGTAGACATACAGTAAGTATATATGTGTAGTAGACATACAGTAAGTATATATGTAGTAGACATCCAGTAAGTATATATGTAGTAGACATACAGTATGTATATATGTGTAGTAGACATACAGTATGTATATATGTAGTAGACATACAGTAAGTATATATGTAGTAGACATACAGTAAGTATATATGTAGTAGACATACAGTATGTATATATGTGTAGTAGACATACAGTATGTATATATGTAGTAGACATACAGTAAGTATATATGTAGTAGACATACAGTAAGTATATGTGTAGTAGACATACAGTATGTATATATGTAGTAGACATACAGTATGTATATATGTAGTAGACATACAGTATGTATATATGTAGTAGACATACAGTATGTATATATGTAGTAGACATACAGTATGTATATATGTAGTAGACATACAGTAAGTATATATGTAGTAGACATACAGTATGTATATATGTAGTAGACATACAGTAAGTATATGTGTACAAGTATGCAATATTGTACTCTTAAAGGCTCACTGAGATACAAGAGGAAGCCAGAAAGCTGCTGCACACTAACAAGCAAATAGATGTGCCTGGAGCAGAGCAAAGCATTGACCCTGACCTTTATCCGACCTTTGATGACATGTCAACGTTCATTGAGAGAAAGCAGCAAGAGAGGTTCAGAGAGGCGAAAACATTCGCTAGAGGTGCTGCCATCATGGTCTTCCAGCCCGAGACATTGCTGGAGGTGAGAAGGTTTTCTACCTCTAATTGGTGTTGTTGTGTGTTTGTTAGTTGTTGTGTGTTTGTTAGGTGTTGTCTATTTGTTAGTTGTTGTGTGTTTGTTAGTTGTTGTGTATTTGTTAGTTGTTGTGTGTTTGTTAGTTGTTGTGTATTAGTTAGTTGTTGTGTGTTTGTTAGTTGTGTATTAGTTAGTTGTTGTGTGTTTGTTAGTTGTTGTGTGTTTGTTAGTTGTTGTGTATTTGTTAGTTGTTGTGTGTTTGTTAGTTGTTGTGTATTAGTTAGTTGTTGTGTGTTTGTTAGTTGTGTATTAGTTAGTTGCTGTGTGTTTGTTAGTTGTTGTGTGTTTGTTAGTTGTTGTGTGTTTGTTAGTTGTTGTGTATTAGTTAGTTGTTGTGTGTTTGTTAGTTGTTGTGTGTTTGTTAGTTGTTGCGTGTGTGTTTGTTAGTTGTTGTGTATTTGTTAGTTGTTGTGTGTTTGTTAGTTGTTGTGTGTTTGTTAGTTGTTGTGTATTTGTTAGTTGTTGTCTATTTGTTAGTTGTTGTGTGTTTGTTAGTTGTTGTGTATTTGTTAGTTGTTGTGTGTTTGTTAGTTGTTGTGTATTAGTTAGTTGTTGTATGTTTGTTAGTTGTGTATTAGTTAGTTGTTGTGTGTTTGTTAGTTGTTGTGTGTTTGTTAGTTGTTGTGTGTTTGTTAGTTGTTGTGTATTAGTTAGTTGTTGTGTGTTTGTTAGTTGTGTATTGGTTAGTTGTTGTGTGTTTGTTAGTTGTGGTGTGTTTGTTAGTTGTTGAGTGATTGTTAGTTGTTGTGTGTTTGTTAGTTGTTGAGTGATTGTTAGTTGTTGTTACATGTTCAGTGTTATATTGCACCACATGATTACCTAATATTCCATTCCCCTCCTCTCAGATGGTAAAGTACCTGCGCACATGCCTGGCCAAGTCATGTGGTATCAAGGACCCGAATGTGAACAGTGTTGATGATTGGTTGGAACAAGCACCAAAGATTGCCGCGTACAGCGAGTCCAACGTCAGCAGACGGCCGGCTACCAACAAGCCGCCTCTCAAGCAGCATAAATCTGAAAGTGATGAAATAAACAGGTCTCTTGTGTACTACTCAGAGCTCCTTACACAGACCATTCAGATACACGCCAGTGAGTCCGTTTCTTTCACTTCTTTATCTCTCTGTTTCCTGCCATACCACTGGACTTTGCTCTGTATCAACAGTAAACCTAAAAAGATGAAAACTAATAATTGGTTGAAAAGCTTCTCTCTTTTGTTTCATCCCCTCATTTTACTCTTTTCCTATGTATTTTCTATCCTTGCTTTGTTCCCAACCTTTGTGTCTGCTCTCACCTCTATGATGTATGAGCACATGGTGTACACAGGTTCTGAGAATGTCTACCTTTTGCTTGAATTGGTCTCCACACACACTCTATTAGCTGAGCCATTGGCAAAGGACATAGAATGGTACAAGGTGAGTGAAGTGGATGTTGCACTAGTACAGGCTGCTAGTAGTAGCAAGCTCAGTTATATGTGAGCTCTGATGACGTGTGTGTTACAGAGTCTTGTCTATCACCATGACGACCAAGTAAAGAAGTTGTCATCGGAGCTATTGGCAGCCATTGTGGTTGGTGCTGATGATTCAGCACAACTTCTCCAGCAGTACATAGATAGCTTCAAGCCCGGCAAGGTTTGCTTACATCCAGGGATTTCGTGACACAGTTTAGTACTAATATTGCCCTGTAGCGCCAAGTTGAGCACCAAATTGTTTTATATTATTCCTAAATTTTGATGCATTTTTCTTCTTTGATTTTGTCTTTTCGTAGTGTTGACCAGTTATTATTAGTGCCTTAGATGTAGCCGCCGGGTGCCAGTAGCTTCAGTTCCTCTCAATTGTGTGCAGAGCTGTGGACAAATCACTGTCATTCCATTATCCGATTCAAATCACAGAAATCCATGTTTCGTGATTTGCTGATTCGATTTGATTTGGCTAAAATCTGTGAATTGATGCAAATATTTGCAAATCACGTCATATTAAAATAATTTAATTATACAGCAGAGTTACAGCGCCTTCCGAAAAATCCCATAGACCTAATAAAACCACTGATGACAATGAAGTGTACAGTTGTCACAGTCTCCACGTCATTGCTGTTTGAATTATACCGATACACAATGAAAATCCCTATCATATAGTAGTTCAGTTTGAGTGTGTGCATTGTGTCATGTGTGCATTGTGTCATGTGTGCATTGTGTCATGTGTGCATTGTGTCATGTGTGCATTGTGTCACATATGCACTGTGTCATGTGTTCATTGTGTCATGTGTGCATTGTGTCATGCTGGGCCAATCATTCTGCTCTTTCATGTCGATATAATAATAATAATGATAATAATAAGCCGCTAATATCAACATCAAGAGTAATAATTAATAATTATGAATTATTAATTTATTCATAACTTTAAACTGTAGTAATTGTTATTATTCGTAGTAGCTATGGTCAAATTTTATGATTATTAATTATTTACTATTTAATAATCAGTTGTAGCAAATATTATTAACTGCAACAAACAAGTGTCAAGAAACAAGGAATGTTCAACATTCATTCAATATTATTGTTATAAAATAAATCGTAATAAATATTCTATTAATTTGAGTTTGATATACCAATATTGAGTTTTGATTTGTTAATTTTATTTAGCCTCTACACAATTTTTTATTCCCTTCCTAAAAATCTTGTAGAGATCCTGGTTACATTGTATATATATTGAAATAAAGCACTAACTGTTATTGCTAGTAATAATATAGTATAATAATGTTTGATAGCGTTATATCCCAGCTTTTGTCCGAATATGTGTCACATGCAGGCATTAAACTCCTAATATGTGTCACACACAGGCATAAACTCCTAATATGTGTCACACACAGGCATTAAAGTCCTAATATGTGTCACACACAGGCATTAAAGTCCTAGGATATGTCACACACAGGCATTAAAGTCCTAATATGTGTCACACACAGGCATTAAAGTCCTAATATGTGTCACACACAGGCATTAAGCTCCTAATATGTGTCACTTGCAGGCATTAAACTCCTAATATGTGTCACACGCAGGCATAAACTCCTAACATGTTTCACACACAGGCATTAAAGTCCTAGGATATGTCACACACAGGCATTAAAGTCCTAATATGTGTCACACACAGGCATTAAGCTCCTAATATGTGTCACTTGCAGGCATTAAACTCCTAATATGTTTCACACACAGGCATAAACTCCTAATATGTTTCACATGCAGGCATTAAAGTCCTAGGATATGTCACACACAGGCATTAAAGTCCTAATATGTGTCACACACAGGCATTAAAGTTGTAATATGTGTCACACACAGGCATTAAACTCCTAATATGTGTCACACACAGGCATTAAACTCCTAATATGTTTCACACACAGGCATTAAACTCCTAATATGTTTCACACACAGGCATTAAACTCCTAATATGTGTCACACACAGGCATTAAACTCCTAATATGTGTCACACGCAGGCATTAAACTCCTAATATGTGTCACACACAGGCATTAAACTCCTAGTTCGTGTGAAGTACTTTGTTTAATTATCCATTGTGCTCAACTATCAAAAGCGTGATTTGATCAACGATTTGAGATCTCCGAGGAATCTGATTAGATCCAAATTGTAAATTTTACTAAAGCTCTGCGATTTGATTTGATTGAAGCCTCCAACTTTTTGCTCCATCCACGGCACTAATTCTGTTGCAGATGAAGTTGGAGCTAGAGATAGGATCCCTATATGCAATGGGTAGCCTCATTTCTTACAACAACAGATATCGGGCTGAGCACCAGCCCGCCAAAAGTACTGACACTTGGTCTAAACTCACAGCATCTGTTGTCAGAATTATAGGTAAGCTCTCAGCCTACTCTGCTATCACACTTCCATTACATGGCATTCTCTGCTGTGACACTTGCAGTGACATGACATTCTCTGTTGTGACACTTGTAGTGACATGGCATTCTCTGCTGTGACACTTGCAGTGACATGACATTTTCTGCTGTGACACTTGCGGTGACATGACATTATCTGCTGTGACACTTGTAGTGACATGACATTCTGTGCTGTGACACTTGTAGTGACATGACATTCTCTGCTGTGACACTTGCAGTGACATGACATTCTCTGCTGTGACACTTTCAGTGACATGACATTATCTGCTGTGACACTTGCAGTGACATGACATTTTCTGCTGTGACACTTGTAGTGACATGGCATTCTCTGCTGTGACACTTGCAGTGACATCACATTCTCTGCTGTGACACTTGCGGTGACATGACATTCTCTGCTGTGACACTTGTGGTGACATGACATTCTCTGCTGTGACACTTGCGGTGACATGACATTCTCTGCTGTGACACTTGCGGTGACATGACATTCTCTGCTGTGACACTTGCAGTGACATGACATTCTCTGCTGTGACACTTGCAGTGACATGACATTCTCTGCTGTGACACTTGCAGTGACATGACATTCTCTGCTGTGACACTTGCAGTGACATGACATTCTCTGCTGTGACACTTTCAGTGACATGACATTTTCTGCTGTGACACTTGCAGTGACATGACATTCTCTGCTGTGACACTTGCAGTGACATGACATTCTCTGCTGTGACACTTGCAGTGACATGACATATACATTGAGTGTTTGCAATTGCATGTGCTTCCAAGAGCCAACTAAGTTTTGTTGTGAAGCCAATTTGGTCCTACCCACTCCATTCCTGTTGTGCCCTTTTTGTGTTTTACCCAGAAAGACAATATTTTACTGCTAAACATTGATATATATTGAAAGATCAGAAAGAGATTAAAGTCTCAGTATAAGCATTTGACAATGTATCTGTAAAATAACAACTGTAGTTTACTATTATTATTATTATGATGATGATCTGTTTCTGAAGCTATTCATTGTTATCGTTTATCATATCAATAATTTTTTTGTCAAGTTATATGATTGAATTAAATTACCAAAATATTTTTCGTCTACACGATTTTTTCTCACCATTGTATATATTTATACAGAACTTAATAAAAATATTCTATTTTAAAAGTTCTCAATTTTAATTGAGTTCATAAATCAAAATGTTACAAAAAATCACATTTATAAGTCTTACGAGGTAAAACTCAGTGCATTGCATTACTAGACTAGCGCTGGACATTGTGAGCTATTTATTGATGTCTCTTGATGTCTGGTTGCAATCAAAGTTCAGTCATGTTCACACAGACACCCTTTTGCTGCAGTAGAATTACAAGCTTCTTTAGGTGACAGAAATGCATCAAGTTTGACAATCACTATTTTAGAGTGACTGAAGCGTGCTTTTGGTGTTTTCAAGAATGAAAAAGCAATTTTTGCTTTCTTAATCAACTTCTTTCCTCCAGCGGTGGCACAGCATGTAGCGTTTAGTCAATATTGGTAACAGCTACAGACCTCTGGTAGCCCTACACTGTGGTTCTTTGTCCATATTGGTAACAACTACAGACCTCTGGTAGCCCTACACTGTGGTTCTTTGAGTGGATGAAGCGCATGTGGTGTACTAAGTCACTGCTGCTACCAAACACACCAGCATGTTGTGTGTGGACTCTTCCTAATAACTTTTATGTGTGCTGCTACTGTAGAACCGCTACTACATGACACACCCAAGGCTGCTGCGGCAATGGAGGTGTTGCGGCAGATAAATGTATCCGGCTCTCTTTGCATTGAGTATGGGGCTACTGACACTGCAACTGAAGGGCTCACTGTCTACAAGATCGTTCAACATTTGTGTGATCAGGCGAAGAGCTCAAAGCTCGATTCAAAGGTTTGTACCCGGATGTTGTCACTGTATGACAGGAGATGGGCACTGCATGGCAGTTGTTTGACATTGTATGATGAATAATTGACATCGTATGGCAAGTGATTGATACTGTTTGGGTATGGCAAGTGATTGACCGTGGTTATCATTGCAAAGCAAGTGATTGACAATGTATGACAGGTGATTGACAGTGTATGACAGGTGATTGACAGTGGTTATCGTTGCATAGCAGGTGATTGACAATTTATGACAGGTGATTGACAATGTATGCCAAACGGTTGACACCGCATAGTAGTTGATTGACAATGTATGACAAGTGATGGATACTGTGTGACAAGTGATTGACATTACATGGCAAGTGGTTGTTGTAGCAAAGAGAAAGAGTGGCTGCTTGTCTTGGATCAATGGGAGTTGGTGATGCACATTTTCCTTTCAGGGAGGAATGCTTGAATGGTTTGTTTGAGTGCAGCTCTACCAAGGTAAGCCTATGTTCATTGGTGATTGCTCATTATCTGTGTTTGTCTCCCCATGAAGTGACGTTGAGCAAATTTTATGGTTACATATGCACAGGAGCTGGAGCTGCACTTTACTGTAGGACATGCACTAGTCAGCGCTGCTCAGGGACTGGATTGTAGTGAAAGAAGAGACAAGTGGAGACAATCGGAGGAAGATTTTTGGTCTAATCATGTGATAAATAGTGAACACAACACTGTCACCTACCTCATGCACTCACTGCTCACTAAGTATATCTGCCATGTAAACCCTCACATCAAACAGGTGCCGTGACAAGCTCTCATTGTCTTCTACTGTATAATTGTCTTATTGATTTGTTTTTTCCCTATCACCTTCTTATGTGCATTGTCTTCTATGTGGTGTCAATAACATTTCACCCTCTGAGTGCCCCAAATAGTGTGTAAGAGAGAGACAGTAGGGGTTGATGCCAGCCTATATTTTCTGTAGGCTGCCTGTGTGTGGCTGCTGACAGCTATAAAGAAGTGCTCTAAGTTTGAGGAGGTGACAAGCAGATCAAGTGATATACAAGCAGCATTCATGAAGCTACTGACTGATAATGATGGTTGGTTGACCTAGTTGTTACACATAGGATGGCTTGTGCGCTGAGATATCAGACGAGCTGTGCATGTCTAGCTAGCTGCTGTAGTCTCTATGTTGATGTGTCTACTCTTAGATACCCAGTCTATGTAGCCTGTTATACCGACATTTGTAGAAATCACACAAGATATAGCATCCAAGGGCCTCGGTCTGATCTATGACAGCTGTGGTGCTGAACAGCAGAAACGTCTGATTGGTGACCTGGTGGGAACCCTCATGACTGGCAAGAGGTATTTCTGGCATTATGCCAACATATACGATGCAGCATGTTTCTGAGGGGTGTAACTCCTTCTCAGACTGGCTCGTTGTGTCCTCTGTAAAGCTTTATTGTAAAGTGATGTAAAACCAGACGCAATAGTTGTATCTGGTGTCTAGTGTTGTTGTTTTTATCGCTATATCCTCTTGCTGAACATTGAAGTGCGGAAAAGAAAAGTGGAGAGGTCAGTGGGGAGACAAAGCTATTCAGCGAAGGTAGTCTTGGCTCCACCCCTGAGGGGCAGGGCATGAACACTTACAGGGAGTTGTGTGCGATAGCCACAGATCTCAATCAACCAGATCTCATCTACAAGTTCCTTCATCTGGCCAGCCATCAAAGCATGTGGAACAGCCGCAAGGTAAGTGGAAATCTCTGTGGTCAGAAAGACATCAGTGTGTTATTGTTATAGTTAGACATCAGTGTGGTATTGTTATAGTAAGACATCAGTGTGTTATTGTTATAGTAAGACATCAGTGTGGTATTGTTATAGTAAGACATCAGTGTGGTATTGTTATAGTAAGACACCAGTGTGGTATTGTTATAGTAAGACATCAGTGTGGTATTGTTATAGTTAGACATCAGTGTGTTATTGTTATAGTAAGACATCAGTGTGGTATTGTTATAGTAAGACATCAGTGTGGTATTGTTATAGTAGGACATCAGTGTGGTATTGTTATGGTAAGACATCAGTGTGGTATTTTTATAGTAAGACATCAGTGTGGTATTGTTATAGTTAGACATCAGTGTGGTATTGTTATGGTAAGACATCAGTGTGGTATTGTTATAGTAAGATATCAGTGTGGTATTGTTATAGTAAGACATCAGTGTGGCATTTTTATAGTAAGACATCAGTGTGGTATTTTTATAGTAAGACATCAGTGTGGTATTGTTATGGTAAGACATCAGTGTGGTATTTTTATAGTAAGACATCAGTGTGGTATTTTTATAGTAAGACATCAGTGTGGTATTGTTATGGTAAGACATCAGTGTGGTATTGTGGTTATTCAGGGAGCTGCCTTCGGTTTTTCTACAATTGCCGCCCAGGCTGGCGAACAGCTCACTCCCTACATGGCACAGATAGTTCCTAGGCTATATAGATACACATTTGACCCAAATGTCAAAATACAGACAGCCATGCGTGGCATCTGGAATGCAGTAGTGAAGGAGTCAAAATCAACAGTGAGTTTTTATATAGTCTAATTCTAATATCCCTGTACTACATAGACCTGGTACTACATAGACCTGGTACTACATAGACCTGGTACTACATAGACCTGGTACTACATAGACCTGGTACTACATAGACCTGGTACTACATAGACCTGGTACTACATAGACCTGGTACTACATAGACCTGGTACTACATAGACCTGGTACTCTATAGACCTGGTACTCTATAGACCTGGTACTACATAGACCTGGTACTACATAGACCTGGTACTACATATACCTGGTACTACATAGACCTGGTACTACATAGACCTGGTACTACATAGACCTGGTACTACATAGACCTGGTACTACATAGACCTGGTACTACATAGACCTGGTACTACATAGACCTGGTACTACATAGACCTGGTACTACATAGACCTGGTACTACATAGACCTGGTACTACATAGACCTGGTACTACATAGACCTGGTACTACATAGACCTGGTACTACATAGACCTGGTACTCTATAGACCTGGTACTCTATAGACCTGGTACTCTATAGACCTGGTGTTTAGTGTAAGTACATTGACATCACATCAATTAGATATATGTACTATACCCTGATGTGTCAGTACCTACTTGCAGGTTGACAAATATCTGAAAGAGATAATGGAGGACTTGCTTAGCAACTTAACAAACAATCAGTGGAGAGTTCGGGAGTCGTGGTGAGTAGTATATATACTAGTGTATAACTGGTGTTAGTAGTATATATACTAGTGTATAACTGGTGTTAGTAGTATATATACTAGTGTATAACTGGTGTCAGTAGTATATATACTTGTGTATAACTGGTGTTAGTAGTATATATACTAGTATATAACTAGTGTCAGTAGTATATATACTAGTATATAACTGGTGTTAGTAGTATATATACTAGTGTATAACTGGTGTCAGTAGTATATATACTACTGTATAACTAGTGTTAGTAGTATATATACTAGTGTATAACTAGTGTTAGTAGTATATATACTAGTGTATAACTGGTGTTAGTAGTATATATACTACTGTATAACTAGTGTCAGTAGTATATATACTAGTGTATAACTAGTGTCAGTAGTATATATACTTGTGTATAACTAGTGTCAGTAGTATATATACTTGTGTATAACTGGTGTTAGTAGTATATATACTTGTGTATAACTAGTGTCAGTAGTATATATACTTGTGTATAACTAGTGTCAGTAGTATATATACTTGTATATAACTAGTGTCAGTAGTATATATACTACTGTATAACTAGTGTCAGTAGTATATATACTAGTGTATAACTAGTGTTAGTAGTATATATACTACTGTATAACTAGTGTCAGTAGTATATATACTAGTGTATAACTAGTGTCAGTAGTATATATACTACTGTATAACTAGTGTTAGTAGTATATATACTAGTGTATAACTGGTGTTAGTAGTATATATACTAGTGTATAACTGGTGTTAGTAGTATATATACTAGTATATAACTAGTGTCAGTAGTATATATACTAGTGTATAACTGGTGTTAGTAGTATATATACTAGTGTATAACTGGTGTTAGTAGTATATATACTAGTATATAACTAGTGTCAGTAGTATATATACTAGTGTATAACTGGTGTTAGTAGTATATATACTAGTGTATAACTAGTGTTAGTAGTATATATACTTGTGTATAACTGGTGTTAGTAGTATATATACTAGTATATAACTAGTGTCAGTAGTATATATACTACTGTATAACTAGTGTCAGTAGCGTATATACTAGTATATAACTAGTGTCAGTAGTATATATACTAGTGTATAACTGGTGTTAGTAGTATATATACTAGTGTATAACTGGTGTCAGTAGTATATATACTAGTGTATAACTAGTGTCAGTAGTATATATACTACTGTATAACTGGTGTCAGTAGTATATATACTAGTGTATAACTGGTGTTAGTAGTATATATACTAGTGTATAACTGGTGTCAGTAGTATATATACTAGTGTATAACTAGTGTTAGTAGTATATATACTAGTGTATAACTAGTGTTAGTAGTATATATACTTGTGTATAACTGGTGTTAGTAGTATATATACTAGTGTATAACTGGTGTCAGTAGTATATATACTTGTGTATAACTAGTGTTAGTAGTATATATACTAGTGTATAACTAGTGTCAGTAGTATATATACATTGTATGTTATCCACGTAGCTGTCTGGCGGTAAACGACCTGATAAGGGGTAGACAATTGGATGATGTAATTGATCAGCTGCCTACACTCTGGCACATGATGCTCAAGTTGTTGGATGATATCAAGGTAAGTAGGTGTCGGTTAGTGCTGTCAAGTAAAAACCCACCATTTTGTTTACTTCCTATGCTTGGGCTGCTGACTCTTTGACGCTTGAATGAGTCTCTGTGAGAGTGTTTGATTGTAATCTGAAAATTATGCGTTTTATATAGTAGCACTTACCCCAACTGTCTGCTGATTGGTTAGAATTGGTTTGTCTGGCTGCTGATTGGGTGGAATTGGTTTGTCTGGCTGCTGATTGGGTGGAATTGGTTTGTCTGGCTGATGATTGGGTAGAATTGGTTTGTCTGGCTGATGATTGGGTAGAATTCGTTTGTCTGGCTGCTGATTGGGTAGAATTTGTTTGTCTGGCTGTTGGTTTGTCTGGCTGTTGATTGGGTAGAATTCGTTTGTCTGGCTGCTGATTGGGTAGAATTTGTTTGTCTGGCTGTTGGTTTGTCTGGCTGTTGATTGGGTAGAATTCGTTTGTCTGGCTGCTGATTGGGTAGAATTCGTTTGTGTGGCTGCTGATTGGGTAGAATTCCTTTGTCTGGCTGCTGATTGGGTAGAATTGGTAAACCTGTTTGTTGAGTAGACTTTTCATCTAATAGGCCGCAGGTGAACTAACAGACCCTGTGCCTAGTCTAGCTTGCCTGTGCTCTTGTATGTATTTACTCACCAGTTGTTCACTCCCCAGGAGTCCACAAGAAATGCTGCCACTACAGCTTCCAAAACACTGAGTAGAGTCAGCATTAAGATATGTGATTTATCATATGGTAAAATAGGGGAGCAGGCACTGTCTCTCATACTTCCTGTATTGCTAGAGGAGGGTATTACTTCCACTGTGACCGAAGTGAGGGCACTCAGGTCTGTACTTGCCTTCACCACATAACTGTTATATGCAACAAGACAAAATAATTTATCACTCAAGCTTGACAATTATCACTTTGTTGTTAGCCTGGATACTCTGGTATCGATGAGTAAGAATGCGGGCAAGTTCCTAAAGCCTCACATTCACACTCTAGTGCCGATAATGTTAGAGTCATTGAGTGGGCTGGAAGAGCAGACCTTCAACTACTTAGCGCTACGCGTTGATGAGAATATACAACAAAAGTTGGACAAAGCCAGGGTAGCCGCCTCCAAGATGTCACCCATGATGGACAGCATCAACTTGGTGAGCCAATCCAGTGTTTCTTATTGTAAGCTGTTCAATCATTGGCTTTGTGTATGCTAGCCAATCATATGGCCCTGTGTATACTAGCCAATCATATGGCTCTGTGAGTGCTAGCCAATCATATGGCCCTGTGTATGCTAGCCAATCATATGACTCTGTATACTAGCCAATCATATGGCCCTGTGAATGCTAGCCAATCATATGGCCCTGTGTATGCTAGCCAATCATATGACTCTGTGTATACTAGCCAATCATATGGCCCTGTGAATGCTAGCCAATCATATGGCCCTGTGTATGCTAGCCAATCATATGACTCTGTGTATACTAGCCAATCATATGGCTCTGTGTATACTAGCCAATCATATGGCCCTGTGAATGCTAGCCAATCATATGACTCTGTGTATACTAGCCAATCATATGGCCCTGTGAATGTTAGCCAATCATATGGCTCTGTGTATACTAGCCAATCATATGGCCCTGTGAATGCTAGCCAATCGTATGGCCCTGTGAATGCTAGCCAATCATATGGCTCTGTGTATACTAGCCAATCATATGACTCTGTGCGTGCTAGCCAATCATATGGCCCTGTGAATGCTAGCCAATCATATGACTCTGTGCGTGCTAGCCAATTATATGGCTCTGTGTATACTAGCCAATCATATGACTCTATGCGTGCTAGCCAATCATATGACCCTGTGAATGCTAGCCAATTATATGGCTCTGTGTATACTAGCCAATCATATGACTCTATGCGTGCTAGCCAATCATATGACCCTGTGAATGCTAGCCAATCATATGGCCCTGTGAATGCTAGCCAATCATATGGCCCTATGAATGCTAGCCAATCATATGGCCCTGTGAATGCTAGCCAATCATATGGCCCTGTGAATGCTAGCCAATTATATGGCCCTGTGAATGTTAGCCAATCATATGGCCCTGTAAATGCTAGCCAATCATATGGCCCTGTGAATGCTAGCCAATCATATGGCCCTGTGAATGCTAGCCAATCATATGGCTCTGTGAATGCTAGCCAATCATATGGCTCTGTGAATGCTAGCCAATCATATGGCCCTGTGAATGCTAGCCAATCATATGGCTCTGTGAATGCTAGCCAACTATAATACGAAATCTGTAAAATACCCACTCGAATAGTTTTGTTTGTTGTATCAAAACAAATATTTGTACTTGTGCACGTCTATGTGTACTTACATACATGCTTGTACTTACACATATTTAAGCATGTACTCACACATATATATGCTCGTACTTATACATACTTACAGTGCATACGACAGGTAGATGAAGAAGTTTTACCCACTCTCATACCCAGACTCACTGAGCTCATAAAGAGCAGTATTGGTTTAGGTACCAAAGCTGGTATAGCCAGTGTTCTTAGCTCTCTTTGTCTTCATCTAGGACTGCAGGCTATGCAGCCCTTCGCTGGTGAGTACTACATTTACTACTCTTTATTTTTCCATCTCCAAAGTACGTAGATATGTACATATAAATAAGTAGATATGTACATATAAGTAAGTTGATATGTACATATAAGTAAGTTGATATGTACATATAAGTAAGTTGGTATTTATATGGTTGTAGGCAAGTGTATGACGGCGCTATTTAATGGACTGTCTGATAGAAATGCTACTGTAAGGAAACACTATGCCAACTGTTTAGCAACAATTTGTAAGATAGCAAAGGACTCCAGTGTGGAGAAACTGCTACAAAAGCTGCATACTTGGTACATGGATAAACAAGGTACACACAGTGTGCTTTGGAGTTGTCTGCTACTGCTCTGGTCTGACACCAGGACACAACTACTTGCATATAAATCAATGTGTAGGCTATCTGGTGCCCAGTGGTAATATTTTATTACAGTATAGACATAGGTATTGGTATTGATGTAGATGAAAACAAGGATGAGGTTTGTGGAGAAGTCCTGAAGTCAATGACTGATCTTTGTCCGGATACACTTGACAAACATAAGACACAAGTCTTACCTCTTGTCTTCCTTGCAATGCATAAATACAGCAAGCCATCCGACGGTAAGTCTTTTGGCTGCTTCTTCATAGCCATCTGCTGGTAAGTTTCACACCTAGCAGCTTATAGCCACCTGCTGGTGTGACACCTAGCAGCTTATGGCTACCTGCTGGTGTCACACCTAGCAGCTTATAGCTACCTGCTCGTAAGTCTCACACCTAGCAGCTTATAGCCACCTGCTTGTAAGTGCCACCCCTAGCTGTTTATAGCCACCTGCATGTTAGTGTCATCTTTCCCTAGCTGCTCATAGCCACCTGCTAGTGAGTGTCACAACTCAATGTTTATGGCCAGTTGCCATATGCTGCAGATGGTGGAGTTAG
This sequence comes from Cryptosula pallasiana, assembly GCA_945261195.1. Lineage (NCBI taxonomy): Eukaryota > Metazoa > Bryozoa > Gymnolaemata > Cheilostomatida > Cryptosulidae > Cryptosula > Cryptosula pallasiana. Next base: position 42,772,867 of record OX183137.1, read on the forward strand.
ACCTGGTGCAACTGACTCGGTCAATATATGGAAGGATATTTGGGCGGAAGTGTCCATAGGCACTGACAGTGCAGTGAGGCTATACACTGATGAGTTTATCACTATCACAGACACAGCACTACAGTCTAGCTCTTGGACCATGAAGGTATTATTACTCACTCTTTTATGTTACTCTGCGCACCGTGGCATGATGCTGTTTGTTTACATATGGTAATGTACCAGGCCAAGTTTCTTTGCCTTCCTCTGTGATGAGTATGTCAGCGCACAATGCTGCCATTAAATGTTGTGTCTATGTCTATCATTCAACTTTTGATTCTGCACCCATAGGCTCAAGGAGCTGCTGCAATGGGTACTATTGCAAAGTCAGCCGGAGAGAACATGAGCATTGGGCATCTGCGTAAACTTGTTTCTACACTTTTGTCTGGTCTCTCTGGCCGAACGTGGGGAGGAAAGGTAAGTCTGCCATCTTATGTGTGTCATGTTACAATATGTGTACTTTAGTCTGTGTGTACTGTAGTGTGTGTGTACTGTAGTGTGTGTGTACTGTAGTGTGTGTGTACTGTAGTGTGTGTGTACTGTAGTGTGTGTGTACTGTAGTGTGTTTATTGTGGGGTGTACTGTGGTGTGCGCACTGTAGTTTGTGTACTGTAGTGTGTGTACTGTAGTGTGTGTCCTGTAGTGGGTGTACTGTGGTGTGTTTACTGTGGTGTGTGTATTGTAGTGTGTGTACTGTGGTGTGCGTATTGTAGTGTGTGTACGGTGATATGTCTGCTGAAGCCTGTTCGTTGTATTGTGTGGGCTGTAGTGTGTATACGGTAATGAGTGTGTACTGTCGAGTGTGTGTACAACATGCAGTATACAAGGTACTGTTATATGCAGGATGCATTGCTAGCTGCCATTGCTGATGTTGTACAGACTTGCTCAGCCTCCATCCACTCATCCAACATTAGCTCTGGTGACATCATAACATCCTGCCTTAGAGAGGCCAACAAGGATTCCATTAGGTACAAGGTAAGTCACTATTTATTTTTCTCCACCCTTTTTTGTCCTCTCCATCCTTTCTCTATCTCATCCTTTCTATCCTTTCTCTATCTCACCCTCTCCTTCCTTTCTCTATCTCATCCTCTCTACCCTTTCTCTATCTCATCCTCTCCTTCTTTTCTCAATCTCATCCTCTCTACCCTTTCTCTATCTCATCCTCTCTATCCTTTCTCTATCTCATCCTCTCCTTCATTTCTCTATCTCACCCTCGCCTTCCTTTCTCTATCTCATCCTCTCCATCCTTTCTCTATCTCACCCTCTCCTTCCTTTCTCTATCTCATCCTCTCCATCCTTTCTCTATCTCATCCCCTCCATCCTTTCTCTATCTCATCCTCTCCATCCTTTCTCTGTCTCATCCTTTTCTTCCTTTCTCTGTCTCATCCTCTCTACCCTTTCTCTATCTCATCCTCTCCATCCTTGCTCAATCTCATCCTCTCTACCCTTTCTCTATCTCATCCTCTCTACCCTTTCTCTATCTCATCCTCACCATCCTTTCTCTATCTCATCCTCTCTATCCTTTCTCTGTCTCATCCTCTTTACCCTTTCTCTATCTCATCCTCTCCATCTTTTCTCTATCTCATCCTCTCTACCCTTTCTCTGTCTCATCCTCTCCATCCTTTCTCTATCTCATCCTCTCCATCCTTTCTCAATCTCATCCTCTCCTTCCTTTCTGTATCTCATCCTCTATCCTTTCTCTATCTCATCCCCTCCATCCTTTCTCTATCTCATCCTCTCCATCCTTTCTCTGTCTCATCCTTTTCTTCCTTTCTCTGTCTCATCCTCTCTACCCTTTCTCTATCTCATCCTCTCCATCATTGCTCAATCTCATCCTCTCTACCCTTTCTCTATCTCATCCTCTCTACCCTTTCTCTATCTCATCCTCACCATCTTTTCTCTATCTCATCCTCTCTATCCTTTCTCTGTCTCATCCTCTATCTTTTCTCTGTCTCATCCTCTTTACCCTTTCTCTATCTCATCCTCTCCATCTTTTCTCTATCTCATCCTCTCTACCCTTTCTCTGTCTCATCCTCTCCATCCTTTCTCTATCTCATCCTCTCCATCCTTTCTCAATCTCATCCTCTCCTTCCTTTCTGTATCTCATCCTCTATCCTTTCTCTATCTCATCCCCTCCATCCTTTCTCTATCTCATCCTCTCCATCCTTTCTCTGTCTCATCCTTTTCTTCCTTTCTCTGTCTCATCCTCTCTACCCTTTCTCTATCTCATCCTCTCCATCATTGCTCAATCTCATCCTCTCTACCCTTTCTCTATCTCATCCTCTCTACCCTTTCTCTATCTCATCCTCACCATCCTTTCTCTATCTCATCCTCTCTATCCTTTCTCTGTCTCATCCTCTATCTTTTCTCTGTCTCATCCTCTCTACCCTTTCTCTATCTCATCCTCTCCATCTTTTCTCTATCTCATCCTCTCTACCCTTTCTCTGTCTCATCCTCTCCATCCTTTTTCTATCTCATCCTCTCCATCCTTTCTCAATCTCATCCTCTCCTTCCTTTCTGTATCTCATCCTCTATCCTTTCTCTATCTCATCCTCTCCATCCTTTTTCTATCTCATCATCTCCATCCTTTCTCTATCTCATCCTCTCCATCCTTTCTCTATCTCATCCTCTCCTTCCTTTCTCTGTCTCATCCTCTCCTTCCTTTCTCTATCTCATCCTCTATCCTTTCTCTATCTCATCCTCTCCATCCTTTCTCATCTCATCCTCTCTACCCTTTCTCTATCTCATCCTCTCCATCCTTTCTCTGTCTCATCCTCTCCTTCCTTTCTCTGTCTCACCCTCTCCATCCTTTCTCTATCTCATCCTCTCTACCCTTTCTCTATCTCATCCTCTCCTTCCTTTCTCTATCTCATCCTCTCCTTCCTTTCTCTGTCTCATCCTCTCTTCCCTTTCTCTGTCTCATCCTCTCCATCCTTTCTCTGTCTCATCCTCTCTACCCTTTCTCTATCTCATCCTCTCCATCCTTTCTCTATCTCATCCTCTCCATCCTTTCTCATCTCATCCTCTCCTTCCTTTCTCTATCTCATCCTTTCTACCCTTTCTCTGTCTCATCCTCTCCATCCTTTCTCTATCTCATCCTTTCCGCCTTTTCTTTATCTCATCATCCCCACCCTTTCACTATCTCATCTCTCCACCCTTTGTCTTCCCTTGTTCTCTCCACCCTTCCTGTTCTTTTTCCTTTCTGCTCGTTTTCCCCCCTTACAGTTATATTTTTCAATTCTTTTGCTATTATATTGCTAGTACCATTTCATATTTTGACTGGAATACATAACAAATACAATACTACATAGTTGTACTGGAGATATAATTGACCATTGCTACCAACCAGATGAGTAGTAGTGTACGGGTCTGTTATATATTACATCATGTATTAGTTATACATATCATTCTATTATTTGTTCTCTATGTTGTTTCATTTGTCGACAATTTTAGATACCTGCTGTCACTTGTCTAAGTAAAGTATTGGACTCACTCAAGGCAGACAGGTACAAAGAGCTCTACAGTGTAGTACTGCCATATCTTGTGATGGACAAGCATGAGGATGAAGAAGTCAGTGCCCAGTTACTGATACAAATGAGAGAGTGTGGGTTCCGTGCATTGGGGCTTGGATGGCCATCTGAACTCTCTACCCAGAGTATGTATGCCTTGCCAGTTTATTTGTGTTACGTTGCATAACTCAAGCAATTATATAACTCAAGTAACGACGAAACTCGAACAACTGTATAACTCGCACAACTATATTACTTTCATTGTCATTTGTTGAACACAAGCAAATATGCAACCGACGCAACCAAATGACTCAAGCAACTATAATTCACACCACTGTGTAACTCAAACCATCTTATTATTCAAACAAGTACATAACAAAGGTGACTGTGGCACTAAACAAATGTATAACACAAACATTCAGAAGGACTTGACTGGTGGATAAGTTGAACCTTCTTATGTAGTTCCAAAGTCTCATATTTCAAAAGCTTTACCTCTCATAAATCTAATACTTCTATTTAAGCACACAATCATTACATGAACTCAATCTCTGGCTCCGGTCCAAATACACGGCATCAATCTCGTGCCCATCCAGTTGACTGCCCTGCTTAGACTCGATGGTGTTACTCTGTTGGAGTTGTCATCTCGTGAGCCCTTCATATAAGCTGCGACTGATTGGTCATCTTTAGTGGTTTCTACATCATATACTTGTTTTGACTTGTCTACAGCCGTCGTGATTGGCTTGTCCTGTGCTTGTTGGCTGTTGATTGGTTCACCTGGTGCATTGGGTGGATTGTAGGGAGCTAGCTCTCTGCTGACAATAGCCTTGACCAGCTCACTGACACTCTCTGCTTGTGCTAGTATGTGACAGTGACAGTCAGGTGGGCTCTCCGTGTCTGCAATAGTGTACAGTAGTGGTGTACAGTAGTGGTGTACAGTAGGGGTGTACAGTAGTGGTGTACAGCAGTGGTGTACAGTAGTGGTGTACAGTAGGGGTGTACAGTAGGGGTGTACAGTAGTGGTGTACAGTAGTGGTGTACAGTAGTGGTGTACAGTAGTGGTGTACAGTTGTGGTGTACAGTAGTGGTGTACAGTAGTGGTGTACAGTAGTGGTGTACAGTAGTGGTGTACAGTAGTGGTGTACAGTAGTGGTGTACAGTAGTGGTGTACAGTAGTGGTGTACAGTAGTGGTGTACAGTAGGGGTGTACAGTAGTGGTGTACAGTAGTGGTGTACAGTAGTGGTGTACAGCAGTGGTGTACAGTAGTGGTGTACAGTTGTGGTGTACAGTAGTGGTGTACAGTAGGGGTGTACAGTAGTGGTGTACAGTAGTGGTGTACAGTAGGGGTGTACAGTAGTGGTGTACAGTTGTGGTGTACAGTAGTGGTGTGTACAGTAGTGGTGTACAGTAGTGGTGTACAGTAGTAGTGTACAGTAGTGGTGTACAGTAGGGGTGTACAGTAGTGGTGTACAGTAGTGGTGTACAGTAGTGGTGTACAGTAGGGGTGTACAGTAGTGGTGTACAGTAGTGGTGTACAGTAGTAGTGTACAGTAGTGGTGTACAGTAGTGGTGTACAGTAGTGGTGTACAGTAGTGGTGTACAGTAGGGGTGTACAGTAAGGGTGTACAGTAGTGGTGCACAGTAGTGGTGCACAGTAGTGGTGTACAGTAGTGGTGTGTACAGTAGTGGTGTACAGTAGTGGTGTACAGTAGTGGTGTACAGTAGTGGTGTACAGTAGTGGTGTACAGTAGTAGTGTACAGTAGTGGTGTACAGTAGTGGTGTACAGTAGTGGTGTACAGTAGGGGTGTACAGTAGTGGTGTACAGTAGGGGTGTACAGTAGTGGTGTACAGTAGTGGTGTACAGTAGTGGTGTACAGTAGGGGTGTACAGTAGTGGTGTACAGCAGTGGTGTACAGTTGTGGTGTACAGTAGTGGTGCACAGTAGTGGTGTACAGTAGTGGTGTACAGTAGTGGTGTACAGTTGTGGTGTACAGTAGTGGTGCACAGTAGTGGTGCACAGTAGTGGTGTACAGTAGTGGTGTGTACAGTAGTGGTGTACAGTAGTGGTGTACAGTAGTGGTGTACAGTAGGGGTGTACAGTAGTGGTGTACAGTAGTGGTGTACAGTAGTAGTGTACAGTAGTGGTGTACAGTAGTAGTGTACAGTAGTGGTGTACAGTAGTGGTGTACAGTAGTGGTGTACAGTTGTGGTGTACAGTAGTGGTGCACAGTAGTGGTGCACAGTAGTGGTGTACAGTAGTGGTGTGTACAGTAGTGGTGTACAGTAGTGGTGTACAGTAGTGGTGTACAGTAGGGGTGTACAGTAGTGGTGTACAGTAGTGGTGTACAGTAGTAGTGTACAGTAGTGGTGTACAGTAGTGGTGTACAGTAGTGGTGTACAGTAGTAGTGTACAGTAGTAGTGTACAGTAGTAGTGTACAGTAGTGGTGTACAGTAGTGGTGTACAGTAGGGGTGTGTACAGTAGTAGTGTACAGTAGTGGTGTACAGCAGTGGTGTACAGTAGTGGTGTACAGTAGTGGTGTACAGTTGTGGTGTACAGTAGTGGTGTACAGTAGTGGTGTACAGTAGTGGTGTACAGTAGTGGTGTACAGTAGCAGTGTACAGTAGTGGTGTACAGTAGTGGTGTACAGTAGTGGTGTACAGTAGGGGTGTACAGTAGTGGTGTACAGTAGTGGTGTACAGTAGTAGTGTACAGTAGTGGTGTACAGTAGTGGTGTACAGTAGGGGTGTGTACAGTAGTAGTGTACAGTAGTAGTGTACAGTAGTGGTGTACAGTAGTGGTGTACAGTAGGGGTGTGTACAGTAGTAGTGTACAGTAGTGGTGTACAGTAGTGGTGTACAGTAGTGGTGTACAGCAGTGGTGTACAGTAGTGGTGTACAGTAGTGGTGTACAGTTGTGGTGTACAGTAGTGGTGTACAGTAGTGGTGTACAGTAGTGGTGTACAGTAGGGGTGTACAGTAGGGGTGTACAGTAGGGGTGTACAGTAGTGGTGTACAGTAGCAGTGTACAGTAGCGGTGTACAGTAGTGGTGTACAGTAGGGGTGTACAGTAGTGGTGTACAGTAGTGGTGTACAGTAGTGGTGTACAGTAGGGGTGTACAGTAGTGGTGTACAGTAGTGGTGTACAGTAGTAGTGTACAGTAGTGGTGTACAGTAGTGGTGTACAGTAGTGGTGTACAGTAGTAGTGTACAGTAGTAGTGTACAGTAGTGGTGTACAGTAGTGGTGTACAGTAGGGGTGTGTACAGTAGTAGTGTACAGTAGTGGTGTACAGTAGTGGTGTACAGTAGTGGTGTACAGCAGTGGTGTACAGTAGTGGTGTACAGTAGTGGTGTACAGTTGTGGTGTACAGTAGTGGTGTACAGTAGTGGTGTACAGTAGTGGTGTACAGTAGGGGTGTACAGTAGGGGTGTACAGTAGGGGTGTACAGTAGTGGTGTACAGTAGCAGTGTACAGTAGTGGTGTACAGTAGTGGTGTACAGTAGTGGTGTACAGCAGTGGTGTACAGTAGTGGTGTACAGCAGTGGTGTACAGTAGTAGTGTACAGTAGTGGTGTACAGTAGTAGTGTACAGTAGTGGTGTACAGTAGTGGTGTACAGTAGTGGTGTACAGTAGGGGTGTACAGTAGTGGTGTACAGTAGTGGTGTACAGTAGTGGTGTACAGTAGGGGTGTACAGCAGTAGTGTACAGTAGTGGTGTACAGTAGTGGTGTACAGTAGTGGTGTACAGTAGTGGTGTACAGTAGGGGTGTACAGTAGTGGTGTACAGTAGTGGTGTACAGTAGTGGTGTACAGTTGTGGTGTACAGTAGTGGTGTACAGTAGTGGTGTACAGTAGTGGTGTACAGTGATGGTGTACACTAGTGGTGTACAGCAGTGGTGTACAGTAGGGGTGTGTACAGTAGTGGTGTACAGTAGTGGTGTACAGTAGTGGTGTACAGTAGTAGTGTACAGTAGTGGTGTACAGTAGTGGTGTACAGCAGTGGTGTACAGTAACATGTGCAGTGTGTTTAGAGTATGTATAATGTGTATACAGTGTGTACAGCAGACACGATATAGAAGGGACTGTTCACTAGCTCGTATACAACATTCACAAACTTATCACGCTCTAGCCCCCATTATCTCAGCCCAAACGCATTCTACCAAGTATCAGTATCCTATCTGCCATTATGTTTTATTGAAATTTATTTTCAATCTCCCACAATTTTGATACTTTTTATTTAGTGAAATATATTTTTCCTTTACTCCTTTATTTAGAATGTATTTGTATTCTAATCTTGTATTTGTAGTAAGTGACAGCATGATGAAGGGAAGTCTATATTAATATCAATAATAGCAATGATAATTACTGCAATAATATCGACAACAATAATATTGATAACAATAATAACGATAACAATTATAGCAATAACAATAATACTAATAATGATAAGTTTTAGCGTGCTCTGTATAATATTAGTACCTTCGGTGTCTCCTCTCTCTTCCACTTCTCCTGCCTCCTTACTCCCTCTCTCCCTCCCCTTCCCACTTTCTCTCTTTTGCTCAATTGTTGAAGCCAGCCTATAATTTGGATTGCTCTCTGGTTTCACTGATCAGTGAGCATATATACAGTATCTTATATATCTGTACATACCTGATGCCAAGGTGCTAAGGCTTGACAGAGATGATGATATACTGAGGCTGTAGTGACCTGACAGCGCCCTTGAGCGTTCCTTCATAGCTCATAATATTATTTTATTGCTGACTCGGAGCAGGTGCACTTGCAAGTGACTGACTATCCCATTGATCACACCTTGAGTGCACATACAATGGGCCCTTGTGTATGGGCCGCCTTCTACTTGTTTTTCGTTCTATTTGCTGCAACTGATTATGCTCCATAGTGAGATCTACTGAGTAATGGTATCATCAATATCAGTATCTCTACTTTGAGGAATGTAATTTTAGGTTGTTATAGTGAGTCCCTCTAGGCATGAGTATCAGCCATTTCATATTCCTTGTAATTGCTAAACCTTGTCGACTCCAATGTATGGCTTTGTTGTTACACACCCACTTCTTTCTAGTAGGCTTGGTTAGTGTAATTGAGTATTTGCTATACATTTGGTGCTGTATAATCCGTTAGCATTCTCTTCAGTTTGTTGCTTACTCATGCTTCTGTAATGTTGTCTCCATTGGTTCACTTTTTTATTGCCTTTTTCTGTTACTGCCTGCTGTCAACATCCCATGTTTATCTGGCGTTACCTAAATGTTAGCAACCCTAACCATTTTGTTATCGTATATGCATTTTCTGATTACTGTACAAATCTGTGATGGGAAATGATTTTTGTCACTCGGATATGAACTGTTGTCACTCAACTACCAACTGTTGTCACTCTACTACCAACTGTTGTCAATCACCTGCCAACTCCTGTCACTCAACTGTCACCTCTTGTCACTACACTGCAAACTCCTGTCAATTACCTGCCAACTTTTGTCAATCACCTGCCAACTCCTGTCACTCAACTACACAGTGCTGTCACTGTTCTACCATTTCTTGTCACTCATACCAACTGTTGTCACTCACCTGCCACCCACTGCCATTATCAATAAGACCTCCCAGCCTACCATACTTTATTACAGATGATTGTATCGTTGACACTACCAGGCTTCTCTTATCAAGAATTGCTCAAGTCACATGGAGAGAACAACTGTCCATCTGGAACTCTCTTCATTCCATTATTAAAAGGTAATTTATCTTCCAATTTTTTTTTGAAATTCTAGAGTGCACTAAATATGTTTATAGCTAAAACAAAACATCACATTTGTTATTAAAGCACTGTGTTAACAGATCGTTTGATTGAATGAGTTGGTTAGGTAATCTGTACTACCAACAGTGGTATGTTCATGTGTGTGGGAAGTTATGTCCCCTCTGTCACCATTAATAGTAAGTAGTAAGAGACACCCATAATGATTTGTACACTCATCTTCTATAGATCTCAACTTTGTGCCATCAAGGGAACAGAGGATAGCCCGTGGTCTCTAAATGCTTTTACTGATCAACTTATTGAGACCGCTATTTTGTCAGCCCGTAAGTTTGTTCTGGTTTGGTTTGACTCATCACATTGCCGGTGATGGACATATACCTTGAGTGTAGTAGGTAGCAGTTTCTATTGGGTGTATGTTACAAAATATAGTATGTTATGTTATACACTGTGTACGGTATGTAATACACTGTGTACGGTATGTAATACACTGTGTACGGTATGTAATACCCTGTGTAAGGTGTGTAATACACTGTGTACAGTATGTAATACACTGTGTACAGTATGTAATACACTGTGTACAGTATGTAATACACTGTGTACAATATGTAATACACTGTGTACAGTATGTAATACACTGTGTACGGTATGTAATACCCTGTGTATGGTATGTAATACACTGTGTACAGTATGTAACGCACTGTGTGCAGTTTGTTATACACGGTGTACAACATGTTATACATTTTGTACAGTTTGTTGTCTGTGTTTAAACTAGTCAATAGTAGAGCTGTTTTCTCCTTACAGGTGAGAGTAAGTACTCGTCCATCAGAGAGGCTGCTTGTAATTGTATGGAACTCATTCTATGCTCTTTAGCAGGTTAGTGATAGAAGACAACTCAGACCTTGATGACAATACTTCATTCATTTTGCTGACTAAAACGTGCATTATGCACCAACTTGTAGAGTTGTCTTCTTACGTAGTATTTATCTTGGTAGACATTCCTCCGGTAGTCAAAACCATTTTTGTATAGTGTGCTGCAGTTTTTTCTTTCAATCATTCAATATTTTAGACTGATAGTCATTTAGTTTTCTTTGTAAGTGCTGTACTAATTGTTAGCTATGTTAACGTGTGTTGTGGTGGGGCGTCTAATAACCCTCCCCTTTACTTAATGTTATAGCTACTGCTTGTAGAGTGTGAAGGCATACCTTCAATAACATCCAAAGGTCAAATATCTCAATACATCGCTGATGCTGCACAGGGTGATTCAAGTCTAGAAGTGAAAAAAGTGGCCGAGCAGATACAGAAAATGTTACAATAGACATAGAGACTGCACAGGTGTTGAGTCAAACAGTGCAGAGTGACAGATGCTAGCAATATGTGATCTAAACAAGGGGCTTTTACAATAGTACTGATGCTGAAGTTGCCTCCCCTTGCATAGAAGACCCAAGACCCATAACTGCTAGTTATTATAGTGGCTGGCTCACTGTTCCTACTGGAGGAAAGTAGTGAAATATTCCAGTATAATTCTATAGCAGATGCTGCCAACTACCTCCTGCTGCCGGCTGCTGACTTAGGCAGCCACTGATTTATTCTCCCTTTTGATTACAAAAATCATTAACAGATTATTGTATTTTGTACAAACTTTAAATACAAATATTTCCTTGCACTGTTAATGCAATACATTCATCTCAACAAGGTCTTGGCCGCAGTCTTATAGACTTTGCTATATTTGAGTTTGTTATCCACTAAGTAACAATGGTATAATATCTATGTCTATGTACACATAAGTCTATGACTTGCTGTCATAGTCAACAGACCCAGCCAAAACAGCTTGTAGTTTGTAAGTTACCTCTCAAGTACGCATCTAATTGTAATACATATTTAGTATTTTCAGTTATTTCTATTTCTGGTAACATTCCAGTACTGAGCCACTTCTGCTGCTACCAGAGCCTCATTGTGCAGGTTGCTACTACGATTGTCGGCATCAGCATTTCTACCATGATTACTGCTTGTGTCTCTGGCCACACTGTGGTTGCTGCCGCGTCCCATTACACCTGAATTTGCATCTGTTGCAACACTGCGGATGCTCATAGCCTCAGCGCCACCAGCATTACTGGTGTCGTCAGGTATCCCGTTCATGCTGTCTGCACCTGTAAGTTGTTGCGGGTTGCCATCCTCTATGTTATCATATCGCTTGCTGACGTCTCCCTTGCTTCTTTTAGCTACTGGCTTTCGTTTGCTTCTTCTCAGCGGAGAGAAGCCTTCTCGGTTCTTCTTTGATGAAGACTTCTCATCTCTGTTTTGGCATGGCAACTTCCTGTAACACAGAGATTGTTTGTTGTAGGTAAAGTTGTACATATGATCTATTGCATCTCGCTGGCAATATTTTTCAATGTAATGGCAAAAGAGAGTGACTTGTGTGGTCTCCTCTTGTACTAATCTAATGTGTGCAGTCTGTAGCATAGACACCTGACTAGTATGATTAAATAATGGAGCTGTTAAAACATACTGTTGGAAGTCTAAGAGCACAGTTTTAGCTAAACATCTAATTGGTGTAAACTACAAGGTTATATCCTTGAGTGCAACCAGCAATCCAGTCATTATGTGCACCATTTACTTCTGCTGATTACATCTATGGCTTACCAGCTATCTCATAGCTTATCCGTCATCTACCCACGTAACAGTGCTACATCAAACTATCCGCTTCTAGTGCAAAATGTTACTGTATTTTTGGCTCTATGCCATCAGCTAATTACTAAGTAATTTATTGCTTGTTCTGACCAATTGTACTACAATGTAGTAGATGTGCACTGATGCTGGCACGGGAAACCTGAGGTCATGACCCTTGTTTGTAAGCAAAGAGAGCAGTTGTGAGACTTCGATTTTTGCACTGATGGATGTTACAAACTGGAAAAGATATTTATAAAACCGAAGTAGAAAAATTATTATTCTGGCAGCACCTCTATTTATCATTATGTAAATGCTGCCACAGCAACCCCTGTGTCAGCACACCGCAGTTGTCTATCATGCTAATTGACTAACACTCGTAATTCATTCAGCTAGCTTCCTGGCATTATGTCTTTACCAACAATGAGTTTGTCTATAGAATAGCTACTACCATACCACATTAGCATACACAGGTGATAATGAAGAGAACACAAATATCTTACCTTAAACAGAAGAGACCGAGGAGGATTATCAGAATCACTAAGACTAGTATAACAGCTATAATAATACCAGCAAGCCTAGCCTTAGAATCTGCAATGAAAGTTGTTTATATATTATAAACTGATGCAAGCTGTACAAATTGTGGTACACATTCTACACGTGGTTATACACACTATGCTATGTTACATAACCACAATAAGTATAGGTATATGATTTACCTGGACAAGACAACAGCTCATCTGTAGAATGGTCCCAATAATACTCAAAAACATTGTGTCTGCGTTTGCATAACACGAGCATTTCCTTATTCGTTGTCTTCCAGATTTTTGAACCATCTTGACACGTGACCTAGCAACATTGATGGTGAGTTGGTTAATGTGTACTGTGAACTGTTAGTATATGAGTTAGTGTGTGTTGTTAGATCATGTTCAATTTTTTTTACTTTTGCTAAAAATATAAAGTCTCACAAATGTTCGTGCGTTTTTAAGGTCACTACATAAGATTGTGAGAGAGAACTCAAGGCATGTTCTACCAGTGAGCCTTTCTCCAGGATGAAAGTTTTACTCATCTTTCTCATTATGCCAATCTTTCACGACCTTCAAAAAGATCGAAATATTGTCGAACCAAGGAGTAACTCTAGAATTGTCCCAATCTTTAAAAAAAGGTTGATTTAACAGTAGTGAGTCGACCCTTTTCTTATCATGCAAGCAGGACTGACCTAACTATAGCTTTCTACTCACTGAAATCTCAAGAGCAAGAGATAAAACGGGAATGGTTACAATTATTATTATTTATTGATATTTGATTGAAATGAAGCTAGTCGGAAGTACAAATATTTATAAGCATAGTTTCTTCATATTTATCAGCTGAAACATATAATAAAACACCCACATACTGTAATTATTATTATTAAATATGATCCTTTTTATTATTATACATAGCATCTGTAGGTACTGTGGGAGATTTTTGTGCTCAAGACGATCAGAGCCCCCACCCCCACCCACCCTTTGCATTAGATTCCCCGTACACTTCTTCCCCCATCCCCCAGTGCCAGTTTTATATTGACCCGGGATTTTCCCTTTATGCTATATACAAGCTACCCCGGTTAAGGATACCGGGTCTTATCCCGAGCCTGTGTTGACCTTGGGTCCCACATATAAGGCATAGAGGACCTATACCGGGTTATTCCGGGCCAGTATCCAAGCCTAACCAACAAAGATGGCTGGAAAAGATAGCCTGGAACCCAGAGGATTGAATGACTACCAATAGACGATGAAAGCAGAAGCTGAAGAGTGCAGAAACAAAGACAGAGGAACCAAGAGCACCATATAAGGACTGGCTACTTCCACCACCCTTGAGAGTGGCAGGAAAGCAAGCAGGAGCTTCTTTGCCACGTGCAAGTGTTGTGATTGGACCTCATTGTTTTCATGTATTGTGTTATATATTTTGATTTGTGCCTTACTTGTTTTATTGTGTATCATTAGCTCACCCTCAATAAAGGGGGGGGGGGGGTGTGTTTTCCTGATGTCCTCCTATAAAAGGAGCTGCTGTGAGTAGACAGAAGTCTTGTGGACTTTGTACAGTACTTATTTTGTATTGCCAGACAGATTTGTGCAATAAAGCATTTATCTCTGAACCTTGGTGTAGTGTGTCTGGGTCGTGGACCCCGTTGAGTTGTCAGAGTCTATTTGGAGTAGATCCCGGGGGTTTAGAGTAGAGAGGAGTGTGTACAAGGAGTGTACACAGAGTGTATGCTGTTGTGTCGGTGGTAAAGGACACAAATCTTCTACAGTAGTCTTTGCTCAGTGTTTTTATAGATCAAGTTTGAAGTGATTGTCTCCACCACAGCACATGCAAGTGAATGAATGTCTTAACGTGTTATAATGCTGACACGCGTGGTACATGATGCTGTCGGACCTCTCTATGGAAAAGGGCTCTATATTGATCAATAAATAACGAATCACTATTCAATAATAATGGAAGGATTATCGATTTACTTAACCATAACTCGACTTAAAACAAAATCAGAGAGTGCAAGTTTGTGCTTGCTATAACTTCACGCTACAGAATGACACATGTTATGGGATGGGTTGGTGCTGGCAGTATCCGTACCCATCAGTGCACAAAGTAGATAGGAAGAGTGATATGGTACTTGTAATAAACCAGGCTCACTACTCTGAGTAGCCTTAAAACCTACCTTTACTGTATAGACTTCAGTCTCTGGTAATAGCCTCTGTTCACCTACTATCTCTACTACAACACCTTTCCCCGTCACCAAAGTCTTAGAGGGGCAACCAAAGGCTACAACAGATGGTAAGAGATGCAGCCAGTTAGAGTTGGGTTAATTTGAGTTGCAAAACTATTACTAAAAACAGTAACTTGTAAAAATTATCTGTATAGAGGTATAGATATAGAAACCTATGTATAGAGATTTACATATAAAAGTTCACATTTAAAGCTTTATGTATAAAAGTTTATGTATAGAAGTCTATGTATAAAGATCTGTGTAAAGAGCTATATGTATAGAGATCTATGTATAAAGATATATGTATGTATGGGAATGTATGTATAGAGATATATGTATAGATATATATATTATAGAAGTCGATGTATAGAAGTCTCTGTATAGAAGTCTATGTATAGAAGTCTCTGTATAGAAGTCTCTCTATAGAAGTCTCTGTATAGAAGTCTCTGTATAGAAGTCAAAGTCTAAAGTCATGATCTGTACACACCTCTCAAAGAGATCTGCGCCATGCTCTCAGGTTTTCCATTAGAATAAAGAGAAGTGAACTGCACAGTTGTCCAAGAGCTCTTTGATACAAGCACATCCTTGCTTGCTGGCAGGTCTGGCCTGATACACGTCTCATCCACTTTGTAAGAGTCACAGCTGTCACAGGCTACAAGAGCACCACAATAGTATATGCTTGTTACATAATAGCTTCTTTGTAACTGCAGTTATTGAGATTTTTAAAAAAGACTTCAAGCGACTTACTTGAGCAGAAGTCTCTCTCAAGCTGGTATGTTTCACCTGTGCTGACCATAATTCTTTGTCCTTCCTGTGCCCTAACGAGCACTGAACAGTTCATATGCTGTTTATATGTGTTACAGCTCTCTGCCGCATCTTGAGGAGTTATTAATTTAAGAGGAAAAAAATCGATCAGATGGAGCACACTGTCAGCCATCATTGCCTCACATATGTTTCTGGAGAAACCTATTTGCTCGTAACACTCTACAACAAAGATAGTTTATAAATCTTTATTTGATAAAACACTTGCTGACTTGAAGAATGCAATGCACGTTGATCTTTGCGACCTGTTTAACCTGCACGTTTGGTTTGCAGCCATGTTAGCCATGTATGCTACCTGTTACATTACATACATTCATAGCAGAATATACGTGCTGAGTACTCGTGTACAGAAATGCAACTTTTACCTTTGATAACTCTATCGATAGATATATCTAATAACGTAGAGCAAAAAGTAACAAAAATATTTTCTAAAAAATGTGAACCTGATGAAAAACTTACCAGGAAGACTGTCAGCGTCTGACAGCTCTACAGCTACAAGTGCAATCAGTAATCTCATCCAATGAGACATTGCTGCCTCGCTGACCTTGTTAACAAACAAACAAACAACTGTTCAGCAGCTGACAGAAGGTTTACTCTGCTCCTGAGAGGTATCTGCCGTGATTTATAGCCAAAGCACCAACAGTACAATGAGACAGCAGCTCTACGGTGAGTAAGTCATCAACATGCGCTGTTGACTGACAAGGAAGGTGCATGTTGTATATCTCATCATAATCAGCATACAGAAGGGATACTTAATGTCTTTTTATCATACGCTGTCTGACTCACTTCCCCACCAATGACATGACATCAGCCATGCTACAATAGAGTTTTCACAGCATTACAATAGAGCTACCAATGAATAAATTGTTGTAGCTAGCTTATTCAGCTAGTATATAAATGCTAGTATACTGTGACGCACACTTTCCACACAAACTCTGAGTTGCTGCGTTGTAAAATAAATCGGCTGCTGCTCATATTGTCTAAATTTTTAAACATAATGCATCGGGTTTTTTTCATTGTTTTTATATTTACAATAACAGTGTTTTGCAAATAAGTAATTTTTATTTAGAAAAATTTCTTTTATCAAGGTTTATAATTGTTCGTTTGATAAAAACAGATTACAGACTGTTTTCTTGCAACCAAACATTTTCTTACCTTGCATATTTTAGTTTAACTTTTCCTTGTAACAGAAAGGTTTTTATACTTTGGATGGAATGCTTGTTAACTGTTTGTATTTTGCGCCAACTTTATTTTAGTTTTTCCGCAAGGCTTGAAGTAAACAATTTTATTTGTGAAAATTGATAAAACAAAAGGCCGCCAAGTGACATCAAATCGACCTTGTGTAACCGTAAAAACAAATGACAGCGTATGAAACATCAACTTTGCTGGTTTTAAACCACCATTGCAGTAGGTAGACGTTAGACACATCAGCAGACTACGTCCGTTTAAAAGAGTTTAATTTATTGAAACACTTTATTATTATAGTGCTGGATTAGCAAAATGAAAAATTTGAGTGAAATCATTAATAACAGTCTGCTACATTTTGTACTATAAAACTGCTTTATATGTAGAAAGAAAATTTTACTAATAAATCAACAGAACAATGTTTACTTGAGAAAATAAATACACAACATTTCAAATTTGTGAATTCATCAAAGTTATAATTAAAATAAAAAAGCCACAAACATATTAAAATCTCATACCACTGCTATATTGCACAATGTGCTTCATGTAATATTGTGTATAATTAACAATTAGTATTACCTACATTTGGTCTTTCGCTTCATGGATAGACAACTCTATGAACTATTTGATGGCAATGAGTACCAGTTGAGATGGAGATATATCAAGAGTAAACAATCCCTAAACACAAGTTTGCTTTATTGCACTGAACTGCAACTTTATGTTTCATTGAAAAAGGAGGGTTAATAAATAATTGGTTGGAGAAAACCTCACTTATGTATTATAGCTGCAGATAATCGAATGTGGGCAGACAACTTCAGATTGTTAGAAATGGGTTAACTCAATCTGATCGCTATGAGTGGGGTATTCATCCCTTATATGTAACAAACCACCATTATCACGAATCTACAGATCACTGTGCACATTATGTAACATATTAGTATATAATTTATTGTTTGCACGCCTTCAACTCCACAGTCTTTATTTTGAGTTTATCCGCTGTTGCACAGAGATCAAGTTGGAGTATTTGATGCTGCGCAATTACCATAATAGTTCAATGACCATGACAGATGCTTTATATTGATTGGACAGTTGTTTCATCTGATGTCACTGATTTGATTGTAGCTGCAGATATGAATAATTCAGTGAAATTGTGCAACCGAAATCAGTCTTTGAAAATATTTTTGACCCAAATCTTCTTCCTAGATATTCATAAAATAATTGATTGCTGTTTTGCACAATCACTGGGTACGACATGTGCAACCCAAAATTTTCATTAAAAGAGGTGCAAAGCTGAACTGAGCAAAAGACCAAACATTAAAATTTCATCAACTAATTCTTATGTAATACATACAAATGTATTACATAATGTATTTTACTCAATTGTTATTTTCATACATCTTGGCTTTTTGCCAGAACAGAGTGAAGCTTATCTCAGCTATTGATTCCTGCGTGCAGCCATTTCTCATTCGAGTATGACACTTTTTGATTCATTGGTGATCGTAACATTCACGGCAGGTCAAACGCATCGCAGGTAGGGTAAAGCTCACTAGTAGAAGCACGTCCCTATTCATTCAGACACTGGACAGGTATTCAGCAGGTATGGAGAACATAACGTTATCTAACAACTGGACAACGAGTGAGCCACCTGACATATCCCAGCCAGCTCTAGCTGCACTCTTAGCGGTACAAATACTAGTCCTCATTCTAGGTGTGACACTAAATATAGGAAACATTACAGTTCTAGTCAGGGGAAGAAAATTTGGTAGAAGAATGAGAATCCAGCTGATTAACCTAGCTGTGGCAGACATGCTGACAGCGCTGTTTATTCCTGGATCTAGCCCTGCCGAAGAATACGTGTCACTGCGACATTTTCCCAACAGCCCAGCACTGTGTAAGCTGTATCAGTTTATGAGCTACAGTTCTTTCTATGCCAGTTTGCTATGTCACACAGCAATTGCTCTGGAGAGGTTAGTAGCCACCTGCTTCCCTTTTCTAATGACTCGTTACAAAAGACGGCATGTCGTAGCGGTGGTTGGACTGATCTGGGCAGTAGCCTACCTCTCCACCATAAACATCATATCTATTAGTAGTGTGATACCAAGAGGAGACGGAAATATCTGCTATGCTAATGTTTTTCCCGAGGGTAAACTGAAAAGGAGCATAGCGTATTATTCTGTCAAGTTTCTTCTTCCATCCTTCGTCATAGCAATTACATACACAGTCATCGGATTTCGTCTCAGAGCGAAGAAAATCATTGGGAGCAAAACCGCTGCAAAGTCACGAGTAAAAACCAAAGAGGTGAGAAATTATTTATTAATGTAGGGTGCATGATGTTATGGTGGTGTATGGTGAGTGGTGTATTGTGGGTGGTGGGTGGTGGGTGGAGGACAGGGGTTTTGGACTATCCCTGACATTGTTGCGGCTAACACATAATATACTGGCTTCAGTTGATAACAAATTTTGACAAACTTTACAACTTCCCTTTTTCTATTGTGCAAACCATTCATCGGTTTACACAACAGTATTACAAGGAAGGTAGATCCATGTCCTAACTGGAAACCTGATTTAATATACATTTTAAATTACAAAATATCATGTGTCAATAAGTCCTCACATGATAAATGAAGCCTGAATGAATAATGATAGATATTTCACGAGTGAGACATCACACCATCACACAAGCAATAGAATGTCATTTAATATTTCCAAACAAACTCAAGCTCACAGGTTGTAGTGCGGGAAGGAGCTCGGCTGGCAGAGCCAGTCAGTACAATGACCTCTATATGTACCATACAACCCCCCACCGTTGTGCTCACCTCACATAGTGACCACATTACTTCTGTAATTAATTGAAACTGGAAGCCATTTGCAAAGGTCATGTGATAAGTAGAGACCAAACCCTCTGGTATGGTGGGTGGCCAAAGGAAAGGAGTAAAAGACAAGTCATCGTTTGGACAAACAAAGTCTGTAGTAAGCAAGAACCAAAGATCTTTAACAGAGATGAGACAAATCAATACATGCCCCAGTTGATGCAGCCGGTAAAGCGAGATTTCCATATGTTCATGCGCACTGTGTTTGCTTGTAGGTTCTGGCCATGCTAGCTGTCAATGCTATCCTTGCCTTTCTGATATGGCTGCCATATTTCATTTTCCTTGTTGTGCAAGGTCTAAAAGAGTCAAGAAAAGACTCGTTGAGTACACCGGGTGGAGACAAAGTGGCTATAACTCTATATGGAATAGATTATATGAACTGTTTTATAACTCCTATAGTATATCTTCTTCTGAATAGTGACTACAGGGTGAGTTATATATAACTGTTTGGGTTATCATGTACGTATGCTTAATGTTTTATTTATTTAGTGTTCAATGTTTATAACATTGGGTGGTGTGTCACTATATGTTATACAATAGACACTAGACATTAGACAGTGGACACTAAATGTTATAGAGTAGACACTGGATACTATACATTAGACACTATACATTGGACACTATACATCAGACGCTATATATCATACAGTATACATCATACGCTATACATCATACAGTATACATCATACAGTATACATCAGACAGTATACATCAGACAATATACATCAGACGCTATACATTAGACACTATATGTCAGACACTATACATCAAACACTATATATTGTATATATTGACAGTAGATACTAGACCTTAGACACACATTATATTAGGTTCTATGTATATTCAATAATCCACACAAGGTATTATTTAGTAAATATAGTGTACTAGTATATGCAGTACATCAGTAGATATAGTGTACTAGTATATGCAGTACATCAGTAGATATAGTGTACTAGTATATGCAGTACATCAGTAGATATAGTATACTAGTATATGTAGTACATCAGTAGATATAGTGTACTAGTATATGCAGTACATCAGTAGATATAGGGTACTAGTATATGTAGTACTTCAGTAGATATAGTGCACTAGTATATGTAGTACTTCAGTAGATATAGTGTACTAGTATATGTAGTACATCAGTAGATATAGTGTACTAGTATATGCAGTACATCAGTAGATATAGGGTACTAGTATATGTAGTACTTCAGTAGATATAGTGCACTAGTATATGTAGTACTTCAGTAGATATAGGGTACTAGTATATGTAGTACATCAGTAGATATAGCGTACTAGTATATGTAGTACTTCAGTAGATATAGTGTACTAGTATATGTAGTACATCAGTAGATATAGTGTACTAGTATATGCAGTACATCAGTAGATATAGGGTACTAGTATATGTAGTACTTCAGTAGATATAGGGTACTAGTATATGTAGTACATCAGTAGATATAGTGTACTAGTATATGCAGTACATCAGTAGATATAGGGTACTAGTATATGTAGTACTTCAGTAGAGATATAGAAGCAAACAACTCTGTATGAATGCATCACTCCTTGCTGGTCATCTGGGTATTTTTCTGTTTATCCTGATTATACAAAAATATTTTCTGCTCTGTAGGAACATTGAGTAAATATCAATGTTTTACAGCTGCGGCGCGGCAAGGAGCCTTGGGTGTTGGCCTTAATTTCAGGTAGCCTGGGGTCTCATTATGAATTCCAAATACTCTGAGGTGATATCATTAGTTCCAGGTAGCCTTTTCCTTTTTAGGGGACGGATTAACTTTAACTTTGGTGGAACCATGGTAATTACAGCAGCTCATAGAAGTCTACAAGCTGCTACAGTAGAAGTCTACTGTAGCAACTTGTAGACTTCTACTGTAGCAGCTTGTAGACTTCTACTGTAGCAGCTTGTATACTCCTATTGTACCTAAGTTGAGCTAGCTCTAGCGTATCGGAATTAATCCATAATGTCACCAAATCACTCATCAATCAAATCTTCATTCCTCCATGACAGATATGTAACAACAACATTTCACTGGCTACATGCCCCAAGTTTTATTCTTTGTCACTCCCAAAACCATAGTTTATTTGTCATCAAGCATGTCGTCCTCTAAAACTATCTCTGGAGTCATCTGCTCTTTTCTCATTCTAAACTTTTAATGAACTGCCCCACTTTACCTGCCCTTCGCCCGCCCTTTCGTAACCCCAAAATTTTAGATTAAACAAAGTCTGCGATTGACCAGTTGTTAACCTAATAGGCTAGACATATATATTCACCTGAAGGGTTTTTACCTGATGTGAATATTCAGGTAAGAAAGCATAGGGTATAAGATCTATGTAATTATCTCTACTGTGGTTATTTCTTTGGCACAGACCACAAATGCGAATACCACATTTAATCCAACTTTCATGGAAAAACCACAGTTGCTCTAGGTCTGGTATTCGACAGTTATGTATATCAACAGTGACACATGTATGGTGCAAGCATTCATGGATAATGAATCTGTTTTTGTCCTTCCTGGTGTCATTTGATTGACATTGCATCACATCCATAAGAGTAGAAATGCTCTATGATAGAGATTCTATAATATACATTCTATAAGGGGGATTCTATAATAAATATTCTGCAATAGTTTTTCTATAATAAACACTCTATAATAGTTCCTCTACGATGAACCATCTATAATAGACACTCCATGATTGTTCCTGTATAGTAGACTCTCTATAATAGACACTCTATAGTAGATATTCTGTAATAGATCCTCTATAATAGACACTCTGTAGTAGATATTCTGTAATAGATCCTCTATAATGGATGCTCTATGCTAAACTACATACGGCAAGGCTTTTGTCTATAGAGAGAGGTGTCATTATAGAAAGACGCCAAGCAAGTATTACTGGCTAAATGCATAGACAACGGGGAGTATGACAAAACCAATTCCAGAGATGTGACAACACCTTTAGACTCTGTGTCTAACATTCAACCTAGAAAAGTTCAACAAAATCAGGTGACATGTTGAGGTAAGTTGGTAATTGTCTCACCTCTATGCACTTGCTTTAGCAGAACATGGAGTTGCCGCATTAATACGAAAAAGGCAGACAACTTCGCACATACTGTAATCATCAGTTATATAACATTTAATTGGTTTGGCAAAACAGCTACATCTAGTTTAACAAACGGTAAAAAAGATTCCTCAGTTGGCTACGCGAGCTACAAACATTTTGGTTTTTCTCATAATGTTTTTGCTAAACACAGATATATGGATATATGTAGATATAAGTGGATATATGTACCTATATATATGGATAGATGTACATATATATATGGAGATATGTACATATATATAAATATATGTATCATTGCGAGGATTGTCACCCTTGCTCAACTCTGTACTGTACTGATGAAACAAAAATGCCAAAACAGCTGCTGTCTACAGTTTGAGTGCTCATGTATATATATAGTCCTTAATAAATACTGATGGAAATCCATATTTAAATGTTAAATGAGAACAACTCCAAATTAAATACTTGTCACTTAAAGCAGAAATTCCCTGACGAGGCCAAATTTTTCACTGTAAGCATGCTGAAAAACGAGTGATTAATTGTAGGGTGATGAACTCTCTGGCCATGTGACCATTCACAGTGCCAATAACTTCACAAACCAAACAATCCATTAGGAGGCTTGTGCGTTACCGAGAGAGCACTTGTCGCAGCCTGCCTGATTCATGAGGTGCCACACATGTGGACATAACTCTTATATATATTGTTTGTATTTCGTGTCTGTGTTTATGACTATGGATTTGACTTTACCCTCAGATGCTAGTAAAATATTATTTTTGTAATTTGTTACGTTGTGATATGAAAATATTTTCACCTTTTGTGCAAAGACTAGTCTACATCGGTTTTGTTATTACGTAATAAACTAAAACAGTTTAGGTAAAAAAAGGACAAACTGTACTCACTGAAAACCTACAAATGAAGTCAGCAGTTGTTCAGTGATGGGAGACGATTAGCCAGGGTGGCTCTCTGGGGGGGGGGGGGGGGTTGCAAACCCTGCTCACCATCATCAACCCCGCCACTTGAGAGCCAACCCGGCTAGGAGACGATGTACTATTCAGTAGGAGTTATTAGCCCCTGTTATCTTGAGTACAAGGAGAGTAAAACTCTAGAAAAACGAATTGTTTAAACCACTATTAGTTGTTGTCACACAAATTACTCAATAACATAGCAAGTCCACTATCTGTACTGTAGGTACTGTAAGTTCTAGATGTTTTGTATGTAATGTATGTACTATCTGTACTAAATGTGCTATACGTACTTTACGTGCTGTACGCACTGTATGTACTATGTATGTACTAAGTATGTACTGATAAACTACTGGTACTATAGTATAGTTACTACTAGTAGTTACTAGTAGTTATAGCTACTACTGGTACTATAGCTACTACTGGTACTATAGCTACTACTGGTACTATAGCTACTGCTGGTACTATAGCTACTACTGGTACTGCAGCTACTACTGGTACTATAGTTACTACTGGTGCTACAGCTACTACTGGTACTATAGCTACTACTGGTACTATAGCTGCTACTGGTACTATAGCTACTACTGGTACTACAGCTACTATTGGTACTATAGCTATTACTGGTACTATAGCTACTACTGGTACTATAGCTACTACTGGTACTATAGCTACTACTGGTACTATAGCTACTACTAGTACTATAGCTACTACTGGTACTATAGCTACTGCTGGTACTATAGCTACTACTGGTACTATAGCTACTACTGGTACTACAGCTACTACTGGCACTATAGCTACTACTGGTACTATAGCTACTATTGGTACTACAGCTACTATTGGTACTATAGCTACTACTGATACTATAGCTACTACTGGTACTACAGCTACTATTGGTACTACAGCTACTATTGGTACTATAGCTACTACTGGTACTATAGCTACTACTGATACTATAGCTACTATTGGTACTATAGCTACTATTGGTACTATAGCTACTACTGATACTATAGCTACTGCTGGTACTATAGCTATTACTGGTACTATAGCTACTACTGGTGCTACAGCTACTACTGGTACTATAGCTACTATTGGTACTATAGTTACTACTGGTGCTACAGCTACTACTGGTACTATAGCTACTACTGGTACTATAGCTACTACTGGTACTACAGCTACTACTGATACTACAGCTACTACTGGTACTATAGCTACTACTGGTACTATAGCTACTACTGGTGCTACAGCTACTACTGGTACTATAGCTACTACTGGTACTACAGCTACTGCTGGTACTACACATATTACAGGTACTACAGATACTGTGTACTACATGTACTGTGCACTGTCTAACTGTATTGGTAACGCAATGCTTAGTTCTGTAACCTCAGTGTCAGACATTTGCTACAGCATGAGTCACTCGCAATCGCAGATGTACAAGTTGTCATATTTTGGAGTAGTAAATGAGGATAGATCCACTTTCCACAAAACTCACATGCATATTTGAAACTCCCTCACATCTCCTGTTTATTACTTTCTCCGCGTGTCATTTAAAGTTTAAAAGATGTTTTAGCTATTAAAATGTTGGTTTGATTAGAATGTGAGCAACCGATGATTAGACTAAATCATGCCACATAATATTCTGTACATTAGGAAACCTTCCTCAAGGTCAATCGCTTATTCAACCTTGCTTCTTTTTTACCTTCTTGACTGGAACAACGTAATGTTCCAGACCAGGCCAACTGACAAAATACACCTATGAGCCATGAATGATAACTCTATGTATGTGAGCAATGGGTGACAACTCTATGTATGTGAGCAATGTGTGACAAATCTATGCATGTGAGCAATGGGTAACAAGACAACTCTATGAGTGTGAGCAATGGGTGGAAACTCTATGAGTGTACGGAATGGGGTGAAAACTCTATGTATGTGAGCAATCAGTGACAACTCTATGAGTGTAAGCAATGGGGTAACAACTTTATGTGTGTGATGAAATATGAAAAAGTATTAATGTTCAAGGTTATTATGCTATATTAAGAACAGTCTTATTATAAAAAGAG
The DNA here is from genome assembly GCA_945261195.1 of Cryptosula pallasiana. Lineage (NCBI taxonomy): Eukaryota > Metazoa > Bryozoa > Gymnolaemata > Cheilostomatida > Cryptosulidae > Cryptosula > Cryptosula pallasiana. Next base: position 42,798,547 of record OX183137.1, read on the forward strand.
AAAACTATACAAAACCAGGAAAGATTATGTAAAATTGAAGTTTTTTTATGCGAGGAAGCAAAGCATACTACATAAACACCAATTAATCATTTTATTGTCATAGCGTAGATTTGGTAAACGCTTGCGTCAAGCTGTGCTATATATGGCGATGTACGACAAGCTATGAAGTAACATCGTCATCTTGTTTGCACTTGCTGTTACAGCTGCACACATAAGATATCAGTTAGCAAATGACTAGCCTACAGCTTGGCTTTTCTCACCTCAAGTAGAGCTGTCTCCGACAAAAAGCCTTAACAATGGCCTTTGAAACAAACAGCACAAGTACGTTCTCTGAAGATCTCTTGGGGAAGACATCATACAACACATTCAAGAAGAATCCCGTACACATCACAGTACATCTGATATATTTCTTGCTTGGCTTTACTCTAAACACCATCACTATCATCACCATCGTCAGAGGAAGGTTTGGAAAGAAAATGAAGATTCAATTGATAAACTTGGCTGTAGCAGATTTGCTCTCATCATTCTGCATAATAGGAGGAACGCCAGTGAAGGAGTTCAATACACTGCCGTATCCAAACTCTCTTATTCTGTGTAAAACGCACTGTTTTATAGCCTATAGCGTGTTCTACGCGAGCCTTCTGTGTAACGCAGCAATAGCTACAGAAAGATTTATCGCTGTCTACTTTCCCTTTCTGATGGCTAGATACAAGAAATGTCACGCGGCTCTCCTCACTGCATCTATTTGGGTTGTTGCTTTCGCGGGTAACTTCAATATCATTTTAGCAGCTGACCTCTTTGACAATCCTCTAGCAGAAAACCGAAAAATTTGCTTTGTTGGACCCGATAGAACTTCATCACCAGGTTTTTTGGTGCTTGATACAACAAAGTTTATCTTACCCTCAATTATAGTTCTTAGTCTATACATTGCAATAATAAAACGTCTGCGATCGAGGGAGTTTGTGGGTGAAGGAAAACTGCCAAACTCTCAGGCTGTCAACTCTAAGGTGAGTAATTGGTAACGAGAATGAAGAAAGAAAATCGTTGCAAAAATCAGATTGTTGGCTTAATGAAAAGTGCATTATCAGAGTTTAACTGATGGAATTCAAGTACAAAATGTGGAGTAAACTAGATATTACTAACCTATTACAAAGGCTACATAAAAGTATGAATGTGACTCTGCAATCTTAACCCCACCGTAACTTCACATTGGACTTTGCATACAAACAGTTTTTCATGTCTGAAAGAGATAATTGATTTGTAAAAGAAGCTAGTCAAGTTGGAACTGACAGAGTGAGACCAATTTTAATGGGTTGGACACACACGCCCATGAAGGATTTTAATGGGTTGGACACACGCGCCCATAAATGGCTTTAATGGGTTGGACACACAAGCCCATAAATGACTTTAATAGGTTGGACACACAAGCCCATAAATGACTTTAATAGGTTGGACACACACACCCATAACGGACTTTAATAGGTTGGACACACAAGCACATAAATGACTTTGATAGGTTGGAAACACACACCCATAGCTGACTTTAATAGGTTGGACACACAAGCCCATAAATGACTTTAATAGGTTGGACACACAAGCCCATAAATGACTTTAATAGGTTGGACACACAAGCCCATGAATGACTTGATTGGGTTACAGGCACCCCCACAAAAGCTAGGAGGTGTTAATGCCAATGCTTTAGAATAGATAATCAATGCTTATTGATGAGATTCATAAGTAAGAATCAATGGAGCATCAGGCAATTATTGACCTGCGTCGCAACAGATTTTGTTAGTCTAACGCAACAACAAGGACTTTATGACATCTAATCTAAGAACAAACTCAGAAAGACTTACGGTTGAGCAACTTTTCTTGATTAGGAGTGTGAAAGATGTGGTTGTATACAGGGAAGTAGTTGTATATAGAAATGTGGTTGTATATAGAGATGTGGTTGTATATAGAGATGTGGTTGTATATAGAGATGTGGTTGTATATAGAGATATGGTTGTATATACAGATGCGATTGTATATAGAGATATGGTTGTATATAGAGATATGGTTGTATATAGAGATATGGTTGTATATAGATATATGGTTGTATATAGAGATGTGGTTGTATATAGAGATGTGGTTGTATATAGAGATGTGGTTGTATATAGAGATGTGGTTGTATACAGAGATATGGTTGTATATAGAGATATGGTTGTATATAGAGATATGGTTGTATGTAGAGATGTGGTTGTATATAGAGATGTGGTTGTATATAGAGATGTGGTTGTATATAGAGATGTGGTTGTATACAGAGATATGGTTGTATATAGAGATATGGTTGTATATAGAGATGTGGTTGTATATAGAGATGTGGTTGTATATAGAGATGTGGTTGTATACAGAGATATGGTTGTATATAGAGATGTGGTTGTATATAGAGATGTGGTTGTATATAGAGATGTGGTTGTATATAGAGATGTGGTTGTATATAGAGATGTGGTTGTATACAGAGATATGGTTGTATATAGAGATATGGTTGTATATAGAGATGTGGTTGTATATAGAGATGTGGTTGTATATAGAGATGTGGTTGTATACAGAGATGTGGTTGTATATAGAGATGTGGTTGTATACAGAGATGTGGTTGTATAGAGATGTGGTTGTATATAGAGATATGGTTGTATATAGAGATGTGGTTGTATATAGAGATGTGGTTGTATATAGAGATGTGGTTGTATATAGAGATGTGGTTGTATACAGAGATATGGTTGTATATAGAGATATGGTTGTATATAGAGATGTGGTTGTATACAGAGATATGGTTGTATACAGAGATGTGGTTGTATATAGAGATGTGGTTGTATATAGAGATGTGGTTGTATATAGAGATGTGGTTGTATATTGAGATGTGGTTGTATATAGAGATGTGGTTGTATATAGAGATGTGGTTGTATATAGAGATGTGGTTGTATACAGAGATATGGTTGTATATAGAGATATGGTTGTATATAGAGATGTGGTTGTATATAGAGATGTGGTTGTATACAGAGATATGGTTGTATATAGAGATGTGGTTGTATATAGAGATGTGGTTGTATATAGAGAGAGATATGGTTGTATATAGAGATATGGTTGTATATAGAGAGATGGTTGTATATAGAGATATGGTTGCATATACAGAGATGGTTGTATATAGAGATGTGGTTGTATATAGAGATATGGTTGTATATAGATATATGGTTGTATACAGAGATGTGGTTGTATACAGAGATGTGGTTGTATATAGAGATGTGGTTGTATATAGAGATAGGTTGTATATAGAGATAGGTTGTATATAAAGATGTGGTTGTATATAGAGATATGGTTGTATATAGAGATATGGTTGTATATAGAGATATGGTTGTATATAGAGATGTGGTTGTATATAGAGATGTGGTTGTATATAAAGATGTGGTTGTATATAGAGATATGGTTGTATATAGAGATATGGTTGTATATAGAGATGTGGTTGTATATAGAGATGTGGTTGTATATAAAGATGTGGTTGTATATAGAGATATGGTTGTATATAGAGATATGGTTGTATATAGAGATATGGTTGTATATAGAGATGTGGTTGTATATAGAGATGTGGTTGTATATAAAGATGTGGTTGTATATAGAGATATGGTTGTATATAGAGATGTGGTTGTATACAGAGATGTGGTTGTATACAGAGATGTGGTTGTATATAGAGATGTGGTTGTATATAGAGATAGGTTGTATATAGAGATAGGTTGTATATAAAGATGTGGTTGTATATAGAGATATGGTTGTATATAGAGATATGGTTGTATATAGAGATATGGTTGTATATAGAGATGTGGTTGTATATAGAGATGTGGTTGTATATAAAGATGTGGTTGTATATAGAGATATGGTTGTATATAGAGATACGGTTGTATACAGAGATATGGTTGTATATAGAGATATGGTGGTATATAGAGATATGGTTGTATATAGAGATAGGTTGTATATAGAGATAGGTTGTATATAAAGATGTGGTTGTATATAGAGATGTGGTTGTATATAGAGATGTGGTTGTATATAGAGATATGGTTGTATATAGAGATATGGTTGCATATACAGAGATGGTTGTATATAGAGATACGGTTGTATACAGAGATATGGTTGTATATAGAGATATGGTTGTATATAGAGATATGGTTGTATATAGAGATATGGTTGTATATAGAGATGTGGTTGTATATAGAGATGTGGTTGTATATAGAGATATGGTTGTATATAGAGATATGGTTGTATATAGAGATATGGTTGTATACAGAGATGTGGTTGTATATAGAGATATGGTTGTATATAGAGATGTGGTTGCATCCATTGTTGTTCGTTTGCAGGTCACAAAAATGCTAGCAGCAGACGGTCTCATCTCTGTGGCAATATGGCTGCCGTACTACATCCTTGCTGTAGTGAACACTATACAGTTACATGCTGGAATGGAGTTGGGCTTCACCAATGATGTGATAAAATGTGTGTTTTACGAGATATTTCACGCCAACTGTTTCCTAACGCCTGTTATATACTTCACGTTTAACAGAGAGTTCAAGGTAAGACTAAACCTATTTCCCTTATTGAATGCCAAACATGTTTTTTTCTGGACATCCATTTAATTTGTGGCCTACATTTTATCGAAGATTTGGTAAATGATTTGGAGGTTGAGAAACGAGGTCAGAAATTGAAGTTTTCAGACGCTGTCAATGTATTGTTGCATTTTAAATTTTGAAAACGTTATTAAAAGTGAAAACCAAGGAGACGATAAAACACAATGAGAGCTGAGTGAAAATTTTGCTGCATTGCAACTTGATGATGAAATAAACAATCTCCGTAGAAAGCTGTACATACTGCCTTAGACAAGTTGAAACAAAAAACAAAATTTAATGAATTTCTCTCACAAAACTGTCCACTCAGTTATACAACAGTAGTTCTAAGCACACACATCTCCATAATAGGAGTTATACAATAGTAGTTCTGAGCACACGCATCTCAATAATAGGAGTTATACAATAGTAGTTTTGAGCACACACATCTCAATAATAGGAGTTATACAATAGTAGTTCTGAGTACACACATCTCAATAATAGGAGCTATACAACAGTAGTTCTGAGTACACACATCTCAATAATAGGAGCTATACAACAGTAGTTCTGAGTACACACATCTCAATAATAGGAGTTATACAACAGTAGTTCTGAGCACACACATCTCAATAATAGGAGTTATACAACAGTAGTTCTGAGCACACGCATCTCAATAATAGGAGTTATACAATAGTAGTTTTGAGCACACACATCTCAATAATAGGAGTTATACAATAGTAGTTCTGAGTACACACATCTCAATAATAGGAGTTATACAATAGTAGTTTTGAGCACACACATCTCAATAATAGGAGTTATGCAATAGTAGTTCTGAGTACACACATCTCAATAATAGGAGTTATACAACAGTAGTTCTGAGCACACACATCTCAATAATAGGAGTTATACAATAGTAGTTTTGAGCACACACATCTCAATAATAGGAGTTATACAATAGTAGTTCTGAGTACACACATCTCAATAATAGGAGCTATACAACAGTAGTTCTAAGCACACACATCTCAATAATAGGAGTTATACAACAGTAGTTCTGAGCACACACATCTCAATAATAGGAGTTATACAATAGTAGTTTTGAGCACACACATCTCAATAATAGGAGTTATACAATAGTAGTTCTGAGCACACACATCTCAATAATAGGAGTTATATAATAGGGTCTAACAATTTACTAAACTGTTTCATGTGTATGCGGTTCTTAATCACATTAATAAGCACTTAGTTTTTGAAAAAAAATTAAAAATGTCTTTTTCTGCATGTTAGATTACTCTCAATGAAACAAACCTGCAGTACGTACAACTGTTGAATAGATAAACCATAGGTCCTGGGTTAGCGTGGATGAGAAGACATGAATGCTTGTGTTTCAGAGAGAAGGAAAGACGGTTCTGTGTTCAAATGGCTGAGGGAGAGCCCAAACTAGACCAGCGTTGGGTGAACAGCGACAGCAGCCAGCAGTAGTAAAACTCTCCCCAGAATCTAACTGTACACACTCTCCTTCTTACATTCTCATCGACTTTATGTTTAAGATGTCTATGTGATATCTCATAGAGTGAGCCATTTGTATTCTACTCTCCCACACACTTTGTCTCCCAACTAGTGCAAATAAAAATTACTAAACATGACTTCTGCTGTTTTGTAACAACTAACCAACGAAGTAAACAAAGATCTCTTCAGTACGTTTATTTAAATAAACATTTCAATCATATATTCAGACAGATTATATGGCTTTATATGAAACACTACATTCATATCGGCTATTGTTACAAGCATACGAAGTATAAGTGAGAGTGACAGCATTTGTTGTCGCTCACTCTATCTTCTCGACATCAATGTATTTCCACAACAAAAGTTTTGAATAGAGTAGCCCTCATTATTTTATAACCTCGATGGAAAATGTCTACCATAGACGAAATACTCAATACGCATAAAGCAAATCATTCAAACATATGAATAAATACTGTTAGATTTAATCTCAAAAATTAAAGTTGACAAAATAAACATGTTTGTTTAATCATTCGTGTAATATTGAATTATATAATGAAAACAATGTAATTATTAATCTAGATAAAATTCCCATATAAAGTGTTTAATCGTGGACCAGCAAGAAGTGAACCAGTAGATGGAAAGTTGAGATCGGTTTGGCAGTGTTGTATAAGAAGCTACTTACCATGCCTTATTGTGCCACCTGGATGAGGGTATAGTTCCACGTGGTCGCTGCTGTTAGCAGCAGCCTCCGCAAAGTACATAGTACTGAAGAGACTCAGTCTGCGGTGTTGTCTTCTCTCGTCTAAGGTCTGCGTTTTAGTTGGTCTATAAGCTGTGTTGTGCTGATGGCATTGTTAGTTCCCATGATGTTGTGAATCACTCAGGCTGTACGTCTTTGGACAGTTTCAATATTTATGGCAACTAGCGAGAATTGTAAACGATCAGCTGCGTAATAAATAAATAATCTTATTAGCCTTACCTGCCCATATATATCATGGAGATAGAAATAACTCGCATGCATGAAAGAGGTGTCAGATATTTCCATCATCCAAACTCGATGTAGTTAATGCAGCTTGTATAAAAAAACCTCTTCACCGCAGCAGAGCTGTTCTTCACCTTTTGATACCCTGTAAATTTTATGAGAGTTGTAGTACCACATCGAGAAAGCAACTTTATAGTGTGTTTTAAAAGTAGGACAACTCCGAAAATCAATAGAAACGTTGGCGATTCAAGGCTACGGTCGTTCACATGAGTGCAAACCCAAATTATTCTTAACGATTGTATTTTAGGTTGCGACAGGAGTCGAAGTAACTGGTGTGAGGGCGAGGTGCCGGGTCAAAGTTTACATTGGGAGCGACTATGGACGTAAAAATACTACGTCCATGGGAGCGACGACTTGATACCTCTATGTTTAATACTACGTCCGTGACCAAAGTTGACTATACGCGTCTATGAATTTTCCAATAAAGTTTCCATTTTATTCCATAAAATACTGAACACCCATGCCAGAATAATAAGTAGTTTTCAAATTCTTATTTTGCATAGCAACGATGAATCTTGGTCAATAGCAATGGCCGATAATAATATATATATATACTAGTAATAAATGATTAATTAAAATAATAATTATAATAAGAACTATATTATTATACTATTATTATTATTATTTATTATTATTTATTAAGTTATTATTATTATTATAAAATTGTTTGCAGTTGATTAATTATTAATAGTGATTATTATTATGAAATAGCAATTATAAGGAATACATAATAATAGCTGTAATATATATATTATATATATAGTAAGTATTAACGGTAGTTGTTTATGATGATTATTATTATTATTAGTAGTTATGATGATGTTGATGTTGTTGTTATGAGTGTTTGTCAGTCCAGGTCTCCTAGACCCCTTGGGTATGAGGAAAAGGGAGACGTCATGTTAGTTGTGAAAGTTAGAAAATGAATTAAACATAAAACTAAAACTAAAATACTAAAAGACAGAAGAAGGCTCAATAGCTAGTAGTATCAGCAGTTTATTTTTTGGGTTGGGCTCTTAACCCCTTCACTTACTTACTTGATACTTGAAGTGTAATCGCTTCTTCTTCTGAAGATTCTAGCGATGTGGCTGGCTCATATATTGTCCACCGTTCCGGATCGTCAACACAGGCGCGGGCAGAACGAACGTCTGATCCTAGCCTGCCATGGGGGGGGGGGGGGGTGGGGGATGCTGGGAGCAGAGGAGAAGAAACAGGGAGACAATTCCACATCTTGGCTGTTGAAACAAAGAAGCACTTTTTGTACAACTCGGTGTTGCAGTGAGGTATTAGGTACTGCTGGTGGTGTCTCCGAGTGCTGCTCTGGTGAGGAAGGGGGTCTATGTAGTCTGAGATGGTGGTAGCTATTTCTCCAAAGTGCATTGCCCGAAATAAGCTGAGTCTTCTCCTCTCTCTTCGGTGTACCAGGGTTTGCCACTCCAATTTTTCGAGAAGTTTGGTTGTGCTTGTCTGATGGTCTGTTCTAGGAATGTTGTGTACATTTCTAGCAGCACGTCTCTGGATAGCTTCGAGCTTGGTGGATTGAGCATTCTTTAGCTGGCCGTCCCACACTGTGAAGGAATACTCCACAATTGGTCTAACTAAGGTGGTGTACGCCTTTGCTCTTAGGTGGGGTAGTGTAGGTGGGATCACTGTTCTCACGTAACCAAGCCGGCTTGATGCTTTGTTGGCTAAGTAGGTGGTGTTATCATTCCAGCGCAGGCTGCTCTCTAACTTCACACCTGGATACTTGACACTGATAGTCTTTGGTATCTCGATGTCATGTAGGAAATAGGTGTTTATGTTGCCTCTTGTCTTTCTTCGACTGAATTTGATCTGCTCACATTTAAGTGGGTTGAATTCCATATTCCAGGAAACCTCCCACTTTTGGAGCATCTCTAGGTCCTTCTGTAGCTGGTGACTGTCACTGCTGAGGTTGTATATCATGATGTCGTCAGCAAAGAGGCGTGTTCGAGAAAGCACTGAGTCTGGAAGGTCATTAATATAAACTAGGAATAATACGGGGTCGATGACAGATCCTTGTGGGACACCGGATGTCACTGGGCAAGGTGAGGAGCTGTGGCCATCTACTACAACTGTTTGTGAGCGCCCGTGGAGAAGTTCTTTAATCCATTGACTGACTTGATGGTTCACTCCGATTTCAGTAAGCTTTTGTATAAGTTTTAGATGTTCCACCTTATCAAAGGCTTTACTAAAGTCCAGGAATATGGCATCAAATTCATTTCCATCATCCAGGTGTTTCGAAACGTCAGTCACAAGTTCAACCAGTTGGGTTTCACAGCTCCTTTGACCTCTAAACCCATGTTGGTTAACATTTAGTTTACAGTTTGATTCCAGAAACATTGCCAACTGGCTTGTCACTATATGTTCCAGGATCTTGCATGTGACGTTAGTCAGGCTTATCAGTCTGTAGTTTCCCGGTAGGTATTTGTCTCCTTTCTTATATAGTGGGCAGACCTGAGCTTTTTTCCAGTCATTAGGTGCTCTCGCATGGTCCAAAGATTTTTGGAATAGTGCTGTAAGGGGACTGCACAGAGAGTGTGCCAGTTCCCTAAGAACACGAGCGCCAATATCGTCAGGACCGCTAGCCTTGTAAGGATTGATTCGCATTAGCTCGGCGAGTACGCCAGATTGTGAGACTACAATCGAATGCATTATACATGGTTGCGGGTTTTCAGTGTCGGATTTCAGTGTCTGGTGGGCCCCATGAGTGGTGAACACAGACTGAAACTGTCTGTTCAGCAGTTCTGCCTTCTCGGCAAGTAAGTAAGTATCATAACTAATAATAATAATCATAAACAACTACCGTTAATACTTACTATATATATAATATATATATTACAGCTATTATTATGTATTCCTTATAATTGCTATTTCATAATAATAATCACTATTATTAATTAATCAACTACAAACAATTTTATAATAAAAATAACTTAATAAATAATAATAATAGTAATAAATAATAATAATAATAGTATAGTTTTTATTATAATTATTATTTTAATTATTCATTTATTATTAGTATATATATTATCAGGCTCTTAACTCTCTGGAAGTGCGATATTAAAAGCCTTGGTGTGTATGAAACTTGCATTGGAAACTTGCACCGGAGGCACTGACCTAACACTGATCTCAAAAGATGTCTGGATTGGGAGGATATCTGGTGGTTTTCAAAGTCGACCTTTAAAAAAGAATAATATTTGTCGCTGAAATTTTTATGACAGGTAACCCTCTGTCTTTCTTCTAACGAGGGCAACCCAAGCGCCCCCCTAGCCTCTGCTACACTAACGATTCCTCTTAGGCCACATATGAATCGGATTGCCTGCCTCTGCACTTGCTCTAACTGTTCTACATGCGTTACCAAGTGGAGATCCCAAGCCTTGGAAGCATGACCCAGGACCGCCAAATAAAACGAGAAGTATGCCACAAGTCGCACCTTCATAGGAGTGTCGTGGAGGGCTCTCTTGATCATTCCCAATTTTTGGGAGGCTTTACTAGTCACCATATCTATGTGAGAATCCCAGTGGAACTTGTTGCATATATTGGTGTGTTGTCCAATGTGCACATTGCCTTGGCATTGGATTTTTATTAAAAGCTACAGTTTGACACTTACCTACATTGAATTGCATATGATTTTGCTCAGCTCATTTTGTCAACTTGTTGAGCTCTTGCAGGAGATTATTATGATCTTCAGGGCTGTTCGCTACCATGTAGGCCAGAGCATCATCTGCGAGTAACCTTATAGAGGACGAGTCTAAAGAATTATTTATATCATTAATCACCAGGTGAAAGAAGTTGGCTAGCATTTTCCCTATGAGTATGTTGTGGTCAACTTTATCAAAGACTTTGGAAAAATCTAAGACTGCTGCATGATATGTTTGGTTTTTGTTGATGTAGCTCATAATGTCATGCAAGACTGGTACAAGTTGGGTTGTACTAGAGAACTCCCTTCTGCAACCATGCTGCCTGTTGTCGATAAAAATTTCTAGTTGAGTAGTTAGCTTAGCAGCAATTATTTTCTCCAACGTTTTGCAACAACTGCAGGTTAGAGGTACCAGTCTGTAATTAGACAATGTTGATTTGGAACCTTTCTTAAATATCGGAACAACGTTTGCGGTTTTCCAAATTGCTGATAAAGTACCAGTATCCATAGAGTACTGAAATATTTTTGTTAGTATTGAGGAGGTCATTTCAATGTCGAGACTTAATTTGTCCTTACTTAATTTGTCTGGACCAGGAGCCTTTCGTCACTTAAGATCGTTCATCAATTTTGCTACTCCATCCTGTGAGACAACAACTGATGACTGTGAATTGCAAGTTACAACCGCAGCAGCAGTGGATGCCGGGGTGAAAATGCTCTGGAAAAAGAGGTTAAAGTTGTCCACAAGCTGTGTCACGGTGCAGTTTTTTAAAAGAATATTTAAGGGCAATCCAGTTATTTACTTACTATTAGTTATTATTTTGATAACAATTGAATGATTGAAATTATTGATTTATTATTATTATTATTACTGGACAGGATTTTGTGATGATGTGGCAATTCCCTAGGTAGCATGTACCTGGACCTCCCTCAGTACCAGACTAAGCTGGCAGTCTGTAGTTCAGTAGCTCGGTCAGGCACTACTGGTTAGTATGCAGGCCGGCATAGCTGGACTGTGCTGGGCTAGGTGCTGGACCAGGTTGGCTGCTTGACTGCAGGGCTCTTACTGAGTGTAGGCCGGCTACTTGCAGGCGCCTGTTAGCTGTAATTTGGAGGCTTGTATTTTATTGCGAGACTTCTATGGTTGCAGTAGTTATTGCAGTCTTCTTGTAAGCAATCAGAGAGAGTGTGTGTGAGAGTAGTATAGCTTTATTCTTCTGTACTTCTGGCTGTGCTCCTTCAACTACTCTGATTTGAGAGGCATCAGCAGCAGCCAGTATTTATATAAATGATTGCATAATATTCTTTTGTGTACAGGTAGACTTGATAACATGCATAAAGGAAAGGTGGGCTAAGATAAAGCGATGTAAATACAAAAAAATAGCCTTAGCATTTCATAATAGTGGAAGAGGTACAGTACCAATGTCATGTGCGCAGTTTTGTCTTGGCTCGTATTTAATGTTCAGGTGGAGTTATCCTCTTGTAGGTATACTGGGTCCTGGGATTTGTCTTCAGATGGATTTTGTTGCTCTGTGGGAATAAAACGTTACTCACGGAGTAGTTATAGTCATTTCCTGTTCATTACTACTATTATTATTTATATAATAATAGTTTGTTTTTCCTTAGTAGATCTAATAAATTATTATAATGAATATCATTCTTTATATTGTGACGGACGGCGTCAGCACGAACACTCACTTTCTATTTACTTTATATTATTCCAGCTACATTGTCAGTTCTATGCATACACTCTAGAGACATTTATTCTATGTATACTTATTCTACTTTTACCTTAACATGCAATCTTATATGTTTGCCATGTGGATTCAGTCAGGCAATCACTCTAGTACAGCCTCTTACATTTTATTGGCACACACTAGCCAATCCCTTGTGCTAGGTGTGGCCACCTTTTGTCTACCATTTTATCAGTCTATCAGTTATGTAATCATGTGTATAAATATGAATGTTCTAGTCAATAAAGTCAGAGTCAGCTTGCACACTCTCAGAAGTCTCTTTGTTTCTAAACAAATAACTTCACTGCGCGCCATTACTCGAGTAGTAATATACAAGCAGATCAGTCTGAACCTCTGCTGGCCGAACTTAGCCTTGCCTAATTCGCCTTCAATGTTCGACCTCTGCACTGCACTGAAATAGACTAGCCGAACCTCTGCTGGCCGAACCTAGCTTGACTAGTTCGCCCTTCAAAGTTCGGCCCTTGCTTGCACACTGATAACAGCTAACGCAATCGGCAGCTCGCTGGTAACTGGGATGGTCAATCACCATTCTCCAGACTACTAAGTCGACCTGTGGGAGGATTGTATTGCTAGAGCATTAGACACAGTTGCCATCACAGTTCGGGAGGTTGTGCAGGTAGGCCGAGCTACCACTCACACCCCCACAGTGAAATCCTGCACATTGGTGGCAGCAGTGGGATTGACAGACACCCACTGGAATCAGCTCCCACGAAGAGATGGCACAAAGGAGAAGAGCGCTGAGTATCGACAGGGATCCTTCCAGCCTGCAGATGATGGAGACGCTCACCAACATCCTAGACCGCATGACAATAGCGACCACACGCGATGAGTTTAGAGTACCACAGTATGATGGTGCAGGGGATGTGGACTATTTCTTGCAACGGTTTCAGGAGGTGGCCGACGCTAACCATTGGCAAGCGGAAGAGACAGTCATCCACCTACGCCAAGCCTTAACAGGCAAAGCTGAACGGTGCGGTCGAGGAGAGACCACTGAGGAGGTGACACGGACACTGCAGGCGACCTTTGGCATGACTCGTTCGGAAGCTCAAGCAAAACTGCTAAGCTACCGACGAAACCCCAGAGACAGCCTCAGAGACCATGCACTCACGGTCGAACACCTCATTAAGGCAGCCCACAGCACTCTGCCGCGACAAAACAGGGATGAGCTGGTGATGCAGACTTTCCACAGTACACTAGGGCACACGTACCTGCAACGACACTTGTTGGCAGTACGCCCTCAGAATCTGGAGGAAGCAATCCTGGCAGGGAATGAGTTCCTGCAGGTGCCTCACCAACCGTTAGGAGGACCTCACATTTGGACAGTGGAGGCCGACCTCCTGGAAGAAGAAAGAGAGCCACAGAGAGCGATGGCTCGACACCAAGAGGTACAGGACCCCTTGGCACAGCTACTTCGGACCGTAGAGGGACTGAGCAAAGAGATTGCCAGTCTAAAGGCGGAGACGAAGGCGGAGCCTCCAAAGAGATGTTGGGGATGCCAACAAGTAGGTCATACTCGAAAGGCGTGTAGAACCGTCCCTTGGCCTAACCGCCAGGGAAACGACTACCGCCCGCAGCAGTAGGGAGACCAACTGGCTGCACACGGGCAATGACAAACCAGAAGGAAAGGGCACAGGCGCCCTCCAGTGAACCAGCGACCACGCGGCGAGCGATTCCTCCTCTGGACCTCCTGACTAGTCCCCCTATCGCCCTACACAACCTTTTTGCTAGCCTGTCAGTACCCGACAGCTCAGTGGTGGAAGAAACGGACGGCGATGGGACTCTTGAGCAGCAGGAACCAAGGCCCAGAAGGAAGGACAGGCAGACCCAGACGCCCCCACTGGAGAAGGAAGAGTTCATTCCGAAACCTGTGACCCTCCAGAGCAACCAGATCGAGCGACCATATCGATCAAGCTACTACCTACCTGGAAGGGTAGAAGGAGAGGCGGTAACACACCTCATCGACACGGGCTGCAACACTAACCTGTTGGCCAAGCGCGTCTTTGACCGGTTACCGAGCCACGTACAACGCAATCTGCAGCACTATGATTCCCATGGAATCATGGCCGACGGTACTAGACTCCCATTCTACGGCTTGCTCACGCTGAAGGGAAGGATACGTCATGTGAAGTTTGAGGAGACTTTTGTAGTAAGTCAGGTCAACGAGGACGTCATCCTGGGAATGCCCTTCTTGACAAGCCAAGGATGCCAGATGGGATTTGACCGTCCAGTACTGGTGATACAAGGGAAGGAACTGGCGTGTACCGACCGCCACGGGAGAAATCTCGTGTCCAAGGTACAAGTCCGGCAAGACACCCAGCTACCCCCGCAGGCGGAAGTAACTATTCCGTGTCACCTGAGCTCCAGGGATACGTTTCCCCAGGGAGTGATCGAGAGTATACAGGGCGGAATACCCATGGCCACTAGTATCAACAAGCCAGACGCTCAAGGACGCGTGCTGGTTAGATGTCTCAACCCGACGCAGGACACCCTAAGACTACCCGCAGGAGAGGTTATTGGTACCTTTACGGGAGTGGAAGAGGGTGGCGTCCAGGGGTTGACCGAGCAGAAAGGACAGCAGAGGAACGAGATGGGAGGAAGAGAGCTACCCCCCCATCTACACGACCTCTTCCAGCAGGCCAAAAGAGGGTGCCAGAACCCATGGCAAGAGCAGCAAGTGAAGGAGCTGTTGATCAAATACCAGACGGTATTCAGCAGCCACAGTGGAGATTTGGGCAGGACGACCCTAGCAGAGCACTCGATCCCCACAGTAGAGGGGGCTCGACCCATCCGATGCCCACCACACCGCCTAGGACCGGAGAAAGAGGCGGAAGCAGAACGCCAAATCAAGGACCTCTTGGAGAAGGACCTGATTGAGCCGGCCGATGGAGCTTGGAGCTCCCCCGTGGTGTTGGTGAGGAAGAAGGATGATACGTGGAGGTTCTGTGTGGATTACCGGAGGCTGAATGATATAACCAAACAGGACGCCTCCTCAATCCCCAGAATCGACGAGTCGCTGGACGCCTTGGCCGGCAGTAAATATTTTACTACGCTGGACCTCACTAGTGGATACTGGCAGGTACCCCTAGACCAGGATGCAAGCGACAAGTCGACCTTCACCACCAGAAGCGGCCTGTGGAAGTGGAAGGTGTTGCCATTCGGGCTGACCTCAGCTCCCGCCACCTTCCAGAGGCTCATGGAAAAGGTCCTCAAAGGTCTCCACTGGAAGACTCTGCTCCTGTACCTGGACGATGTGATTATCATCGCGCCCGACTTCCAGACCCACCTGCAGAGGCTAGGCGAAGTGCTAGGACGACTCCACCAGGCAAACCTGAAGGTGAAGCCCTCCAAATGCGAACTGCTGCAAGAAGAGGTCAAGTACCTCGGACATGTAGTGAGTGCAAAAGGAGTGGCCACCGACCCAGGGAAAGTGGAGGCCGTCAGGAGATGGGAAGCACCCAGGGACGTAAAGGGACTGCAGGCGTTCCTAGGAACGGCCGGATATTATCGGCAATACCTCCCCGACTACGCCACCATTGCTAAACCTCTCACAGTAATGACAGGGAAGGAGACACCATGGAAGTGGGGAAAAGCAGAGCAAACTGCCTTTGAACAGCTCAAAGCCAGGCTCACGCAAGCTCCAATCCTCGGGTACCCCGACCCCAACTTGCCGTACATACTGGACACAGACGCCAGCGCGGTGGGAGTCGGTGCGGTACTCTCCCAGGTGCAGGAAGGCAAGGAACGCGTCATCGCGTACTTCAGCAAAACCCTGGCACCCGCCGAGAGGAATTATTGTGTCACCCGGAAGGAGCTGGTCGCTGTCATTAAGGCGGTGAAACATTTCCGTCCCTACCTTTATGGGCGGGAATTCAAGCTCCGGACGGACCACGCCTCGCTAAGGTGGTTGTGCAGACAGAAGGAGCCATCGAACCAGATAGCTCGATGGCTGGAGATCTTGGCTGAGTTCCGGTATAAGCTCGAGCATAGAGCTGGAACTCACCATGGCAACGCTGATGGGCTCAGCCGACAAGGACCCTGTGCGGACTGCAGGCAGTGCGGCCCCATCGAGCAGAGAGATGGGGGACCTTCCTATGAAGAGTTACAGCAAGAAGCTGGACAGAGACCTCAGAGAGAGGTGAGGGACGACCTCAACACATCGAACCCGGTACATCCCCCCCAGAATTCGGCTCAGGAGCAGTCGAAGGGACGGGATGCGGTAGGCCGGACTTATGCCGAGCTGAGACGGCCGGGGGACATGCTGAAGAGGGAGTCTGCAGCAAGAGGAGAGCAAGAGGAGCGGGTTAACCTCACTGTGACAAACCCGGGACATTCCGCCCAAACCTTAGCTCAAGAGCAAAGGGACGGGTAGGATGCGGTAGGCCGGATTTATGCCGAGCTGAGACAGCCGGGGAGCGTCACAGAGAGAGAGTTAGCTGAAGGGAGTGTCGAGCTGAGGACACTCTATGAACGAAAAGACGCAATGGAGATTCGTCCAGACGGGGTACTGACCATCACGCTCCACCATCCTTCCCGACCGAAGCACTGTGTAGTCTGCCCACCCAGCAGGAGGACGCAAGTCGTCTGGGAAACACACAGGCTGATCCACGCCGGAGTACACCGAACCAGGCAGCGCATCCTACTAGATTGGTACTGGCCGGGCATTTCCCCCCTGGTCAGGAGACTGATAAAGGATTGCGAGGTGTGCCAGGTGGCGAAGAACGGAAGGAGAGCAGAAAACCCCCACAGACAGCGGATGTATGCCGGTCGGCCGTTCCAGAAGCTGGCGGTCGACTTAGTCGGTCCTCTACCTCTAACCAAGAGGAAGAACCGCTGGGCACTGGTCCTCACCGACCACTTTACCCGCTGGCAGGACGCCATAGCACTGCCCGATGCCACAGCACCCACGGTCGCCGTAGCCCTGGATGAGCGAGTCTTCGCTTACTGGGGTCTACCCAAGCAACTACACTCCGACCAGGGAGCGCAGTTCGAGTCAGTGTTACTCGAAGAGCTATGCAGTCTATGGGGAGTCAAGAAGACGCGGACCACCCCCTATCACCCGCAAGGGAACGGTATGGTGGAACGCCAGAACAGGACGTTGGGAGATGCACTTCGTACGCTGATACTGACAAAAGGGCAAGACGAGTGGGACAGTCTACTGCCGCAGATTATGCGGGCATGTCGCAGCACCCCCCACTCAGCAACAGGAGAGACGCCCAACATGTTAGTAATGGGACGGGAGGTCCGCCTTCCGGACCAACTAACGGGCACGCCTCCTTCCTTGGACCCTCGCAATGTCATGGAACATACAGCAGAAGTACAGGAAAATCTCCAGAAGGCACATGAATACCTGAGACACCAGCAACAAGAGATTAGGAGTCAGGACGACGAGGAACCCGCTGTGTTTCAGAAGGGGGAACTCGTCGTACTGGAGAACAAGAGAAGGGTGAAGGGCAGCAACCCGAAACTTCAACCACGCTTCGTCGGACCCTACCAGGTGACAGAAGCGTTTCCGAACCATACGTATAAGGTGGAAAAGAATGGGCAGTGGTCCATACAAAATGGAATGCGGCTGCGCCATTATAGGACATGCCAAGAACCGGTCGGCCGAGCGCCCCCCTGTCGGGAACCCGCTCTCCAACCCAATATGAAAGGGGCCAGAAGAGGACGACCCCCCAAGGCACGCCCAGCACCCGCTGAGAACATCGAACCATTGCCACTGCCGCTGCCAGCGCCAGAGCCATTGCCATTACCGTCACCCCCACCAGACAGGTCGCCGCTGACCAGGGAACCCCCTAGTCCGCCACCTATCCAGGAACCTGGAAACCTTCCCCTGAGAGAGGAGACACCCCACACTCAGGAGTTGTCACCCCCGCCTTCGCCTGCGGCCTGCCACAGTCCAACCAGAAGGCCAGAAGTAATGGAGCGCCTTAGAAATGAAAGAGACGACAGAAGAAGCCAAGAAAGACATAGCACCCCACCCCCCGAGGTCATCCAGAGGGCACCCAGCCCGCAGAGGCAACCAGCGCTCGATGAAGAAGAGTGGCCACCTCTGCAACAAAGCCGGACACCCACCTCACCACTAGATCGACCTCAAAGAGAAAGGCAAAAGCCTAAGAGGTTAGCTGATTATCACTGCTATACAGCAGGAGGAGAGCAGTACCTACCCAACACCCTTCCTATGGGGACAGAAAGACAAGGGGAGACGTCACATCAGCTTGTAACTCCCACCCTAAAGGAAGAGAAAGCAGAAGATCCGGCCGAAATCGGTTGGACCATCGTGAAAAGAAGAAGGAAGGAGAAGAGATTACTAGAGAGAGAGACGAATTGTCATCAAGAGGGGCGAGAAAGGAGCAGTGAACAGGGGAATGCAACTTCCCAGAATAACAACCTCGCTACCGGCAAAAGTGAAAATAAAGGAAGGTGGAGGAGCCGCCAACGATCAGCTACCAGCCAGCCACGGAGAAGTTCACTACCCAATAGAAGTGTAGAACAACCGGACTCGTTTTCAACAACAGTGGCTAGAATGATACAGTTGGCAAAAGAAAAGCTGGACACAGAAGAGAGTAGAGCACCGACACAGAATGGAGGCCCTCGACAGAGAACTGCACGCAGTCACACACGAGGCCGGCCAACTTCTGCTGAGAGCCGAAGATATTAAGAAGGAGCTGATAGAGACTAGAGAGAGACACCTTACCGACGCCGCCGACGTATTTTATTGGCCACCATCGCCAATGGGGCGGAGTGTGTGACGGACGGCGTCAGCACGAACACTCACTTTCTATTTACTTTATATTATTCCAGCTACATTGTCAGTTCTATGCATACACTCTAGAGACATTTATTCTATGTATACTTATTCTACTTTTACCTTAACATGCAATCTTATATGTTTGCCATGTGGATTCAGTCAGGCAATCACTCTAGTACAGCCTCTTACATTTTATTGGCACACGCTAGCCAATCCCTTGTGCTAGGTGTGGCCACCCTTTGTCTACCATTTTATCAGTCTATCAGTTATGTAATCATGTGTATAAATATGAATGTTCTAGTCAATAAAGTCAGAGTCAGCTTGCACACTCTCAGAAGTCTCTTTGTTTCTAAACAAATAACTTCACTGCGCACCATTACTCGAGTAGTAATATACAAGCAGATCAGTCTGAACCTCTGCTGGCCGAACTTAGCCTTGCCTAATTCGCCTTCAATGTTCGACCTCTGCACTGCACTGAAATAGACTAGCCGAACCTCTGCTGGCCGAACCTAGCTTGACTAGTTCGCCCTTCAAAGTTCGGCCCTTGCTTACACACTGATAACAGCTAACGCAATCGGCAGCTCGCTGGTAACTGGGATGGTCAATCACCATTCTCCAGACTACTAAGTCGACCTGTGGGAGGATTGTATTGCTAGAGCATTAGACACAGTTGCCATCACAGTTCGGGAGGTTGTGCAGGTAGGCCGAGCTACCACTCACACCCCCACAGTGAAATCCTGCACAATATTATCATTTATTTAAAATTAGTTGGTCGTTACGAGAATTATAATAATAACCAGTCAGTCATCAATCTGGAAGTCAGTCATTCATTACTAAATAAGATATTGTGCAGAGTTTTTGCCTAGGTAGCCTGTGGTTGTTTGTGATAGTGGGCGTGCACCTGCACCAGCCTCAGAGAGTCTGACTGGACTGTAGGCTTCTCCTTACCAGTTGCCACCTGGCATCAGACCCATTCAGTTCAGTGTTAGACTTGTCATCATTGTCTAATGCCCTGGTCAGACGAGACCTATAACGAAACTTTATTAGGTGATCGCTGAAGCACGACGAATAAAGTTTTGTTTAGGCTGGTCACACGAGAACTATAATTAGTTCGTTACGCCTAGCGAACACTAGTTTCATCCAATGACAGCGCATTGTGTTTTGTGCGCGGGCCTACTCATACTTTACTGCGTGATGCAAAAGCATGGAAATTGAATGAAGCAAGGTTTGGAATAGATGATTTTAATAAATAGACAAGTTTGACCAGCCAGTACTATTCCAATTGTTTGATTATAATTTATTATTATTATCTTTCATTTATTTAAAACTCATTATTAATATAATAAAATAAATAATTATTTTTTCACAAAACAAATGTGCTACTATGGAAACCACGTGTTCGTTGTGAATGACCCTGACGTTGGAGACCAACCAATAACGGAACATAGACAATAAACCAATTAATGAGCTTATCTGGTCCAATGGTCCAATCACATGCAAGCATCGCAACTGACGATTTTCCCAAACCTGGCATTGCTTGATCACGACGAAACTGAAATATTCGCTCGGTTTGCTGAGCAACGAATTCGCTGGGCTTGAAAAAATAGTTTCGTTTACAGTTTCGTCAGAGATTCGGTCTCGTGTGACCAGGGCTTTAGTCTGATCGCTAGTAGGCAGAGCCTGACACTGGATCCTACTTTAGGTCAGCTAGATTGCTGGCTGTCTATTTCTTCCACTGTTGCTTGCCCAAAAGAGAAGTTCTGCGAGACAGTAGTTCTTCCAGTGTTTATTGCTTCGTTCTTCTGCCTGCATTCCACTTACTACTCTAAGTAAGAAGAAGATGCAGCCAGCTTATATACATAGATAACACTACACATCACATGATATAATTGTTGGATGCACAGAATGATTATTAACACATATACTAATTACAGTAAAAAAAATACAAGTAGCAAAAAGGTTTGCACGCCAAGAATCATACACTTTTTATCTGCTCCAAATTTTTTACGTAGCAACACTATGGTAGCCATTTGGTTATTGTTGGAGAAACTACGAGTGTCAAGGTTAAATATAAGTTTATTTTCCCTGCGCAATATCATTAATTTGAGACCTGCATTATTATACTGTTCAGTCGTGAGTATGGACGGATCACAGTCGCCGACAGGGTGTTGTAAGAAGATTAAAGTGAACCTTTATTGCGTGTTATATCAAACCAAGAAGATCTAGAAGCAAAAATATCCAATTGGGTATCTATGAACTCTAATGTACTATAGTAGTATGTATGCTTAGTTTTAAGCTGATAAAGTGATACCTCAGTCACTGCGCATAAATATTTACTGATTATGGGAAGATCAGATGGGTTACCACACGAAAATAAAGTTCCTGTGGGAGTTACATGATACACCTAGGATATTGAAAGAAACATGGACAGGAATGATCGCCGACAGAGATGAATGCAGACATAGTTGGGATGAACGTAGACCTCACCTTAAAATGAATGTTGAGTCCTAAAATGAATATCGAAAGTGCTATAGTAAAGAATTTTGATAAAAATTTCGATGTTCATTCCCGGAAGTGTTGATATTCATTCCTGACGGCATATAAAATTTAGCCATTTTTGTCAAAACAGGCAACTCCTGGAATGAAAGTCGAAATGATAGTTTATATGTCACTGAGAACGAATGTAGACCCTTCGTAGAATAAACATCAGACAGTTATTTTTTATAGCATATTCGAAATTCATTCCATGTCTGTCGAGGTTCATTCCTGGAGGTGCCTAGGCTCATTCCAGCTATGTCTGCATTCATTCCTGTCGATGTTTGTTCCAATCCCCTATAACAAGACTGAAAATATTGTAATGCTCAAACATCTATAACTTCATCACAAAAAGACTATAGGCACAAAAAGGCATATGCGCCACTTTTTACCCCAGTTCCATTTCCGTATGCAGCAAATTGTGATTAGGCAGGAGTGGTTCCTTGAAGATTTGTGCCAATGTTGCTGGTCGTTAGCATTTTAACATGCTAAATATACCTTCCGTTCCGCTAGCCGTTTTCATTAAATTCTCAGCTGTGATTGGCTAATAGGAAATAGCGAATTGACTATAATTTTTGTTGGTTTTGCTAAGTTAATGCTATTAGTTTTTTTCCTAATTTTTTTTCAAGAAAATGACAAAGTATCAATTATGTTATATTATTAATAATATATTAATTATAACTTGGAGTAGCCTAAGTTTTAGGCTAACATTTGAGGCATATGTGTATTTTGCTTGGAATATGCTGTGCATTTTTTATTGGGAGTTGCATGCCCCATTGTTATATTGACAACTTTTAAATGGATTTCATTGGATGATTGGTTTAGTTGACGGGGTTTTTTGTGCTGGTTTGTTGGCCTAAGTTAAAGGGACAGCTTCGGCGACCAAATGGTAATATATGCAAATAATAATAATATTATACCAATAATAATAACAATTTTTTGTAGTTTTTTAAACCTGTCTTTGTTGGTGCTGGCTTCAAAATAACTAATAGCTGAGAATAATAAATATCAGTAATAAGAAGAGCCAAAAATAAACTGAGGTCTAATAAAAAGTTCAAAACATAGCTGATCAAGCTATGGGCCAAAGAGGGTAGTTAATGTATACTACAATTTCTGCACCGGCAACCATTTGGTCGCCGAAGCCCCTTTAACTTAGGCCAACAAATGAGCACAAAAAACCCCGCCCACTAAACCAATCATCTAATGAAATCCATTTAAAAGTTGCCAAGATAACAATGGGGCATGCAACTCCCAATAAAAAAACGCACAGCATATTCCAAGCAAAATACACATATGCCTCAAATGTTGGCTTAAAACTTGGGCTAAACTTGGAGGTAATGTAATAATCATACTTGATAATATACCAATTATAATTACCAACTTAATAGTTACAATACATAATCAATAGCTATTAATAAATTGAAATGATAGTTATAAAGAAGTGATTATTACCTACGGCTGTGAAAAGTGCATATCGGGAACTGTAAAAGCAATAGCTCGCTTGATAGAAAGGCTAGTGATTTGATTGAGTAATGAACAATTGGTCGCAATCACTGCAGTTACCTGTGAATTAGGCAGAAACGGCCAATAGTATTTGCTCCTTCCATGGAAGCGGAACACGGATTGAAAAACAGTGCTTGTGCAGAGCTCTTAATAACTAATGATCACTTACCAAACTACCATAAAGTGCCTGGGGGTTGTGAAATAAGTAATACTGTCAAATACAATTGTAAATATGTCGCTCATACCCCGAACCCCTTGATTTTTTAAACTGGAATGTTTTTCCTTTCTATTAATATTATTTTTAATTTACTTGCCCACTCGCCTCTCTTTCTACTTTATTCATGTTATTTCATGGGGCATCCAAATGTGGAGTTGGCACCCGTTTTCTGTGAATACAAGCCAGCAATGGCGCGTTCTTCATCGGTTCATTAGGAAATGGCACGGCAGAAGCGTCACTCTGACGAAATAAAGACTGTAGATATACATTCTTTCACTTAAGTCCCTTACATGCAAGCTGTAAAAATAAATACAGAAATCTACTACCAGGGCACTGCCACCCTACTTATACAGCCACTTCGGTCTGCCCTATAGTATCGGTTTACATCGGCAGATAACAAGAACGGCTCTTCTTGCCGGACACAGCCGACCAATGTCTGATGCTCAGACAGTTGTGCTGATAGCCAGTCACTAGCCCGACTTTTCTGACATTGAGATTGTTGCCAGCGGGGTAAGCTTGGCAATCAAAGAAGGCAGTTGGAGGGTGTATTGGTTAATGCTATCCTAGGAGTGAACACTAACTATCACTCAAAGATCTTGCACAATATGATAACGAGACGGTTGATTAATAAATTATTATGATTATTGCTATTATTAACTATTGTTCTCCAATGTTGCTGGTGTATGTGATGAAATATGCGTTATGTTAGTTTTTCCTCTGACGCTGCAGGTGTAATGGATTTCACTGTCCACTACTGGACACAACTACTGCCGGCTGTGCAAGGACTTAACTCCTGCCTTGCAAGCCCTGTACAATTCCCTAGCTACCCAGTCAATACTGGCATAACAGGGTAAGATCTGCTCCAAATGCCCTGACAGGTATACAAACCTGCCAGAGACTACTGCAACTCCAAGTATTCCAAGTCAAGAGAGAGGTGTTCACAAGTATAAGGGTTATTTATTTCTGAGCTCTCTGGCTCCAACATCACAATTTATAAGATAATGTTAACATATATAAAACAATAGGTTCACTCAAGCATATATGAATTTAACCAATAATATTGCTAGAATCGTTCATTGTCCAATCAGTTAAATTAGTAGGCGGAGCCTTTGCCTTTTCTAGCAGTGGTCTCTGCTAGCAATAGTTCATGCTTGTCTGAGCTTGTTTATCATCAGGTAAGGGTACACAACTGCTACAACTTGTTACAGGGGGTAGCAACTACCAAATTCCCCCACATACTCCGCTCCATTAGTGGCCCTGGCCACTAATTTAATCAACAACAGGAATTTGGTTGGATTTATCCTTCCCAGGATCAGCATATATATATTTTTACCAAGATACAATGAACCACATTGTGCTGGATATAATGACAATAACTGGAACATGTGGGAACTAAAATAGTCCTCCTCTGAAATCAGCTGCTTTCTCCTTGTAGTACGTTATTTCTGCTGCATAAATCTGCTATCTGTCCTCGTTTACGACTTGACACCTTTCCCAGCGTTTCCAACTTGTGCTGGCCTGTCTCTGCTTGCTGCCAACCCGGTATAGGTGGTAGCCGGCCCGGAGGTGTTGCCAGCCGGCCCGGAGGTGGAGACAGCTGGTTCGGTAATGGTGTTTCACTGCTACTATTTGCAACAACCTTTTTAAACACTGGCTATACAGTGCTCTAGCTGGAGGTGTTGGTGAGGTTTCAAAGCTGGCTCTGGCTGCTATCCTCCTACTAGGAAGGGGAGGAAATTCTGCCTCACTGGTTGGAGACGGTAATCCACACTGCAACGCCAGAGGATCTCTACACGAACTGTTGGTCAACACCCAAGCATTGTACCTACCCTGGTTGTTGGCCAGATTATCCTCTGGTTCTGCTCCTTCCTGCACTGCTGCTTTGTTAATCTCCTGTGCTGCAGGTCTGCTACACTCCTCAACAGGCAAACTCAGTTTGGCTGTAGGCATAGCCAGTAATTCGTCCTCCTGGTTAGGATATATTGGCTCAAATCCTGCCAGGTTGGAAGTTAGAAGTTCTTCCTCATCTAAGAGGTCTGGCAGCATCCTGTCCATCTGTTTAGCTTGGAGGTATCTGGTGACTGCTTGAAGAAATAAAGCGTGTCTGTCCACTTCGACTTCACTGGTGGCTATGAACTGGTGGCAAATCTTAGCTGCATGCTTACATGCCTGACTCACTTCCTGCGAGTCATATTCTGTGAGCAGTTGGTGGAGCCCTACTGGGAGCAAACTGGCTTTTTTGTGTTTTCCTGGAAAAGCTGAATCTGCCTGGAGCTTAGGGAGGGTTGAATGGACTGGACTCCGGGCTTCTTTTGAGTCCAAGAATGGGTTGTCTAACTTAAGCGGTTCTCCTGTTACTGCTGCCGCTGTCGTGGGTGTCTCTTCAGCTTTCTTTATTCTGTTGAGAAATGTGTCTTCTTTTATACGGTGGCATAGTGGCTGGCCATATCGTATGGGTGGTCCTACATTTCTTCTGGGTCTGCTACTTACTCCACTACTG
Organism: Cryptosula pallasiana; assembly: GCA_945261195.1. NCBI lineage: Eukaryota > Metazoa > Bryozoa > Gymnolaemata > Cheilostomatida > Cryptosulidae > Cryptosula > Cryptosula pallasiana. Next base: position 42,824,635 of record OX183137.1, read on the forward strand.
GGGGGCGGGGGTTCCCTTCTGCTACGGGGGGTGTAGCCAGCAGGGGAGTTGGAGTAATTTCTGTTTTCTGATCTTGCGGCTGGAATTCTTGTCCGATTTGTATGCCGTTCGCAGGGGGTGGTTGGTGGGCTATCTGCTATGCGCGGCTGCACTCTTAAATCTTGGTGCTCCACCGCCTGAGGTGCAGGCTCCACTGGTGGGGGTGGCACAGGGGGTAATTCTGGTTCATCAACTGGTACTGGTCTTCTCCGCCTTCTCACTACACCCCTCATGTTGGGTCTCCTGTTGGGTTCTATAGCAGCTGGAGCCTGTCCCCTAGGATCGGTGCAACTGCTGTAGGGTTTTAGCCTGCTTCCATTTTGTACAGATGTCTGTTCTTGCCGAGAGATGAGGTAGGTATGATTGAAATAGGCCTCCTCGACCATATACGGCCCAATGAATTTTGGCTGCAACTTTGGGTTTTCGCCCTTTCTCTTCCTTCTATTTTCCAGCCAAACTTGATCTCCTGGAGCATACAGGGAAGGCTCCTGCCCGTCTTCATCCCGGATCTGACTCTGCTCCTCTCTTAAGGTGTCATGTACTCGTTCTAGGCGCTCCTTGAGAGCCTGAGCGTACTCATGAACTGGCATGTGATCAGTTAGGGGTGGGTGGTAAGCAATTTGGTCTGGGAGTTTCAGCTCTCGACCCAGCATCAGGTAGTTTGCCATCTCATCTGTCACGGAATGCGGGGTGGCTCTGAAAGCTCGCATGAGCTGTGGCAGCATCAAATCCCATTCCTCTGGTTTTCTTCTCAGCAGCAAGAAGCGTAACGAATCTCCTAACACCCGGTTATTGCGTTCCACCACTCCATTTGCCTGTGGGTGGTAGGGCGTAGTTCTGGTTTTCTCTATGTTCCATAGTGAACATAGTTCTCTCATTAAGCTGGACTCAAACTGCGCCCCTTGATCAGTATGGATTTGCTCCGGTATGCCTAGATAGCAAAACACCCGTTCAACCAGAGCGGTGGCCACTACTGGAGCCGTGGCATCTGAAATTGTCAGGGCATCCTGCCACCTGGTAAAGTGGTCGGTTAATACCAAAATCCATATGTTGCCCCTGTCCGTCTCTGGCAGCGGTCCGACCAGGTCCACCGCTAACTTCTGCCAAGGTCTGCCTGCATACATTCTCTGCCGACCTGGATTAGGTCTAGTGCCCCCACTTTTTGCTCGCTGGCAGACTTCACAGCTGGAAACCAGCCTCCGGACATCAGCTGTCATGCCAGGCCAGTACCAAGTCAACTGGAGGCGTTTAGTGGTTCTTTTGATACCAGCATGGGCAAGGGAATGCGTTCCCCACATCACCGTACCCCTTAGGCTGTATGGACACACAGCGCACCACCGGGAGCGGTTTCCGACAGCTAGATGTAGCTCCAACACTCCGTCAGCTCTAATCCTGAGTGACGGTTGTCTCTGGCTAACTGTTTGAGTTCACTGCTACCAGTCTCCAGCTGCTCTTTGGTAAGAGGAGTGTTACTCTCCACAGCTGCATAGATTGTAGCTACTGGGTGCGTACCTTCCTTCTGGGCCCGTACCAGATCTGTGTCTGAGGGCATAGCAAGTCCTCGGTCCACGGCAGCGACATGGGGGGTGTCGGAAGGAGCAGCAGCAGTGGCCAGGGGTGTAGGGAGGGAGTGTGACTCGACGTCTTGCCTCACTTCTGCTTTGGTGGGGCCTCCACCTCTGTCCTGGATATGCGTGCACTGACGACAGTTGCCTGAGCAGCGCCGACTCAATCCATTTGCATTCCCGTGTTGGACTCCGCTCCTATGCTCGAGGGTGTACTGGAATTCAGAGAGGATCTCCAGCCAGCGAGCCACTTGACTGGTGGGTTCTTTCCTTCTGCACAGCCACATCAACGAGGCATGGTCCGTCCGTAGACGAAACTTCTGGCCGTACAGGTACGGCCGGAAATGTTTCACAGCCTTTACTACAGCCAGCAACTCTTTCCTGGTAACACAGTAGTTTCGCTCTGCTGGGCCCAGTGTTTTACTGTAGTAGGAGATTACTCTCTCCTGCCCATTCTGCTCCTGAGACAACACAGCTCCAACACCATCATTGCTGGCATTTGTATCTACAATATACATGCCGGTGGCCTCCGGGTATCCCATTATGGGGGCCGTGAGCAGGCTGTGCTTTAACTGCTGAAAGGCATTTTCCTGGTCTGGTCCCCACTCCCAGGGGGTATCTTTACCAGTCAGCTTGGTCAAAGGCTTGGCCACTGTGGCAAACCCGGGTATGTACTGCCTGTAGTACCCGGCGGTACCCAAGAATGCCTGTAGATCCTTCAACTCCTTGACGGGCGTCCAGCCCTTCACTACCTCGATTTTGGCCGGGTCAGTGGCCACACCATCTTTGCTGACTATGTGTCCCAGATACCGAACTTGCGACTGTAATAGTTTGCACTTTTCTGGCTTGAGCTTTAGCCCTGCCTTCTGCAACCTTTGTAGGACCTCCGTCAACCTGTGGAAGTGTGTCTGGAAATCAGGTGCTATGACAATGATATCATCTAGATACAGTAGGAGCTTCTGCCAGTGGAGTCCATGTAGGACTTTCTCCATCAGGCTTTGGAAAGTAGCTGGCGCAGAAGTTAACCCAAAGGGTAAAACTTTCCATTTCCAGAGACCTGATCGTGTAGAGAAAGCCGACTTCTCACTCGCATCTTCATCTAGTGGCACCTGCCAGTATCCACTGACGAGGTCTAAGGTGCTGAAATACCGACTGCCTGCAAGAGCGTCCAAACTCTCGTCAATCCTCGACAGGGGGTACGCATCAAGATGCGTTACTGCATTCAGCCTTCGATAGTCTATAAAAAAGCTCCAGGCTCCGTCTTTCTTCTTCACTAGAACCACCGGAGAGCTCCAAGCCCCTGACGCCGGCTCTATCGGCCCTCTCTCTAGTAGTTGGGCAACCTGCCTCTCTGCTTCCGCTTCTTTCTGTGGGCCCAGGCGGCGGAGGCTGGCATATAGGTTTGGCTCCTGGAAGCAAGGGAATGCTGTGTTTGACTAGCCCAGTGCACCCCATATCCTGCTCTCCTGTACTGAATACTGCCTCATACTGGCTTAGTAACTGGGCCAACTGGTTTGCTTCTTTGGCGTTACTGCAGTTATGCAGCGCTGCATCGTATAGCTTTTGAAGGTGTGTTGGCACCGGGTGTAGAGAAGGGGGCCTGTTCTTAGGCAGCGTTCCTTCTGCGTGTGTGTTCTCCACCACGCACTTCTCAGGAGAGACCCCGGTATACTGCCCTATCTTTCTTTCTGCCTTCCAGGTAACCGGCTGGTCCGTGGGGTTTAGGCACCTGATTAGGATGCGCCCCTGTTGATCTGGTTTGTTGAGGCTGGCCGCCTGCGGCGGTGCATCTGCCTGGCCTTCTACTATACCAAGTGGGAGGTGATTCTGACTGCTTAGCCGACATAGGATTGTTGCTTCAGAGCAAGGGGGGATGTCTGTGTCCCGGATCACTTGCACTCTGCTAGCCGACAGCCTTCCATGCTTGTCGGTACATGCCAGCTCTCGACCATCCATCATAATGACTGCTTCGTCGAACTTCATCTGACATTTGTGTGACATGAGAAACGGCATCCCAATAATGACATCCTCATTGATATGGCTGACCACAAATGTAGCCTCTGTCTTGATGTCTCTTAGCTGGAGGGGTGATCGTGCCATAAAATGGGATCCGGGAGCCGTCTGCCATCACTCCATGTGCATCACTCTCTTGCAAGCTGCTCTTGGTGGCTGGAGACAACTTGTTAAAGGTATGTTTGGATAGCAAGTTGGTGGTGCACCCGATATCCACCAGTATGGATACTGGCTTTCCCTCTAGTTTACCAGCCAGGAAATAACTGGGCTTGTATGGCCGTTCTAGAGGAGATATCATCGTCTCTGCTAGACGGACGTCTGGAACCGATGGTTTGTCTGGTCGGGTCTTTTTTGGCCGTGGCTTCGGTCTTGATAATGGGTTTTGAAGCAGTGTTGGATCATTGGTCAGGGGTTGACTTGTCCGCCCTGGATCCGTGCTGTCTTCCTCCATTTGCTGCAAAGCGTCAAAACGGTTGGCCAGTGATAACTGCCAGGGTTCAGGAACGGTTTTGTGTCTCTGCTTCTGGTTCTCCCAACAGGGTCATGGCACTCCAACCTCTGCAATGTCTTGGTAAATCTTCCGGTAGCCCGGGTGTGACCAGCAGTTGGAGTTACTGTGGTGGGCTCCTTTCGTTTCCCTGCTGTTTTGCTTTGTTCATTCTAGGCATCCATGGGTGGGTGGGACAGCCTTTGCAGTAACGACCTTGACCTCCACACCCCCAACAGCTAGGAGGGGCGGGCCCCTAGGAATAGGAGGGTCTGCTTGCTGCATCTTTAGCTGCTTCACTTCTTCCACCAATGCTTGCAGGGTTTTCATCATCCCTACCAGTGACTCCTCGTGAGTAGATACAGGCTTAACCTGGCTGGTAGGTAACTGCACCGTCTTGGCTGGTGATGTAGACGGTTCATCCTCCTCCGTCTCATCTTCCACTGCCCTGACTCTGGAGGGTCTCTCTTCTATGGAGGGTTTGATCTGTAGGTACTCGCTACCTGCTTGAACAGCATCTTCCACTGTTACTGGTTGAACAGCCAGTAGGTGTCTCTGGAGAGCTGCATTGCCTAGCGTACTGGAAAACGTGTCCAACACCATCCGTTCAAATCGTCTGGGGGGCAAGTCATCATAGGCGACTTGTACCAGACGTTCAACTTTGCTTGCATGTTCTTGCAGAGTAGTTCGAGGGGAGCGTCCCAGGCTTGAGAGTTTTGCCTGTGCTTCCCTGGCAGTGAGACCAAACCTGGCTCGCAGGGCAGTAAACACTCCCTGTACATGAGCTGACTTTCCACACTGCAGGGCGTCACCTTTCAGTGCCTCTCTTAGATGTAACAGTGCAGTGCCTTGTCCCCAGTCATTTGCTTCAGCAACTTCTTCAGACCGAGCTATGAAGTATTCGACGTCTCCGTCGCCTTCAAACTTGGGTGCCTTAAACCGATTAGGCGCTGCAACTGGTGGAGGTGGCACTATGCCCTGCAAAGCCTGGGTGAGCATCTCAATAGCATCCATAGCTGGCTGTGGTGCTGGCTGTCCTGCTCGACCAGCTCTCCTTGCTCTTCTGGTTGCCATAGTTTAAGTGGGTACCGCCCCTGTATGACTTAGTACTGGCCCTGTACCGGCCCTGTATAGCTTAGTACCGGCCCTGTACCGGCCCTGTATGATCTAGCACTGGCCCTGTACAACTAAGTACCGGCCCTGTCACTGTCTACAGGATAAATCCAACGTAGACACTGGAACTCTTCGGCTCTCTGTGGTTGTCTACTGGACAAGTCCAGAAAAGATACTGCAACTTCTCCTTTGTCTTGGTAACGTGACAATCTGCTCCGTCAGTTGTGTCCGTTGGGATTCCTTCAGATCCCACCGCTGCCACCAATGTAATGGATTTCACCGTCCACTACTGGACACAACTACTGCCGGCTGTGCAAGGACTTAACTCCTGCCTTGCAAGCCCTGTACAATTCCCTAGCTACCCAGTCAATACTGGCATAACAGGGTAAGATCTGCTCCAAATGTCCTGACAGGTATACAAGCCTGCCAGAGACTACTGCAACTCCAAGTATTCCAAGTCAAGAGAGAGGTGTTCACAAGTATAAGGGTTATTTATTTCTGAGCTCTCTGGCTCCAACATCACAATTTATAAGATAATGTTAACATATATAAAACAATAGGTTCACTCAAGCATATATGAATTTAACCAATAATATTGCTAGGATCGTTCATTGTCCAATCAGTTAAATTAGTAGGCGGAGCCTTTGCCTTCTCTAGCAGTGGTCTCTGCTAGCAATAGTTCATGCTTGTCTGAGCTTGTTTATCATCAGGTAATGGTACACTGTTACAACTTGTTACAGGGGGTAGCAACTACCAAATTCCCCCACACATGTCAATAAGTTCATTTAATCAATCAATGAACAATGGAAATGGCTCAAAAAGGAAGATGCGTGTATTGCTACTATTTATCACACTAATATTAATGCCTACTTTGTTACTTCTGCAAATGAAAAAGCAAAATAAAGCAAAGGAAGCGCGCATCCCCCTTTTGTAATTACAAGTACATAGTTGGGTGCAGAACCCTTTTCGCCACCAGTTAGTCCATTACAATGCAAACACTGTTCATTGGCTCTTTAAAAAGTGGTATTAAAAATCTATATTTACTTGAGTGTTTGTGAAGCATAGATAATTTTTTTACATAATGTATATATATAACATTACTTGCTAATAAAAATATGTGAAGATTATTGACATTTATATTTAAATTTTATGCTGCTATTTTTTTCTGTAACCACCTGTCAAATATGTTAGTTTGTAGTTCACACGTTCAAAATAGCCTTATGTTGTTAGTTGTGTACATGGTGTAATGGAGAAGACCACGGCTGAAAACTTAACTCAGTTTTGGAGTGCCTTGCCCTCTGATGTTGAGCAAGTATGTGTTATTACATATACATTATTATTACGTAACATCATTGATGCTGGGAGTCACCCATCAATTTTTTGTTTCGCTGCTTGTCACATTCAGCTGGCCTTTTATTGATGAATGCTTTGGTGACTTGGAAATCTTCTCAATGAAAATGCCTATTTACAGATATTCCAGTGCTCGCTGAAGGGCGATGCTGATGCTCTTAAGTCCTTACTCAAGTCTTTCAGCTCTAGCCAACGGGTTCTGCAATTAGACAAACGTGGTTACACAGCGCTACACTGGGCTTTGAACAAGACTACAGCTCAGCTTCTTGTAGAGTTTGTTGGAGTGTCTTCACTGAGAGAGTTTTTGTGGATCACCGGTAAGTCTCTAAATCGGACAGCATTAGATCGAGCTGCCGAGTACAACAAAGTGGATGTAGTAGAGTATCTGTGTGGTCTTACATTAGCTGATGAGTCATTGCTAGACGGCCACCTACTGGTTGGACACACTCCCCTACATAATACTAGGTCTGTACAAGTAGCCAGGATACTGGTTGAGTCTGTACCAAGAGATAAACTACCTGATCTATTGCTAGACACAGACAGCATACAACAGACAGCATTGCATACAGCTGCTACATGGGGTCGGTATCAGATAGTGCAGTATTTGTGTGATCTATCCTCTCAACTATCCATCGCTGATGAGTTGCTGTACAAAAGAGATAAATGGGGTTGCACAGCACTGCATGTAGCAAGTACAGGGAAGATAGCACAATTGCTTATCAATACAGCTCAAGATAAGTTAGCCTGCATAAACATGACCGACAATGAAGGGGATACAGCTGTAATGCACATGACCATATGTGGATGTATGGATGCCCTTGACCTCTCTCTGCAGCATATATATAATGAGCTAGGAGCATCTGGGTTGAAGTCTGCCCTCCTCATAACAAACAATAAAAAACAGAACATATTTCACTTAGCCTGTATCTCTCCACTGATTGAGGAGTTGTATGAGGTGCTAGAGGAATACTTAGACTATGTGAAGGTGGAGGATTTATTTACTGCTGACATATTCAATAACACTCCTTTCACTTACATCGCCGCTCGCTTCTCTACACGGATGTTTGCTCATTTTATTCTCCGGTTTCCACTCTGGCAGCGGCGAGTTTTTATGCTACTAAGAAACCAGATGCGTACCAGTTGCATCACTCTTTCTGAGCAGAAGTTTAAACGCAAGTTTTACATGCACCAAGTTTTGTGCGAAAATAAATCTCTTTACCACCAACATTTCGACGATGTTCATCTTTTTGAAAGCTTTTCGTGGGCCAATCTGTTCTACCCAGAAGATCACATAAAATATAGAGACGATATATTTAAAGTGATGAAGTATGCTCTGAATGAATACTCACTACTGAACCAACCAATTATGTCTGCTCCAAGTGAAGCTTCTGTTCTCTCTAATACACACAAGCACGAACAAGAGGTACTGCAGTAGTGGTTTGTCCCTGTGCTCTGTATTAGTGATGTATTAGTAAAGTATTAGTGATGGATTAGTGATGTATTAGTGAAGTATCAGTGATGTTTTAGTGACGTATTAGTGAAGTATCAGTGATGTATTAGTGATGTATTAGTGACGTATTAGTGACGTTTTAGTGATGTATTAGTGACGTATTAGTGACGTTTTAGTGACGTATTAGTGAAGTATCAGTGATGTTTTAGTGACGTATTAGTGAAGTATCAGTGATGTATTAGTGATGTATTAGTGATGTATTAGTGATGTATTAGTGATGTATTAGTGATGTATTAGTGATGGATTAGTGATGTGTTAGTGATGTATTAGTGAAGTATCAGTGATGTGTTAGTGATGCATTAGTGATGTATTAGTGATGTCTTAGTGATGTTATACATATAGCCCTATATTTGTGAATAATTTGATGTGCTAGAATAGGGGCAGGAGCCATAAGCCAACAGTAATGGCATCATCTAGCATTATAAAATCTCTCTGAATCACTCTTTATATCTTATCCTCAGCATAGAATATCTTATTTATATTATATAGCAAACATTAGACAGAAATGAGTACATGATGGCAGCCTGTCCAACATTGTACTTCAGTTACTTTGACGCTGACAGGTTAGCTCTAGATGAAATACAGAGCGAACTGTACAAACTTGATGTAACTGATAGACATAGTGAACCTAAGGTGACTAGTTAGTGTTGTAGAGATTCCAAGATATCATTTTCCTGCCTGCTTTTATTTTATATTAGTTGTTTTACCAACTTACCAACTCTTCTCTGCTCAAAAACTTTCCCATTTCTTTTAATTTTTAAACTTCAAAATAATCTTTAAAAAAAAAAATGGTTTCAAAGCTTTTCCCAATGCCAAATGAAATCACTCAGTTGTGTTGTCTCTCAAAAGTATGAACTTTCAAGTTTTCCATTTTTACTGCAGAGCAGCATGAATTTAAAAAACCACTGCAAATTAAATATCTGGTTATAGTTGGAGATATGCAACTTAGATAAATGTTTTTTTTTGCGTGACTGGAATCGCATTTAAATAACCCTTCGGATGAACATCAATTTTTTTTAGAATTCTTTGATGGAAAAGAAATTTTATACAATAACATCACCGCTTGAGAGATTTTTGGCCAACATTTTTGATAACAGTTCTGCTGAGATAATATTCTTGATCAGTCCAAAAAGTATCACAAATATTGTTTTGGTGGCTAGAATTGTATGATTGGCAGAAACTAGAAGTTCTCGCACTGTTTGTAGCAAAGCGAACATATTGAGATTTTGTTCTGTAATGCCTATGACCTTGTAATCACAAAACCCTGGGTTGACAGCAGTCTAAACATTTAATCTTTCCCCCCTATAAGCCTTTTCTTTAACATTTGATCTCCAATAATCAAATAAATAACAATAATTATTTTCACTATAATGTGTTTTCAAGCCGCAATTGCATCATCGGCGTGGTGGTGTAGCATTTTGCAGTGCAGTTTCCAAAGTCGAAATCCTGGGTTCAAATCTCTTTTCTTTGCTGTTTCTTTATAATGTTATTCAACTTGGAAAACAATTCTTCATCCAGTGCTTTTTCTTTTTGTTTTCTTCTTCAAGAATACGTGATGTTGTATTGTGTCTCACCAGTGATGAGTTGATGGTACAGAATACATTATACTTTACAGGTAGTTGTTGTCACATCTACAACTTCTGATACAGTTAGATATTTGTCTCCCCCTGGACCAGACTTTATCATCATCACTGCAGTAACTGTACAATCAGCCTCTGACTTGTAAGTACATTTTATTACTATGCCAGTTACATCTACGTTAGAGCCCTTGGTATATACACAATAATATATAAGTGTTATATATTGTACTTGGTTATGTTTTAGGTTCTCTGAGATACAGTCCAAGTCATTCAGTGATATTGAGGACTTGTTGGGTTACTTAAAGAGACAAGATATAGTCAAGTACATCAACATAAACTCTACAATGGCAAGGCATTATGGGACATCTAGTACAGAACCACCTGATGATAGTGTACTGTTGAGTGGTGCTAGTAAGGGGAAAGCTCTCATTATCTGTAGCACAAGTGGCAGAGAGAAATGGGAGATAGAACATGGACATGCCTGCAGAGTGATGGAACAGTTGGGACTTCAGGTGATTCTACACTTGGTTTTTTCAAATGCATTTAGTATATATTTCGGGTTTGAAATTGTTATTCTTCATGAAACAGAGAGGAATATTACATAACAGGAGATGTAATAATATATAATTGTAATACAATTATATAACTATGTAACATTCATTGTGTGTTAAAAACTCGTCAATTCTTCAATGATCATTTTTCATCATCTTTAACTAAAGTTCATTTATCATCTCATAATGCCAGAATTCCATTATAACATTCAAAAATTTCACTTTTACAAAACAAGAGTAGAAATGGTGAATGTAGACACGCGATAAAGCCTAAATAGCAAATCCCTGGTAACTACTGATGGGCAAAGCAATATTTTTTAAATTTTTTTCATTTTTAATTTTTTTTTGTAGTGTTTGATGTTTTTATTCTTTTTAATATCTGCAAAAACTTTACAAAAAAGGCTATACAAGAAACGAAGATAATGATAAAAAATGTCTTACCGACCAAGTGGTCAGAGACTCTCCCACCCTCAGCCAAGTCTTATTGACAGACCACCAACCGGGCGACACACTGCTGCACTCTGTCCTGTGTTAACTGAGACTCAACTGCGACCTGTCAAGACCGCTCAAGGTCTTTTATGGATCAGCTGATCTGTTACCGTAACTGTAACTGATAGTATTGCATAGTTTCCATACTTGCAATTTCATCAATAAAAATTGTTCTAAACAAAAGTTTTTGGAAACTCAATCAAGCAATGATTTTCGAGGATTGGTATTAGATACTTTAAACATAAAGTAACCTTTTAAGCCATTTTATTTCCTAAACCAAAATTATTGTTGTTATTATTGTTTGCATTATCAGTATTTAATATATCGTTAGTATTATTTAGAATCTTTTGCCTCTTTTACTTTTGTTAATATTCTCTGACAAACTTCTTCTAAAGACTGTGATAGCTAGACTATCAAAATATTTCGCAAAGTGGACAATTTTTTTCATAAACAATTTTGAAAAAAAATTCTGGAATTTTTCCAGTTACAGCTATTCAAAAATGGAAATATCTGAAAAAAGTTTGAGTTAAAAAATTAGAACTGATAAATAAAATTGACGAAATTTAGTTTGATGATGTATTTAATTGAACTATTAATTTCTATTGATCAATGAACCACTGAAGTCAATTTAGCGGCAGCCATCTTGACTTTTCAAAATACCTACATTGCTCTGCACAAGATGACTATCAGTCTAAAATCTGACAGAATAATTGGCTTAACACTTATAACGTTGACGTGGTGTTGTGTGTAGATGAAACATTTAGGGCAGACACAGCGCAAAACTGTTGAAGTATTTTTACTTCTAACTTGTCAAGATCATTAAAAAAGTTACTTTTGACTGCTTTTTGGTTGCGGCGCGTGACCACTCAGATGCAAACAACTCACAGAAATATATATTGGCGCTTGAGCCTTCACATTTTAATAATCAAGCAATTATTCCATTTTTGCAAGAAGATTACTGAAATTAAAATTTGCCACTAACTCAAAAACTGCCGCTTCGCTTTATTACTTGATCTAAGTACAACTGGAACAAAATGACGCGTCGGATTAGTGAAAAAAAGCTTTAGAACTCTGTTGGCAAAGAAATTTTTTTAACCAAGATTTTTCATTTGAGAAAAAATTTAGCCAAATGATCTTTTATTAACAGTCTTGCTAAGAAAATTATTTTTGCCAATCTTTAATCCATTAAAAATGGTGAATGGGTTGCTAGAAGTGTATAATTGATTACATTTGAAAGTTTTTGCACAATATTCAACAAAATTGACAAATTTGGATTTTGTTCTGTATATAGGCCCAGCTAGACTGCATTAATGGTGTTGTATGTATTAGTAGCTTGCAAGCAATTGCATTGGTAGTACCAGCCCATAAGAAGCTTTTGCGCACTTAATGCAAACTGCTCACAATAAGCAGTTATTGATGAACAACTGACAAATGTGTAGTTAATTTTTAGTGATATTTTGATGTTGCTTGCTAGCTTGTCTGCTATACCTTTGACTGCTGTTTGAGAGAGCGGGGCTCAATGAAAATACGATATGTTGATTTTTTCCACAATAACTTTGTTGCATATAGATATTTTGTAAAAACAGAACGAATAACACTGATCAATCTCAGTTTTATGTGTTTTCTTGTAACACCAAGTGAAGTGTTTGGGTGTGGTGTAAGTGACAGATTTTCAGAGTCATCATCTTGGTCTAAAGTCAAGTCCCATTTTTGAAGCAAGGTTTTATCTAAAATTCTTTTGTTTTTGCTTGCCAAAACCTTCGCTATCTAGTTATTATTATTTTTGTTATTGATTTTTTCGTTGCTTTACTTGTTTTTTTTCGTTGAAGTTTTTTGTTGTTATTGTTGCTCATCCTTTGTGACTTCTAATTACGAGTACATCATTTCATACCTGATAGGTGGAGTGTTTGTATGACAAATCTGCTGATGACATGTTGACAGCCATATCAGAGTTCTCTAAGTCACCTGGACATGGTTCATTGGTAGCTCTATCCATCATGTCTCATGGTGATTTAAATGGTAATGTATTTGCCGTTAGCGATGAGGGAGTATGTTCTGCACAACAAGTGGTGAATGCCTTGTGTCAGCAGCCCAATCTGAAAGGCATCATTAAGGTACTTTGCATAGGCATTCCTTAATCTTATAATACTCATTGATCCGGTTGCTGACATATACCGGCCGAGCAGAGTTTAGTGATGACTATTTTGCGATTTTTTTGCAGTTGATATTTCTATCCTTTTGCCGAGGACCCATTAATCACAGAAACAACAGAACTCACTCAAGTTGGGAATGCAATGCACTTAAATATACTGCGTTGCTCATGGAATATAATCCCATCAGACATTGTTTACCACAAAGTCAATTGGACTTCGTGAGAAAACACCATCCTTTTCCGTCAGTAGATGTTCCTGCAAACTGCTACATTACTTACGCTACATTACCTGACACCAAGTAAGTCTTAAATTAAATTAAACTTTTACCTATTTGGTGTGCAGTCATTTCAACTTCTCATGTAATATAGATGTCTTGACTGTTTGATGTGTTGACTGTTTGATGTGTTGACTGTTTGATGTGTTGACTGTTTGATGTGTTGACTGTTTGATGTGTTGACTGTTTGATGTGTTGACTGTTTGATGTGTTGACTGTTTGGTGTGTTGACTGTTTGATGTGTTGACTGTTTGATGTGTTAGCTGTTTGATGTGTTGACTGTTTGATGTGTTGACTGTTTGATGTGTTGACTGTTTGATGTGTTGACTGTTTGATGTGTTGACTGTTTGATGTGTTGACTGTTTGGTGTGTTGACTGTTTGATGTGTTGACTGTTTGATGTGTTAGCTGTTTGATGTGTTGACTGTTTGATGTGTTGACTGTTTGATGTGTTGACTGTTTGGTGTGTTGACTGTTTGATGTGTTGACTGTTTGATGTGTTAGCTGTTTGATGTGTTGACTGTTTGATGTGTTAACTGTTTGATGTGTTAACTGTTTGATGTGTTGACTGTTTGATGTGTTAACTGTTTGATGTGTTGACTGTTTGATGTGTTAACTGTTTGATGTGTTAACTGTTTGATGTGTTGACTGTTTGATGTGTTGACTGTTTGATGTGTTAACTGTTTGATGTGTCTGTGATCACTAATTATTTGGATGTCTGTTTTATTATTACTTACTATTACTTATTACTTACTACTACTTGTTACTTACTACTACTTCTTACTTACTACTACTTGTTACTTACTACTACTTGTTACTTACTATTACTTTTTACTGACTATTACTTACGTTTTGAATTGTATAATATTAATTTATTGCGTGGCAAAGTTTCTGCTGTAGATCATTGAGATTTGACCCATCATACTCTCAACCAAATCAGATGTTTGTTGGCCTGTCAGACCATCTAGGTACTATCTACCAATGTAGTAAACTGTACAAGAGAGAGGACATAACATCTGCTGTCGACAGCACTAGAGATAGTATGACACAATATGGACTTGTAGATACAAGTAGTGTAGATATGGATATATCTACTACTACACAACAACCTGTATCTACTACTACACCACAACCTGTGCCTACTACTACACAACAACCTGTACCTACTACTACACAACAACTACCTAGAGTAGAGTTGATATCGTTACTTATAGATGTAACTGCTATCGCTAGAGAGAAGTCTGGGTTTACTCAGTACATGAACTACTGCTATGTAGTTACCATGGATACTAAACCAGTAGTATTGGAGATTCTACCTTTAAATGAATCAAATATGTAGTATGTTAAATGAGATCAACAGTCTGAGGTGATTTTTAGTGCAAATGATGACCGTAAAGTATTGTAGAGGAAATGACTCTAGCTATTTACTTTGGTAACACTTGTACACTGTCTATTTCTATTATCGAACTGTCATAGAGTGATCATATCTACTAGAGGACAGCTGAGCTTGAACATTAACTATTACTAGCGCAGCCCGTTGTTACGAGCTATCTAAAACCGCGTACATTTCTTGCATACTGTACCCCTTCCTTCTAGTAGTCACTTTATGCATCACTAAGGCTATTCTTATACTCATTTACCTTGCCTTATACTAGCCCACCTTTCTTTTGTGTGTTATTACGGCTTCCTGTTACACAAAGAAATGTTATGTAACCTTTTATATAAATTCTGGCTGAAGCTCTCTCCTACTCAGAGTAATAGGAAGAGACAAGCCAAAAGCATGAAGAATAAAGAACTACTCTCAACACAGCCTTCACTTACTATTGCACTGACTGAAGACTTGCAGCAAATTACAGATCAAATATTGCAGTTTACGTGAAGCAACTAACATACACAATAAATACAAGCCTACAGCGGTGCTGGCCTACAAGGCCTGCCACTCAGAGCAGTCAGTCAGGACGACCTATCAGTAGTCAGAGTATGCCCAGCCCGCGCTACTGACTTGTGGTCAAGCACACTGTCTGCTAGCAGTCAGTCTTTAGCAGTCAGACTTTAGTAGTCAATAACCTAGCCCGAGAACCAGTGCAGGTGAATGCTACCACAAAACTACGGCTATTAGACGACACCCAAAAATCCTGCCCAGTATGATATTTTTGTGAGTTTTTTCTATTCCTAACATTTAGATTGTATTATCCCAACAAGCAAATAACGTCTATATAACGTTAGCTAACGTTCACTTAATGTAACATTCGCAACATATGTTTTTAAGACGTTTCATAAACATTACAAAATAACGTCCAGGCTAACATTTGGAATTAACATACATTGAACGTTATATAAACATTTGGCACAACATTGGTACATACATTCTATAAACGTCGTACAATAATGTTAATATAATGTTGTTTTCGACGTTATTTGAATGTTTGTGAACGAATGTCTAGAAATAACATTAATAGTACATTGTACAAACGTTCACTCTAACGTTTTTCCTAAACATTATAGTTATGTTACCTTCAACGTTATTTGAACGTTCTCTCATAACGTTTTATAAACATTGTACCAAAACGTTAATATGATGTTGTTCCTGAGGTTATTTGAACGTTTGTGAACAAATGTCTAGAAATAACATTAATAGTACATTGCACAAACGTTCACTCTAACGTTTTTCCTAAACATTATAGTTATGTTACCCTCAACGTTATTTGAATGTTTTCTCATAACGCTTTGTAAACATGGTACCAAAACGTTAATATGATGTTGTTCCTGAAGTTATTTGAATGTTTGTGAACAAATGTCTAGAAATAACATTAATAGTACATTGTACGAATGTTCAATCTAACGATTTTTCCTAGACATTATAGTTATGTTACCCTGAACGTTGTTTGAATGTTTTATCATAACGTTTAACAATTGTTGTACCAAAATGCTTATATGACGTTGTTCCTGAGGTTATTTGAATGTTTGTGACCAGATGTTTGGAAATAACATTAATTGCACATTGTACTAACGTTCATTCTAATGTTTGTTTTTCAGAACATTATCGTTATTTATCATTCTTTTAATGTTTTTTCATAGTTACGTTGCCCTTAACGCTTTAGTAATGTTTTTTGATTACATTATATACCTCACACACAAGTGAAAGTATAACGTCGACTTAACATGTTTTGAATTGTTGTCGAAAAAGTCCAAAACTAAAATTTGTGAAAAATAGAGATAGCATTCACTTTAATGTGTTTTTATGCATTTCAATTTTCTTGTTGTTCATGCGACAAGCAAATAACATAAATGTGAAGTTAGTTATCCTTATCTTAATGTAATGTCAGCATCAAACACTTTTATTTTGTCACACGAATGACTATTGAAAACAAACATCCAGTCCAAAAATTTTAGCAACCATATTTCAGATGTCATATTGACATTGGGCAAGACATCCAAACTAATGTTGTACAAATTTTTCCCAAAAATGTGCTGTCAACATTATTCCAAAAAGTTCCATCATCAGTACTTAACATTCTTAGGCCATTAAAACAACACTTCTCTTAAATGTATTATTTAAGCATTTTAGTGAAGATATATCTGGACACCAGGCATAACATCTAGGGTGACATAGCATACAGCAAACTTAAACTGACTGAAAGAACTTTCATTTGCAGGCTTTTTAATTTTCTTGGTGTATCAACTTTAACAAATAGCTGAAAATGATTTATTTGTGTAAGGAAATTAGCCCAAGTCTTTAGCTACTTTAGTTCAAAGTTATGACAGCTGTCTTTGGAAGATTTAAAATTTATTTCCAGTTCAGGATTGAGAAATATCAGAATCATTGGGAGTTGTTTGCTCATCGAGCACCAATTTACTCTCAGTCCTATCAAGAGTTGCCTACTTTTACCCATGAGTTGAAATGGGTTTCCATGATGCAATTGAAATATGTAAACAAATGTACACTGATTTTCAAATAGTAACAGAGCCTTTAATAATCAAAAATGCTCAGATGAACTTGCCAGGTTATCGGCACAATAAAAATGTAACACTGCATGTTGGATGCAGTAAATTAAAGCGGAGTATCTTGAACAGATTCAAATCGGTCATATAAAATAGATGTTGGCATTTGTGCATGCCATTTTTTCATGTGGCTACAATTGAAAAATTGATGAGAGTTGATCGAGATCCCAGAAATTCATTGAAATTTTTAGCTAATCCGTGATAATCGTCTTTGACTAATTGTCAGGAATTTCACTTAATTTTTTTGCACCGCTTTAATATTTGTGGTTGTCGACTAATACCACCCACGTAATTTTTTTTTACAAAAGGTATAATTAAAAACTAATTGTTTGGTTTGAAGGTATTTTTCTCTAGTTTAAAAGTTTTGATACTTTAATCTCATGGTTGGCATCCATCAATTTTATTTCTCAAAATATTTGCAGTGTTTTCATGTTTTACTGATTATCCTTATTAACTTCATTAACATCAAGATTTAATTGTTGGCAAGTTTTCTCTAACAACTGCATGCAATGAAGTCTCTTTACATATATTAGTTCTCAAATTTGCATATGGAGTTATATCACCTTTTTCAAGGGATACCTATATGTTATCAAGGAAATTGTGAACACGACTTCTAGTGTTTCACATACATTATACTTTGCTACAAACAAACATAAATAATGTTTGTTGGATATAAAATATAATGAATAATACTAAATTAAATAAAACCCCGGGGTTTTAAAGTGAGTGAAAACTTCACTTCAACATCGACCAGTAGAGCAGTAGGCTCCCTTATGGTTGAAGCAACCGAAGGTTGAAATGTTTTAGGTTGGTGAATCGTTTAGTGACAAAATGTTTACCATTTCTCTTCATACTGTGCGCAGAGTGCACTTTTGAGCCATCATAGCAGTAGTCAACAGTCATAAGTAGTGATGCCTAAAATAGCTAAAGTGAAAATGAATCGGCCAGATTGATGGTTTCAGCTGAGTTTGCATTTATCAATTTTATATGAAAATATTAGGCCTGAAGGACTAACATTTGATTGTTAGTAGTGAAATGTTAATACGTTGCAGCAGTTGCTGGGTAGGTTGCTGTGTTGACTTTAGGCTTTGATAATGATGATGAGCAGATTCAGTTTTCCCCCACAATGTGCTCCTTCAGTAAAATTTGGGCCCCGAAATGAAAAAAGAGCCAAGTGGGCCTTCTAAGTGTGTTAGGGTATTTTTACAGTCAATAACTTGCAGATGAAAGTGAACAAAATACATTTTAGCACGACTCTCATGTGTAGGATTTTCAGTTTTATTGTTTTGATATCTGTTTTCTTTTGGGAAATTTGTCAGTTCAATTGATAGCTATAACAACCTGGTATTTTTTTCAAGGCAAAAAGCATGTGCTTACATTGATGAACTTTTGTGTGTACTTATTTATTAATCCTTGTCTTTGTAAAGCGATTGGTTTCATACCTGTCATGTCACTTGGTTTGTAAGGGACTCACCTGATTTTTAGGTACAACACTTTTTTCTAATCTTAAAAAATTGCTAAAATCTCTGAAAATTCCCTAAAATTAACATTGTCTCCCTAGCCTCTATTGCACACATAAATTTAGTTTTCAATTGAGCAAAAACGAGACATTGAGATAACTCAAGGTAAACATTGTTTTCACATTATCCTTTTACATCTAGCGTCAGTATGTTTGACAAAATTTTTCTGTACCACACCCATGTTTGATTTGCATTTACCTCAGCTATTGACCTTCTGAACTGATAAACTAAATTACTGACTTTGCTTCTAAGCAATCGCCTCATCCATACCCGCAAAGCAGCCAGCTCGTTATTTTTCAGGCCAACACACAAATTTACAATTTAATTTCTCAAAAATATATGTTTCTACTATTAAATTCAATTAAGTCAACTGACGTGGTCAATTCACTCTCTAAACCGATTTGTGCTAATTTGCTGATGATTGCCTAGTTTTAGTGAAGTCTGATACTTAGTAAAAGCCAAGCTACATAATCATTAAACATGATGAAAACTGCTGAGATATTATTAGGAGCTTTGAACGCGAATTTGAATCTATGGATTAACGATGGAAATTATCTTCTAAAGTCAAATCTAAAACAAGGTTTTTGCTCCTTGGCAATATTTTACGATCTCGTGAAAAAACTGCAGACTAGATTGAATGAAAAAAGAATCTCTACCAGTTGTTCATGACGCTGCATGCTGTTAGGTAAAAATGATGATTTATAAATGCAGGTTGTAAACAAACATAATAGAACTGAGGCGTTATCCTAATCTTTAGATACTACCAAATTAGGACAAAAAGTAAAAAGACTTGTAGGCATGTTTTTACCTAATAGATGGTTGTATGTAATATGAACTAAATGCATGTAAATATATATTTCAAATTTAATTGAGTTGAATCACACACATGGGTGGCTACATGGCTGTAAACAATAATTTACTGTTACATAGACATAGCACATATATGGACATGCATTGCTTTCAAATACTCATAATGCTGGGGGTTGGGGGCTAACTTGCTGTTTTTGTCATTAGCATTTGGTTTTAATTGCTATTGCACACCTTTCATAGTCTAGTTGTTGCACTAGATTCTTTGGTCAGTTTGTCTCTGCTGACTAATAAAGACCTGTTCTAACACGAAAGATAGTTACAGATAATTTTAAAATGTGTGAACATGTGCCCACATGCATGAACTCACATATTTATATGGACATAAATTTGTATGTACAATCATGTGTATATATGCACAAGGACGGACATCAATGCATTCCCAAATGTGATCGTGTGCATTATTGAGGTATAGGTAGAGGCCCAGGTTTTGCTGAATTTTTTGTGCAATGACGAAACCTGCTCTTGATTCCAGTTTAGTGTTTACAATGATTGCGATAACAAAATATATCGGTTTATAAAGTCTTTTAGAAATATTTTTAATGCAGAATTTATTGTATGCATTTTTTTTTTATTAGAAATAGAATTAAAACAAGTTTTTGGTTACTTTATTTAGTCTATAAAACAGTAATACATTAATGAGAAATTTAAAAACGTATAATTATTTTACCAACTAATTTTTCCAATCGTAATTTTTCATTTACAACCTAATAACTCATCCATAGTACTGCACTGTGATTTTCATCAACAAAGGTTTATCAACTGCAGCTTTGTTTTAGTAAAAAGTGGTTTATTAGCACAAGTTGCTTTATCATTGTCATGACTGAACGCCGGTCAAGTGTAGAAACAGTCGTTTAGAAAAGAGGATGGGGATATATTTCAATAATAAAGTCAACACTTGAAGGCAGTAGGCTACTATTGTGAGCATTATATACTCCACCACAATCCTGACCAACCATGTGGTTTTAATTGCTAATGCACATCATTGACCTATGCCTCTATCTATGCCGCCGATGGTGTGCTTGGCTTCTTGATGACTGTATGTATGCATCTGTAAGAGAGTCTACATTAGTGCATTCACCCACCTCACCTGCAAGCAATTATAATAGATTTCATGCTCTCATCCATTCATCACCCAGTGTATATTAACTTATATATCCCTTCAATACAGTTGTATGCATGTACAAACGTGTGCTTTCATGCAGAATGCTGCATATATAGGCTTGCACACGTAAAGTATGTATTTAAGTATCTGTACAAAGTGTTCATATACTTTTGAACAGTTACTTATCAACGTGCTTTTGTGTAAATGCTTGTATGAGTACACTGATAGTTACGGATGTATGCTTTTACATCTCTGACAGTAATAGTTAGTAATCTTTTGATGTCAGTGTTATGTTTGTTATGTCGGTGTTATGTTTTTTATGTCGGTGTTATGCTGGAACTGCAGTCTAGCTTCTCTCATCAATTACTACCCATCACTACATTAGCAGTAAGAGCTGCATAACTGATGAGACTGTCAGTGCTTTATTGGTTTAGCAGATGATTGTTTGCAAGTTTAGTAATGAAACAGCCTCAACTTGCTCTGGGAACGTAATTGGATCGGAATTATGTAATCTGCAGCGTGTTTTCTGTTTGAGCAGTGTAACTGCCAGTCACCACTATGTGATGGCTAGCAGATATAACATAATGCCATCCAAACTGATTTTATGCTTGATTATCAAAAAATAACAACTTTTTATGGCTGTGTGCATTTGCAGTGTAAATGTGTCTATTTTATTATGACTATATTCTTGTGTGCTTATGAGTGGAATACATTTTTTGTGTATGTGTGGAATATATGTGTTTGTGTAGAGCAATGGTTTTTTATTTTGGTAGACAATAGATGCAAAAAACGTCATTTCCATAATTATTAAGTAAAATTTCTCTATGTTTGCCTCAATAGTTAGCAATTCACCGTACTGCTTTTGCTTGGAGAAATGTAAACTGCAAGTAAATTGACTAGCCTGAGCCTTCACTTTCTCAGTGTTATATGCTACTGTATTGCGTAGCTTACTGAGGGATGCCAATGAACCACTAAATGATTATGAAAACATCTGTGGTCACAAAACCCAGCATGAATCCTTTTCATAAATGCATTAGTCTACTGTCATTGTTGTTCATACAGCAGGCCAGTGCAGCTTAGCTAGTTGTTGTTTGCTACCAAGTAATAGGGATACAGAAAAATTCACTCATTTTGCAACAAGGATTGACAGGACATCTACCAAACGCATTTACCAATATCACTAGCAACACAAGCTATGAGAAGAGCTATTTATAGGTATGTTTGATATCGGAAATAATTGGGACATTGTTGCACTGTAGTCTCCAAGATTGATAACAGTGTTCTGTGTTCTTACAAAATGTATACAGCTTACATGAAGAGTTCAAGTTTATTGTGAGAAGTTTAAACTTTTTCATAAAATTCATAACATGTCTATTTGCGTAAAAGTTTTCTTTGCTGGTTAGCAACAACAACCGCAGTTTTCGTAATATCATAATCAGTGTAGATCTTGCGTGGTCAACCACTGAGGAGAGCTTATAAATGCAAATCTCTTTGGGGGCCTTATAAATGACATTTTGAGTCTAGAACTCATTCAAGAACATGACTTGGGGAATTATTTGTTTGGTATTATATAAAACTTTCACCTTTTGTAATAATTGAACACGTTGGTAGCCATTACGTAACTACTTGCAAAAAACTGTTTTCTTTTAGCAAATCACTTTTTTTAAAAAGCTTTTATTTTTTCATTATATTCTCCAGCAAAAACAAGTATCTGTCATCAGTACCACATTTTGTGGTCTATTCAGACCACCGATTATATGATGTGGCTTATTAATTGATATTTTACAGAGCATATACATTTCATGGTGCTGAATGGCACAAAGGTCTGAACAAGCCAACATTTTTGGCATGTGTTGATGCTTGGCAAGGCTGTTTAAGTCAATACACAGCTTTTATAACATCTCATATGAACATTTTGTTAGCTCTTGCGCAATCTTGATAACCTTACGATAAACAGTTTGCAGAGTCAAAGGCCTCAAGGACTGGACATGAATCAAGCTGGCAATCAGTTATTTCACTAAAATCAATCGAAGTGCATTCCCCAGCAGTTACTTTCTTATTGCCTACCATGCTCCAGAAGTCGATGCCCATTCTTGGACCAAAAACACTTTGTTCCATGCAAATTTATGTTTGCTCATATCGGCAGTCAGTAAGTATGGATGTTCATATTCAAATCTTTTTACCCCAGAATGCCGTTTTTTCCACGTTATAATGCATGCATTTGATACCTTCTACCAGCTGAAACTGCTGAGGTTAGCTCACACACAGACTAGACTCCTCTGTTAAAATTAACATCTTTTAATTTTGTGCTACTCATCATGCGCGTCTTATTATACTTATAAATTTCAGAGCAAAACAAAATTATTCTTTCCTTACACTTTCTACTGTGGAAACTAGTTGAAACTTTTACAGTAGGAAAACAGTTTTTACTGCAAGTGGCAGCATCAATTGGAACAGGGCCATATATTAAAATATTGTTTTACTGTAATTATTTAAAGGTTTGTTTCCAGTATTTTATGTTGAAAAGAAATATTATTGTGTAATTGATAACAGCATAAAAAAAGTTGTTCTGATTAGCAAAATCAACTTCTTGCATTGACTTTATTTATAGTTTTTAGTTATATTAAATATTATTCTTTTTATCAAGTTTGTAAAATACAACTTGTGAGAAAGCTCTGTGTTTAAATTGATTATAAAGCTTTAAAAGTATGCGCTTCAGAGTCATCCACTAATCAGAAGTTCACGAAGACTGAAACTAAAAACTTTGGACTTTTAGTAAATGCGTGCCATTTCTGCTTTGTGTTTGGACAGTTTGCACTCGCTGTTTAATTGTACTTTTGTAGTAATAGGACAAACTTTTGCTCTGCCTGCAATCTCACCAACAGTCTTTTTGCTTCATACAGGTAAAAGTTGGATATTCAGGTACCAAGCTACATGGGAACAAGTTTTCATCAAAAACATTTATCTGAGGAACTGCTGCTGGAGAGAGCAGTGAAAAAGATAGTTTATAGCATAAACACATAGAGTTTACAGTGGAGCAGTAGTGGTTAAGAGCAGGTTTGTTTGTATCTACGCACAACTTCAATTTAAACATGTAGTCTGTTATTTTAAAAATTGATCTGATCCGTTTCGTCAGCAAACCAATTGTATTTACATAGCATAGCAAAACAATGCAGTGGTCAAAATAATTATTTTTATTAAACTCAAGTTGAAAAGTTGAATTTTGACGATTGAGATATCCGTAATAAATCACTTTTACGCTGCAAACACAATTTTACAGGTATATTTGTTTTACTATACATAGATCGGCGTAAATTAAGTTTTTTTTATATATATATGAATAGTTTGATTTTAAGAAATAAATAGTGCCTGTTGTGGGTAAAAAAAGCTTTTCGCACCTACATACTGCAGTTATTATTGTATTACTTAATATTAGGTCACACTCAGACTTTGCTTGGTAATTACTATTACCTGCTCTTTCGTTTGCTGTGCACACCTATGATAGCTACGGCTTTGATTGCTTCAGTGGTGCGTTACAGAGTGTATAGCCTGACACTGCATCACTGATCATTCATTCTCCTGCGCTACTATTAATTATCCCTTTTGCATCTTTAGCAGGTAAAGAAGCAGGCTTATAAAGTATGAAAACAATAGAGGACGCTATTGGGCTTCTGTAAAAATGTTTTGCTAGAGGCATAGATGAAACAGCAAATTTTACAGTCTGAATACTTCATTGAAAACAAGCAGTGAGTTCCTAATAAATATTTGTTTTTTGGGGGTCTTCAACTAACTGTGTTGTGCACTGAATCAGATCTAATTCATCAAATTAATGTCCGATGGAACCAAAATTCTGCGGTTGTGCAAATGTTTGTAATGAAAAAATCTAAAGAAAAAATCACATGAATACGTTTGAACATGAAAAATGCACTGATCTTTAAACGCAGGTTTTAAATCTTGATCTAACTACTTCAAGTCTCCGAGTCAATGAACAACTTAGACATTGAGAGTATTCGCGACCTGTTAGTCGAACAAAATACCAAAAATAATAGGTGTTTGTAGTTCAATATGTCGCGTAAGCAACGAAACATTAGTTTAGAGCAACATAATATTCAATGAAATGTTATAGTTTACCGAACAAATCATAAAGAAGATAACTCCCAATTTTCAAAATATTCATGAAAGTAATAAAATTTGAACTGCTGCAAACTTTAATAGTTTGTCAAGCTGCCCTTTAATTTAGTAAATCTTGAATGCTTGCATTATTTTGATTTATTTTTCAAGGATATAAAACCGGTCTATGGAAATGAAAAAAGTCAACTCGCTCATTATTATTTATTTAGTGTTCAGTTTCATTCGCGACCTATGAACAATACAAATAAATACTTGGTGATTATTTTTTTATTCAGTGAGCTACTTTTTGCTGACCCACGAGCTTCGAACAAAATGATTATTTATTGATTAAATTTATTGCCGGTCTGATTATTTTTATTGCAATGTGTTTGGCGAACGGAGGTAGCGAATACTCTCAATGACTTCTCCTAGATTTGCACTTTTGTTTAAAAAAGAATTTAATTTGGTTCAAGCATTATTGGTAGTTATTTCATGGTAGAATCAAAATCCATTAAAAATTAAAAAACCAAAATGACTGAACTGTAGTAAGCTGATTCAAGTCTGTTGCACTAAGATCTTTAAAATTAACCAGCAAAAGATTTGTGATAAAAAATTATGGCTTATATCATATGTAATAACTTTTAACAACTTATTGCAGCGTTGTAAAGTAGCTATTAATTATTTTCGCTTTCAATTCTCATATTAATTATTTTTCCCAAACACTTGTAAAATACCTTTTTTAAAATTCCAAGCTTCAAATTCATTGCTTTTGGTCAAAAATGATATCAGTGATTTTTGTCCTTGAAAGAACAGCTACAAAAAATTAACATTTTATTATAATCAAAATGATCTTCACACAATGTCAATATCTTATGTCTTTTCTTTACAAAACTTTTTATAACTCGATATGACTTGTTGTATTCAGAAAAAAATGCGTATTTGTCAGAACTGCTTGCATTTATATTTATTGTCTAACAAGTGAAGGACAACTCTCTAAAAATGGTTTGACACACCGGTACCTGAAAAAAGAATTAAATTAATTACAATGAAAACTAGCAAATTAATAACCACCTTCACAATAGGAGCATTCAAGATGTGTCCCTCAAACAAAGGGGCTCAACACATCGCGTATGGAACGAAAAATTTGTTTGGTACATTGCAACTATTCACTGAATTCTCATAGATAGCCTAACAAATCATAAAGAAGATAACTCCCAATTTGAAAAGTAATCAGTAAATAATGGCATTGTTGTCAACCAATATATTTTGCGAAAACGTTATGTTTATAAAGTTTAATTTTATTGGCAGAGAATATAAAATCGTTTTGTTAAAATAAACAAACTGGAATCACTCGTAATTTAATTAGCGTTCAGTTTCATTCACGACCTAAAAACAATATAAATAAATGCTCATTGATTATCATTTTATATTCAGTGAGCTACTTTTTGTTGACCCAGGAGTACCGAACAAAATTAATACTTGTTGACAAAATTTATTGCCAATCAGATTATTTCTATTGCATTTTGTTTGGGAAACATAGGTCGCGACTACTTTCATTATTCTCTTCTCAATGACATTAACTAGTCTGGGACTCAAACAGTAACATGTGATCTCATTATGAAAAATTTTTGTTACATTTTAATATTACTTTTATTTCATTCTTTCAGGGCAATACCACTTGGATAGGATACATATATGTTCCTTCATGTCTTCAGTCACTCAATCATAGCACGACAACACCTTATCAGGTAAACCACATTTGAGGTGATTTTAGATACTCTACGTGTGGGTAGGGATTAATAATGGGATTGAACGATAGCATTTGGAAACCCGTCATTGAGTGTCAAAAATCGTAGCGGCAACGAGTAACTCTGTATCAACAATATAAAGCAACAAGTAGGGTAGGTAGCGTTTTTGGAGACATAGAATTACTTCCCCCTCTTAGTTTGAAAAGCAGATTTGACCTGGACTCAGCATGTGATCTATAGTTCAAGGCACGAAAGAACTTCCACTAAACGAACAATAATTATTGATATGGCCTTAACGACTGTTCATTGCGCATCCAGCGTGTAGGGTACCAGAATGCACCCTTGTAGTAGAGCTGTCATCCCTTACTCTGTGGGGGACACAACTACCTATTTTTTATACTTGTGCTTTACTGAAACCAAAAATTGCATGAAATAATTTTGGGGAAAAAACTCATGTTATAAAAAAATTTTGATGGTTTTTGACAAAATTTCGGTATTAGTATTTTGGTAAATTGATGACTTGTTTTAATTGTATTGTTGTAAACAAGATGTATGCAACAAACTATTCTCAACAATTTTTATAGTCATGAATGTACCCTGTTCTTATTTTTGTGGTAAATTGAAATTTAGACAATATTTTGCATGTGTGTTTACAGGAAATATGCCTTAAATTTGAAATTACGCCATGTAACGGTCATGTTAATCTCAAGGTGTATGTAAAAGCATGTTTACCATATTCTTTTGTTTCATTTTTGTAAAAATGGCGTCTATTTTGACACTTGGCAAAAGCCAATGTGCAAACAAGTTATTAGAGGTCTTGTTCGTATGCAGGCACAACTTTGAAGGAAATTCTGGCTCAGTACAACGTTTTGTGTCGTTAAATAGACATACGTTTATCTTCGCTGTCAAATCAATGATAGTTGTCTCGCTCTGGAGAACTTACGCTGCACAAAACAACCTATTACCAACTAATGAAACAAACCAACTTGGGGTAGTGCTAAGGAATCATAGCCAATATATTTGCCCTTTTCTCTTATCAGTTACACACGGCATGTTGCATTTTTTCTCGTGCAAAATTAAGAGGAGCAAAGGAGTCGTGCTACCTGGGAGAAATTAACTCTTTGCAATTTTTCGCCTAAACTTTTCTATCAGCGCATTACTAATAGATATTAATTAAGCATGGATAAATCATTAGCTATTAAATATCTCATACTTTTTGGTGATTTAGGACTGATTATGTGAGTCCATCTCTTCTGTTATACAATTTTAATCTTCTTTTCAGTCAAGCATTTCTTACAATCTGGCTATTACCATACCATTAGTGTACCATCTACTAACTAATAGTGATTGAAGTTTCTAACACAATTTACTTTTTGTTTCAGCCAAAGGCAAATGGCACTTGGACAAGCACCTAATAACTTACACACTCATCATCGGCGTACGCTGCTGCACTGTGCACATTAATGGGGAACGCAGAAGATTTCAGAGTTGTCCCTCCTTGTTAGAAGTAGGACAACTCCGAGATGTAGATACATCGAGAGTGGTTTTCTACATTAGTTTTGAAGTTGTGGTGTTTTATTGAAGCATGGTTATAGTTCTGCAGTACATTGTGCTAAAGTTTAATTTTGATTATACTTAAGGATCAGGTTTCGGTTAGTTTGAATGTTTTTGCATTTCCTACTCTAAATTTGCAAACACTTTGTGTCTTTGTTATTAAAGTTGAGTGCGATCTAGCTTTTGTATTTTTAATTGTCTTAAGTGAGCTCTTCTGAGAAGCAACACAATGATCAATTCGTTCAGCACACATTATGCTTTATTTTTAGACGTACATAAAACGTTTTTATACTGTTTCTAGTACCAAGTCATAATAATAAACTGTGAGCTATTTATCAAATGCCAATATATTGCTTTTGCCTATTCTGTATCTTACGAGCCTTCTTTGAACAATAATGTAACATTCTGCAGTGAACATTCAGGTAACGTTTTAACTGAAACAGATACGGATGTTTATTGAGCGTTTGGCATAACATTCACGAATAATGTCATACGGATGTTACCTGAACGTTTCCCTCAACGTTATTTCATAACATTCAGAAAACGTTGTTGGGAAAACGTTTGTACGAACGTTATATAAACGCTAAAAAGTGTCTACAGAATAATGCTAATAGGATGTTTTTTCTGAATGTCTACGGTCGGGAACTGACGTTTAGATAACGTTAAGGAAACATTTTCTTGCTTGTAGGGATGTTGTATAACATTATGACATGATAGATACATGGAAACATGCATACATCTCTACATACACACAAGCAAATGCATAAATTTTTAAGCCGACTTACATACACATAAATACATGAGTACTTAATCTGTTTATTTGACAAGATTATAATATGTTCAAACACTCGTATGAGCAACTCAACAAACAAATAGATGACCATTAATGTCAGCTGGCAGCAGGTGTAGAAGATCAAAATTTTATGTTGTGAAAGATCTCCCCTAAAATAAATAAACCTGCATGTGGCTTCTTGGCTTATGAGTATATCAGATTCCACTTAAAATAGCCAAGCAAGTACAGAAACTCCAAAATGAAAAGCTGCTGCTGTTGCTGCTACCTTGACCACTCCTGCTACTAGCGGACCAACAATGGAACCCTGTTGGGGCTTGCACTCTGTACTGTGATATCTATATCTCAAATCCGCGACTTCATATTCTCGTTTAATATTGGCCCTCAACTCCGCATGATATTCTCTGAAGATCCTGCAAGTTGAGATGCCTAATGTCACAACAACAGCAGTAACAAGTGAATGTACGGTAAACCTACATAAATATAGTACATACAAGTAAGGTTTCAGAAACAGTTCAACACAACAGTAATGAACAGCCATTGACTAGTCTTTTATTGAGTCAATAAACAAATGCAGCTATATCAATGTCAAATCAGGCCCACGCAATTCACATGTATCTGAAGTCAACACGTATGACTATGAAGAACACCTGTCAAAATAAAATATGTGGTTTATATGTTTGGTTGCCTGGGGGTTGCCTGCGGCGCACCAAAAAGTTCAAGGAGCTGGATCATTAGAGGATAATTCTAAGTAAGTTAAAAGCTATAGTTTTGAGTCTCCCGAGTTGTGAGGCTTCACTATCCAATAAGCGCTTTGAGAAAATCAAATCCTGATTTGATGGCTAAAGTACTTCCAACAATTCTGAGACCGGTCATAATGTAATCCCATTGTTTGCTCAGGTGGCTTTTTTTATCTGCAAGTTCAGCTGACTTGTGTTTTGGCTGAAGCCTGCCACGACTCTGTTTTATGTCATAATCCACCCTTGCTTTATGAACTCTGGAAGTCAAACAAAGAAAATAAAGAACAGCTAGCTTGTAGCTAATCTGACTGTCACATGAGAAAGGGTTATGCATTTGAGTATGTATTTATTATTACACTCAAGCATGCACCAACGACTACAATGATTGCTAGCTAGCTTGCTTTCATAAACATCTCTTTCTGTTGTATTGAAGTTTCAATTTCTTCTGCACATCTCAAACACAACACATCAATTACTGTATTATGTTACACTTCAAGAAACACTTACATACAACAAATCTATACTGCTAACCATGAACATCTGCGGGCGTTGCCCCTCTCCCTTTCATTGTTACAAAAATACAAAGAAAGAGAGAGCAGAAAGCTATTTCATATGTATTATGTCCAGCATTTTAAAACAATAATTGTTCAGAATGTGTTAAATTATTTTTACAGATAAGTACTAAGTTATTTCACTTTTTAAAATATTTTTTGTTGTGGCAGAATTAGTTGTTATGTTCTTGAGCCATACAAGATCTGTAATATAAGTCCTAACTGGTGTTGTTGTGAAACTTGATGGCTATGAGACTAAGTAGGGGCGGTGGTTGGACATCACCCATCTTATTATTGTAGTAGATTTTTGCACAACACTATGGACACAACAGCACTCAGAATAACCAAACAACGCTTGCGTTTGCTACCCTTTCTTTCTCACAAGATCCACTTCGCCTCAAGGTCCACCCCTCCACAGGGTCTACCCTCCACAGGGTCTACCCTCCACAGGGTCTACCCCTTTACAGTGTCTATCCTCCACAAGTTCCACCCCACCACAGGGTCTACCCCTTTACAGTGTCTACCCTCCACAAGTTCCACCCCACCACAGGGTCTACCTTTACACAGGGTCTACCCTCCACAGTGACTACCCCTTTACAGTGTCTACCCTCCACAGGGTCTACCCTCCACAGTGCCTACCCCTTTACAGGGTCTACCGTCCACAGGGTCTACCTTTACACCGGGTCTACCCTCCACAGTGACTACCACTTTACAGTGTCTACCCTCTGCAGGGTCTACCTTTACACAGGGTCTACCCTCCACAGTGACTACCCCTTTACAGTGTCTACCCTCTGCAGGGTCTACCCTCCACAGGGTCTGTCCACCCCTTTACAGTGTCTACCCTCCACAGTGTCGACCCTCCACAGTGTCTACCCCTTTACAGTGTCTACCCACTACAGGATCTACCCTCCATAATGCCAACCTCTCTACAGGTTCTATGCTCCACAGAGTCTACCCTCCACATTGTCTACCCTCACCGGGTCTACCCTCCACAATGTCTGCTCTCCATAGTGTCTACCCCTCCACTGGTTCTACCCCTCCACTGGTTCTACTCCCCCCCCCCCACAGTGTCTACCCCACTACAGGGTCCACCCCAGACGTTAGATGGCTATGCGGAGCCCTAGATCAGACGAATGACACGGAGTTCCAGTATAAAATAGTTCATTATGATACAAATCTGCTGAGCATTATATTAGGTGTGAACAATACTAGATCCCATCAAGTTCCGACTCTAATCACCAAAGTTGCTGCTTTTATATAAAACAATGAAGAACTATCACCCTCCTACGAGGGGAGATACCAATAATATACACAAATAAATGTATTGCACCAATATTATATAATGCAGTAGCACAATACATAAGAAGACTATACAGTTACCGAGTGTGAACAAAGTATGGTTTTTGTTTAATTGCCATTGGAAGCTTGATCTCTTTATTAGGGGGGCTGTGTTTGCTTAGTCTGTACTCCCACAAGCCCTGTAGTTCTTTTGCTTGGATACATTGGTCGAGTCATCATGCCTAAGTTTAATCATTTCTGTAAGTTGTCACTAAAAGGGCCAGCATAGTGACTATATAGTTGCTATACACTACCAGCGTAGAGTCAGTATAGAGCCGGTATAGAGCCGGTATAGAGCCGGTATAGAGCCGGTATAGAGCCGGTATAGCTGTCTTATAGCTTTATATAAGGACTCGGAATCAAAAACTGGGTGCAAACCAATAATTAATAAATTTACATTTGCTTTCTGTGAACTGCAATTGTCATTCATATCCTATATACATAAAGGGAAAGAAAGGAACAGGGGACAGAGGGGATAAGGGTGTGTTGAAAAGAAATTAAGAGGATAAGTGGATAGCCATAGGGAGGGGACCAGGGGTGAAGCTAGCAGGGATGAGTTGGTGCTAAATACTGTGGGAAATTTTGTGCTCAAGATGACCAGAACCCCCACCCCTTCCACCCCTTGCCTTAGATTCCCCCTACACCCCTTCCCTCAGTACCACTTTTATATGGACCCCGAATCCCCCGTTTATGTTATATAGTAGCTATACCGGGTTTAAGGAGTCAGCTATACCGGGCTATACCGGGTCATTCCTCAAACCTGTATCCTGCACATAAAGTATAGAGTGCTTATCCCGGGCCAGTAACCTGACCCAGTTAGCTGGAGAACTTGGAAAAAGGAAGCCTGAGGTCATAGGACCCTCCAAACCCATCTATCTATTCAAGAGAGTGAGAGTGATTGGACAAGGAACTTAACTAAGGAAGCCTGCCTGCCGATGAGAAGTCTTGTGGATCTTGTGCAGTAATTATCTTAGACTGCTAAACAGAATTGTTTAATAAAGTGTTTACTCTCTACCATTTGTGTAGTCTGTGGCCATGGACCCAGTGGACCCCATGGACCCGGTGGATCCCGTGGACCCCGTGGAGTTGGTAGCATTTATTTTATGGTAGACCCCGGGTGTTTGAGAGAAGGAGAGGAGTGTGTACAAGGAGTGTACACGGAGTGTTAGCCATTGTGTCGATAGTAGAGGACCCAAATCTACTACAATACTAGATCCTACCAAAATCTTGCACAGAAAGCCCAACTTTGTCACTACTTACATTGAAAAAATGGAACTTGAACACTAGCCAGTTGTTTTTTTTTAAAAAAAACCAACAAAATGCCTTTTTTTAATAAACTTTTATTGATAGATTTATGTTAGCCTTAAATGAAAAGTCATATTCTGGTACATCCATGTATTGTGAGTCAAAAGGCAACCTTCTTCTTTGGTCCTTGCCAGAACCAAGTGGAAAGGCAGCCATCCTCATTGATCACATGCAAATGGTGCGATTATATAACATAATAAGAAAGAATAGCAGTCTATGCTTTTTCCTTTACCTTAAAGGACCATTTAAAATGTAATATTGTAATGGATTCCGGTCTGTTACCACGGACATCCACTAGTCTCGAGTATTCTACCTCTCTCCAGAGGGGACACTGTACTGACCGACAGTGACAACTGTATAGGGCAACCGAATTACCCGGTAAGGCAAGAGCCCATGGCTCAGACAAACAGTACCGAGGTAGTGTTTGCTATAGTGGCTTTATTACGAAGCAGTCCTGAGGGTAATTATTCCTCTAGGTGGTTAGCAATATAAGAATACATGCTATGGCTCATTGTAATGAATGCACTGATTATCAGTAGGAGCTCTCCTTTTATAGGAGAGCTAAGGAACACAAAACATATAAGATACAATGCACAGGAAGTAATGCAACCAATGACATCAATTATATAAATACTTAACCAATCACAATGCAATGCAAGATAATACAAGGAGGTGCCAAGTGGCTAAAGGCGGAGTCTTTTCTCCCAACTGTCCAATGACATCTCCTACAGGGTCCACAGGCTGTATATAGAATCCGGTCCACTAAGTTGGTACTTTAGGGGTAGTCACTTCCTGTTTACGACCTTGACTCAGTTCCTAGACATCTTTACAGATCCTCGTCTAAGGCGGCCATCTTGTGCCGGCCCAGTACAGCTGTACCGGGTCGGTAGAGGTCACTACCGACCCTGCAGGGGTTAATACCGGCCCTGCTTACCATGCTACCGGCACAGTATGACTTCCTACCCAACAGCCATTAACCAAATGCTGTGAGCAGAAGCCTAGCGCATTGCTTCATAAGGTTCCTAGTGTAAACTACCCGTTTACCACTAGAGTGCACTGAAATCTACCACATACCTCTCTCCATTAAAGTCATAGCCTGGCTTTAATAATAAAATATTAAGAGTAGATATGTGTGGGGGGTAACACTCGTACCCAGGTTATATATGTGTAGTTAAGCGTGATGTCGAACCGACATCTTGACGAGGCTGTTAGCTGGGTCAAGACAGGTGGGTCGAGGGAAGGCCAACCGTTTTGCTGGGTCTGGCGAAGGAAGGGCAGGAAAGTTTTCCTGGTATTGCTGGTCGGAGTCTTCGCCGGCACATATTAAGTGGCAATAGGCTTCTCCGTATCTGGTTGGAGGTCCCACATTCCGTTGTGGACGGCTCCTGGGGTTCGTCATGGGGGCTTCCGTTGGAAGGTGAGGTGTCGGATCCGGGGTCTGTGGTAGAGGCCGGGTGGCGGCTGGAGGCGGCTCGGGTAAGCCTACTGGATCCTCTTCCATGGGTACCGGTCTGTTGATTTGGGGGAATTCTGGCAAGGTAGGGGGCGGAAAGTATTCAGTCTCCACTGGTTCTCGTGGCCTCCTTTTCTTCCGGGTGGCACCCCTCATGTTGGGTCGACGGTTGGGTTCAAGCGCTGCCGGGGCTTGACCCCGGGGGTCGGTGCAGGGGTAGTAAGGCTTCAGGTTACAACCATTCTGCACGGATCTCTGGCCATGCCTCATAATAAGGTAGGTGTGATTGTGGTAGGCCTCCTCAATTTCAAAGGGTCCGACAAACTTTGGCTGGAGCTTGGGATTCTCCCCTTTCCGCCGTCGGCGATTTAGCAGCCATACTTGATCTCCTGGGGCGAACGTGGTGGGTTCCTCCCCTTCGTCTGTCCTTATTTGGGTCTGTTCCTCTCGTAAGGTGTGGTGTACTTCCTCTAGTCTCTCCTTGAGCGCCTGAGCGTAGGCGTGAACAGGGAGCTGGTCGGGTAACGGAGGGTGGCAGGTGATTTGGTCGGGTAGGCGGAGCTCTCGACCCATCATGAGGAAGTTTGCCGTTTCTCCGGTCACTGTATGGGGTGTGGCTCTAAAAGCACGCATGAGTTGCGGCAACAGCAGGTCCCACTCGTTGGGCTGTCTTCTCAGCAGTAGGGACCTCAGGGAATCGCCTAATACTCGGTTATTCCTCTCTACCACCCCGTTAGCTTGTGGGTGGTATGGGGTAGTCCTAGTTTTGTCTACGTTCCATAGGGAGCATAGTTCTTGCATCAGGCTACTCTCAAATTGTGCCCCCTGATCCGTATGGATTTGTTCAGGGATCCCGAAATATGAGAACACTCTTTCGTCGAGAGCAGTGGCAACTACGGGTGCAGTTGCATCGGGCAAGGCTATCGCGTCTTGCCAACGAGTGAAATGATCTGTCAGGACTAAGATCCAATGATTTCCTCTTGCCGTCTCGGGCAGTGGTCCAACCAGGTCAACCGCCAGTTTCTGCCAAGGGCGGCCAGCGTACATGCGTTGCCTGTGGGGGTTAGGGTGGACTCCTCCTGTTTTTGCGCGCTGACAGACCTCGCAACTCCGTACGAGGCGCCTGACATCAGCATATACTCCTGGCCAGTACCAGGTGAGTAATAGTCTCCGTTGGGTACGGGTTACACCCTGGTGCGCCAGTTCATGAACTTGCCACATGGTGGCTCCTCGCAGTCCCGGAGGGCAGAGGGCGCACCACCGAGACTTCTTTTTGACTGCCACCTGGATCTCTAGTACACCGGTAGACCTGATTCTCATGGCCGACTGTCGGCGGGCCAGGGTCCGTAGCTCACCACTCCCCAGTTCTAGTTGTTCTTGTGTCAGGGTGTGATTCCCTAAGACTGCGGCATACATGATGGCCACTTCGTGTTGGCCTTCCTGTTGCGCTTTAACCAAGGCGGAGTCTGGGGTGGCTACACTTGGGTGGCCTATAGCCGAGACGACGTGGCTGGGAGAGAGGGTTGCTCTCTCTTGGGGGTGAGTCAGCTCCACTGCTACTTCATCCTTAGTGGGCCCACCGTCCCTTTCCTGGATGTGTTGGCACTGACGGCAGGTGTCCGGGCAGCGTCTGCTCAGTCCGTCGGCATTGCCATGGTGCGAGCCCTTCCGATGTTCGATTGAATACTGGAATTCGGAGAGAATTTCCAGCCATCTGGCTACCTGACTTGTCGGTTCTCTCTTTCGGCAAAGCCATAGCAGCGAGGCATGGTCCGTCCTCAATTTAAACTTCTGTCCGTACAGGTATGGCCGAAAATGCCGTACAGCCTTCACTACTGCCAGGAGCTCCTTCCTGGTGACGCAGTAGTTGCGTTCTGCTGAGCCCAGCGTTTTGCTGTAGTACGAGATCACCCTTTCCCGACCATTTTGGATCTGAGATAGGACAGCCCCTAGGCCATCATTGCTAGCGTCGGTGTCCAATATGTATGACCCTTGGGGTTCAGGGTAGCCTAGGATGGGAGCCGTAATGAGGCTCTTCTTCAAATGGGTAAAAGCTTGTTCCTGTTCTGGGCCCCACTCCCACGAAGCGTTCTTCCCTGTGAGTCTGGTGAGGGGTTTGGCTACTGTTGCAAAGTCCGATAGGTACTGGCGGTAGTACCCTACCGTCCCTAGGAAGGCTTGGAGATCTTTCAGGTCTCGAGGGAAGCTCCAGTTGGCGACGGCAGCGACCTTATCAGGGTCGGTAGCTACTCCTTGTTCACTGACAATGTGTCCTAAGTAGCGGACTTGCTTCTGTAGTAAGTCGCATTTGTCTGGCTTCAGTTTGAGTCCCGCCTGTCGTAGCCTGTGGAGGACCTCAGCCAACCGCTCAAGGTGAGTGGCAAAGTCTGGGGAGATGACTATGATGTCGTCTAAATATAGGAGCAAGGTCTTCCAATGCAACCCGCAAAGGACCTTCTCCATTAGCCTCTGGAAGGTGGCTGGTGCCGAGGTGAGGCCAAACGGCAGCACCTTCCATTTGTAGAGTCCTGCTCGTGTAGAGAATGCCGACTTCTCGCTGGCGTCCTCATCTAGGGGTACCTGCCAGTAACCGCTGACGAGATCTAGTGTGCTGAAGTATTTACTTCCAGCAAGGGCATCCAGGCTCTCGTCTATCCGGGGCAAGGGATGAGCATCTAGTTGGGTTACCGAATTGAGCCGGCGGTAGTCGATGCAAAACCGCCATGACCCATCTTTCTTTTTAACCAGTACCACGGGGGAACTCCATGCTCCGGTGGCGGGTTCTATCAGGCCCTTGCTCAATAGGTGGTTGACTTGTTTTTCTGCCTCTTCTTCCTTTTGGGGTCCCAGCCTGTGGGGGGGTTGACGGATAGGTTTGGCACCTGGTAGGAGGGGGATGCTATGTTCGGCCAAATTGGTGCGCCCTATGTCATGATCTCCCGCGCTGAAGGTGGTCCCATGCTGTCCCAGCAGCTGGGCGAGGTGTCTGGCCTCTTGGTTGCTTTTGCAGTTTGACAGGGCCCTTTTGTACAGGTCCTCTAGGTGGACGGGCACCGTTGGTACCGATTCCGGGTTTGCAGGATGCTCCGTGTCCTTTTGGGGAAGGGAGTCCAGAGAGGGACAGTGCTCCGGGTCCAAGAGGGTATATCGCCCAATAGTCTGTCCTGCTTTCAACTCCAACGGTTGATCGGTTGGGTTCATGCACCGCACGATTATCCGCCCCTGTCCATCTGGGTGGTTGATGCTGGTAGCCAAGGGGGGAGCATCTGGGTATCCTTCCACCATACCAAGGGGCCCATGGTTCTTGGAGTTTACTCGTCCCACTAGTGTTATTTCTGAACACGGAGGGATAGTGACGGCTCGTACTACTTGTACTTTATTGACCAGTAGTCTGCCCTGCTGGTCTGTGCACTGCAGAGGGTGCCCGTTGACCATTATTCTTGCTTCTTCAGGGTGCAACTGACACCGTTGAGAGAGGCAGAATGGCCTGCCTAGTATGGCGTCTTTGCTCATTCGTCCCACCGTGAAGGTGACGTCCACTTTTACTTCCCTTAGGCGGATGGGGATCGTCACGGTGCCTAAGTAGGGTACCTTTGAACCGTCCGTCATAATCCCGTACGGAGGTCCTGCTCGTAGGGTACCTTTGACGGCGGGGGACAGGGTTTGGAAGACCTGTTGCGACAATAGGTTGACGGCGCAGTCGGCATCGACTAGCACCGAAATGGGATGGCCTTCTATTCGCCCTGGAAGGAAGTAGAGTACTGCGGGTGGCCGACTGGCGGTGGCTCTCTGAGGGATTCCAGGTTGTTCTGAGACACGGGTAGTCTGGGCAGGATAGCCGTGCGACTTATTCCGTGGTGCCGAGGGCCGGTACTTTGGTAATGTGGAGTGGGTTTGCTTCAGTAGTACGGGGTTATGCCGTTCCAGTCGTTCGAGCAGTTCCTTATTGTGGCGGATAGGCAGTTGCGGCACGCTGGCCGTTGGTCTTGGGGTAGTACTTGTTTCAGCTCTCGGTCTCTTCATAGAGGGTTGGTGGTTGGAGGGCAACTGCCTCTCTCCAGCAGCTGCCGTCCGATCCGGCTCAAATCTCCTGCCTTCTACCTGTGGCGGGGGGCTTTTCACAGCCTGGTACATTCCGCCTGTAGTTCTCTCTACGGCGGGTGGTTGACGGGGAATGCCCTCTTCTTCAGGAGTGTAAGGGGGTTCCTTTGTCAGCTCTGCTCGTGTCAGATGGACACTATCATTAAGTGGCTGTCCGTGTTCGTCCGTACAAGGCAGCACATGTCCATCAATAATGAATTCGGATTCTGGAAAGCGTAGGGCACACTCGTGTGAGGTGAGGAATGGCATGCCAATTATGGCATCTTCATTGATGTCGCTAACGACGAAGTTAACGCTTTTCCTCAGTCCCTGTAGTTGCAAGTCCACTTGTAGTGTACCGAAAAAGGGGATCCTCGACCCATCAGCCATGAGTCCATGCGCATCGCTATGTTGCAATGTGTCTTTTACTGGTTCGGGCAGTTGCTGGTACAAGTATCTTGACAGCAAATTAGTTGTGCAACCCGTATCGATTAACAGGGTTGCTGGTTGATCGGCCACTCTCCCATCCAGGAAGTAGCTGGCCTGATAGGGTCGCTCCAATGGTGGGACGGTCGCTTGCATTCTTCTAGGGATCTGCCCACTCCTCTCTAGAGTTCCAGGACTGTATGGGGTGTCAGGAGTTATCCGACCGTAGTCAGTTACCGGTGTAGGTAGCGGTTCTACCGGTGGAAGGGTAGCGGCCTGCCTGGTTGCGGTCAATGACTGCAGTTCTTCAGTCAGAAGCTTCAGGCGGTCCATAACCGTCCCTATGGGATCCAGGTTTGCAGGTGCGGGAGCGTGGTGGGGTTGCTGCACCGGAATGGTGGGGGAGACAGGTGGGGACGGGCTATTGGCCACCGTCTCTCGTCCTTCTTCCTCCTCATCGGTATCCTCTTCCACCAGCCGTACACGAGTCCGGCCCTCTTCAGACGGTGTTTTTATCTGCATATACTCGTTGCCGGCCCTGACTGCTTCAGCAATGTCAATGGGCTGCATGGCCAACAAGTGCCTTTGCAGGTAAGCATTTCCAACCGTGGTGCTGAAGATGTCCAGCATCATCCTCTGCATGGGTCGGTGAGGTAGATCTGCATACGCAACGCGCACTAGGCGCTCTACTTCACTTGCATGCTCTTGGAGCGACGTCTTGTGTTGGCGGCGTAGGCTGGTCAGCCGGGACATAGCTTCCCTGGGTGTTAGCCCAAAACGTGCTCGTAGTGCAGCAAAGATACCCTGCAGTTGTGGAGGCTTTCCACAGTCCAATGCTTTACCTCGTAATGCATCCCTTAGGTATAACATGGCCGTGTTCTCTGGCCACTCATTCATTTCGGCTACCTCAATGAATCGGCTGATGAAGTACTCGACGTCTCCTTCTCCGTCGAACTTCGGAGCCTTTAGCCTAGCTGGTGCATTGTCTTGGTTGGGCCTCATCATAGCCGTCAATGCTTCGGTCAATCTATCAATGGCTGTAGCTTCTGGGTTGCCAGCGGGCGCTCGACCAGCGCTGCGTGCTCTCTGGGTGGCCATTCTTTGCAGATAGAGGAGTGATCTCAACTCAAATCTAAGAAATGGTCAGTACAACTGGATCCCGGGCCGGTATAGGTGAGATCCGGGTCGGTAGCTGTGTTTCCAGTGGCTCTAGCAGATCTAGGGGTTGGTCCAATGGATACTGTGGCAGTATCTGGCACTCCGTTGCTTGTAACAACCGTTACGAAACTTCTTGTACTGCTGCAGGGCGGAGCGAAGCTCTACGGGCCTACAGGCAGTAGTGTAGTGACACTGTAAATGGATACAGTGCCGGGGTCACTGTTACCAGCTGAGTAGCACTCCAAGCTGAGTAACCTCTGGTAGCTGAGTCTGTATAGCTGATACACGACTCTCTCTTCCTTTCGCACAGTGCCGGTATCTCTATGTCCAGGTCGGAGCGAACTCTACGAGCCTGTAGAAGATACGGTAGCGTCTGTACTGGACTGCTGCAAACGGAGCAAGCTCTACGGTTGATGCAGACAGCCTTTAGTAGTGGATACTGTGCCGGGATAGCTGCTGCAGTTCGGAGCGCACTCAAACGAACCTGCAGAGAAATCCGGTAGTATCTTGCGTCAATTGCTCTTCCGATCTACTACTTCGGTAGATCAATTTCTCCTCCTCTCTCCAGATCTACACCCGGTAGATCACTTCTCCTTCCTCAGTGGTAGCTGGCCTGCAGTGCATTCGCAGGGCCAGAGGGTAGCGTGAAAGAGCACAGCGTGGGAAGGTACCGTTTATCCCACCGCTGCCACCAATGTAATGGATTCCGGTCTGTTACCACGGACATCCACTAGTCTCGAGTATTCTACCTCTCTCCAGAGGGGACACTGTACTGACCGACAGTGACAACTGTATAGGGCAACCGAATTACCCGGTAAGGCAAGAGCCCATGGCTCAAACAAACAGTACCGAGTAGTGTTTGCTATAGTGGCTTTATTACGAAGCAGTCCTGAGGGTAATTATTCCTCTAGGTGGTTAGCAATATAAGAATACATGCTATGGCTCATTGTAATGAATGCACTGATTATCAGTAGGAGCTCTCCTTTTATAGGAGAGCTAAGGAACACAAAACATATAAGATACAATGCACAGGAAGTAATGCAACCAATGACATCAATTATATAAATACTTAACCAATCACAATGCAATGCAAGATAATACAAGGAGGTGCCAAGTGGCTAAAGGCGGAGTCTTTTCTCCCAACTGTCCAATGACATCTCCTACAGGGTCCACAGGCTGTATATAGAATCCGGTCCACTAAGTTGGTACTTTAGGGGTAGTCACTTCCTGTTTACGACCTTGACTCAGTTCCTAGACATCTTTACAGATCCTCGTCTAAGGCGGCCATCTTGTGCCGGCCCAGTACAGCTGTACCGGGTCGGTAGAGGTCACTACCGACCCTGCAGGGGTTAATACCGGCCCTGCTTACCATGCTACCGGCACAGTATGACTTCCTACCCAACAGCCATTAACCAAATGCTGTGAGCAGAAGCCTAGCGCATTGCTTCATAAGGTTCCTAGTGTAAACTACCCGTTTACCACTAGAGTGCACTGAAATCTACCACAATATAAGGTATAAACTGTTTCACTCCGGAGACAGAAAAGTATGTAACAATCATAAACTAGCAAAGGGGTGGTTACACAGGCCATTGGAAGCCTGACGATGGGCTTGGCTGATACATCTGCTCACCGTGAGACTTGATTGTAGACCAAACCAACACGTTGGTTTATGCCCGATGCCGAAGACACATCGGCACCCTTATTAGCTAAAACAAACTATGTTCCCAAGCTCATTAAATTTAATCATTTACAACACATTTCCACCAAACAAAGATTTTATCAGCTTCAAACTCCGAAGCAATGCTGATGTTATAGAACCTGTGCACCAAAACTATTCTGATGTAATGCAGTTGTTGACAACAAAAAAT
This sequence comes from Cryptosula pallasiana, assembly GCA_945261195.1. NCBI lineage: Eukaryota > Metazoa > Bryozoa > Gymnolaemata > Cheilostomatida > Cryptosulidae > Cryptosula > Cryptosula pallasiana. The sequence continues at coordinate 42,866,373 of OX183137.1, forward strand.
TTGTGTGGTGAATTTAATTTATATGACTCAGAAAATACTTAGATGGATAAATAGTTACCATTGATAATAAGATTTATTCCCAATTATAATGATTAAATAACAATAATAACTACAACAATAAATGACTATTGTTAATAATATTCTGATGATTTAATAATAAGTAAAGCCAAAATAATTAATGAAAATCTGTGCATTACAATAGCTGTGCATTACAGTAACTGTGCATTACAATAGCTGTGCATTACAGTAACTGTGTATTACAGTAACTGTGCATTACAGTAACTGTGTATTACAGTAACTGTGTATTACAGTAACTGTGTATTACAATAACTGTGTATTACAGTAACTGTGTATTACAGTAACTGTGCATTACAGTAACTGTGTATTACAATAACTGTGTATTACAGTAACTGTGCATTACACTAACTGTGCATTACAGTAACTGTGTATTACAGTAACTGTGCATTACACTAACTGTGCATTACAGTAACTGTGTATTACAGTAACTGTGCATTACACTAACTGTGCATTACAGTAACTGTGTATTACAGTAACTGTGCATTACACTAACTGTGCATTACAGTAACTGTGCATTACAGTAACTGTGTATTACAGCAACTGTGCATTACAGTAACTGTGTATTACAGTAACTGTGTATTACAGTAACTGTGCATTACAGTAACTGTGTATTACAGTAACTGTGTATTACAGTAACTGTGTATTACAATAACTGTGCATTACAGTAACTGTGCATTACACTAACTGCGCATTACAGTAACTGTGTATTACAGTAACTGTGCATTACAGTAACTGTGCATTACACTAACTGTGCATTACAGTAACTGTGCATTACAGTAACTGTGTATTACAGTAACTGTGCATTACACTCACTGTGCATTACAGTAACTGTGCATTACAGTAACTGTGCATTACACTAACTGTGCATTACAGTAACTGTGCATTACAGTAACTGTGCATTACAGTAACTGTGCATTACACTAACTGTGCATTACAGTAACTGTGCATTACAGTAACTGTGCATTACACTAACTGTGCATTACAGTAACTGTGCATTACAGTAACTGTGTATTACAGTAACTGTGCATTACAGTAACTGTGTATTACAGTAACTGTGCATTACAGTAACTGTGCATTACACTAACTGTGCATTACAGTAACTGTGCATTACAGTAACTGTGCATTACAGTAACTGTGTATTACAGTAACTGTGCATTACAGTAACTGTGCATTACAGTAACTGTGCATTACAGTAACTGTGCATTACACTAACTGTGCATTACAGTAACTGTGTATTACAGTAACTGTGTATTACAGTAACTGTGTATTACAGTAACTGTGTATTACAGTAACTGTGCATTACACTAACTGTGTATTACAGTAACTGTGTATTACAGTAACTGTGCATTACACTAACTGTGCATTACAGTAACTGTGCATTACAGTAACTGTGCATTACAGTAACTGTGCATTACAGTAACTGTGCATTACAGTAACTGTGCATTACAGTAACTGTGTATTACAGTAACTGTGTATTACAGTAACTGTGTATTACAGTAACTGTGCATTACACTAACTGTGCATTACAGTAACTGTGCATTACAGTAACTGTGTATTACAGTAACTGTGCATTACACTAATTAGTATATCAAGAAAACAAATAATTTGTTGTCAGAAATGAAGCGGGAATAAAGCTGTACTTTGAGCAGTATGATTGGCTAGCTCAAAAGCAGCTTATCGATGTGCGCCAAGTACGCCAGCACGCTATATGTTATGTTATATATTAGGTATATTGGCACCAAAATATCGGTACAGTGTCGCCAAGCCTGAGAATAGCAATACTGTACTATAGCACATTCACCACACTCAAAAACCAGCTGGTATCGTATTTGCTTAACAAAACAATTTGATGGCTATCACTACAAGAATGAAGGCAAATAGTACAGGGACAGTACAAAGCCACTCGTATAAAATGTAACATATAAACTGTAAGATGTAATGTATATTATTGATGATACGTAATATGCTTGTACTTTCTTGCTCCTGGATATGCACATCCTTAGTTATGTGCAATATATCTCTGACATTTATTATCTCGGACTCTATCCATTTGAGATGTTCTCTACAAAGTCACAAATACTACTTGCACCACCTGCGGCTGTCAAATAGTGTGTAGACAACAGCAAAACTTTCTTGTGCTGTTCATGGTTAGCTATGCCGCTCTGTCTCTATGTCTATGAATACAGTTTTCATGAACTTGTATACTGCTCGCTATCATTGCGGGGTATACTGCTCGGTAGCATTGCGGGGTATACTGCTCGCTCGCATGGCGGGGTATACTGCTCGCTTGCATTGCGGGTATACTGCTCGCTCGCATTGCGGGTATACTGCTCACTCTCATTGCGGGTATACTGCTCGCTCGCATTGCGGGGTATACTGCTCGCTCGCATTGCGGGGTATACTAATCATTACAGAGCACGCAATAGAAATCTGCTGGTGTGTGCAAAAGTCATTCATGTGTGGATGGATACTGGAGCATTACAGCAACAGAATGTGCTGTGGTGTGTGATGAATAAAGTATGATGTCTATGCATCAGTATGTACAATATGTACAGTTAGTATATCACAGTATGTACAGTTAGTATATCACAGTACGTACAGTTAGTATATCACAGTATGTACAGTTAGTATATCACAGTATGTACAGTTAGTATATCACAGCACGTACAGTTAGTATATCACAGCACGTACAGTTAGTATATCACAGTACGTACAGTTAGTATATCACAGTAAGTACAGTTAGTATATCACAGTATGTACAGTTAGTATATCACAGTAAGTACAGTTAGTATATCACAGTATGTACAGTTAGTATATCACAGTATGTACAGTTAGTATATCACAGTATGTACAGTTAGTATATCACAGTATGTACAGTTAGTATATCACAGTATGTACAGTTAGTATATCACAGCACGTACAGTTAGTATATCACAGTATGTACAGTTAGTATATCACAGTATGTACAGTTAGTATATCACAGTAAGTACAGTTAGTATATCACAGTATGTACAGTTAGTATATCACAGCACGTACAGTTAGTATATCACAGTATGTACAGTTAGTATATCACAGTATGTACAGTTAGTATATCACAGTATGTACAGTTAGTATATCACAGTAAGTACAGTTAGTATATCACAGTATGTACAGTTAGTATATCACAGTATGTACAGTTAGTATATCACAGTATGTACAGTTAGTATATCACAGCACGTACAGTTAGTATATCACAGTATGTACAGTTAGTATATCACAGCACGTACAGTTAGTATATCACAGTATGTACAGTTAGTATATCACAGTAAGTACAGTTAGTATATCACAGTATGTACAGTTAGTATATCACAGTATGTACAGTTAGTATATCACAGTATGTACAGTTAGTATATCACAGTATGTACAGTTAGTATATCACAGTATGTACAGTTAGTATATCACAGTATGTACAGTTAGTATATCACAGTATGTACAGTTAGTATATCACAGCACGTACAGTTAGTATATCACAGTATGTACAGTTAGTATATCACAGTATGTACAGTTAGTATATCACAGCACGTACAGTTAGTATATCACAGCACGTACAGTTAGTATATCACAGTATGTACAGTTAGTATATCACAGTATGTACAGTTAGTATATCACAGTATGTACAGTTAGTATATCACAGTACGTACAGTTAGTATATCACAGTATGTACAGTTAGTATATCACAGCACGTACAGTTAGTATATCACAGTACGTACAGTTAGTATATCACAGTACGTACAGTTAGTATATCACAGCACGTACAGTTAGTATATCACAGCATGTACAGTTAGTATATCACAATGTATAGAACTGGGGGTTTATATGTTATGCTAAAAGGGCGTAAAGCCTGAACAAGCTGATTGCTAAGAACTGAGACGGCTACCTAAACTGCCCTGTTCCTGTTAGTTTTGAGGTAGGTGTGAACGTCGCGGTATCAGGTGGTTGTACACCACTAACATCGGTTGGAAATAGGGCTGTTGAAACCCTAGCAGTTCTCAAACGCTTCTGCAGATTTGTGTTATGTGCTAGCTAGCTATGCTCGGTTATCTCACTTGTGTTATGTGCTAGCTATGCTAGGTTATCTCATTTGTGTTACGTGCTGGGTATGCTAGGTTATTTCATTTGTGTTATGTGCTAGCTATGCTAGATTATCTCACTTGTGTTACGTGCTGGGTATGCTAGGTTATTTCATTTGTGTTATGTGTTAGCTATGCTAGGTTATCTCATTTGTGTTACGTGCTGGGTATGCTAGGTTATTTCATTTGTGTTATGTGCTAGCTATGCTAGATTATCTCACTTGTGTTACGTGCTGGGTATGCTAGGTTATTTCATTTGTGTTATGTGCTAGCTATGCTAGGTTATTTCATTTGTGTTATGTGCTAGCTATGCTAGATTATCTCACTTGTGTTACGTGCTGGGTATGCTAGGTTATTTCATTTGTGTTATGTGCTAGCTATGCTAGATTATCTCATTTGTGTTATGTGCTAGGTATACTAGGTTATTTCATTTGTGTTATGTGCTAGCTATGCTAGGTTATTTCATTTGTGTTATGTGCTAGCTATGCTAGATTATCTCATTTGTGTTATGTGCTGGGTATGCTAGGTTATCTCATTTGTGTTATGTGCTAGCTATGCTAGATTATCTCACTTGTGTTATGTGCTGGGTATGCTAGGTTATTTCATTTGTGTTATGTGCTAGCTATGCTAGGTTATCTCGTTTGTGTTATGTGCTAGGTATACTAGGTTATTTCATTTGTGTTATGTGCTAGCTATGCTAGGTTATCTCATTTGTGTTATGTGCTAGCTATGCTAGGTTATTTCATTTGTATTATGTGCTAGCTATGCTAGGTTATTTCATTTGTGTTATGTGCTAGCTATGCTAGGTTATCTCATTTGTGTTATGTACTAGGTATGCTAGGTTATTTCATTTGTGTTATGTGCTAGCTATGCTAGATTATCTCATTTGTGTTATGTGCTAGTAGTAATATATGAGCAGATCTCCCTACCAAGTGTTTTTTTGTGGATTAGATCTCGTGGTTGAGGCAATGGGTTACGGCGTTGAATGAATTCGCCGAGTTTATATTGTATTTCATTTGAGGGGCATTTGAGTGGCATTTGAGTGGCATTTAAGTGGCATTTGAGTTTTGATTATTTTTTTACTTAATTTGAACTTATATGGCACCTAGATTTTGAATGTATGGCATTTGATTTTTTTGATAGTAAGTAGGGGAAAATCTCCTCATATAATACAGCTAGATACATAATTCGAACTCATATATACATTTATTACACAATAAGTACATTGAAAGCTATAAAATATATTGGAAAACTTTTAACATAATTTCAAACATAAAAATAGATGAAGTTAAATATTCATCTACTTGTTGTCGATATTCATAAGGATGATGAATGATTTCTTGTATTATATATATATAGTTATAGTAACTGTTGTAAAAAGAAGACTATTATGAAGGCTTTTATTTAAGCCAAAGTAGGTTCGGTAGATACTCCATCAGAACACACTCGTCTTTTAGCATAAAAATATGTGAGCCCTCGCTTTATTTGGTTGTATGTCAACATTTTTTGATTCTTTACTACAAATCCTCGATTTTTACCCATAAACGACTTTTTTGTGTTCAATACATTTAGATAACTGTCTTTGTTCAATTGATTAATTCGTTTGTTCAAACCTTTTGAGCTAAACTTGTTTCCTTTTTCTCCCCAGCAGTAATAGGATTTAGAGTTAAGCGCAACAATTCCATCTCCGGTAAATTCCTCTTTAAAAAGTTCGGGTGTTCTTTTTCCATGTTTTGGTACTTTTTCACAACATTCTTGCATGCTCCATTCTAAACCCATTGTTTTGATTCTTAAAAATTCATCCCTATGTTTGTCACAGTATGGTCGTGGAAACCAATCACCATATTCATTGTAAAACTCTTTTTTCATACTTGGTTTTACCAGTGTTTCTAATGTTCCGCTCAACGCCATGTATGCGCTATCTGTATCCATTTCAACATATTGGAAATCACTTCTGTCAATATATCTATAAATAAAAAGATTGTTTCGATTATTTGGAAGTTTTACTTACTTATACATAATAATAGTAGGGAATTAGGTTTTACTTACTTATCCATAAAGTCGTAGTAAAACTGTAGCATTCTCAGTTTAGCATACTGTAGCACGGAGAAACCCAAGTGTACTGGAACATTCATAGTTAGCTGAAATGATGGTGATACTGATTAGCAAAGTAAACTTGGAGAATATAAATTTTGAATTGCAAAATAATTGTTTTAAAACTTACTAGTTGTTTACAGGTTACGATTTCATAAAAATTATCTGCTATCTCTTCCATGGAGATAAATTTGTTTCCTCTGATACGAAATGAAGCTTTTCTGGCGCCTTCGATGAACTTGATGGTAGTATGTTTTTCTTTATCAGTGATTGTTTTTCCATAAGCAGCATTTCCTACCAACTTGCTAGTAGTATCGAGTAATTCTTGACTAGGGTCTGCATCTCCCATTCTCCTAGCGTCTGAAACCGATGTTCCAAAAGCTTCAAAAGCTTTTCTAGGAATATATTCTATTAGCTGATAAACTTTGCTGACTTTCAATCCTTGTTTCAAGTACCATTTCAACAAAGGACTCATTAGCAATATCTTATCTCCGTACATACTTCCAGCTAATGAGCGTTGAGGAGTCTTTAGAAAACCTTCGGCTTCAGCAAAGACTTTCATTTCATCGCTCAAGTGTTCTCTGGTTAACATCGTATTTTTAAAAATCGGAGGCATTTCGGAGAACTTTTCTTCCTCTTCCTCAGGAACTTTGATGTCACATTCAACAAATCCGAAGAATTCTTCTGATTGAACTCTCTCCAACACTTCTTCTTGATTCAGCTTTTTTTCAGGTATTTTAGGGTAGAAAGAATTGTAAAACGTGTTGACAAATTTTTGTAAATTTGTATGAGTTTTTACACGTTTCATCCACTCACACTCCCAAATCGAGATTACAGTGTAACCTAGCGCTCGGAGATATTCTTCATTTTCCATCGTAGTTTTAAACAGATTTGCTTTTGATTTTCTCCCACTAGCTTGAAGCTCTTGCTCTTTAGCGTTGTTATAAGAGCAGTCGTGTCCATGCCAAAAACACCCGTGGAATTAAAAGACATGACGATTTTCAACACAGAATCCATCAACTGGTAATGATCGCTGTCCAAGATTAACTTCCCCTCCATTGAGCTGATGTCTGATATTGATTTTTTTTGAGAACATTTGGAACTGTAACCAGCTATGAGCTACCTTGCTAAATTTTACTGGTTCAGCGACAAAGGAGTTTTCGATTTTTCTTCTTCGAGGATAACCAGTAGGCATTGATTGCATCATACACCATAAATAGAGCGCATTTGCATCAACTCCATAGATTCTATCACAAACCTTTGCTTCTTTTCCCAACCAATGTTCTCTAATTTTAGTTATACCCTTTTCGTGATATCTATGCATCACTAGACTCGGCCCGCCAACTATGTTTTTCTTTATTAGAGGATAAAGTTCTGCATTGCAGTTGTCAATCAGACAAATTGGGAGAGTCTGACGAAACGAGTTACCAAGTTCATGGAAATCCAAGTATGTAGAGAGGTATGGAGGGGGTGGTTGAGGAGCTTTGTTGAACATCCATCGAATCGCTAATCCTGGTAAAGATATACCATCTTTTAACATATCAATCCCATGTTCTCTGTAGATCGATCTTTGTCTTTCCAACGCTTGAACAAATGGTTTTACATCCAAGTTGTTGTACCATTTTAAAAAATCCCTCATTGTCTTCATGTCGTTATCTTTCCACGCTTCTTGACAAATTATGTACTCTTCTTCACTGATGTTTTTTTGTTTTAAAGAACTGTAAAAAGCTTCTCTTGGAGGTAGATGTTCTTGATTAAGTTGTTCCAAGTCTTTCATCCATTCATAAGGAAAAAATCCTTTTCCGGCTTCACATTTTTTTATGCTTTGAGATACATTTCATAGCTATATCCAGGAGCGATGAAGTTTGTACAATCTAAAAACAAAAAAGATCCTATTCCGATAACAGGCATCTTGTTTCCTTTTTTTATAACAAAATCAAAATCCGTGTCGGAGACATCTTTCAATTTTTGAAGCAGTTTTCCTTTCATCACATTGACATCATAAGTCTGTGAATTGAAACCTAGAATAGGGAGTTTTTTCATATAGCTGTACAAATCATCCAGAACTTTTTCAGCTCCTGTTCTCCGTCTGAAACGATTTTTTTCAAAATCACTACGAAACTTTTCTTCAGCTTTTTCCAGTCGCTGTAATTCACGTTCTATCTGTTTTATGATTTGCGAAAATTGTTTTTCCAATCGGCTATATGATTCTTCACTAATATCTTCCAAGTATTCAATGAACTTTCCAACACATTCATCATCATCCCCGTTATTGACAATACAACACGGGTTGTTGAAGCCTGGTACGTTTGAACAAATTGAAATACTTAAAAGTTTATGCTCGTTAGTGTAAATGGTTGTGTCTGTATCTCGATCTTTTTCGCAATTAGGTAACAAACACTCTATGTCAAATGTTGCAAAAAACGGATAGTATCTCAAGGAATCATCTGACCCAATATCTATCCCGAATTGAATCTTCAGTTTGTCGAATATTGTAGCAGTAGGGCTGTATTGTCCTCCAAAAAACTGCATAGTTGTTGCGTCTGAGATTGAACATCTGTGTCTTTTCAGATTCCCCAATCTGTCATAACAAGTAGAACAGGTTGGACATCTGTAGGCTCTGACATATCCTTCCAAGTTTGTAATAAGGCTGAAGTGATTGATATAAAGATCCAAATATAGATTTTCCTTGTAACTGGAGTTTGAATTCCAAATAACTGTTGAAGTCATATCATCATTTAGAGAAAACACTGTTATCTTCAGTTGAAATGCTCGCTCCAAAAGCAATAAATCAGCTTCTGTTACTCCTTTCCCATCATACTTTTTAGTACTATCGCCATAGATGAAACTATGATATTGTTGTTGGTACTCCTTCACCTCCTTAATTATCGGATCTTTTGCAAATCCGGTGTTTTTTGTAGTTCTTTGTGTAATGCTAGACATCTAAAAAAACAAAGATTGTCAGTCATTCGTATTCCTTTTGTGTTTTTTAACATGGTTCGTATGTGTCTGTTGTTGATGAGGTGAGGGGGTAAATGCATTGGTGGTGATCCAACTTTTCCCATTCCGAGTAGTTTGTAGAAATAAAACGAAATGTTTGTGATCAGCATCAATCTCCAAGTCGTATTAGGTCTCCGTCTCAAGCTATTAGTACGATGATCAGTCTCCATAACATCAACAAAAAAGTCATCAAGATCTCCTTCAGTTTCAATCAATTTAGCTTTTGGATATACGGTAGCATTGTTTGATGATGAGTGAAAGTATCAGAGTTCACCATCATTTTTATTTTCTAGTATACAACCTACGCTACAGTTGACTTTCGCTCTCGAGCTCAATTGTCTCCAAACTTTTTTTAGCAATTCTAACTCTCCTGAATCATGATAGTCATTTTGGTAGGTATCAGCTTGATCTCTTGGAATCCCATCCCAAAGTCTTACATTTAAAAGTTCTATGACTTTTCCAGCTCTATGTTTGGTTTTCATAGCTCCCCAATATCTAGCTATCAGATCATCCCATTCTTCATCATGAAAAGTTGGAGCTATGCTATCATCAACAATACCTAGGGTCGATACTCGGGTAGGTCTTTCAAAATTTAAATCTTCCATTTCTTGTTCTTCTTGTTCTTCCTCTTGTGCTTCTTCCTCTTCCTCTTCTTCTTCTTCTTCTTCTTCTTCTTCATTTTCTATCATTGGCTCATTCTCATTTTCTTCAACTATATCCTCCACAACTGACTCTATATCTTGAGCTATTATGCTAGTCTTTGGTGGTGAAGGTTCAGCACCAAAACCTATTTGATTGATTGTTTCATCAGGTAAACGAAAACAAATGAGATTTTCTTCTAACCATTTCCAATTAGGGGAAATTTCAGGGTTGTTTTCTTCTACATTCTCCTCCTGATAATTTAAACTTTGTCTACAATAAAAATGTTAACACATAATAGTTGTTCTATAAAACATTCACATACATTTTGTATGAAATGTAACAGAAGAAAAAATGACTTCAACATCATTATCAATTAATTTTTTAAAATGGAATTAGGAAAAAAAAATGTCTCAAACATTATTATTAGTTAAGTTTTTAAAAACTTACTGTGTACTATGAGATGAATTCTCAACTCCCTCTTTTACATTCATTCTCTGATATTCTGAGTCCTGTCTACAATACAGAGATATCGCATTATTTTTGCTGATTCATGGGATGACTATAGAAAAACCAGCAAAAAGAATTACTCTACTAACATTATTAATTTATGATTTTAAAAACTTACTGCATATCAAAGGCTATCGTATTTTCAGTAGTTGATGAAACTTGAAAAGTCGAAGGTTTGTCTTGAAAAGCATTTTCAAGTTCAATCTCCATTTCATTTTCATATTCATCATTGCATTCATCATTCATGTATTCATTATCAGCGTTTGAAAAACTGATATCATTTTGATTTTTCATGAGCCATTCCCATTCCTTATGTTTGTCTACATCAGTATCCTCCTCTTCTGTTTCCATAGTGCTATAATAACAATAAAATCATTAGTTTTTTAATAGAAGTGACAATAGCACATAGAAAGGTAAGTTAAATGTTTCAGCTAATAAATTTTACCTTGTGAATAAAACTCCTAGTAGACAGTTGGTATAGTATATAGTAGATGTCGAGTCTTCAGTTACTGTTGTTAGAACGAGTGATTTATTGTGTGAAAGCATTACTTTTTAAGTAGTCAAATAATTAAGTGAGATAATTAAGTGAGATAATTAAGTCGTAAGTTCAATGAAAACTTTCAAATTCACACAGAAAAACTTTTAATAGTTAGTGGATGTAGTAGTAGATGTTGCTCCTCCGCTCGCTGTTGTAGAACTGGATGCTTTCTGTGTGAAAACAGTGGCTCTTAAATAGCTAAAGTTGCACTGGTTGAACCCTATGAATAGCAACCTTCTTTATAATATAACTATGAATCAACATTTTGTTCACGCGAAAACCAATGCTTTCGCGGGAATAAATAATTTATTTTCACGCGAATGGAAACCGTTGCTTTCGCGGGAATAAATAATTTATTTTCACTCAAATGTAAATCGTTGCTTTCGCGGGAATCAATAATTTATTTTCACACGAATGGAAACCGTTGCTTTCGCGGGAATCAATAATTTATTTTCACGCGAATGGAAACCGTTGCTTTCGCGGGAATAAAAATTTTATTTTCACGCGAATACAAACCAATGCTTTCGCGGGAATAAATAATTTATTTTCACGCGAATAAAAACCAATGTTTTCGTGGGAATAAATACTTTATTTTCACGCGAATGGAAATCGTTGCTTTCGCGGGAATCAATAATTTATTTTCACGCGAATGGAAACCGTTGCTTTCGCGGGAATGAATAATTTATTTTCACGCGAATAAAAACCAATGTTTTTGCGGGAATAAATAATTTATTTTCACGCGAATGGAAACCGTTGCTTTCGCGGGAATCAATAATTTATTTTCACGCGAATACAAACCAATGCTTTCGCGGGAATCAATAATTTATTTTCACGCAAATGGAAACCGGTGCTTTCGCGGGAATAAAAATTTTATTTTCACACGAACACAAACCAATGTTTTCGCGGGAATAAATAATATATTTTCACGCGAATGGAAACCGTTGCTTTCGCGGGAATAAAAATTTTATTTTCACGCGAATACAAACCAATGCTTTCGCGTGAAAATAAAGTTTGTATTCCCTCGAAAACATTGGTTTTACTCGCGTGAAATTAAATTATTTATTCCCGCGAAAGCAACGGTTTCCATTCGTGTGAAAATAACTTATTTATTCCCGCGAAAGCATTGGTTGTTATTCGCGTGAAAATAAATTATTTATTCCCGCGAAAGCATTGGTTTGTACTCGCGTGAAAATAAAAAATTTTATTCCCGCAAAAGCATTGGTTTTCGCGTGGAAAAAATGCTGATTCATAGTTATATTATAAAGAAGGCTGGTATTCATAGGGTTCAACCAGTGCAACTTTAGCTATTTAAGAGCCACTGTTTTCACAGAGAAAGCATCCAGTTCTACAACAGCAAGCGGAGAAGCAACATCTACTACACCTTCCATTGCAACTACTAGGAGCTATCTCTTTATAAAAGGTAAAATTTAAAAAATTTATTATTCCCTACCTAGCAAAGATCAAAATTAGTTTAGCTATAATGTAAAGTATGGAATAGATAATCTTTTAGTTCCACATGAAAAGCTGAATTATATATTATTTCAAACATTATTTCTTTCTTTTTTAGAATACTATGGAGGACTTTTCTGCTTCTTACATGGATTTAAAACCAATCGAAAACAAACAAAAAACACTCAAAACAACCACCAAAAGAAAAAACTCCAACTCTGCCACAAAAGAAGCAACAATGAAGAAACGAGCTCTTCCAAAACTGGTTTTACCCACAACATCAAACACTATGGAAAAAAAAGAATTGCTCACTGATGCTGATAGTGCTCTCAAGATGGCCAAATCTCTCAAAAAATGGAAGACAAGTGATTTGAAAAAGATTGGAGGGTTTCTTACACTATCATCACTTCCTGTTCCATCAGTTTTGCAAATCGTTTCTATTGAACAGAGTACTGGTGCATACGGAAATTACTACATTCTCACCTATCTTGATAATTCAACTGGAACGAATTTTCAGAAAGTCGTTTGCCCAAGTAGAGTAGTTGAAAACTTCAATGTTAATAACTACCCATTACCTTTCAACTTTTTGTACTTGGGTGAGATGGAAAATTAAAAAAAACCAGAGACTACTTACTACAATGTCAAACGTATCAGCACAAAACGCTTAACCACAATGGAAGCTACTGCTGAAGCTGAAGAACTGAGAAAAATGAGTGAAGAAGAACTCAAACTCGCTTACGACATCGAGTATCTCAGCAATTTCAAAGAATGTTCAATTTTTGCTTACATCGATATTGTTGAAAGATTCATTCCTTTTCGATTCAATGGAGAAGAATCCGTCGTAAATTGCATTCGCTATGTCGCTGAAAAAGATGGAAAAAGAGAGACGAGAACACTTTTAATACCAATCAGATACAACGAGGAAGCTAAAAGATGTGCACCTGGTGTGATGATTTACAAAGGAAAAAAACAGAGTAAGAATGGAAATCCTATTCCATACCACAATGTCGTCTTCATTTCTTCAACCAACGCTAGTGATTGGGAACAATATTGCACACAAACAAATTCCAATGAGGAGCTAACAAAAACGAATAATGAGGATGAAGTTCTTAAGGAATTCCTAGAAAACGAATTACAAGATTTTGATGAACAGCTTGGTGTTGGTGGTATGTAAACTCAATCTCAAATGCTGATGACATGTAGTCTCAAGCGGATAAATCGAGCTATAGTGCTTTGTATTATGCAAAATTTACTGTAAAATTTTAATCATCTAAAGGGTTAATTTTGATGATTTTCTCAAAATTTAAGAATGTCAAAAAAATTAGATATAATGTTTTCTATTGCAATTATTTAACCATCTAGAGGGCTAATTTGATGATGTTTTTCCAAAATTTATACAGAAATAGTCATAAATATATACATAATTATCCATACATGAATGAATGTATAAAAAAAAGCCGATGTGTTGATTGTCATTACAAGTTGTACTGTTTTGTATTACTTACTATTTACTGACTCTAACTATACTATATGGAGAGATTTTCCCTACTTATTATACAATAAATGTATATAATCATATATTGATTCATTTTTTTAATCAATGTATTTATTTAATGTAGATATAACTCCTCTCTCCTCTCTCTCAAGATATCATATGAGTTCGAATTACAAAAAATTATCACCTCTCTCCTCTCTCTTAAGATGCTATATGAGTTCGAGTTATGTAAAAAAATTATCAAAACTTGTATGCCATACATTCAAAATTTATATGCCATATAAGTTCAAGTTAAGTAAAAAAATAATCAAAACTCAAATGCCACTTAAATGCCACTCAAATGCCACTCAAATGCCCTTCAAATGAAATACAATATAAACTCGGCGAATTCATTCAACGCCGTAACCCATTGCATAACCCCCGAAATATAATCCACAAAAAACACTTGGTAGGGAGATCTGCTCATATATTACTACTTGTGCTAGCTATGCTAGGTTATTTCATTTGTGTTATGTGCTAGCTATGCTAGGTTATCTCATTTGTGTTATGTGCTAGCTATGCTAGATTATCTCATTTGTGTTATGTACTAGGTATGCTAGGTTATTTCATTGTGTTATGTGCTAGCTATGCTAGATTATCTCATTTGTGTTATGTGCTAGCTATGCTAGGTTATTTCATTTGTGTTATATGCTAGCTATGCTAGGTTATTTCATTTGTGTTATGTGCTAGCTATGCTAGGTTATTTCATTTGTGTTATGTGCTAGCTATGCTAGGTTATTTCATTTGTGTTATGTGCTAGCTATGCTAGGTTATCTCATTTGTGTTATGTGCTAGCTATGCTAGATTATCTCATTTGTGTTATGTGCTAGCTATGCTAGGTTATTTCATTTGTGTTATGTGCTAGCTATGCTAGGTGATTTCGTTTGTGTTATGTGCTAGGTATGCTAGGTTATTTCAGTTATCATTGAGTGTAGGCCACAGAACAATAGGTTATGCATTTGTTGGGTGCTTCTCTAACCACCCCTTCTAGTGCTCACAGCTCTGCTCTTTGTGAAATCTTACCTAAAGAACTCAGAGTTGGGGTACTTTTGTCCAGCGCAGCTGTTAGTAAAGGCTTTCTTTATCTCACCAGCCCTGCGATCAAATTCTTTGAGCAGTTTCTGAAGGCTGCTACCTTCCAAATCACTGGTGAGCTGTAAGTAAACGAAGGCAACACTGTAGTACCAAAACTCTTTATTGAGGCATTGCCAGCACAAGCAGTAATTGTGAGAAATAAACATACAACACCTTGAGACTCGAAGTGCAACAAATATTACAAGTTATCTGAATAAAAAGAACTTCTGAGACAGATACCACTCATGTAGTTGTAGTCAAGAATAGGTCAGCATAGGTTATGAAAGGTCACTGACCTGTATCTCAAGTTGTTCTAAGCTTTTTCTAGCTTTACTGTATTCATGGGAGAGTACAACCATCTCAAGAGCATGTGTCGATGATGTCATCTCATCCATGTGTTTGAGATGCTGCTGAAGAAGCTACAACCACCTAATTAATGAGCTAGGTCATCCATCTTGTGTTGTACCAGAAACACAACATGGCCGCAGTTTACTACTCAGGTCAAGGTTACAACTGGCCTCACTCAGATTAACCAATGAGTCAGTCAATGCAAGTGGAAGTCTACTAGATAGAGGACACAACTCTCAAGTTGTGCTATAAGCTACTTGTATTGTCCTTGCTTTCTATGTAAAATTTTACTGACCTCAAACTTGTCTAAAAGTTCTCTACCAGAAGGTGTAGAGCTTTTTTCTCCTCCATCTGCTTTATTAATGTCAAGGATATCAAACACTAGATCTCTGACGATATCAAGAAACTGAGGGTCCACATCTGCAAAGACAAAGCAATGTGCTTCAATATATAATTTGCATTATGTTATTGACACATCAAATCGATGTACTTACTTTATCATACTTATCAGTTTCGAGTTCGTAAGATAAAAAATTTGGTTTGATAAAGCTGAATGCACGACTGAATGCACGATTAGCATGTTTGTACATCGAAGTCCATTGCAGACTATATGTACGTGTGGATCAAATTGTCTAGTTACAACAGTTAGTAGACTCATGTACATACCAGCTAGTGTGATCGATTGATTGGCACTAGCCTGAGGAATGGCCGCACCAGGAAATGGCATTTTGTATGACGAGACTCTTTGAAATACGCTCGAAATCCCAGTAACAATAGCTTGAGACTCCTTGTCAAAGTTGCCTTTCATCTATAAGAACAAATACAGCAGAGATACTGGGTATTGGAAAATTGATATAAACCTTATGGTGTGACTGGTCTTATCATGGTCATCGTTAGAGTAGGTTGCAACTGCTAAAGGCTAGTCTTGCTGCTTGACAACTATCGACAAAGATTAATCTTATAGTACTACACAAATGAAAGGTTAATCTTATAGTACTACACTCCATTTAAAGGTTAATCTTATAGTACTACACTCCATTGAAAGGTTAACATTACTGTACTACACTCAAGTAAAAGGATAATCTTATAATACTATACTCAAATGAAAGGTTAATCTTACAGTGCTACGCTCAAATGAAAGGTTAATCTAATAATACTAATCCCAAATGAAAGGTTAATCCTTATTTCACAGTTGCAAATTAACAGTTAACTGGTGCTTGTGTACCTTCACCCACAATAAATTAAGTTTTGATCAGTGATTAAAAAAGATAACCTGAGATTACCAAGTTTAAAGGTTGATTTAAGCTTTTCATTTAAACTAATTTATGCAAGATCACCGAATGCTTCTTCCCAACAAGCAAGTGAATGTTGTACAAACGTTGTCTGGATGCCGGTGAAGGTCCCCTGAACGTTTTGTGCAGATTGTTTGCTTCACTACTTTCTGTAGACACCCTTGAACGTTATTTAAACGTTATTCCCAATGTTATGGACAAACATTTATACAATGTTTGTGTAGCGATAATTCAAAATGCTGTATTATTGTTGTCTTGTGTTTTCGCTGAAAATTGGAGCTCAAAACAGCACGTTTAGTTTCTCTAATATATAACTCTGCACAAAGACATAGGGACATAGGCATAGAGCTGAGATACAGGCATAGAGCTGAGATATAAAGCTGAGACATAGAGCTGAGACATAGAGCGGAGACATAGAGCTGAGACATAGAGCTGAGATCTAACTACCATTGCACGCCTATTATTCTCCATCAATTCAGCAGACGTACTCACCATGTTCTTTAGTATGTCATCGTCTCTACCATACTGGTTGCCATTCTGATAGTCTCTCAGGATGAAGATAAGAGATTGAAAGGGAACTGAAGATTTTTCTGAGTTCTTTGCTTGACAATCCAACTCGACATAGTCAGCGCAGAGCTACAATATGTACAACTCGACATAGTCAGCCCAGAGATACAACATGTACAAGTAAATGCACTGTTGCATACGCCAACCAGGGTTTTGGTGATGTTAATGTAAAACCTGTAGAGCCTTCTAAAATAAAGAATCCCATTGTATTTAACTGAGTGCACATCCACTATACAGATCCAGGCTTGGTTCTGTGTACAGCAAGACAAACCTTGAGAAGCTCCAAGTCCTGAGACGTCGGATACTTCCATATATTCTGTAACTGTACAGAGGAGAGGTGTAGACTGAGGTACATGATGAGAGTGTCTAGCCTGTGACTCCTTTGATTGTCTCCAGTTCCCTGGGTGTCTACCAGCAGTACCGCAACCTACAATATTCCGTTAGTGCATTCAGTCACTATTGGTATGACTACCCGACCATTTTACATCGTCTTATCCTATCTCGGCACACAACGCTACAGCAGTAGTATAATAGGAGCAGATCTGCATCATGGTGTCTAAGGACAATCAGGTTCTACTGGTACCAAAGTGCCTTTTTGAGCACCAGGTGTCCATGAGCACCGTTTAAAAGTACCTTTTGTGTGCACCAGGTGTTGATTATACCAGTTTTTAGTGTTTGTAATATTGTATATGATTGTTTATTATCTAAGTATTTGTTGTGAAGGGGTTGTTTATATTGGGGTTTATATCACGGTTTTGATTGTTGGTTTGACTAGTGTATAAAAATGGAGAGTTGTATTATTATAATACTATTCATAGGCAAGATGTTGGGAGAAGAAGATGTAGAGAAGAGAGCGATGAGTGAAAATGATATGGTTGATGGTAGCGGCAGTAAAATTGTAGATAATGTTTCGCCGAGTCTGAAACGAAAAGTGATAATAGTTATGATGGTATTGGTATTTGGTATAGAATTTTCTACATTTGGAGGTGTTGCCGAATTTAGTATTTTTGAAAGCGCTATTGGAGAAATACAAAAGACAAGAAACTATAAGCGGATGACGAACATCTAATTAGTCATGGATGGTAGTGCTGAAGGATTTGATGCGAGGATGAGTTCACCTTTTATGGCAATGGTTGCTGGCCCGACTGGTTCTGGGAAGACGCGAGCAATTTTACGAATGATTGAAGCTGGTCAGACTATAGCTTATCATCCACCGGTAGAAATACATCACTGTTACGGCGTCTATCAAAAAACCCTTGACGACGTATCTGGAGTGACATTTCACGAGGGAATGATAGATATAATGATGAGTTTCCCTAAAGATGGACAAAACCTATAGTTGATAATTGACGACTCGATGGATGAAGTTTCTGGTAAAGATGATGCCAATGCTTTGTATACAAAACATAGACATCACCTGAACATAAGCGCCCTTTTTATTGTTTGGAATCTGTTTTTGAAAAGAAACTGTACAATTTCCTTGAATAGTCACTATTTTTTTCTTTTTAAAAACCCTCGAGACGCTTCTTTGGTTACCTATTTGGTTCGCCAATGCTCTCCCAGGAGAACAAAATATGTACAAGAAGCCTTTGAACAAGTGACAAAGAAACCTTACTCTTTTCTATGAACAGCTGCTACCCAGCGAATGGATGATCATCACAGACTATTGGGAAATTTTGTATTGGGCAAACCTATGATGTTATATGTACCCAAATGATAACCTATAAATACAGTTAATATTTGATTTATCTCACACCTATTTTGTTAATCGGATGCGTAACACGTTAATACATTGACTAAAGATCTGCAACAAAAATCGAAAATAAATGCGGCAGTGTTGTTATCTCTCAACAACGCGTCCGCTTCAATCTAAAAGTTTGTAATAGCTAATGCAAAAAAAGATTTTATTATGACTCTGATGGAATGCACTAAAGGTATCATAAATGGAACAATACCATTGTCCACTGCTCAGTATAATCAGTTGCAGCGAAGAGCAAAGGATATCACTAGTTTGGTCAGGAAATCGACCATAGATGATAAAAAAGTTCTGCTACAAAAAGGAGGATTTATAGCTTCCCTACTAGGACCCATCTTCAGCACAGTAGTTCCCAGTATTCTGAGAGCTGTATTAGAAGGACGACGATGAACAACTCCAGAAAAATGACGAGGAATAGGACGGCTATTTAGCTCTCAATGACTTGAGCAAGAAAGGAAAAACTGCTATAGTTGAAAAGGCCAACTCATATCTGTTTCAATCATTGATAGAAACTGTCATAAACATTATAATAGGCAATGTCCCTTTTGACTTGGAACAGTTTATCGAGTTGCAGCGGTACAAGAAGAAGTTGCATGAACTAATTGGGAAACAAGCAGTTGGTGATAAGCGTAAAATTTTGACTCAAACTGGTAGAGGTAATCTTTTAGACGCTATATTCACTTCCATTATACCCATTTTATCATCAATAAAACCATAAGTCTCTAATCTTTGACATTTGCTAGACATTATTTTCTAGTATTTGGAAACGAGTACGATAGACTAATGAGAAAGATTGGCAATGTTAAACTGACAGAGGAAAAACGAAATGCTCCGCCATTGTATCACAACCCCATGGAGGATATAACGGTGAGAGATATGAAACGAGAGGGAGATGCTTTGTTGGAAGTGGCACACGAAACCGATTTGTCCGAGTACAAAAAGGTAGACGGAAACTTTCAAAACATGCAGAGCTATTTAAGCGATGTGAGAAAAATTAAGAAAAACCTCCAACAGATGGATATCTAGACTCCTGCTAAGAAGCCAAAGCTGCTGCCTAAATTACCCTTTGCTAATAGCACGATTATTGATGACAAGCCTGCACCCCTTTCGCCGAATGCCGCTACTCTCTCTAGTCCCACATTAGATGTTAAAGGGAAGGCACAGATCAAAAAGAGATTGTTTGACAGGGAAAGCTGGGATATCGATGATAGTTGGGATGTTGATGGTGATGGTGGAGAAGAGAAAATGATAAAAAGGTCAGATGAGTTTGAGAAAAAAGTATTTGCTATGACAAGGAGCAAAGGCGATCGGAAAGAGCTGGTTAAACCCTAGGCTTTCCAAATCTTTGTCGTGAGACGTTCTAAATGACTAGGGTTTGAAAAAAATAGGGAAATTTAAAAGTCTGTTATCTGATCACGGAATCACAACTGTCAGGAATTCACCAAGACAAACACGCCAGCGAAAACTTATGACTGGTGCAAGAAGGGAAAATGGACGTCGGCGAGTAAAAAGAGCTGTATTACAATCCCGCTTTGCACACGTCTCTGCACGGAGCTAGAGTTTTACTGCAAGCTCGTAGAAAATGAGAGGGAGAAAAGAAAATTTGCAAATGGCTGAGCAGAGAGGATGCCTACACACTACACAAAAAAGCAATGACAAAATTCAAACGCCGCTCTACCATTGTTGCCGGTATAAAAGAGCAGCTTCAAGTCAATTTGATGGATGTGCGGTTTTGAAAAAAAGAAAATGACCGCACAGCACTTTTGCAATTGGCTGTCGATTCTCTATCCGGAAAAGAATGGGATGTGCCGCACACCTCCAAAACCAGACACATCGTAGCCAAAGGTTTGAAAAGGATACTGGATGGAGAAAACTACAAGGCTTTACATTCGGATAAAAATAAAGAGTTTCAGAATCAGCACGTCAAGAGTCTGTTGGCCAAGAAGAAGATTAAGCGTTTCACGACTGAAAACAAGACAATAAAGGCCTCGATGGTGGAACGTTTCAACAGAACTTCAAAAGACAAGATTTACCAATATCTGACGTATAAAGACAATGACAAATACATCAATGTTTTCTCTCTGATGGTCAGCTTGTACAATGACACGATTCACATGACTATAGGTATGAGACCCAATGGCCAAAAAGTTTCAAAACAAGAAAGTGTGTGGAATCGGGTGTACGAAGGAGGCGAGCACAGCTCGGCTAAAGAGCCAAAGTTGAAAGTTGGAGATTAAGTGAGAATTAGCAAAACAAGGGGAGGTTTTGAGAGAGGTTACACTCTAAATTGGACCATCGAGGTCTTTATAATCACTGAAATGCTAACTTACGAAAAACCTATCACATACAAGGTGAAATATCTCGCCAACAAAAAAATCGAGGGAACCTTTTACGAAAAAGAAGTGCAAAAAGTAAACAAGCCAACAATTTACAGAGTTGAAAAGTTCCTGGGAAGAAAATGCAAGGCGGCAAGAGACAGATACTGGTCAAGTGGTTGGGTTACGGAGAAAAGTTCAACAAGTGGGTGGAGGAATAGTTTATAAGCAGTGATCGCTAGCTTTCACAATCATACGCCGACGAAATGTCCATGCTGGTGGCCTTACTCTCGAACTTCAATGATGTCGAATTTTCGGACAAAACCAACTCCAATTTTATGGTGAAACTGTATAAATATCTGGATGTTATAGGCACTAGATGGGAGGTGACTCGGCTAGACATATTGCATTCCAACAGTAGGAAAAATGTTACGGAGGGTAAAACTTATCTGGAATCAACAGCCATCTCTGGCAGAAACAGCAAATCCTTCATCGTAATTGGCAACAGCAAATAGGATAGCGTAGAAGAGTTGGAGGAGATTATATAAAAGAGAATCCGTAAAATGTGTTTGGATAACAAGTTTGCCATCTCCTATGACAAAGTGACCAACAAGAGTTTACTGACAAACAGCAATCCTGATATGACGCTGAGTCTTTCCAAAGACATAGTCTACATTTTTGGATTTGAACCGAGTGAACAAACTATGCATCCCAAGGCAGACATGTCAATGTCACACCACCGACATAAATTACTGCTTAAACTCTTTATGCGTTTATTCCAACATTGTCAACAACAGAATGGTAGGCGGTACAAATGTGCCTTTGCTGAGAGAGGTGTCGGTGCAAGGAAAAAAAATACCATCATGTACCAAGAGTTTAAAAACCCGCACTACTTCGATGCGGCATCGCTCATTAGCAATCTGGTTCAAGTGCTTATAACAAGTGTCAATGGTGGCGAATACCATCTGACAGTGGAAAGGTCGTCCTGACGATTCGCTTTAGAGAAAAAAAGACACAGTGAGTATGGTTCACTACACCCCTGAACACTCGAAAGATTTTTTCGAAGATTATTACAAAATGCAAGATTGGAATGGAATTGGAGTGTATAGCGGGCGACCAGTTATGCCCGGTATGAGCGGCAACGAATTTGGTAATATTTTCCTAACCATCCTCAAATCAGCAAGGCCCCTGCAGAAAAGAAGAGCAATAAGTCTTGGTAAAAGAGCGCTGTCTGTCGGCAGCAAAAGCTTGGCATTCTCAGCAAAAAAGAGAGGAATGGAGGAGCTTGGAGATCTCGAAGGGGAAGTGCTCAGTGTGGTGAGGCCCGATCGGGTCAAGAGGAGGAAAAAATTGGCTCCTAGGAGGAGAGGTTTAGGAAGACGCAGCCATTCGATATTTTAGAAAGCGAAGCAGCTATAAAGACACAGGGGGTGACATTCTACTTCATTATGAGTCATCGCTTCGGACAATCATCACTCGAAAAAGATGGCGTCTAAATAGTACTATGGGTGACAAGTTAGAGGGCTCTCCCTACAATATTTTCCCCTCATTGGACGTGTTCTCAACGGCGCCTACAAACATTTCAGTAGAGAGATCTGAATAGGCCATCATCAGACCCAACAGGTTGGACTCTTATGACTAGATCAAGTTGACCATGACCTGCAGTAATGAGTATTACACGGATCTTTACAACTCTTTTTTGCAAATTTAAACTATAGTTTTCAAAGACGACTGGCCTGATACTGCCGGCACCGATGGTAATGCAGTCATGTGGATGGGAGACTCCCTTCATTCGCTGTTCAAGGATGTGAAAATTTCTATGGAAGGTAAACCTATCGAGTATGCCAACAATTATGGATTGCTAGCGTACTTTTTGCAACTTGTGGAAACTAGCGCCAGCAAAAAAAATACCAGGGGAAATTGGAGAGTTGGATGTATGACGATTCGATGAGCAAGGTCGCTGATAAATACAGCATCGCAAACAAAAAGAAGAGGAGAGCGTTCATCAAAAACGGGGAAACCATGGAGCTTTCCGGCAATCCCCACCTCGCAATTTTCCAACAGAAGAAACTTATAGTTCCCGGTCTGACTATTCAACTGGAGTTTCAACAGGCTTCCAGCAAACTGGCTTTGGTCGCCGCTGATAAGTCGCCGCTCAGAGGAGCAAAGATCAGAATTGACAAGTTCAAGTTGCATCTTTGCAAGGTCACGGTAAATCTCTCGATACAAAACTCTTAACTCAGTTTGGCATTGGAAAGCAACAACTACATTTATCTGTTTGAGCGAAAGCGATTGAAGTTGTTTGGGATTCGCAGCTGAGTGGGTCAGACTGATATAACATTGGAAGAAAACGAACCAAAAACCAAACAAGTCTATCTGGGATTGTTTGATCACAACCCTCCGAGCGGATGTTTTACCAAGAACCCATTTAGGATGCAGCACGCCAATGTCAAATGCATCGAATTTAAAGTCGGCGATTGCCCGGTTGGAAAGAAATACGAGCCAAACTATACCAAAAATATTTTTGGACAGGAATATCGTCAATTCCTTCACACTACCGGTTTTTTGATGAACGGTGAAAATATAGACAAAACGAGAGAACAATATCTAAATAGGACTATGATTTACGGGTTCGACTTGACCGGTGATTTCGCCAAATAAGGACTTCACTCGATGAAAAATGTCACAACGAGCATGGAGGTTCAGTTTAGCAGCAACACAGCAAAAAGTTTGTCCCTGATTGCCTCTTTTGTAAAGGATGGTATATTGGAGATGGGCAGCATTCTCCAATTATCTGTCGCCGGTGATGTAGTGCTCTAAACGGCAAGCAAGAGATGAACACCGCGAGGATTTGATCAATATTAGCTTTGAGTGTTATCTGTCGCATCGATGGAATCCTAGTTGGAGCTAGGATAAGTTTTTGATGCAGATTTACAATTTCCCAATGAGCTACTTCGTTTTCAACACCCATTATTTCCATCAACCCGGAGAGCATTGGTTGACAGCGTACACGGACGATTATGGAGTGGATATTTTTACTCATTTGGACGACCCATAATTTTTTACCCCGTTGTATGCGAGTTGTTGAAGAGGCAGAGAGAAGGGTCGATACAGAGTAACGAGTCGCAGCTGCAAAATTTTTTTTCAACCGTATTCGGCAATTACTGCAATCATTTTGTTCACTGAGAAGCAGAGGATGGAGCAGAGATGAAATTGTGAAAAGCCTGCGAGCCATAGGGGGTGATAGGATCACTCGATAAGAAGATTTATCCTACAGACTTATCCTAACTGTGAGTTTACACCAGGCAATACGCTAGAAGGAATAGATGGGGTACACATATAAGGAACCAGTCTGCTAAGTAAATGACTAAAGTAAAGTATTTTATCTTGATTTTATTTTGTGTAACAAATAAAGTTGTTATAAAATACCAATTAATGCGAT
This sequence comes from Cryptosula pallasiana, assembly GCA_945261195.1. Classification (NCBI taxonomy): domain Eukaryota; kingdom Metazoa; phylum Bryozoa; class Gymnolaemata; order Cheilostomatida; family Cryptosulidae; genus Cryptosula; species Cryptosula pallasiana. The sequence goes on from OX183137.1 coordinate 42,891,118, forward strand.
GTTTGTTAACTCCTAGAAATAAAACCGATATAATAACTGGTGTCTTATAAGGACCTATATTTTATGTAGCTAAACTGTTATGTTCATCGTTAATGTTGAGCTCATCTTTTACAAGGCGTAAAGAAATCTCTCTCTTGGAAATCATTCTTTGGTTTGATCTAAAACACTCAATAACTATCGACATTATCGCATACTATCACATATGCTAACTTATAAATTACTTTTGATTTCCGATAGTACAAACAAAACTTACCATCAGATATACGGGATTGAATTCCTTGTCTTGCTGACCAGGATCTTGAGCTTTTGTTCCTCACATTTTTCTTTCTCGGCATTGTTAAAGTAGGAGAGGAATTCATGATGGGATGCATAATCTAGCAGATTGGAGGCTTGAAGAAAGGCTTGAAGAAAGGCTTGAAGAAAGGCTTGAAGAGGCGTAAGCAGGACGACGTCATAGGAAATTGTGAGGTCTGTCGTTTGATTCATTCCGTTAAATAGAATAATTTCATATTTTTGCAAGACAGCAGCCATATCTATCGGAGAGAGAATGTAGAGGTCTCTGGTCAATAGCTTCCTATCTGTCATGCATTTGTACTGAGTCACCAGACTCTCGCCTATCACGCTCCGTTGAGGATCATATTTTTTCAGTAATCTCGAGTTTTCGTAACTTATGACACTCCTCCGTAGGAAATCGTACAGGTGGGCTATGTTGAAGTACGCCTTCAGCTGATACATACTCTTGTTCATCAACATGTTGTACGCGTTTTTTGATTTGCTAAAGCTGCTGGGGGCATCGGCAGTGCAGAAAAGCTCTTTTCCCGTCTTCATCTCTCCCATGTAGATCAAACCATTGGAGCCTTCTGCTTAGCTTTGTGAACAAGCGATCCTACGTCGGTTGGAACATCACTTTTCACAAGAATTGACTTCTTTTCCTTTTGATAGTTGTAGATTATAGTGCACATCTTTTCATCTCTAAACTCAATGGTGAATACCTCCATAACTGTTGGCACAGGTAGATCACGAATTTGCACTAGTCTTTTGATGGTTTGTCATTGGTGTGCGCTCACGGTGTTTAGTAAAGAGGCGCTCTTCTGAGTGAGGGAGTTCAAGTTATTGATGCCTACATTGTGAAAGGGTATCTTGGTGTGGCAGAGGGGCGCATCTTCTTCAACATCCATCAAGGCTCTTTTTTTGCAAGATGAGTCTTTGCCATTGTCCATGATCACATCAAAATGCTCTTGTCTTTGCTCTTCCAAGTCTTCAGCACGGCGTTTTGGCAGTCGAAAAGGTAAAGGTCTGTTCGGAGTTTGGGTTTTGCTGGCAGAGTCGCATTCTTCCATTTCACGGATTGGCGGTGTTGGTGGTAAATTTCTGGGTCTCTGGCTCGCCAATCATCAATTGGCTTTCAATCAATTTGCTTGCCATTCCAAAAAATGAAAAAAAATAACGATTAATTATTATGGTTTAGTTATAAATAATTAAAATATAGTTGTTAGGTAAAACATAAGTAGAGCCCGACTGTTATCTCTCGGACAAAAAAGTCAAATTTTTCAATGCCAAAGAATTTGCAGTCTTGAGAGTAAACCGATTACGCTCTAAGAGTACACCTTCTCTACAGCGTAACTAGTTGAGTTCTTCAACTAATGTAAAATAATCATTTATTAATTCTTACCTTACTGCTGATAGTCCTAGTAGTTGCAGTAGATGTTATTTCATTAGTCACTGTTGCTGGAGTGGATGCTTTCCGTGTAATAACAGTGACTGTTACATAGTAAAAGTTGCACCGACTGATCTAACCCTACAGCCAATGAGAATGCTCGTGCAAAAATCCCTATATATTTTTGTACAGGATTTTTGAGTAGGGTAGTGAGTTTCTGGTAGCATTTACCTGTGTAAGGGATTTCTGCCGTGAATGACAACAGAACTTTACCGACACCTGTTGGAAGTAGCTAGTATGCAGTTAATAAGCATATGGTAATTACTGAAAGCAAACAAGTGGTAGCGTGAGCTTCTCAGTGTAAGGCAGTTGTTTACCGTTATCCAAGGCTACCGGTACGGGGGTAGCAATCTCCAATGTAAACAGTTATAACTAGACTATAGCAATAACAATACGGTAATTTCCTGTTCTTTGCTACAGGAGATCTGTAGTATTGTGACGGACGGCGCCATCTTTATTACACATACTACGCTTCTATTTACATTTCTATTTTACACATCAGGTACACTTACCTAGTTCTATGCATACGCCCTAGGGCAGATAGTTCTATGCGATTCCTATATATCTTATACTAGCCAGTCATGCGTTATTCCAGTACCACCCACTGTATTATTATTGGTGCACTCTAGCCAACCACTTGTGCTAGGTGTGGCTTCTTTTGTCTGTCTAATTTATGTTATGTAACCATGTGTATAAATGCTGATGTTTGAATTAATAAAGTCAGAGTTAAGCTTGCATACTCTCAGAAGTTTCTTTGTTCACAAACAATAACTTCACTTGCGCTAGTACATGCACGTACAACAAAAGCTCTATTACTCGAGTAGTAATTAACAAGCAGATCACTGAACCTCTGCTGGCCGAACATAGCTCTAGCTAGTTCGCCCTTCAAAGTTCGACCTCTGGCTTGCTCACCGAATCAGCTAACGCAACCGACAGCTAGACAGTTACCTGAAATGGTCGAACACCATTACTAAGGATACTCGTCGACCTGTGGGCGGGTTGTATCGCTCAGCAGTATACACCAAAAGCCATCAGCAGTTAGGGAGGCTGTGCAGGTAGGCCTAGCTACCAAAGTACATACCCCCACAATGAAATCCTGCACAGTATTGCAGACAGATCCGGTTTATTCAAGGTTCGCAAACTAGTCTTCAAGAACGTGTTATAGACAACTTAGTGCTGTAGGCCAAGCAGTCAATAATCGGAAGAGTTTCAGGTTTATCAACAGTATATATTATCGAAGATATACAAAACCTTGTAACGAGAGAAAAGTCCACAAAGTGTATAACAACTTGACGATAACTAGAAATCTACTAATTCAGTCCAAGTAGTCCCAGAACACACTACGTTTTCACCAAACGTACAAGGTGTATTCGATACAAACACTCAACTAACTCTAAGGCACTGCCTTTCTATTTATGTAAAAGCATAGCAGTTGAAAATACAACAACATGATTGGCTAAATACAAATAGCAATGATTGGCTAATTATAGGCAGGCGCATTAATAGTCATATTCATACAGCGCCAGTCAATGAAATATATAAGTAAAGGAAACACACACGCGGGCGCTACTAGGGCCTCGGCAAAATAATAATAATAATAATATAAGTCAAGATGGCTACTCAAAACCACCATAGCCTGGCTCTCCTTTGATGTGATCTCGTACGGCTGGTAGCTTTTTCGTCAGGTAAGAACTGAGTCTTTACTGGTTGCTTGCTAGGTGATAAAGGTCGCTGTCATCTGCTTCATAATAGTGATAGTAGTATGTGAAATGGGTGTTCTGGACCAGTTTTTTCGCCCTCGGATATTTGCCCCGAGTTGTCTTCTCTTAGCAGTATTAAATTTCTAAAAGTTGTATTTTCCAAAAAGTTGCATATTTTTCCAAAGCGAAAACTGTGGAAAAAATGGATAGTATTAATGACGTAACGCATTGGGGTTTGGTGTATACGGCTGTCATATGACACGCGACTACAGGACAATGTGCTGGTCACGCTTGCTTGTTGTAAAACACCGCTCCTTTATTATATACAACAAATTCTTTAAGTATCAATCGGGATCAAAAAGTAGGACATTGAGATTGACAGATTGTTAAAGAGTTTGTATAATAATAAATGTCTACTACTAAATCGCTTCGTGAGGAATATGAGGAGAGGGCTCTGAAGCTAAATATAGATAACTATAAAGAAATGAGCAATGATGAATTAGAAGATGAGATTCTTAGTGAAATATTTGATAGGGATCCATATGAGGTAAAGTCTGACATAGCTGTTCTCATGTATGAAGACAAGGAAGACAAGGAAGACGAGGTTGAGGACGATGACATGACTTATGAAGAAAGCTTACAAATCGAAATACAGAGAATTATTTGTGAGGAAAACTATGATATTTGGGAATGTCTTAAAGCATCAAATAAATTTACATGAAGAGACTCACTTTTAAATTGGTTCAGACTTTGAATAATTTAAAAATTGGTATTTTGTTAGCCCGAAGGCTAACAAAATAACCAATAAATATGGATGTGGCCAACGGAGTTTACAAATTACCTTGTAAACTGAGGCCGGTGGTAGACCGGCTAATTGCAGAGTTCAACACCAAATATTTCAACAGCTTTGGCCATGTAATGTTTGAAAACGTCGCTGAAGGTATACCAAACATATACGGCGTGTTGTTCAATACTGGAATTACCTGGGGTAGTGTCGTAGGAGCTTTGGCGTTGGCAGACCACCTGTGCTCATACAAACCTCATGAACGCGACGAAATAATAACCGTAGCGACAAACTCTTTAAGAGAAATAGCCGGAGATTGGATACGAGATCGAGGCTGGCATGACATGGCTGAATTTTATAAGCGTCCGTCTTGGTGGGATTACATTATAAACATTTTATCGAGACAATAAACATGCCGATGCATTATTTTACTAAGCTAGTAAGCCAAGCGCTCACACCGTGAGCGCCTATTAATCAAATATGACAGTCGAAGCATAGAGTGTATTAAGCTAGTAACAGTAAGCCAAGCGCTCACACCGTGAGCGCCTATTAATCAAATATGACAGTCGAAGCATAGAGTGTATTAAGCTAGTAACAGTAAGCCAAGCGCTCACACCAATTGATACTTAAAGAATTTGTTGTATATAATAAATAATGCCACACACAATCAATGGAATCACTTTTGGAGCAGCTCCACCCGCAGCTGTGCAAAAACTAAGCGAATTGCCACAGCTAGTGTCACACATGTACAAAACCTCGGATCCAAAGCCTACTAGATATGGAAGCTTTGTAGCTACTGTTGTTAATGAGAATACCAATGAAGAATGTAAGGTTTACCTTCCCAAGTACGTGTTTGAATGTGCATTGCCGGGTAAACAGTTTATTTACTGCGGACTAGTAAAAAAGACTGATGGTAGTGGACATTCCTACCACGATGTTGAATGGGCCTAACTGACATTATATTTTATAACCAATTTGTTGGTTATAAAATCCATCATCCAAACAAAATCAGTTAACCAAATAAATAATCCGTCGACCAAATAAAAAATCCGTCGACCAAATAAAAAATCCGTCGACCGAATAAATAATCCGTCGACCGAATAAAAAATCCGTCGACCGAATAAAAAATCCGTTAACCAAATAAAAAATCCGTCAACCTATTTTAAAAACCGTCAACCAATAAATGGAGAAATTAAAGGAAATATACTATTCTCCAGCTGGTTACCAGAGGGTTACAATGGCTGCTGGAAAATTAAAAAAGAAAGTTCCTGAGCTTACCAAACAAGAAATTCAACATTGGCTTGATCGTCAACCAGTTTACCAGATTTATAAACCAAAACCTAAGCGCATAAAATTTCCTCACTACACTCAAAACCAGCCCAACCACACGCACCAGATCGATCTTTTAAGCCTGCCGGTCGATAGCAAATACAAGTATTCGTTGACTGTGGTAGACATTGCTTCTAGGTATAAAGAGGCCGAGCCATTAAAAAGTAAAACTGCTATTGACACTGCCAATGCCATCCAAAATATATACGAGAGGTCACCACTTGACTATCCCAAAGAGATAATGAGTGACAAGGGTCGTGAATTTATGGGTGTGTTTACAGAGTTGATGAAGAAGCATGATGTAAAAATTGTAAGATCTATAAATAAGAAAAAGGTAGCCTTTGTCGAACGTTTTAATAAAACGTTGGCGGAGCGTTTGTTTGCGCATCAGTACGATAAAGAGATTAAAGATAAAAAGACCAACCGCGAATGGGTGAGCAGATTGTCTGGCGTTGTGACCGCGATAAATGGCCAAGAAACAAAAATGATTGTTATGAAGCCCGCGGAGGCAATAAAACTCGAAAGCGTCAAACAGCCAGAGTACAATGATGTATCTGAGCCTTACCCTATAGATACTTTGGTACGCTATCTGTACAAGCCTGGAGAAGAGCATAATGACACCCGATACAGAGCGACTGATGCGATTTGGTCGGTAGATGTGTATGACATTGACGAGATCCATTCGTGGGAGAATCAACCTTCTCTGTACACGCTTCAGGGTATTGTAGAGAGAACGTTTACGAAGAAGCAGCTTCAGGTAGTACCACTGGATACGGAAGGTTTAAAACTACAATAAATGGAAAAAGATCCTCCAACCCCAGCCGATGGTGGTGTGCAAAGATATAAGAGGGTAAAAGACATGAGAACTGATATTTCATCGTTAATTGTCAAGAGAGAAGAATATTGTAGAAAATATGGCAAGGCTGTGAGCAATTTAGAAAACGTGTCGACGGTATTTTCATCGCTAGCTGTGATACAATCGACAACTGGAGTAGTGACTACTTTTACAGTCGTAGGTATGCCAATAGGTACCGTGTTGACTGTTTTAGGGGCGGTGTCTGGATTGATATCCCTAACTCTTACCCCAATTACCAGGCAATACAACAAGAAAAAGTTGAAACACGAAGAGAAACACACGATATTACGCGTTGGTATGAGTGAGATAGACCGAAAACTATCTCGCCATTTAGCCGATAATTTTATTGATGAGGACGAGTTTGATGAAATTGTAGATGAATACAATAAAATCAGACAAAAACTGGTGGACTATGACAAGATGTAATTTTATACATCTACATGTATAAAATTATGTAAAGATGGTGGCCGGCAAGACTTTGGCGTCTTTCAATTTTTGCACGGCGTAGTTTGCAACACCAATCTCCCCGGCTAGCATACCAACGCTAGCTGGTTTCATATCTAGAGGTCTATCCTTGAAACCCATCGCCTTTAGTCCCATTCTAGTGGCGATTACTCCCACAGCCATCAGAGCGCCGTTGTACAGCGCGTTACCGATATCTTTTATATTAGCGCTTGCCATTTATTATACTAAAATTTTCTATTTGTTTTGTTGGAATTTGCCTGTGGTAATTGTGGAAGCTGCGGCTGTGGTTGCGCTTGTGACTGCGGTGCGGGTACAGATATTCTTGTGATCTTAGGATCCTCCCTTTTTATAACCAGGTACACGATACCGAGAACAAAGCTCCCTCCGAGCACGTACTTCCAAATACCTGATTTTTTTTCTACATCCTTTTTTACCAACTGTTTAGGCATCTCTGGTGTTTGAGTTAGTTCATCGCTGAAATTTTCTTCGAGACCCTTACTGAGTGGTTTCGCTTCCACCTCCTGAGTTGTTGCAACTTTCGTCCTCTTCGGGTTCTTGGTTATCTTTGGATCTGACATTTATTGTACCATAATCTATGCTGGTCACAGTAGTAGCCAATATCGACAACGGAGCTAGGTAACCGCCCCAATCATAATATATGGAGGGGAAATAATTTTTAATAGCGGCTTTCACAAAAACGTTGTTACCTATTGTTTGTTCAAACTCTTCCTCGTTGGTAAGTGGTGCAAACCTAGCAATCGCCTTTACCCACCCCTTGGCGAAAAACTTGCAAACTTGATCACCCACACCATCCACTATCCCCTGCTCGTGTTTTAGGTATATTTTTTTGACTTGGTCGTCTGACATTTTACTAATGTCTTCCTCCGTATTTACCCGGGCCTTGACCAACCTCTCGCGATACGTACTGACATTACCATCGGACTGTTTCGGGATTGCAATAATCGACTCCATTTTATTATACCTCAAAAACCTCCGCGTTGTCAAGTAACACTTGAGGATTATTATGCAGCATAGAAAGAAGAAGACTGATCCGGTAAAGTAGAATATTTGTTCAATCATTTTTTTAATATCAGAAATTTTCCCTTGTCGGTGTTGACAAACAGCATAAATGTATTTACCAACCCTTTTTTATCTCGTAGTGATGCTCGGAAGGTATAATGTCGTTTTCGCTAGTGAGAGTCTCGAAAGATTTTTTGCACGTATTTTTAGTAATCAGTACCCAGTGTACATTTTCTCTCAAATCTTTGGGAGCCGATACGTATCTCTGAGTTATGAACCAGGTTGTGAGGTTCGAGTGTCGACCACTAAAAGCGATCTTGCTCAGCGACGTTCGATGTTTGTTTAGATCTTTTTCGGCGCTGCAGTCGTCGATTATAATTAGCGAATTTTTACCGGACAGTTTACCTCCCTTGGAGTGTATTTTAATGAGATGATTGAGCGTGTTCACCAAGTCTCCGTTGGAGTATACATGACATGTTTTTAAAAAAGGGTGTTTGATGTCGTCGTAAGTCTTATTGTCGTGAAATGTCGGGCAGATTATAAACACGTGATCAAAGCGTCCCGAGTAATACCTGTCTATAATGTTTAGCGTGTGATATGTCTTGCCCGAGTTTGTACGCCCACATATTAGGGCGTTGTGGGGGTGTTTTGGTAGTAAATTGTCCATTTTATTGTTCTATAGTTCCAAATTCGTTGTTTAAAAATGATACGGCTTTGTCACTGACCAAAAACACAAAAGCCTTGCAAGCGTCAGAAGCTCCCTTGCTGATTTTGAGCTTGATGTAATCTTTAATCTCTCTGCCCACGCCGCTAGACCTTTCATCGGCGATCGTTCTCAGGTCAATATTCAGACAGTACTTGTCTGTATAAAAAGTCTCTTGATTCATGTTCGACTCTCCCATCGACTGAAATCCCCACTCATCGACTTTCCCATCGATCTGAAAGTATTTTTTGGCATCCGTGTAAGAGTACACCGGCAGGTAGTCAGATGTAAACAGCTGGTTTGTGCAACGCCAATGTCCACTTTGACGTTGGTGCTGTTTGGAAATTTATATTCAATACTGGCCTTGTTGTCAGCCTTAAATAAGACCAAGATGGAACGCAGGCTCTCATAAGTGGCGTTGATGTTTATCTCAAAGTCGGACTCTGCAGCCGACACCTCTTTTGTGGTGTTGTTATATCGTATTCAGAAGAAACCAGTTCACCGTACAATAACATGTTATTCCAACGCATGACACACAGAATTCATGGAACTCAACAAGCCGCAAAGCACTGGCACTGACGTAAATTGAGGTTAAGTTTGAGGCAAACTCAATAGCAAATATGCAGGCATCCTGAGTGGAACTTCCCCACATATGCTGGTACCAGATCAGGCCATCAACTTATCTGCAGAGGACTTACAAAATACAAGAAACAGATACGTACACATATACGACTAATGTATCAACTGTAGGATCTCAGGCTGCCCTTAAACGGAACCCAACTACGTCAGCAAACTAGGTATCTACACTAGTATAAATACAGAGGCTTGACCGACAGTCATCCTCTTTCCACAACCTAGGATCTCCACAGACGTGTGACGATTTGGACTGAGCCGGTTGCGACCGAGGTCAGGTGTTGTAAGACTTTATATTATATTTATTTTATAACTGTTGTAGTCTTTGTATAAGCACACTATCTATTATACATTCTTGAACATCAGAGTCAAATACACACCATTAGTAACTCACACTTCCCCCCTTATATTATTATTTGGCCATATTGTATCCATTACTGGATTGTTTTGCGCTGTAAGACGTCCATAGACTATTTGATCCTGCGACTGTTATAAGTACATTTCCCACTATAACAGTGTGGGCCTTGTAGTCGTTGATGTAGTGAACGTGATTGGAGTACTTTTGAGAGATGCTGCTGGCGATCGTCGGTTCTTGCACGTAGTCATACTCAAGGCAGATGTTTTTGAGAGTGTACTCTCCGCTCGCCAGTTTGATGTGAAACTCGACAGTGTTGTGTAAGGCCTAAGGAGTAAATGCGGCGTCCGTCAGGAAAGATCCCAAGTGAAAAGAGTACCTCTCTTTGTGTATCGAAGCCAGGACGTCGTCAGCTGCACCAGTTATACCATGTCTCTTTTTCTTTGTAGCCTCGGATTGGATGCCTCTGTGAGTCAGCTCCTTCTCGTACTTGTACTTGGATTGCCACAACTCTCGAAAAATTGCCAGGTGCTTATAGTTGTTAATGTCAAACACAGTAGTGCCCTTGATGGTCATCTTGAAACTCTCTACGATAGCCGAAGTCAGGTGATCAGGGATGTCGCTCTCGTCCTTTCCAGAATTTAGTTTGTAGTTATAAGTGAGGTTTAGGGAATCCGGGTACAGCACCGTAGTAGGAGCCAATTTTGGCATCTTGACCACCAGCTCATCACCTGGACTGGCATCAGATGGGTTGTGATTAACTCTAGCGTGCACCTTATTCTCTTTGAGACCCTGTCGATATCTCTTCGACAAGGTGTGATTTAGTTCTCCGTTATAAGCCATTTATTATATACTAATAAAATGGAAGTCGAAGGAAAAAATTTTTTGCACGACAATGATAGCGCTACTAATGGTGACATAGATGAGACCAGTTTCATCGAACAAGCTTCGGGAGGGGTTGACCCTTCCATACAGCAGTCAATCAATGTTCATAATGATCCCATCAGTAATGCCAATAGCATTCTCCTAGAAAGAGGATTGCCCGACATTGACACAATTATTAGTACAAAGGTTACGGGTGAAACAACCGTAGAGTTTAAGAAGTTGCTGGCAGCTACAATAGCGGATAAAAAACCCGCAAATGAAACTGAATTAAACGGCGTGATAAAGCTCGCTGTAGATTATGCTAAGAATGGCGGTGACTATGATAAGTACGTCAAAGAAAACTTTCTTTCTAGAGACGTGATAAACGACATTCAGCAAGCACCCGAGACATCCAGTGATACACCTGGTGTCGATCAACACACCCAAAACAAGATTGGTGTAGTTTTATCTCATCTAGACATATATACAGGGTTTGACCACAGCAAATTTGTTTTCTTGGACAACAATCTGGCTGTCCAAACCAGCGAAGGTAGACGGAGGTTGACTCAGGTTTCAAATCCAAAATTGTTTTTGCGAGCACCACGTATTCCCAAGGCTGAGTATCAAAGTCTGTTTGGTATTGATAAAGAAGAGTTTCAACGCAGGCTTGCAAAAAACAACCAGGAAGTAGTCAAACCTGCCGATAGGGATCTTGATGTTGCTCAAAGCCCATTATCTAGTATCTAAAGACTGGCTGTCTTCACGAAGTACAGGAGTAAAAAACACTGTAAGTGGCTTCGTTGATCGACTCAAAATTAGTAGGGCATCAGCAGAGTTCAACTACCGCGATGTGGGAGAAAATTTGGAAATGACAGCACTTGATACGCAAGAGGGTAGATTGCCAGAACGTGAACTGGTGGCTACAGACCAGCGATTTCAAACTCTCGAAGGACAGATTCAAGTAGCAGCATCAAAAGCAGCTGATACGATGGAAAAAATAAGCATCTTGGATGCTAAAGAAGACAAAACGGAAGGTGACCTATTACAGTTGCAACGATTACGTGACGAGCTTGATGCTCACAATGAGGTTTTAAAAAGCCTGAATGGGGATTATGGAGAAGAGGTTGAAAAGATGCGCAAACAGCGAAATATCATATTGGGTATTGCCTCCGTGACCACAGTGGGGGGTATTTTAGCTGCTATATTTGAGGCCGTCGCAAACGCTCTGGGTTCGGAAGGTGCCAAAGACTTGATTCCGAAATCGACTAGTCCAGCTGACATTGCTGGCAGCGGTATAGGAAAGATTGTCAAGAAGAAATTGGAAGAACTAGCAGCGTATTTTCGCGACATGGCTGTAAATTCCACAGGTGCTACCAAAGCGTTTTGGCATATGATGGAAAACACCGTCGAGTTTCTAGAAGATAACATATGGATAATGATTGCTCCTTTAATAGCACTGGCTATATACGAATATAACGAAAAGTAATTTAATACGAATATAACAAAAAGTAATTTAATACAACGTCGTATTAAATTAATTAAAGTATGCTATAGTACCACCAACACTAGCCAACGTTCCGGCTCCCACGAATATCTTTTCGTATTTTTTCTGCTCATCGCTCGGTGTATAGTCGAGAGTCGGTTCTCTCAGATTGGGATGTGGCAGTTGTGGGTCTTGCCCGAACAGGTTTATATAGGTATCAAAAGCCGAGTTGACCGAATACAACTCATTGGTTGCATCTTGTTTTCTAGATATCTGAGTTTGCAGCCAGTCTTGATTTTTGGCTCGTTTCGTGTTGTAGTCAGCTTGCTCCTGACTGAGTTTTTCCATCGCCGCGTTGTGCCGCTGAACCTCGGACTTTGCTCCGTTTTTATCAATCATGGAAAACAAGTAATTGCCTCCCGTGAAAGCCACGGCATTTACTACTGCCCCTGCTACCATCATCGCTATAGTTGCCATTTATTAAGTGTCGTAAACTATGACCAAGTGAGGTGCACTGGTAGACTCAACCTCGATTGGCACCATTCCGGTGACAGACAAATCTACTGAATGCAGCTTGTTGATTGCGAGTCCTGTTTTTGTCAGTATGACCACTGATTCATCATTGTAAAACTTTATCGTGAGATTTCTACCCGGTATGTACGGTTTGTAAATCATGATGTCCCTTATACGTGAGTTGGTGGGAAATACTGGGGCAAACACGCAGTTATCCATTGGCAAGTCTGCGGGTAGTCGTTCTACTTTGATCGTGTGCACTGTTCGATGAAAACTTTTTCTACCAAACGTTTATTCTATGATTCGTAATACACTAAAATCTGACGGCACGTGATACCAGACACTTTGCATAAGATTACCCCTCCTCGGTCTATAACTAAATCTATAGAATTGGCTTGGTGTGACGACACATTTCCATATGAAAATACAACTTCATCGATAGTAAACTCGATTCGTCCGTTATCCACATTATCAGGTGAGTAGCATATGATTTCTTGGATCACAGAGTTGCTGGGCAATGAAAACGTAAACAATAACTCTGTCGGCGAAGGCTTGCTAGACACACTCGCTTTTACATTGTGTATCCTTCGTTGACGATGATACGATTTTACTCCAAACATTTATTGTATCGACAATTCAGCCACAAATTCCCCTGGGTAATCATTACCCCTATCATCTTGTATCGTTACTAGCAACTCGTTAATCTCGCCGTTATGCATGCGCTTGCAATTGTTTATCGGCTGGTAATGTACTACATCGCCAACATCCGTATTGTCTACGTGAATCGCTGCCAACAATTCGCTGCGTTTTCCATTCAAAAAGTTTTTTGATGTGTCAATACCATGGACGTGTATGTACAGACACAGTGGGGTCAGGTACAGATATCCGTTTTTGATCACCTTACTCAACCCACCATGAATGGTTCCTTTCCCCAATTCCACTTTCAATGTATTTGGCTCGACTGTTATTGCCCTTGGTAGTTTTCGGGTGATATCGTCATACGTATAATACCCCGGAGGGAGTTCAACGAGTGGGTGGCCACATTCTTGGTAGATGGTTCTCTCTGTCAAATTATACATATTCATGTAAAATGACATAGACTGTAGGCTGATAGCGGTTGCGTATACCGGAGCATTGAGCTCAATCCTTCCAGTTTTTGTTATAGTATGTGTTGTCATTTATTAATAAATGGCAAAGTTATATAGCGCTTATCCTATTGACTTTTACGGACTAGATATTGTAGTTTCCGTAAATCGAAAAAACAAAACCAAATACGGATTTAGTAAAACGTTTGTAGACATTACACCGAAACCATTGTCCGTCGATAACTTTGACGATGTAGATAGGTGGTATAACGAGAGAATCAGTTATTACACCGAACAGTACAAGTTTGCCCTGTACTGCGCGTCAACGCTTTGTGGAGTGAGTAAAGATCATCTCACCAGAGGTCTACCACTTACGAGATCCATAATGAATTTTCACGTGCTATTCCAGACTAAGAAGATTTTGGCTCAAATGGAGGTTAGAAATCCTAACGATCAAGATTTTAATCCGCACAACAATCCTTACAACAAGACTGAATATCAAAAACTCTTAAATGAATTTGGTGTCGTTCCGATGGGTATACCCATCATAGATCAACCGGCAGGCGGATTGGGTTACACACAGAAGTCTAATGGAACTTTGAAAATGACTTCGATAGCCAAAGATCTCGGTAGGAAACTACCGACCTTCCCCGCCACCGGAAAACCAAATGCCTACATGGACATTAAACCCAAGGGCGGTGATTGGGGTACTTACTACCAGTTTAAACCTTGGAACAAAAATGTCGGCGTAAAGATGATCGCCGTAAACCAAGAACCTTTTGACTTTAGTTGACTCGTTATGGATCACTCTAAAAGCTTTACAAACCCCGGCATAGTACGACTAAATGAATCTATCAGGGGATACGTATACTGTCTACTCGGTGCTCAGGTACAAGCCAGACAGGCGGGCTCTTCTCAAGAAAGTCAACAGCAGTTTTTAGTCTTGGTCAACGATCTGATTGCCAAAAAACAGTCTTTAGAAGAGTCTATCAAAAACTTTGAAGATGCTCTAAGTAAGACTCAGGGCATCATTGATTATAACATTGCCAAGGGATTGTACATGATTCCCTCTGACATGAATCTAAACAAGCTAGGAAAAAGCATAAAAGGTTTCAACGATGAGATCAGGGTAGCCAAGAGTTTTGATACAATAGGCATTAAACCTCCTCCTCCTCCTCCTCCTCCTCCTCCTCCTCCAAAGCCAGTTGTACACCCAGCACCGACACCTCCTCCTGTGGTAACTGTGGCAGCGCCTGCTCCAAAGCTAGTTGTACACCCAGCACCGACACCAAAGCTAGTTGTACGGGCAGCACCGGCACCTTCTGCTCCAAAGCCAGTTGTACAGCCAGCACCGGCACCTTCTGCTCCAAAGCCAGTTATACAGCCAGCACCTAAAACTCCTGTGCTATTGGATAGGTCGGAGCGTGATGTTCATGGGGCTACCAATACGTTGATCGGTGGAAGTATCGTAGCCGCTGGTGTTGCGTACATTGTGATGTCTTAAGATATTTTATAGCCCAAAGGCTATAAAATGCCTCATTCTTTTTTGGCAAGTACGTCGCGCAATTCGGCTTTTCTCTTACTACTACATCCCTTGATACCGCGTGTTTTGGCACAGATCCTCAAATCTTTGAGACTCATTTCATACAACCACTTTTGATCAGCTGGCGCATCCATCCATAGTTGCTCAGATTTGCAAATTTTGTGAGTTGGTACATTCAAAATACTACAATGGACCAGTTCTTGTGTACTTTCTTTGTATTCATCGTAGACTGGAGGGTGTATACGATCAAAAAATTCTAATATATGCTTGGGTATTTCTTTAGCCATTTACTTACACTCTTTGATTTCTTTAACCATTTACTTACACTCTTTGATTTTATAATGTCCGTGTGCCAGACTGTCTATAGAGTTTAGGTAATAACTTTTGTCATCAAAGGCTGATAGGGTCTTCTTGCTAAAAGTGTAAGTCTGAATCAAGTGTTTTCTCGATTGGAGCGTTGTCATCCACGCCTTTGGAGCTTGATTTCCTGTATCCAGACATTGCTTGTACGTTTCAAAAGTTAATTTTTTGGTAACACACTTTTTAACTCCCTTGCACTTTTTCATCCCAAACCCCACACCTTCTACACAGTATGATTTGGCTCGCAGAGCTACAAATTCTGATATCGGCTGACCACCACCTTCGTCCTTGGGCAAACCAATCACCTTTTTATTCTTATCGCTGTAGCACGGGTGGTCCTCGGGGTAATTACTGGTGTCATACTTGTCTAATGGCATCTCCTTGTAAAAATCTTCCGTCTCGATGAGCAGAACAAAACTGTCCGTGTCCGTGTACATCAACCGGGCCCCGGGATACCGTTTTCGGATGTCATCATAAAAATACTCGTACATGAGCTTCTTGGAGAGATCCAAAATGGCCTGGCCAACGTATATGGGCTTGTTCAGTTGCACTGTAACCTTATTCATGAGTACTGCCGTCAGATGCTCATTAAACTCTTTGGTAGATTTAAATCGATACCGGTTTTGAAGCTTCTGCTTTCGACTCTCGTCTACGGTTAGTTCTACATCGATCCGGTTGCGAACGTTTTCCATCGATTTACCAAACACCGAATTGTTCAGTAGCTTGAAAAAGTCCTTTTCAAAGTCTGTCCTGGCCAATTTCCTCAGCTCGGTGTTCAGTCGAATATACGGCTCCATCCAGGCTTCCTCTTTAAACTTTAGGACTCGATGTACCTTGGTCACACGCAGTCCCTTATTTAGGTAATACTTCAAGATCTCATGATGGACAATGTACTTACACTTGTTTTTTAGGTTTGGCACCAACTTAGGAACTTTGGCATAACACGGTCCACCCTTGTTTAGTTCTCCTACTGAACTCATGTACTCTGACCACCGATCCGGCTTGATGGATTCGGGTGCTAGTGGATAGTCATTGTGCTCATCATGCAGCTCTTCCGGATATTCCAAGTCCACCTCTGCTATGTACCCTTCAACGTCATCGAGGTTAATGCCACCCAATGTCATATCATCTTTGCACTCTATCCATTTGAACCCACCGGTCGGCAATTTTTGTGACATTGCCCATCCGTATAGGTTATTCATGTCCAAGTACATGATATAGGTGGTCTTCTTTTTCGGATCATATCCCTTGATGTACGGATTGTTGGCTTTGGCATATCGCAGACCCCCACAGGTAGACACACCACCTCTGATGCCACTCTCTACAAAATTATACATATCCAAATCGGATATGAGCTCCAATGATTGTCCCGTCATCTTGAGCAATGCGTCCCAAGATAGTGATGGTGCTGAGATGTAGTGACACGGATCGAGGCCATACTCATTCATTGCCGTTGTTCTGTACCTCTCAAAAACATCGGTCAGAAGCAATACATCCGTCTTGAGGTATAGGTCGTGGTAGTCTCCCAAGGTCTTACAATCCAGTCTTTTCCATACGTTGTGAACGTGTTTGTAGTCAGCATCGCTTATACCCGCATAATTGTCGAGTGATGAAGCAAAGTCTTTTTGCTTCAGTAGCCTCGTTTCTTGGAATCTATCATGTGAATCCATGTGCTCGTACGGATACACTCCTTTTCGAGCTAGTAGGTTGGCGTGTTTGGGAAATTCGTGTTTCAAGTGAGGATAATCATCCAGACCCTCCACTAACTTGGCTAGCGAGCTGTTAAGATGCTGCATGCTGTCCATAAACTCAAAGCGACCCATCCGCATAGACATGTACCTTTCATCCGTGTTGGCAATAACATCTATTCCCCCTTTATACTGACCAGTTTTCTCATCTACAAATCCTTCATAGGCTTTCACAATGAGGTGAGAATCATAACCTCAGAGGTTGTGAAAAATCACCTTGATATTTTTTGTTTGCCTATGCTTGAGATTACAAATGTTATGCGCTGGTCCTCTATAATATCCTGACAAATGGTCGTGGTCTTTTACTAACCAGTCTTTGGGTGTAGGCTCACGACCACACATGTAACACTTAGTTGCAGCTTTAAACTCTCGCTCTTGCTCCACAGTGATGATCATTTTGGCTATTCGGATGCTGTCGACCAACTCTTCTACCTCATCTAGTTCCTCAAAAAGGCGCTCCATGCAATCTTCACCTCTATAAGTCTCAAAATGTAGTGACTCACCCAAGCCATTTACAAGGTGTACACCGTACCCGCACGCTATGTGTACCTTGGTCTCTTTGTCTATGATTGATTCAAAGTCGGCATAGACCGTGTATGGTGCTTTTTCCATATTTTTGATATTCTTAAATTCCATCACACTTCCCGGCTCTGGCATCTTTGGCACGCATGTACCATCATGTACCGTCAAACACTTTTCAATGTGATCTCGAAAAGTTCGCTCGCATGTAGCGTGGTGAAGGCATCGGAGACACGTAAACTTACCACCAGTATTGTGATCAGTCTGAGTATACATCAGGGCCGACATGCTCTTTATCCACATGTAGTGGTTTTTGTATAAAAGCAGGTTCACTTCCGGTAGATCTTCCTTGTACAATCGATTGTCCGTGTGAATAATCTCTAGTCGACATTTTTCACCCTTCCATTCGAATACATTTACCAGCAGGTTGTTCTTGTCAGCAAACCTTTGGATCTGATTTATTTTTACTGGGTACTCAAGCATCTTAGTGTGCAGCTTGTTTTCAAAATTTTTGTAGTTGGCAAGTCGATCTACATGGTGCGATGCTGGAAATAGACATGACAGTACAGACCACAAAAAGCATTTGTTGTCTTCCAACACATCAGGATCCACCTTTTGTATTTCCTCCGCTAGCTCAGATTTTTTCGCCTTGCTGGTAAATTTTATCTCCAACGACTTGGCAATCTCTTTCATTTCAGCCATTGTCTTAGCGCCGCTGTTGTCGACATTGATGACAGCTTTTTTACTAGCTAGGGCTTTGGGTGTTGGCACATAGGTACCACCTCTTAATGGCTCCCATCGGTATATCTCCAGATAAAACCTTGGCACAAGCATCAAATTCCATGAAGATCCATTTTGAGTAAACTCATCAATCTTGACTATTATATGCGATAACTGTCTTTCAAACACTTTATCGAAATCAGTGGATGGCATAATTTCTACCGGACCACCTCTTGGATTACCCCAAAATCTAGTTGTCCAATCCTTGCGCTCTTTATGAGCAAATATACACTCGGCACTAATTCGCACCTTTTTAGTACCACCAAATGTGTTTTGAATTCTACTAATCATATCGGGTGTGGCTTGATTCCACAAAAATTCAACGTCCACAGACCGATAACTGGAAACCTCCACCGTAGATTTGTCAACCAAATTATTAGTAAAAGTGGGTATTATCTCTACACGTGGTGTATCATCAGCATCGCCGCGTAGTCGATCTACCAAGTCAGACTTTCTCGTATTATATCTAAATGGCACACCTCTACTTCTAGCCAATGATTTTAATTCTTTCATACTCATATCCGATAGCGTAAGACACCGGTTTCCTCGAGTTATATCTTGAAGCTCGGATTTAGTGAGTTTCGCATAATTTCCAAAACCTCGTCGCTTAGCGTCTTGACGCATCCAAGCTGTTGATGGTTCGTATAGATTTTTCACGCTGTCTACTGGATTGGATGGTTTGAGTTTGTGAGTTCCGGTGACCATTATAGGTCTGCCAGTGGTGGTGCGACCGATGATATTTGATTTGTCACCAGTCATACGATGTTGGAGTTCGGCTCTACTCATCTTGCTGTACCGGCGCATTCCCTTTTGCTTGGCATCTTGTCGAAGCCAGCTCGTGTTCCCTTCCCCAAATAAGTTTCTTACCTGAGATGGATCCGTCTCGGTATGTTTTGGCTCTCGAAAGAGACCTCTAACACTTTTCAGCGTTTGATCAATGTTTTGTTTCTGCATTTATTATACAAATATATTATACAAACTCTTTAACTATCTGTCAATCTCAATGTCCTACTTTTTGACCCCGATTGATACTTAAAGAATTTGTTGTATATAATAAAGGAGCGGTGTTTTACAACAAGCAAGCGTGACCAGCACATTGTCCTGTAGTCCCGTGTCATATGACAGCCGTATACACCAAACCCCAATGTGTTCTGTTTCTGCATTTTCCACAGTTTACGCTTTGGAAAATACAACTTTTAAAAATTTAATACTGCTAAGAGAAGACAACTCAGGGCAAATATTTGAGGGCGAAAAAACTGGTCCAGAACACCCATTTCACATACTACTAGTGATAATCAGTGCTGGCTCATCATCCAGCGCACGGCTGCTCGTAGAAATCTATCACACCTGTACCAGACCTCAGGCTGCTGACTTGTGCACAACCAGTGACTGGTTCTAGCAATGCCTGCCCAGCATAGTCAGGCTAGTTGGGTAGTAGACTGTCTAGAGTATTGGGCTTTTACAGGCTGGCACTCCTTATGTCGCACTAGGCAATTGTAGAGCAGGTATCTTTCAAAGCTTGTGATCAAGAAGTAGAGGGTTCAGTATTCTTCATTCTAGATAACGCCTGGCTGAGCTCTTCTCCTGCTCTGATTTACAAGGAGCTTCAGCCGGCTTATATGTAAAATGAATTACATAATAGCTCTTTGTGACATAATCTGTCAGCCTTAGGGGCTGACAACAAAAGAATAGCTTGATTGCATACTCATATAAAAGGGCATAGATATAAACAAAGGCTGCCTAGATTGCAGCTACATCGCATGAGTTTTACTTTGTGCTCATGAGTGCATAGAGTTACTGAACATTGATAGTTAACCTCCCTTGTTTCAAGAGGCACAGTAGACACAAATCATTTCTATTACGTTATAATGTTTTTCGCGCGAAAAAAATCTTTTAGTTGAGTGAAATTTCTTATATAATCATAAAGTGTTTTTCACTAGAGCATTCTCATTGGCTGAAGAGATGCAACTTCATCTATTTAAGAATTCGGTATATTCACAGAAAGCATCCACTCCAGCAACAGTGACTAAAGAAATAACATCTACTGCAACTACTAGGACTCTCAGCAATAATAAGGTAAGGTATAATAAATAGTTGTTTCCCATTAGTTGAAGAACTCAACTAGTTGCTCTGTGGAGAAGGTGTGCTCTTAGAGCCTAGCTGGTTTGCTCTCAAGACTGCAGAGTCTTTGACATTGACAAAATTGATATTTTTGTCAGAGAGACAACCGGGTTCTAATTATTAATTACTAAGTGTACTGTGGAGAGGGTGTACTCCTAGAGCCTAGTCGATTTACTCTCAAAACTATAAAGTTGACTATAAAGCATTGACCAAATTGTCTTTTTTTGTCAGAGAGCTAACAATCGGGTTCTAATTATTTATCATCAATTGTACTCAAGTAGCTCACGCTGTGGAGAAAGTGTACTCCTTGAATCTATTTAGCTGGCTCTCGAGTCTGTGTGGTCTTTGTCATTGATAAATGCAAATTTATCCGAGAGTATAACAGATTCTATTTATTATTTCTCATTATTAGGATAGCTAAAACCTATTAATTATTGTGACCACTTTGCTTTGAAATTTATTATCATATACTTAAAATAGTTTTTTTTTTCATTTTAGATCAATATCACCTCAACAACATCAAAAACACTATATCTGAAGGTCTTTATTCATCGCCTGTATCACAAATTTGCCAAAGAGAACATGATAATACCAAACAAGTCGATCAAGCTTGTCACCTTTCAAGCCATTATCTACTGTGCTACACAACACATGGTGAATATGGCTGAACTATATGATGAAATATCTCCTCTTCAATACACACAGAATATGCCTCTACAAAATGATGCAACGGATTTATTATTAGAGACATTTGCTGTCATTTTCATAATATCCTACATATGTCAAACATTTTAAATGTCAGTAGCAATTTAAAGAAAGTTAAAAAGTCAGCTTGGGATGATACCTATTTTAAAAATTTTAACTCAATATAAATGGAAAGTAAATTATTGGTGGGCTATCTAACCCCAAATCACTCGATATTTACAAAAATTTCAGTACGTTCACTAGGATTGCTTGTTGAAATAATCAATGAAAATCTACCCTAATTTTATGTCTTTATTTTATACATTGTATTTCCGTAATAAAACCGATACCATAATAAAATGACTCTATACAAACATAACGTTAATCCAACAATCAAAACCGTGATACAAACCCCGATATAAGCAACCCCTGCATAATAAATACTTAGATAATAAATAATCACCTAAAACATTACAAACACCAATGACTGACATAATCAACCACTGGTGCACACAAAAGGTACCTTTCAACGGTTCTCATGGACAGCTAATACTAAAAAAGGCACTTTTGGAACCAGGAGAACCTGATTGTCTTTAGACACCATAATGCAGATCTGCTCCTATTATACTACTTACAGCCTACCTTTGACATGTTTCTCCTTGTGATAACGTATGGCTTCTCCCACATCCAGACTCCATGGGTGACTGTTGTGGCGCTCTGTGCCCAGTTAATACCATCTATTGGTCTGTTGGACCCTTGCCAGCCGCGAGCAGAGCCATGCTACAAACAAGGAACCTGTGACCATAACAACTGTATACTATGTGGAGTTGTCCTCTAATGACAAGATGAAGAGACAACTCTTACTAATCATATATTAAATCAACTGCCCTTTAGTCATTCTCACCTGCTCCAAATATTCCAAAAGATTTACCACCAAATTTAGGAGAAATGATTTACCAGATCTGGCCACACCAGCAATGGACAACACCTTGGTAGGTAGATCCATCACTTCTTCCCTCGACTTGATGATACGTTCCACTTGGGAGTAGTCCAGAGATGCTTTGGTCTTATCCATTTCAAAGTGAGCAATGAGTCGAGGCTGACCTGGGACATCAGCGCACTAAAGAATATCACAGTCTATTGTAATAAATATAGAGTGGTGACACTCTAGCTTCTACACTGAGTACAACACAGACGTAACAAGTTCCATAAAGAGCTGCTACAATAAACTTGTGCAGTACATTAATATTCGTGTGGAAATAAATTGAGAAAAACTTCACCACAGCTCCATGTCATCACATCATACTGACAGGCAGCCATCAGAACAAACATAGAAATATAGATTGATTTGAGCTTTGTTTGGAAGCCATCTCTGTTTTTTGGAGAGGACAAAAATATACAAATAAAACATTTAAGATCAAAGCCAAATTGTACAAGAGCTTTTGAAGCATAAATAACAACTCAAACAATATCTATGGCAAAAGTTGATTATGTCGGGTTCAGTTGGCAGCTTGGATGAAACACAGAAATATAAAACAGGTCGTTTGTACCAACCAAGTGCATTAAACAATTTATCAGTGAATTAAAAAATTTGTGATTCAAAACAGCAACCAAAAGTCTGTTATTGGTGACTCAAAAAAAGTGGAAATACCTTTTCACCAAAAATTTTAACCAGAAGTGCTGAAGAATTAGGCAATAGTTGAAATGCGAACAGAGGAAAACTTTCCCTAACTCACCATATGAAGTCATGACACGCACCACATTTGATTTTATTTCTTGATATTACATACAATACTTTTAGCGTGGAAGTTAAACCTAAAATATGGAACTTTAAACTGTAAAAACTTTTAACGTTTCACTTTTTGCCTCTTTATGCCACTTTCTCTATACCACTTTCTTTGTACCACTTTCTCTCTACCACTTTCTCTGTACCACTTTCTCTATATCACGTTCTCCATATTACTGTCTCTTTACTACTTAGCAATAACAGAGCTAGAGTTTCTGAATTAGAGATGTCAATATCAAATTGATTTCATTTTTTTATAGTTATTTGACAATGCGGTGACTTACCAGGGCAGGCATAGCAGCCATTACGGTCAGGTACAAATATATCTTCATTCTCACCTGTCTACTCCTAAACAAATAACAAATTGATTACCTGCAATATCATATGCATGTGCCTGTAGCACCTTCAGCAATAACAATATCATATGCATGTGCTTGTAGTACCTTCAGCAATAACAATATCATATGCATGTGCCTGTAGTACTTTCAGCAATAACAATGTAATATAGATAGAGATGTTCGCTTTTTTTTAGAAAAAAAAATAATAGTATTTCAAAGAAATGAAAAAAAACTTTATTGAACAATTACGATTTGAAAACCAGATCACATATGACTAGTTCCCTACACCGCCACACCGCCACACTGCATACCACCACACTGCATACCACCACACTGCATACCACCACACCGCATACCGCCACGCCGCCACGCCGTCACACCACTACACTGTCCCGCAGTTATACCGTTATGTAGTTATGTAACCGAGCAAGGCTTAAAAATGAGTAAATAATTTGTTCATTAGGTTCTTGAAGAAAATTTCCTTTGGGAAGAATTTTTTTGGGGAAAAAAGTCCTTATAACGTTATTAAATGAAGGTTTCACAATTGCTGAGTTGCAGTTCTATTGCAGTCTTAACCATAAAGCCACCAAGCAATATGGATAGCTGTTCATCACTAGCAGTCTGTAATCTGCCTGACCTAAATAGAGATCTGCCTGACCTACATAGAGATCTGCCTGACCTACATAGAGAAGAAAACCTTAATTTCTTCACTTTGCAAAACGCTGCCTGCTGACATTTAAATGTTGGCGGTTTTAGGCTTTTATTCACATAAATATCTTTTCTGAACCTTTTTACACTGACAAGTTGTTCCTTTGCAAACCTGGTAACGGAAAACATTTGGCTCGTACTTTTTCAAGTTACAGTTTTGGATTCACAACAGGTCTGTGTCACCAGAGTGTACTAGAAGGTGGATGTGCATTTGTATGACCATTTCATTGCAAACGCATTCGCGCTCAAACAACATAAATTGGAGTTGTGATTCTAGAGTTACGTCCTTCTTTGATTTTTCAGCCTTCTTGAAAAAAATGTAATTGTTGTAACCGCTGCGTTATCGTCGAAATAGGCAATTTACATACTCAAACTTCCAAAGGACGACATATACGACTACACAACAGGAGTGTTCTTTTATATCAGAGTAGTTTCATTCTTTTTTGAGAAAACATTGAACAATGCCTCGTTTAGTGAATTTCTAGAAAATAAAAACTGAAAAACCTTGAAACGGTTCATTGCAATTGCTTCAAAGCCCTAATTGTTGTAATGATACACTAGGTTACAGCAGCATTGCAAGTGTTAGGTCAATTTGATCAATCAATTCCCAAAGAGGAAGCTGTTTTGTACCACAAACTGACTCTTTTTAAAAAATTGTAAATTTTTACTCATTAATAGACTTCAATAAGTAGATAAAACTCACTATAAGTAGTAACATAGGAGCAGATTTCTGTCAGATAAAACTCACTATAATGGAAAATATTGTTGACCAGTTGGTACTTTTTTATACCATTATTTCAGAGGATAAAAAACTGGTTTTGGGGATTTTTTCAAACTTGAATAGCTGTGGTTTGGCCAGTTGTAAATGGTCCTATTTCTAAAAATAATTATTTGAAGCCAATGCCATTTACAAAGCAAAAAGTATTGTGGCTCCAACTGTAAGGATATTTGAAAAAAACTGACCAAAGTAAAAGAAAATCAGGCAGAAAATATATCGTGACAGGAAGTTCGTCAGCTGCAGTCTGATCTTTTAAAACAGTTGAAACTATGGATGAATATATCACGATTTAAATGCAGTCGTTTGGGGGAATCACCATGACGGAATTTTTTTGTGCCATTTCCAGGCCTAAATTTGCTATGCAGTTAAAAATGTAGATGTAAACAACAAAAACAGCCTTAAACTTACTGATGATGGTTGGTGTATCGAATTAACACCATTCACACCTGAGGTTCGTTTATGCACATGCGTACGTTTCTGTATTTATTCATATCAATGACAAAGAATTATGGTGAATATTGTAGGCCACATCACAGCCTCTGGTTTCAGGCAATTCTGGTATGTTTTATTTGTGGTTGTAGTGTGTGAAGGATTTTCACTTTGCATACTCTCCATTGGCCAGCATTGCACTTGACCCCCAGAGGTGCCTCTGGCAGATGGTAAATAGCCAGACAGGTATCTTTGGTGATGACAGGTGAACGAGTCACCTACTACAAGCATTGTAGTGAAATATGAGCAACATTAATACTTGGCACGTGAGTAGAAAGATATGAGCAGATCTCGGTAAAAAAAGAAGACCTGCCAACATACCCCCAAATTTTTTTTGATTGTTAGATTTGTTGGAATGGTTACAGAGCTGCCAAAAATGTATTCGTTAGTTTTTAGGTAATATTTGTTAGTATAATACGCATATGCCAAAGAAAACAGATCTGCTAACATGTTACATCGTTGTTTTTTGGTATGGATATTTTTACAGACCTGTTACTGTTACAGTATATTTATATAAGTATGTATGTATGTTTGGTAATGTATATGATAGTTGACATTTGCACAGAGCTGTAAGATATTTATCGGTTTGTTATTTGTTTATGCTGGAGGTTTCCCTTCCAGTATAGATTGTGGTTGACACGGGCCCTTTGTTTGTTTACTCTTGTTTTGGTAGTGGGTTAGGTGTTATGTTTATTTGATTAAAAGTGTAATAGTGAGCGTAATAAAGTATATAGTAATAGTGTAAAGCCGTGGCTACACACACCTACGTTTTGTAGGTATGCAGTAAAAACGCGTTTTTTTCTTTGCAAGCGACGTTTTTTTTACAAAAAGATGCTCGGTTTCGTAGACCAACATGTTGGTCTACTAAAACGTTTTTTGCCTGACGCTTCGGTGATTGGACAATTATTATTAAGCAACCACTCTTGATTGGATAAAATCTAAGGACGAAATTTGACGACTCCAGTGAACATTTTTATAATTCAACCTTGACCTGGTCATTACTGATTGGCCAACAGTGCTTCTATCAAAGAGGTTACTTTTTATTTATAAACAACTAATTATTATTTATAAACTTTAATTATTTATCACAGATAATAAATTATTTATTTAGTATTATAAAGAAACATCATAATTAACTAGTTATTATAATTTATATTTATTATAGTTATTATATCGATTATTTTCCATAATTATGTCCTCTTTGCCTCACTAGACACTCCGTAGCGTTGCGGTGATCAATCATCTGTCTGTCTAGCCACCAGAGCAACGCTACGAAACGTTTTTTTCGTCATATTCCTACAAAACGTAGGTGTGTGTAGCCACGGCTTAAGAAGTCTAGGGAAAATGGATAATAATTGTAATAGAAAGTAAATAATAGTAGTGTATAATGAATATGTGTCGACTAAATGAAATGTTTGTTTGTTAGTAAAGAGTTCAAATACAATTCTACTAATCAAGACATTGCTATTTGTAATAGACTTTTACTGAGACTCGGATGATAGTGTGTACTTTTGGATTTCCTCAGCAGCTTTACCTTTTTTATATCTAAAACAAAAAATTGCTATATAAATAAATTATTGCAACTAAATTGAGATGAAGTATTATTTACAATTGATAGATTACATTATATAGAAAAGATAAATCACTCACAGAGATGTATTGGTTATCTTGAACTCCTCAATCACAATTCTTGTCTTGTAGTTTAGGTTCTTTCAAATCGGTAAAAGCGACATGCTCGAAAATGAAAAAGTCACACCTTTGACTCCATCAACATCACTGATGATAGTAGTTGGTTTGGTGTTGCTCGAGCGATTACATCTCACGCATGCAAAGGCAAATGTCTCAAATTCTTGTGACAATGGACAGATCAGACGTGAGGCTTTGTAGTTGAATGCGCACAATTTCCCATTCCAAAACAGTTTTGAATTTTGGGTAAGTCTTTCTGTATCATTTTTAACTCGCAACAGACATTCCTTTTCATTTGGACTGTATTTTGTCGAAGTATTACAGGATGATTCATTTGTAGACTTTTGGCTTTTGCAAATCCAAAAGGTCTTTCGAAGGATGAAAAATCCACAATACAAAAAGTCAGAGGGGTAGATTCTCACGTAGTTATTTTCATTCGCATCTGTATATCGTATACTCCTTTCAAGGCGCAAAGAATAAGACATCATCTCTTTCCACAGCTTCATTAACGCATTCATCAATGCTGTCAGTGTAGAAGTTTCCATTGGCATTGCGAAATAAAGTTGTCAATAGCAATACGATTGTGCAACTCATGTCCAAAGTGCTTTTGCTTTTAGCATCAACAACTAAACGCTTTTATTTGATGATGAGCGTGACATTTATATGTAAACGACTATTGCCTTATTTATCTCACTCAACTGTTTTTGTAGGCGTGAGACGATCCCATCAAAGTGACCGGCGAAATGTAAGTACGGCTCTACTCGTGTCTGAGACAAAATAATATGCAAAGATGTCCACTAAAATGCGCATAATCCGTTAAAAATCAAAATATCCGCCAAATTGCAAAGCTCAGCGAGGAGATAACAAAGACGGGTGCGATCCCAATATCCTGTATACCGAGTTTTAATTGTATCATATTAACCGAGTGCAGCTGATGTTTGATACAGTTAACTCTAGACGTTAAAAACGTAAACTAAAGTAAAAAACAGACTCTCTCTCAAGAAAAAAATGAAATACTGGATCTATCTTTTATTATTCTCTATACTTTTCAGACTTTGTCTTGCAACTGAGACTCTTTCATTCGTTTTATCTTCTCGGGCTTCGGGATGTTACCATGGAACTCCTGGTATCAGAGGTGTTTGAGTAGTGGCTCATCTTTTGGATCAATCTTTAAAATATCTAATGCGTTCACTCACATGTTCCATGGGTCCAGATGGTCGACTACCAAACTGCTCCAGAACCGACAGGATGAACAAATATCAATTTGTTTGCAAAACCGATGAAGCTTGGTCATATATCCAAATATACTTAGATCTATCAAGAGCTACAACTCAGAGAACAACAACTACTAGGACAACGACAACAACTACTCCTACAACAGCAACTACTCTGATGACGACAACAACTATTCCTACGATAAAGACAACAACAACAACAACTCAACCAACTATGGATCTAGCACATCCCTTCATTTCATCTCCTCGGGTTTCAGCATGTCATCATGGAACTCTTGGTAACAGAGGTGTTTGATTAGCGGCTCATCTTTTGGATCAAATTTTAAAATATTGAATGCGCTCATTCACATGCTCTATGTCTCCTGATGGACAAACACCAATTTGCTCCAGAATCGATAGGATGAACGAATACCAATTTGTTTGCAAACCTGATGAAGCTGTGTCATACATCCAAATACACCTGGAGTGATCAAGAGCTACAACTCGGAGAACAACAACAACAACAATTACAACTAATCCGACAACAACAACTCTAGCAATTACAGATCCGACAACCAACATACTTCCTGTGACTACAACCTCTACTCCAACAAAAACCAACACTACTCTGGAAACAACTAATGATTGCAGGTGCGAAAAACAATACATCATATGCAAAAATAATTCAATAGCAATCGCAACTCCACCTTTTTAAAGAGTTTTCAGTTATAACGACTTGGAGAATTTTTCAAGAATGAGTCTGTCTGTGTCGGAAGATAGTGAACTAAAAAATGGAAAAAATCTTCTCGTTACCATTCATCTTGAATGGGACGATATTTCTTGCAATATCATTAAATATTTTACAAATTGAAAAGTTTTTATTGACTTCATACTATACTATTTTATAGTATCTTCGACAAGCGTTATCCACTATACCTACACTTTTCATCCTATTATGTTATACTTTATTACATTCACTTCTCACACTATTAATATATACTTTATTACACAGTTACTATTACCATTTTAATCAACTAAACATAACACCTAACTCACTACCAAATCAAGATTCATATATAAATATATATATATCAGTGTGTGTTGCACATCTGCCAGAAAGTGCTCAAACCTAGGTGAGCTAACCTGTATAAGAATGGAAATAAAACAAGATGATGTAACTAAGTTGATGTATAACTACTAGTTTCGTGCATATGATGATTATACAGTCGTCAGATAAAATGAGTGTATAATTATCATATGCACAAAACTAGTAGTTATACACCAACTTAGTTACATCATCTTGTTCTATTTCCATTCTTATATTACCGTTTTAATCAAATGAACATAATACCTAACCCACTACCAAAACTAAAGTAAAAAAAACAAAGGGCCCATGTCAACCACAATCTATATTGGGAGGGAAACCTCCAGCATAAGCAAATAACAAACCAATAAATATATTACAGCTTTGTTCAAATGTCAACTATAATTTACATTACCAAACATACATACATACCTATATAAATATATTGTAACAGTAACAGGTCTGTAAAAATATCCATACCAAAAAACCACGATGTAACATGTTAGCAGATCTTTTTCCTACGCATATACATACTATACTAATGAAAATCATCTAAAAACTAGCAAATAAATTTTTGGCCGGTTTTTAAACAATCCAACAAGTCTAACAATCAAAAAGTTTTTTGGGGTATATTGGCAGGTCTCTTTTTACCGAGATCTGCTCCTACATTACTACTCATGCGGTGGTGCCGAGTATGCTGGCCTTGGGCCCTATCCTGAGCCAGCATCAAGGTGGTAGCCACAGCCTTCAATGTGAAGGTAGCCTCAAGACCTTTAGGAACCGTAATCCATGGCTTTACCATGGTCAGATATCATGATTGCCAGATCTCAGGCTACCAAGAAACCAAGGATCTTAAAGACAAGCTACGTGTAGGACCGAATTGAATGAATACACAGCTTATGACTCCGCCTTTTGGCATTAGGCTCTCTTATTGTTCAGCTGTGGCCGGTTTATTGATAGATTTATCTAGTAAGTAATCGTTATGGTTTGTTGACATGTATTATTTCTGTATCTTATTGGACTACTTGCAATAGCTTCCTGAAGTTTGACCTATAAAAGGCTGAACCGTCTAATGTTTATTTTCTGTTCCACTTTTTTACTTCGAGTACGCTGTTGTTAAATCATGTATAACTTGATGGAATTAAGCAACTACCATGTTGATTACATCGAAACTTTGACTTTTAGGTCTGGGTTTGGGCTTTGCTATATTGAGGAGTGGTTAATCAACCTCTTTGAGGTTTGTTGAAGGCAATACTGGCCAAGCATTGTTGGAAATTTTATCAGCAGGGTCCCTCCCTACCCCTGTCCTTTCCACCCTTTCCCTTCCCCTATCACACCACTCCCTTTCCCCCTTTCCATTATTCCAGTACTTTCCCTTTGTATCCCTTTTCTGTCCACTTCCGGACTACTCCATTATTTCATATATAGCCTATACGGACCTAGTATCCCGTCCTATATCGATACAGTATGCAGATTTGGGATCCCTTATATATATCACATAGGGTCTATCAGATTCGGTACCCCGATCCACTTAGCTCAAGAGCAATAAGAAGCGATACTCTGAGACTTTAGGATATGGAAACCCCTCCAGAGATAAGAAAGAGAAGTGTCAACAGATGTAGGACCTCACTCCAAGGAACTCTTCACATCATATATTGAGATATGGGTCTCATTTTTAGTTGGTAACATCAGTGTTCGGAGTAGACTCCGTGGGGAATTGACGGGGTACACCGTGTGAGTGAGAGAAGCACAATGAGTGTTTGGTTGCCTAAAGCTGTTGTTTCTGTAGCAGACGGTGCAAATCTGCTACAATATAACCCCTGGGAGGGAGGAGTACAATATAACCCCTGGGAGGGGGGAGAGTGGTAGGGACTGGCTGCAAAGTTCTTAGGCTCTTAGTGCTGGTAACCTGGAGCTCTGCAGACACAACTTGTTTAGTAGCTAACAAGCTAACAGCAGTCATGGGCCTAATTATTGCAACTACCTACAGCCAAAGCCTCAATCTCAACAGCTATTACAGTTAAACTCTTAATACCACATCTACATTATTTAGTGACACAATGTACTCAGTAGTTTGTGTGCCTATAACTGGCACAATAATTAGCCATTTCATGATATTGAAGTAAATAATACAATACTTACATGCATGAAGTAACTTATGTAGCAACACTCTAATCCAATGAACTAACCTGTTTGCTGTTGTTAATGGAAATGATTGCGCGCTACAACTTTTACTGTTTACTATATATGCCTGCAGTGAACCGATAGATGCTACAGCATGGGGGGAATACCCTCCCATCATAGATAATTCCCCGCTGCTGAAGATAGCTGGCATTTGAGATAATGAGCTTGTATCATAGTCCATTCTATACCTGATGCATTTCTTTCTTGGCATCTCACCATTATGTCAGAATGCAGTAGAGGTGATTCGAAAATGACAGTTTGAAAATAGTGGCTTTGAAAACAGCTGGTTTGAAAACGATTATTTTTACAAAATGGAGTTTTCATGTTTGGCATTCACAAAAACTGCATACTGTAATAGATTTGCCTCTTCTATTAGCTACACAACGGATGCTCTACCTCTCTCTCTCCCACTCCTTTCTCTCTATCTCCAAAGACGTTAACAACTCATGAGCCCTCGACTCAAACGCAGTAGAAATGTGTTTATCAGAATAGATACTTTATTATATTCACAAGTAAAAGGGTACTTATACTTCAACAACTCTACAACAACTGCCTGCCCAAGGCACAGCAGCTCTATTTATAGAGAAAAAGGTACAACTTCATTACCTTATTAGGCACAACGAATCACAATACAGGGTACGAGGCAATTGCCAATGGTAATATATAATACAAAATCATAACAATAAAACAGTCCAATCATGTAGCAAGCACATGGTGTTTTGCCCTGGGCACTTATTGCCGCTCTTTTTGGTAGCTGGTAACTTTCCAGTCCTTATAAGGGTAGACCATATCCTATCCTGTGATCCTGGGAGAAGGAACGCTCCGATTTCGATTCTGATTGTTGCATCGCGTTCAGGAGGCCTCAGGCTACCTGAATCAATGTGGTTGGATCCCGGGTCGGGGTAGGTTCGGGGTAGGTTCGGGGTAGATTCGGGGTAGCTAATTTTACTATATATAGGGAGATAGTGTTTGGGGACAACTGATATCCATTTTCCAGGGGATTCGGAGAATCTCCGGGGGGGTAGAGTTCTGGTGGGATAATGACTTATGACTAAGGGCACCAGGGGTGTAAAGGGGGGGGGGGTTTGGGGGGGGTTAGCACTACCTATCACACAAATCTCCCACATACTCCGCTTCATTAGCGACGAAGTCTCTAATTAAAATAAATATATAGACAAGAATAACTGAGGGGTGTGGGAGGATGGAAGAGTTGTCTCTTACTCGTTTTCTCTCTCATTTTTGGGCGGCGACTGGGGAGACAAAGATGGGTTGCCCGGGATGACCTTTTTCAGGGTGGTCCACCTATTCCGAGCCATGGTAGATTCGGAGTCACTCTCTGAGGTTTGGAGTGGCTTGGGGGGGTCTTTGATACATTGACTGTAGCTGCGCTGGGGAGGGGGTGTCAAGCTGGGGATCGTGTTGGTTGTTAGTACGTGGTTGGGGGGTAGGGGAAGAGGGGGAAACTCGTCTAGGGTGAGTAAGGGGGGTGACGATTCATTAGGGGTTAGGGCCAGGGGATCGCAAGCAGTAGAAGGTTCCAAAACCCAGTTGTGGTGAGCAGTTAACTCATTATCTTGGCTGCTAGTAGCGACTTCTACTGGGGGGTTGATAGGCAACAGCACCTCTTCTTGGTTACTGGGGGGAGGTTGACACGCAACTAAGCCGGCCTCGAGGAGTAAATCATTATCCTCTGGCTCTAGTTGTAAGGAAAGTTTGTCGTTGCGGGCCGTCATTGTCTGTAGGTGGTGAACCAGCAGCTGCAGCAAGTAAGCGGGTTGCTCGGTAGTGGATTTAGATTGCAGAGGAGCTGCACTTTCTTGACTGTCTGACTCCACATCATCCCGTTCCACTTCTCGGGAGTGGTTACTCATGGCAGTGGGGACAGGAGGGGGTGTTTCAGGGGGGCTCTGTAGCCACGGGGTTTCGAACGTGGGTGTTAAGCTGTTCGGAGTAGGTAGAGCAGGTCTTGGCAATTCTTTTAAGTTAAGGCACGGGGGTGTGGGGTCCTCAGTCTTAGTGGTGAAGGCCGTTAATTCGGCTATCAGTCTCATCTTCTCTTGATATTGTTGTTCGAACAATTGCTCCTGCTCACTAGCTACTTGATGGCACCAGGGCTCTCCATAGCGTTGGGGTGGTCCCACGTTACGCCTAGGGCGACCAGTAGGTGCAGGGGCTATGACAGGGGGTGGGGTGACTGGTGGGGGGGCAACTCCCACATTCGGGGTCTGGCTCCTATTTCGGCCAGTTCTTGGCCGATTTGTACGAAACTCGCTGGGGGTGTTGAGGGGGGTCTCTGGTAAGGGTTGCTGTAGGCGAGGGGGTGTACGTTCTTCTAGTAGGGGAAGTGGGGGGGATGGCAATGCTGGGAGAAAATGTGGTGGGATCGGGAGCTCTAGGAGGGGTAGGGGAATGTCTTGAAGGGGAGGGGGGGGACTTCTTCTCCTGCGGGGGGCTGCGCCACGCATGTTGGGACGGCGAGCTGGCTCCATGGCTGCTGGGGCTTGGCCGTAGGGCTCAAGGCAAGCTTTATAGGGTTTGAGGCGGCTACCATTTTGTACCGAACGTTGTCCATGTCGGTCGATTAAGTAGGTGTGGTTGCTGTAGGCCTCCTCGATGATGTAGGGTCCAACGAACTTGGGTTGGAGCTTGGGGCTTTCTCCCTTTCTTCGCCTCTTATTCTCTAACCAGACCTCATCTCCCGGTCGGAATAACGACGGCTCTTCTCCGTCGTCTCCTCTAGTCTGCTTCTGCTCCATTCTCAGTGCCTCGTGGACATCCTCTAGTCTCTCTTGCAGGGCTCGGGCATATTCGTGCACTGGTACGCACTCTAGCAGAGGGGGGTGGTAAGTCAGTTGGTCAGGGAGGCGCAACTCTCTACCCATCATAAGGAAGTTGGGCGTTTCACCAGTAGTAGAGTGGGGGGTAGCGCGAAAAGCTCTCATGATTTGGGGAAGGACCAGATCCCATTCTTCAGGGCGTCTCTTCAGAAGGAGAGAACGTAAGGCGTCTCCGAGGACTCTATTATTCCGCTCCACAACTCCATTGGCCTGAGGGTGGTAGGGGGTAGTGCGGGTTTTGGCCACCCTCCAAATGGTACAGAGTTCCCTCATCAGGCTGGACTCAAATTGGGCGCCCTGATCGGTATGCATTTGTTCGGGTAAACCGAAATAGCTAAACACATGCTCGTCTAGGGCGGTGGCCACTACTGGGGCTGTAGCGTCTGGGAGGGGGAGGGCGTCCTGCCAGCGGGTAAAATGATCCGTTAAGACCAAAATCCACTTGTTACCACGCTGGGTCTCAGGAAGGGGACCAACTAGATCTACCGCTAGTTTTTGCCAAGGCCGGCCGGCATACATGCGTTGTCGTGCGGGGTTGGGTTTGGTCCCCCCATGTTTAGCACGTTGGCACGTCTCGCAGCTATTGACCGCTCGCCGTACATCGGCTGTCATGCCGGGCCAGTACCAGGTGAGATTCAACCTCTTGAGTGTTCGTTGAATACCTTGGTGGGCCATGACGTGGGTCTCCCACACGACTTTTCCACGCAGACTGGGGGGGCACACGGCGCACCAGTGAGACCGGGTTTGGCCGGCATGGCGTATCTCCAGTACACCATCCGGGCAGATTTGCATGGAATGTCTCCTCTTCTCCAATTGGCGCAACTCATTGCTGCCGAGCTCAAGCTGTTGGGGGTCTACGGGGGTATTATTTTGGATAGCTTCATACACGACAGCTACGGGGTGACGGCCGGTCTTTTGAGCTTCCATCAGATCTGTATCAGGGGGTGGTGGACGTGGACGGGCAATGGCAACTACCCGGGGGTCTGAGGGAGGGGAGGGAGTAGACAAGGGCTGGGCCAGGGGGGTAGGGGAGGGGTTTGGGAAGGTCTGTATCACCTCGTCTTTGGTGGGGCCACCATCTCTACTCTCAATGTGGGTACACTGTTTACAATCAGAGGGGCAACGCCTACTCAGTCCGTCTGCGTTCCCGTGCAAATGTCCACTGCGGTGTTCTATGGTGAACTTAAACTCTGAGAGGGCTTCCAGCCATCTGGCTACTTGGCTCGAAGGTTCCTTTCGCTTGCAGAGCCACATGAGGGAGGCATGGTCGGTACGGACTCTAAAGGTTTGTCCGTAGAGATAGGGCTTGAAGTGTTTCACTGCCTTAACTACGGCTAACAACTCCTTGCGAATGACACAGTAGTTTCGCTCTGGGGGGCTCAGCGTTTTACTGTAGTACGCTATAACCCGTTCTTCATTGTTCTGGATCTGGGACAGGACGGCGCCGACACCGTCGTCGCTGGCGTCGGTGTCTAGGATATAGGGACGGTTGGCATCGGGGTAGCCTAGAATGGGGGCGGAGACCAGTCCTGCTTTGAGCAGCACAAACGCTTCTGCCTGAGGTTGGGCCCACTCCCAGGGGGTATCTTTACAAGTGAGTCTGGTCAGGGGCTTGGCTACGGTAGAGAACCGTGGGAGGTACTGGCGGTAATAACCTACAGTTCCTAGGAATGCTTGTAGCTCTTTAAGACAAGTAGGGGGGGGGCCAATCACGTACTGCAGCAATCTTTTCTGGATCAGTGGAGACACCTCGCTCACTGACGATGTGGCCTAGGTAGCGGACTTGGGATTGGAGCAGCTCACACTTGCTGGGCTTTAGTTTTAAACCAGCCGCTTGGAGACGCTGGAGCACTTCGGACAGTCGGTGGAGATGGGTGGGGAAATCGGGGCCTATGACGATGATGTCATCTAAGTACAGGAGGAGTGACTTCCAGTGAAGGCCGTGTAGCACCCTCTCCATGAGTCTCTGGAAAGTGGCGGGTGCGGAAGTTAATCCGAAAGGGAGGACTTTCCATTTATACAGGCCGGAACGGGTGGAGAAAGCGGATTTGTCGCTAGCATCCGCGTCCAGGGGGACCTGCCAGTATCCGCTCACTAGGTCTAGGGTGCTGAAGTAGCGGCTACCCGACAAAGCATCCAGGCTCTCATCTATACGGGGCAGAGGGTAGGCGTCTTGTTGGGTCACTGCATTCAACCGCCTATAGTCTATGCAAAACCTCCACGATCCGTCTTTCTTTTTGACGAGTACCACGGGAGAACTCCAGGCACCATTGCTGGGTTCGATCAACCCTCTCTCTAGCAGTTTGGACACCTGCTCCTCGGCTTCTCGCTCCTTGTGGGGTCCTAATCTGTGGGGGTGTTGTCTTATGGGCTGGGCTCCGGGCTTCAGGGGGATGCTATGTGCCACAAGGTCGGTACGACCCATGTCGTGATCTCCTCTACTGAACACCTCCTCGTAGGAGTGTAAGAGCTGGGCCAGTTGGAAAGCTTCACTGGGGGTGTGGCAGTTGTCCAGGGCTTGGGTATATAGTGCCTGCAAGTGCTCGGGGACGGGGGAGGGAAGGAAAGTGGGGGGAATAGAAGTAGGGGGGTTCTCCGTCAATGGCAACTCTATGTCACTGGCCTGTACACCTGTATACCGGCCTATAGTCTTTCCCGCTTTCAAATGTAACGGCTGACTAGTGGGGTTAAGGCATCTAACGAGCAGGTGGTGTTTGGTATCAGGGGAGTTGAGACTGGCGGCGAGGGGCGGGGAGTCCGGGGTACCTTCTACTATACCGAGGGGGAGGTGTGATGGGTTGGTAACTTTACAAAGTACCGTCGCCTCGGTATTCGGGGGAATGTGAGTGTCTCTTATGACTTGGACAGAGGTGGAGAGCATTCGTCCCTGTTGGTCAGTGCATGGAAGTTCTTGGCCATCTATTTCAATGACTGAACGATCAAATTTCATGTGACACTGGTGGGCAGTAAGAAAGGGCATGCCTAAGATGGCGTCTTCGTTAATCTGACCGACTACGAACGTAGCATCCGTCTTTATGTCTCGCAGTCGAAGGGGCAGATGTAGGGTACCAAAGAAGGGGATATGGGATCCGTCCGCCAAAATGCCGTGGGTGTCGCTCTCTTGAAGGGCATCCCGGGTGGTAGGAGACAGCCGGTTAAACAGGTGCTGTGATAGCAAATTGGTGGTACATCCGGTATCAATGAGTATAGACACCGGCTTGCCTTCAATTCGACCGGGCAAGAAATAACTTGCCTTGTAGGGGCGTTCTGGCGGGGAGTAAAGAATGTCAGTGGGTCTGACGGCTGATAGTCGGGGGGTAGGGGGTTGTCTCTCCCGAGGGCGGGAGGGGCGTATTTGGGTTGGGGGAGTAGGGGGGCTTTTGGGGTGAATCCCTCGGCTCAGAGATCGAGCTGGTTCAGAGGGGTAATATAATTTGTGTCCATGACTAACTGGGTGTTGCTGACGAGAAGGGCGGGGAAAGTCAGCACACAGGGGGGCCGGGGGGTGATATGGTTGGTTGTTATCCCAGACAGGTGGGGCAGACGGGTAGTAGTCTGTATCTTCCAGCTCTTGTAAGGGCGCATACCGGTTGGCAGTAGGTAGCTGCCAGGGCTCTGGGGTTGGCACAGGATACCGTCTCTCTGGATGGGGAGGGGGATCTGAGTCACAGGGTTATGTCGCTCTAGTCTTTCTATTGCCTTCCTATAATTCCAAGGGGCCCGGGGGCAGTTAGGAACCGGTCTCCCTACTGCGGGCGGCGCCCGTTTTTTGACGGTTGGTTAGGAAGGGGGGTAGGAGACGGCCAGGGTTTAGTAGGACAACTCCTCTGTAAGTGACCAATGGCGCCACACCCCCAACACTGAGGGGGGGTAGGTGTGACGGGGGGGTAGGAGGGGTGGGGGACGGCCAGTTGGGGGGTTGGTTGCTGCTTCAGTCTCTGGAGTTCTTCCGACTGGAGCTTGATGGCGTCGGTGAGCAACTGCATGTTTTGCATCAGAACAGCAAGGATGTCTGGGGACGGGGTAGCTGTATGGTGGACTTGACTGAGCAGGGGGTTGGTTGGGGTTCTGTCACTGGGTGGTTCTAACATGTCGTCTTCCTCCTCCACTACTCTGACTCGGGAAGGTTTGTCTTCAAATCCTGTCTTGATTTGGAGAAATTCACTGCCTGCTCTGACTGCTTCCTCAACAGTGTGGGGTTGCACGGCTAATAAATGTCGTTGAAGGTACGCATTGCCTATTGTGCTAGCAAAGGTTTCCAGTACCATTCGGTCAACTCTTCGGGGGGGCAGGTCGTCATAAGCAACACGGACCAGTTTTTCAACTTCATTAGCGTGTTGTTGCAACGATGTTTTGGGGGAACGACGCAGGGTAATCAACTGGGCTTGTGCCTCTTTGGGGGTAAGTCCAAACCGTGCACGTAGGGCAGCAAAGATACCTTCTACATGGGGAGGGCGGCCACACTCAAGGACGTCGTCTCGCAGTGCCTCTCGTAAGTGTAGTAAGGCAGTAGCTTGGCCCCAATCATTTGCATCGGCTACTTCAGTAAATCGAGTGATGAAATATTCCACATCGGCCGTGCCATCGTATTTGGGGGGTTTGAAGGGGGTTGGGTTGTGTCTTTGGGGGGGTTGTACCAATCTTTGTAGGGCATCTGTCAACTCATCCAAGGCTACCGTTGGTTGAACTACAACGGGATTTCGGCCAGCGCTTCTTGCTCTCTGAGTGGCCATTGTTGATTGGCGAGTTATGGGGTATAAAATGATTGCTTGTAACAGAAATCAGTATTCCGTGGATCCCGAATCGGGGTTGGGTGGATCCCGAATCGGGGTTGGGTGGATCCCGAATCGGGGTTGGGTGGATCCCGAATCGGGGTTGGGTGGATCCCGAATCGGGGTAGCTTCGGGGTAGAGGGGGAATGGCAGTATACAGGGTCAAGGTAACTTCGGGGTAAGGGGGAATGGCAGTATACAGGGTCAAGGTAACTTTGGGGTAAGGGGGCATGGCAGTATACAGGGTCAAGGTGACTTCGGGGTAAGGGGAAGATGGCGGTAAGCAGGGCGAACAGGCTTGGTGTAGTTCCTAGCTCTTTCTCCTGCTTTATTATCTCGCAATCTTCTTACTTCTTACCTTCTTTCTTATCTCTCTCTATCCGTTGTGTCCTTGTTCTTCAGATATCCCACCGCTGCCACCAATGTAATAGATTTGCCTCTTCTATTAGCTACACAACGGATGCTCTACCTCTCTCTCTCCCACTCCTTTCTCTCTATCTCCAAAGACGTTAACAACTCATGAGCACTCGACTCAAACGCAGTAGAAATGTGTTTATCAGAATAGATACTTTATTATATTCACAAGTAAAAGGGTACTTATACTTCAACAACTCTACAACAACTGCCTGCCCAAGGCACAGCAGCTCTATTTATAGAGAAAAAGGTACAACTTCATTACCTTATTAGGCACAACGAATCACAATACAGGGTACGAGGCAATTGCCAATGGTAATATATAATACAAAATCATAACAATAAAACAGTCCAATCATGTAGCAAGCACATGGTGTTTTGCCCTGGGCACTTATTGCCGCTCTTTTTGGTAGCTGGTAACTTTCCAGTCCTTATAAGGGTAGACCATATCCTATCCTGTGATCCTGGGAGAAGGAACGCTCCGATTTCGATTCTGATTGTTGCATCGCGTTCAGGAGGCCTCAGGCTACCTGAATCAATGTGGTTGGATCCCGGGTCGGGGTAGGTTCGGGGTAGGTTCGGGGTAGATTCGGGGTAGCTAATTTTACTATATATAGGGAGATAGTGTTTGGGGACAACTGATATCCATTTTCCAGGGGATTCGGAGAATCTCCGGGGGGGTAGAGTTCTGGTGGGATAATGACTTATGACTAAGGGCACCAGGGGTGTAAAGGGGGGGGGGTTTGGGGGGGGTTAGCACTACCTATCACACAAATCTCCCACAATACTTTTGTCCATTTTGTTTAAATTGTTTACTAGATATCAATAAATAACGTAATTAATGATCATTTATAACCAATAAAAAAATTGTATTAATTACCATTTGAAAAAGTAAACGCTGAAAGTTTGTTGTTAAACTAATCACTTGGAATATTACTTGACAGCACTGATCGCTGCCTCTCTGAGTGTTGGTTAATGAAAGTATAATAATATGATGTATTGTAGGGCCACCACTTGGTCACAACTGCACGTATGTTTTATAATCGCAACTCTCTTTTCAAGGCAACAACAAGACTGGTCCTGAAGCTTTATTGCTAAGAATAAAACTGAGCTCTCCGGCTCAGTCTCTTCATTTTATACAAAAAAATACAACATAGTCTATAACCAATTATATTCTCTTGTAACAACATAACAGAAAGTTGACCACTTGAGAATATCATGTATTAACTGTTCCATTAGTCCTTGGCAAATAAAATGGGTGAACTATCTGTTCGACATGAGTACATATGAGTTAGGCTTGTCAGGAGTTGTCATTCCTTGATACTTGACAGAAGAAGGAGGAGGCAACTTTTCACAGTCGTGTTCTTTTGCACTTGTAATCACTGCAAACTGCATTTAACGTACGTTGCGTCAGGTAAGCATGGTTTACCAGTAAATTCTCCCACAGTGGTATAGTGGTTAACAGAACATGATTTATACATATCAGGAGATGCAACTGATAATTACCAGTGATGTAGATAAAAATCGTTTGTGCTATGAACTCTTTTGTAAACCCATTGTAATTTGTGTGCGCTAATGTAACTGACCAACTCCGCAATCTCACAGCAACAGTAACATAGTTCCAAGAAGATGTTCAGCTCTATTGAAACCACAAGTTATTTCGGCCTCGGCAAAATTTC
This sequence comes from Cryptosula pallasiana, assembly GCA_945261195.1. Lineage (NCBI taxonomy): Eukaryota > Metazoa > Bryozoa > Gymnolaemata > Cheilostomatida > Cryptosulidae > Cryptosula > Cryptosula pallasiana. The sequence goes on from OX183137.1 coordinate 42,932,349, forward strand.
TTTCAAATCATCGAATATGATAAAACTGTTTGTGGATAGGAGCAGCGGTTACTTCAGTCAATCAGTCATCGGGTGGACAAGCTTGAGTTAGTGGTCAAGCAGTGGAAGCTGGAGGATTTGTCAGCTTTTCTCCCTCTTTCTATCTAGAGCTGCCTTTGCTGTGTACAAACAATCAACAGAAGATGAGAAAAAGGACTTTGCTAGGTTGACGGCAGCGCTGCTGACAGCATTCAGCGTCTGTAATTTTCGCGCTTACGATCAGCTGAAAGCGAGGACTCTGATGGAGGGTGAGGCTGTAATGTTTATCTGGTAGACTTACAACAGCTGGTATCGTTAATGGGACTGGACTTGTTACAAGCTGGGTGACTGTTACAATGTGCCTCCATGGCAGGGCTCCCTGAAGACATGGTGTCTCAATTGAAGTCTGGTGCTGCGGTGGAGAACATGAAGCTCTCAGATTTACTGAGTTGGGCGCGAATGACCTTACAACTGCAAGCAGTGCGGCTGGCACTTGTGCAATGGAACAAAAAATGTCAAGCTTGAAGTGCTATCACTGTGCAGGTACACACTTGGCTAGGGACTTTAAATCTAGACTCCAAAGCGCCATATGAAACTAGATGCTACTACTGTAATAGCTTGGCCATATTTTAGGAGTGCGCAATTTCCGAGCATGTTAAGGGATTGGAATGTACTTCCTGTGCCAAGTTGTGCACACAGACCATCTGGGAATGGAATAGTTGAACGTAATCATGAAACAATTAAACGCATGGTAGCATCCTCTCGCAATGACGTTGGAAGAATGGTCTTTTGCTAAAACAACACACCAAACCTCCAAAGAGTTGTCCCCTCCCAAGTACTCGTATTCTGTTAAGGAATCCTGATATTCGATTGCAGCTGGAAGGTTGCTGCGATACTAGTAAAAACAAATATACAGTGATCGATATGTGTATGTCAAGCCTGTAAACTTCAGATGTACGACTCATTGGACAAAAGGGATATTGACTACATTGGTTTCTGATGTCATATTAGAAATCGGCAGCACAATTAGATATGTTGCTGATGTACAGTCATCAAGCCACAAAAATGAGGGTGGCAATGAAAATTGGGGTTAGGTGACAGTGCTTTAGAAGTAGATTTTTGCTTTGACGGCTCCAACAATGTTGATCAAAGTTCTGAAACAGATGCTGACGGTGTGATCTCAGCCCACAACCTGTGAGAAATAGGCGACCACCAAACCAATATGGAGAGCTTTACAAACATTAATTTCATGCTAAAAACTTTTAATTTTTAGTTCTTTTTGTTTTTGTTTATAGATCAAAGTGTGATGTAACTAGAAAGCTGTTGTGCTATCAAAGTGTGATGTAGCTAGAAAGCTGTTGTGCTATCAAAGTGTGATGTAGCTAGAAAGTTGTTGTGCTATCAAAGTGTGATGTAGCTAGAAAGCTGTTGTGCTATCAAAGTGTGATGTAGCTAGAAAGTTGTTGTGCTATCAAAGTGTGATGTAGCTAGAAAGCTGTTGCGCTATCAAAGTATGATGTAGCTAGAAAGTTGTTGTGCTATCAAAGTGTGATGTAGCTAGAAATCTGTTGTGCTATCAAAGTGTGATGTAGCTAGAAAGCTGTTGTGCTATGAAGCTTCTCGTAAGCCCAATGTAAGTAGATTGTTTTGTTGTCTCTATGAGCCAAACATTTTCTGTTGTTTTGTTGTTGTTTGTTTGCTGTTTTGATGATTTGCCTGAGTTGGCCAGCTAATGCAACTATTGAAACCGGAAGTAACAAGAGAAGTATTGAATAAACTAACGTAATATTTTTGGACTAAAGCAAAAGGTGACCATAAATAACTATTTTTTGTTTTTGAGCAGCAAATTTTCAAAACTTTGTGGATTCCATCAGCATATACATTCATTTTATTTTGTAGGCACTAATCACATGTATAGAAGCCAAGCTTGAAAACTATTGTATGATTGCTATGGTTGTTATATGGACTTGTATTCATTGCATCACAAAATAGCTAGTCCGATGCAGAGCCGTGTAGTGGCCTGGTCCACTCTTGTGATTGTGAGGTAATATAGGATACAAAACGGAGGGTAAGTTCTGCTTTTAGCATTCACCCACACGTTTATTTCTATCTTAGCTAATAAGGTTGGAGACAACAGTTATATCAAACACACAACAACAGTTGACTCTCAAACACACATGCATGCACACGCAGGCACACATGCATTCAGGCACACATGCATGAACATGCAGGCACACATGCATGAACATGCAGGCACACATGCATGAACATGCAGGCACACATGCATTCAGGCACACATGCATGCAGGCACACATGCATGCAGGCACACATTCATTCAGGCACACATTCATTCAGGCACACATGCATTCAGCCACACATGCATTCAGGCACACATGCATTCAGGCACACATGCATGCAGGCACATATGCATTCAGGCACACATGCATTCAGCCACACATGCATTCAGGCACACATGCATTCAGGCACACATGCATGCAGGCACACATGCATTCAGGCACACATGCATTCAGCCACACATGCATTCAGGCACACATGCATTCAGGCACACATGCATGCAGGCACACATGCATGCAGGCACACATGCATTCAGGCACACATGCATTCAGGCACACATGCATTCAGGCACACATGCATTCAGGCACACATGCATTCAGGCACACATGCATGCAGGCACACATGCATTCAGGCACACATGCATTCAGCCACACATGCATTCAGGCACACATGCATTCAGGCACACATGCATGCAGGCACACATGCATTCAGGCACACATGCATTCAGCCACACATGCATTCAGGCACACATGCATTCAGGCACACATGCATGCAGGCACACATGCATTCAGGCACACATGCATTCAGCCACACATGCATTCAGGCACACATGCATGCAGGCACACATTCATGTAGACTCACATGCATGTAGGCACACGCAGACACTTGCCTGCAAACGCATGCCTGCATACACATTCCCGCAGGTACATGCAGACACATGCATGCAGACACATGCATGAATGCACATGCACATGCACAAGCAAGTGCATTCAAGCACATGCACTTAGCCACAAGCAGGCACTGAGAGAACAACAACTATTTCAAATATAACAAACTACAATCACTCATAATTGTTAAAAGTAGTATGTAGGAGCAGATCTCACTCATTATTGCTAAATACATATTGAAGTATTTCACTGAAAGTGATAGGTCAGTAATGAGAGTAGCTAGTTTGTATCTGTAATAAGACATCTTTACTTGCCCTGATTGTTAACTGTGCAGATTTATTGTTGGGAGCTTTTGACAATAAATCTTATCTAGTTAGGACTATCCAAAATGGCTACGGCTACAGTGTGTGGTGATTACTGTCAGTGAGGATAAATATTTAATTCATTGAAAGGTAGAATCTCCACAACTACTGGTTTAGTATCCTTAGTAACTACATAGCAGTAGTTGATGTACTGCTTAAACCCAGATTTCTCTCTAACGATAGCACTTACATCTATAAGTAATGGAATCAACCCTACTCTAGGTAGTTGTTGTGTAGTAGTAGACGCATCCATCTCTGCAGTACTTGTATCTGCAAGTCCATATTGTGCAGTACTATCTCTAGTGCTGTCGACAGCAGATGTTATGTCCTCTCTCCTGTACAGTTTACTACATTGGTGGATTGTACTTAGATGTTCTGACAGGCTAGCAAACATCTGGTTGGTCTTGTTGTCTGCTGGACTAAATCTCAGAGACCTACAAAATGTGCAATATGGCTCTAACATACAAAAGTAACAGATACACACTCTATATAGCCTCACACTCTATATAGCCTCACACTCTACATAGCCTCACACTCTATATAGCCTCACACTCTATATAGCCTCACACGCTATATAGCCTCACACTCTATATAGCCTCACACTCTATATAGCCTCACACTCTATATAACCTCACACTCTATATAGCCTCACACTCTATATAGCCTCACACTCTATATAGCCTCACACTCTATATAGCCTCACACTCTATATAGCCTCACACTCTATATAGCCTCACACGCTATATAGCCTCACACTCTATATAACCTCACACTCTATCACAATCATTACGATAAGTCTAATTTGACTTTTATACTCAGTAACAGACGTGAAACACGCGTGTATGAGGTACAGACAAATACAGGGTGCTTTTGGTTAACTAAGCGCTGGGTAACCGCTGAACAGTCCTTGAGACCTCATCAATGAGTGTCATTTAACATAATTTCTTTTGTGCTTTAAACCATGGACATGTTGATTTCTGACAGCGCCTTTGGAAACTCTACAGCTAAAGTGAACCGGCTTTAATGTTTCTTTTGTCAATAATTGGTTTCGCCATTCGCTATATTATATATATACGTCATAATATAATATATAACATAATATATTGCCACAATTTAAAACTGGGAAAGAGAAAATTTGATAGATCGACTCATTAAAATTGCGCTTGATCACTGCTAACTTGATCAAGGACAAAACTGCTTTGTCAATGAAGCTACCTTCCACGCTTGTTGCTTCATATGGTTGAGTCCAAGCTGCACATTTCCGGCGTGCTTTTGGCACTTCATGACCGGATTTCCTAATGGTATCATTTATTCCGCTGGTTAATATCTATGCATAGGGTATCCGAAAGCAACTACAAGTCTACACCAGTACATAACTCCCTCTCACACATCCATGGCCAATAAATGACTACTGATGACACTGCACTCACAATCAACCAGTGCGTAAGGACCAAAGTTTTAATACCGGTTGTGGCCCACTCAATTAGTAAGGTTACTAGTTATTATTATTGTTACCGCATTATGCATTAATGTTATATATGATATATCTATTGCTGGATGTTCCAACAGGTGAGTAATACATTAATTAATACAGGGAAATTTCTGTCTTTGACAGATTTTTTATACGAGCTCTTATTTGGTTGGACAGGTCTTGCCAGCAAATGACTTGAGATAATTTAAAAGACGCACTTTCTCCATCTGGAATATGTATCGAGTTTTTTAACATCTCTACAAACACAAGACACATATGGAGGTTTCTAACATCTCTACAAACACAAGACACATATTGAGGTTTCTAGCGTCTCTACAAACACAAGACACATGTGGAGGTTTCTAGCACTACAATTAAGTATGGGGTATCCACAATGAATTGCAAGTTTTGAGAGACACCAGGAGTTGTTACTACTACAAATACAGCAAGGCTGTGAGCGTATTACACGACACAGCGACCGCTCTGTCGTCTCTGTTTATGGTAGAGTCGACAGCATGACTCACCGCACCATTTACAGGGAAGCGAAATGGGGTTGACTGGGTTGTATTATTAAGCTATCGGTCGAAGGGGATAAGGGGGGTGGGGGTCTAGCGTGGAGACGAATAGTTGGACACTGGATTTCACCATAATGTGAATAATTTATATGATTTATTTGGGGAGTAATCATAAGAACACAGTTCGTTTCAAAAGTAAGTGAGAGCCTCCAATCCTAGGTAGGTAACATCTGCCAGTCACACTAGAGTCAAGTCTTCTATACAAAAATGGCAACATAGAAAGTATATTCAGTATCAGTTTGCAATACTACTAATACATAGCTTATGAATGAGATAACGGGTAAAGGTTCATCAATAATGCAGCAAGGCAATGTCACCCAGTAATCAGTGGTGGCAATGGTCAAAGTCAGCTCCTCGGGCCACCAGCTTATGTAAAGCTTCTAGCCTTTGCTCTTGGCTGGGACAATCTTCTACTATAGTCTGCTATAGCGAAATCATAACATGAAGCATTTTATGATACCTCAGGCTCCTCCCACTGACATTGCCTTGTGACTTGATGGCTCCCCCATGAGATATTATCTTCTCACCAACTCGAAAGCAGTCTGACTACCTCTCCTCACTTTCTAGACATCCAAGGAACAGCCCTGTGGGTACACCAGTCGTTCCTTTGCCCAGAGCGGCTATTTGCCAATCCTTCCACCATTCCTATTTACATTGAATTTATTTGGATTTCTTTCCATTGTTTGGTCCAAGTTGCTCCTCGACTTAGGAGCCACTCTGTTACTTGCTTTGTTTACTCTCACGAAACTTCTTCCAGACTATAAGTGTCGCACAGGGTAGTATTCCCTTTTGCAGCCACCAGGGGTCACCAGAGTTTATCACAACATTATATCACATACAACAGTGTTTGCCACTAAACTAAGATAGTTCGATTCAACATTGCACCAATAATGGATGGATAACTGTAAATATCCTTTGCATTAATTGCCAAACATGTCCCTACCAAACATGTCCCTACCAAACATGTCCCTACCAAACATAGCCCTACCAAACATGGCCCTACCAAACATGACCCTACCAAACATGACCCTACCAAACATGTCCCTACCAAACATGACCCTACCAAACATGACCTTACCAAACATGTCCCTACCAAACATGGCCCTACCGAACATGGCCCTACCAAACATGACCCTACCAAACATGACCCTACCAAACATGACCTTACCAAACATGTCCCTACCAAACATAGCCCTACCAAACATAGCCCTACCAAACATGACCCTACTAAACATGTCCCTACCAAACATGACCCTACCAAACATGTCCCTACCAAACATAGCCCTACCAAACATGACCCTGCCAAACATGACATTACCAAACATGACCCTACCAAACATGTCCCTACCAAACTTGACCCTACCAAACATGTCCCTACCAAACATAGCCCTACCAAACATGTCCCTACCAAACATAGCCTTACCACACATGACCCTACCAAACATGTCCCTACCAAACATGACCCTACCAAACATAGCCGTACCAAACATGACCCGACCAAACATGTCCCTACCAAACATAGCCCTACCAAACATAGCCCTACCAAACATGACCCTACCAAACATGGCCCTACCAAACATGTCCCTACCAAACATGACCCTACCAAGCATGACCTTACCAAACATAGCCGTACCAAACATGACCCTACCAAACATAGCCCTACCAAACATAGCCCTACCAAACATGACCCTACCAAACATGGCCCTACCAAACATGTCCCTACCACACATGACCCTACCAAACATAGCCCTACCAAACATAGCCCTACCAAACATAGCCCTACCAAACATGACCCTACCAAACATGGCCCTACCAAACATTGCCCTACCAAACATGACCCTACCAAACATGACCCTACCAAACATGTCCCTACCAAACATGACCTTACCAAACATGTCCCTACCAAACATAGCCCTACCAAACATGACCCTACCAAATATGACCCTACCAAACATGACCTTACCAAACATGACCCTACTAAACATAGCCCTACCAAACATAGCCCTACCAAACATAGCCCTACCAAACATGACCCTACCAAACATGGCCCTACCAAACATGACCCTACCAAACATGACCCTACCAAACATGTCCCTACCAAACATGTCCCTACCAAACATGGCCCTACCAAACATGTCCCTACCAAACATGACCCTACCAAACATGTCCCTACCAAACATGACCCTACCAAACATGACCCTACCAAACATGACCCTACCAAACATGACCCTACCAAACATGACCCTACCAAACATGACCTTACCAAACATGTCCCTACCAAACATAGCCCTACCAAACATGTCCTACCAAACATGACCCTACCAAACATAGCCCTACCAAACATGACCCTACCAATAGCTACCAGCCTATATAGGCAACAAGCAGACAAAACAGTAATAAAGGTAACTTACTTGGTGTCAGAAAGTGTAGAGAAGCAGATGTAGCATTGTTCAGTGATGTTAGTTGAAGGAAACGGGTGGTTTTGTCTCACTTGATCCAGTTCATCTCCCGTCACATTCCTCATAATGGGATTGTAAGAGAAGAGCTCAGCAGTTTTT